>HG995191.1:320000-987491 GCA_905332935.1 Bombus hortorum
AATCTCATTTAATTCCTTGCTGGAAGGTAAGGGCTTTTTGTGAAAAAGAACAGTAGGTTAAAAAATTAGTTAATGTATTGTTACCATGTATTCGTGCTTAATTCAATATTTTTCATTTCATCCAAGATCAAAGAACACGAGAAACGGCTCGTTTCAAATATAAAATTCGTTCAAATATCATCCTAAATCTCAACCTCGAGGATACCGTTAAAACGATCCTGATAATCCTTATGATGTACATGATGTTTCCTCAATGAGCGATGAAAAATACGCCTTAGCCACGTACCAACCTTATCTTGCTATTCCCGGAAACAAATGCATTCCATGTGAACGCTCCTGTGCCTTGTCGCGTTGACCTACAAGGTCTTTGAATACCTTTCGATAAAGATCTTTTGATAAATCGACCTCTTATGAATCGTGGTAATATTCAATGATAATACGATACTGATAATTACGTATGTATAACATATAATATAACCACGTGATTGCATGATTAATTATATGCATGATAGCTGCTTAATACGAAATTTTCATAATTGTTTTTGAGATGCGAATTTTATCCTGTGATATTTTTCTCAACGAGTATAAATATTGTCAAGTTTACTTAAATTTAATATTGTGACAGTAGATAGAGATTATAACGTGATTGCGGTAGTTTATCACAGTATCTATCGAGCCTAGAAATTTATGAATCGCAGTAGTGCAAAGAGGGAGGGAGGGACATAAGTGACGCTGGTTAATGTATCACAACGAGCGCATATCTTAAAGGCAAGGAAGACAGGCGATGGCAACAGGATAAGTGGAGGCCACTCAACCTGTAGAGTGAAAGCTTCGGGTAGATGCCACAATGCAAATACGTTATAACTGTAGTGTAATGATTATTTTACTTCAAGATATGTATTATGCTTGTAAACAAATTGCAAATTGCCGTTTATTAGCTGTACTTTTCACAGAATTAACAATTTAGCTTTCCAGAACGAATATCGTGAATAAAAAAAAAAGATAATTCATAGAAAAGATATTAAAATGTATGCTATTGAATGCAGAAACTACATCTCTCATATTGTTTTTCTTGATAAAAATGATAACATTTGAAGCAATTATTACTTTTTATACTCTTCTATGCCTCTTTAATAATGCGCGCTAATTAAGTTCAGTTTTTCAGGCACGCACCTTCGTGACATTTATGGAACATTGTTGGATATCATTTGAGCTTCTTATCTTTATCGCAAATACGATACTTTACCACCGTTCTGAAACTGTATAAAGAAAGAAAGAAAGAAAGAAAGAAAAAGAAAAAAAAGAAAAGAGAAAAAAAAAGAAAGAGAGCGATTTCGGCCAATGGCTCTTCCAGTTTTATTGTAAAGTCGATAGCATGAAGGGAGACACGGTTCTGTCTGTTGTTTTTGCTCGACTGCCCGGAAAAGTTTCGGGTATCGCGTGAAATCATCGAGGCACATTTTTTTTTTTTTTATTTTTCTGGACTAAAAAGGTTTTCCCTTTTTTTTAATGGCTTGCCCCTTAATCGGATATCGGTGCTTCCGTGACACGAAACCCGTTGACCTGCTTGGTCCCTATGGACTTCCCTATAGCTTTCCAACGTGACAGCAATCATTTGAGTAAAACAAAACTGCTTTTGTTTGATATTTGTTTTATAGCATTCTTCAACTCTTATAACAAATGGGGCGGATCTAAGTGAAACAAATATGAAATAATTAGATTACTTTCTAACTTCACCCTCTTGAAAGTATGAAATAATATTAGAATTATAATATATTGCAATAATATTAAAAATACAAAATAAAAAAGATTCTAGGCTAAAAAGTGTTTTCGCTTCGGAATTAACGACATCTTTCCTCCCCTTTTTTCAGTCGAGTGCATTTCCGTGCAGAAACAAACCTAACAAATTTCAAATAGTCTAGTAGAGAGAAAGTTGAGATTCGGTGTTCACCGAATCCCGCTGATTCACGCTTACCGTGATATACGATGTGATATACGAGCCGCTCGGCCGCTCGATTACTTAAGTGGTTGAAGAACGAATCTGGTCAGCCGCCTTCCGTGGCGAACACGCAACTCCACCAAAGTATCGACTATTCGCCCCTCCGTGGACGGAATATTATAAAGATGACCACTGTAATGCAACAAATCAACTTTACGATACGAAATCATGAAATAAATACAATTAAAAATTATATCTCGAGAAATATTTTCTGATATTAAACGGATATTATAGGATCACGATAATCAATTCTCAGATATTTTACGGGTCTCGAAATGTTTGACAAATATTGTAGTTGGAAATTTGTATGCAAAGAGGAGCGTCGGTATTGTATTGTAATGTATTGTATTAACGTTATCGCTTGTTTCGCATATCACGTATTCTGCGATTCTTAAGCTTTATGTGGCTAATCATCCTAGTCACCGTCCGATAAGTCCAGTTGTTCCTGGCTCGAAGAAACGCAAGCCATCCAGGGATCGTTAAAAAAAGATATTGAGCACGGGAACAAACTGAAACATGTTGAACAACATCGAGTCGTTTCAACTTAAGTCATTCGAAACTTCAATTACCAGCATTATCAAATGTTGTCCTAGTTTGTTTCACCTGGTAATCCTATTTCCTAGAATGATTGTTGTTTCTCTTCGTGTTTCGCACTAACGTTTCGTTTCGTGCTACTAATTATCAAAGTTCCACTTGACCAACCGTCCCCACTAGCCGTTATTACGCAAAGGTCGATTTGCGTTATACGGTTCGAACGTTCTCAGTCAAGATTATAATTGTTCAATATTTGTGTCGTATTAACGACATCGATATCGGACATCACATCCGATGTCGGATGTATGCAAATACGCCACGTTTCTTCTGAAATTTTTAAATGCGAAATAGCCACTTTCCTTCTCAGAAATCGCAATCTTCTGCACGCAAAATACTTATACCCTGTATAGATACTTTTCTTCAGGATTTTCCAAAGTCTGCCGAAATATTCTTAACTTTACGAATCTTTACGAAACTTTACGAAATATCACAAATCTCTATGAAGCAATGGTGATTATAAATTCCTCTTTTCAGCATTTCCTTATCTGCACGAAATCCCCCAAGTTCAATGTTTAGTTATACAACATATATATATATATATATATATATATATATATATATATATATATATATATAGATAGATAGATAGATAGATGGATAGATAATGTTTATCAGTTTCGTGCATGTTTTTCACAAATCCTGCCCATCCTTAATTTTTTAAAATTTTTTCTAAATTATTTAACCCCGTTTCAATGCGATACTCTATTTGAAAGATTTTAAGTCAATTCACAGAATGTCCTCAATGAGTTAATGATCCGCAAATTTTTATCTATTTTATCGACCAATTTCTGTTGACGATATTTCCATCGATTATAGGGGTAGGTGGATGGCGATCCGAACGGAAGACGAGGCTTGCGCGTAGCTTCCTGGTCGCGGTGCAACAAGTTCGGTGCTCGTTTCGCCGGCGACGGTTCACTGACACGGGGCGTCTCGATGCCGGCAAACGTCGCCGGACAGGAGAATGGCGACGTGGACAACGACGGCGGCGCCGAGGTAGCGTGGTTCGTGGCTGTCCCTCGGAGCGACACACTTGACGTCGAGACGCCATCGCCGAAGGACGCATGAATATGTATACTATCGCGGCTGTCCGGTGTTATCTCGCGTCCAAATGAGACTCGGTGTCGATGGACGATCAATCAACACGGTGTTACGTGCTTTTCTCTTCCTTTATTCCTTTTGCTATCTAATCTGCTTTCTTTCGTTAATTTTACATCGAAGTTAGTGATTATTTACAATGTTAAATTCCGAGCGGATGGAGTTATTACTTTTTAAACGAAATCAAATATGACTTCTTTTTCTATTCTCTATTTCCTCCTTTATAAATTGTGACGAACCTGGTGACCATGCTGGATGAAAAGATGAAGTGAGAGAGAATCGATCGTGGTGAATTTCCGGTGGGTAGGCTGGGATAAGTCGGTGCGTAAGAATGAATGGAGGAGCTATAGAAAAGGCTACACCTTCGCTGATTCACCATGGACTTCCACGTTTCATCTACATGTATAACTAAATCGATTTATGTTAATTTTGATGGTCTTTGCGTACAAATTGTTCTGAAATTTCGCATATTATTTATATAATATAAAATGAGAATTCTTTATATTCTTTCAAGTTATCAGTTAGTGCTATAATCTGATGTGAAGTCCCTTTGATCGAAATTTCCCGCCGCACCTCGGTTTTTGTTATCACTGTGTACCAATTACTGTGCAAAGTTCGTGACCTTAACTCCTCGAGGAATAATCTAGCGTTACGCAACGTAATTACGTGGCATTAATCTTAAACAACGTAGTCCACGTTGGGTTCATAACACCGGATCGTTAAAGGAACAATTGTGAGAGACATTGCTTTCGGCATTGTTCATGTGCACTTGAAATTTGAGTGTACCTTTTAATTAAGCAAGGATGAAGGGAGACGATCGATTGATCTGCAGTGAACTGCAGTTATAAAATAAAAGTGCATCGTAAGCAGGGAGATCGATCGGGAATCCCCGGCAAATCACGCGACACGTGGACGTCCTGCCGGCATATAGGAGGCCCTTTCGTTCCCTATAGTCACTTCTTTGCCGCGCGTTGGCATAAAAAAGTGGAGCCTTGAATCCTCACGGAAGAAACAATTCGACGATCCATCAATTTTGACAGGCAATTTCACGGAGGACGACATTGCAGAAAAGAACGCCGGCTAGTATCGGTCAAGTTCTTGAGCAGGTACGCAGAAGCAACAACTCGATCTTGCTGCTCTTGTCATTACTTGAAATTAAATTATTCCAATTATTGATCAAATTTAATTTAAAGTATCTGTAACGAAGCTTTTACGGTAACCTAAATTTGTATGTTATCATTAATCTGAATTATCATTATGCAGTAAAATTTATGTTTCGTAATTCATTGGTATAATATCGATTCTCTTCCATTTCGCAAAACTTTCTTATAATGGATACCATTGTATTATATTAACAATCTCTAATATCCAAAATCTTGAAACAACAGAAGGTCTTCAAAAGATATCCCTTCATGAACATACTTGAATAAAAATGCAGATTTTCCTCAGGATTGTTTCGTTGATCCCGAAAGAGCGAGACCGGCTGAAAGAGAGAGAGAGAGAGAGAGAGAGAGAGAGAGAGAGAGAGAGAGAGAGAGAGAGAGAGAGAGAGAGAGAAGAGGAAAAGAGTGAAGGCAGAAGGTGTCGGCCTTGCGCCGATGATCGCCGCTGAAAATCAGTCAAGTTTGCGTGCCGGCTCCAGCCTGGGGCAGCTCGAGGAGGCAGCGGGCGACGGAAGTGTGGGTGGCGGCAACGAGGCTGGTGGAGCCGGCGCAACTACTACCTCGGAGCCAGGTGAGAGAGCTAATTATCCAACTTGAGATTGTGATCATCCGAGTATGTGTTCCGGGAACCGGCCACCCTGATCTCCGATCAGATACACGTGCTAAAAGGTGGCGCAACCTCTTATGACACGTAATAATCGCTCTCCCCGATCCTGTTATCAGACAGATGAGAGATTTGGTTTGTTGAAATTCACGAAGCCACAAGCCACGCCCGAGGCCATAAGTAAAATATTTCTTGAAAAAGTTTGAGATTAGAAAACAAATATATTTCACATCTCTGTTCTATTGTTCTCATAAGATAAGTAGTTAACTAGATTTCGCAGGTACACGATTTCGAAAGAACGTGTGCGTTTTATTATCAGATAGTTTAAAAAATGAAATTTAGTAACGAAGAGACGAAAGGGAATTGAAACATCAAAATAGAAATACAATTGGGTTTCTCAAGGGTCTATGAACAAAACGATTTGGTACCACGAAAGCCTATACCTATGGCGGCGTCTACGGCGTCTATCTTCAGGACTACCTCTTGGTCTGTTTCATATATCTGTATATACCAAGCGATATATGTGATCGAGTATTCTATTTTTCTTTTTTCATTTCAATTCAAAAGCACGCCATTGCTCTTCGAAATACTCCTTATTATATATTTTTCAAGTTTCTGTGGTGATAAATAAAAAAAAAAAAAAAAAATGTTCTCCTTCGTATCTACCGTATGTTCGAATGAAAAATGAATAGTTGGAATTAACAGGAAAAAGAAGAAGAGGAAATCGACAGAAAGTTCATCGACATTTTTCTGCAATTTTGTCGTGAACAGGTGTAATGAAGAAAGAGGAGCAGGAGGCGGCGCAGAACGAGAACTCTCCGAAAGAATCAACTGGTTCGGTGGTAACAGTAACTACACCTAGCGGCGTCGGGACGACGGCATCGACGGTGAACGCCAACAACACCACCACGACGACCAACACGACGGCCGCGACGGCTTCTACGATGCCTGGTGGAGGCGCTCGCAGCGACGTAGCGGAGGAGGAGGAGGAGGAGGAGGAGGAGGAAGCAGAAGAAGAAGAGGAGGAAGACGAAGAGGAAGAGGACGTGGAAGTGGAAGGTGGAGCGGCGCAAGAGGCGGTCGGTGGCGGTCTTCTAGCAAACGAGGGTGGGGGTGGAGGCGGCATGGCCGGCTTCTGGAGGCAGAGTAGACCCTCCAGTCCCCGCATGCCGCCTCCGGAGCAGCCGGAGCACAGGCCTAAGAGCCGACACGAGCCGGCACCCGCGAGATACAACAACCTCGGTTACTGGAGAGCTAGGAGAGTCACATTTTATAAAAATGGCGACCCATATTTTCCTGGTATTGAGTTCAGGTAAGCTATTAAAATCTATTTGCCGTTGACGATCGTGTTACGTAGCCTGATCCTTGGTCATGTGTACAAAGCGGCGCTGACGCTAGTACCCTTCTTGGGTGCAGGTGGCGTGTCCACCCTTCGTGGCCTTGATTTTCGCCTATGAATGAGATTCTCCCTGCGGCATACTTAAAAGATACTAGTCGTACAAGCGTGATTCATTCGTTTACCAATTAGTTTCAGAGTTAAATGGCATTAATTGTGTAATATTGACGAAACGTATCGGCAAACAGAATTCGATGGTTAAAATCGAAGCCATAGTTCTTATCACAGCGATAACTTGCAGATTTAAGCCAGGAAGGGACATCGGTTCCCTGGAGGCACTTCTGGATAGGCTATCCCTGCGGATGGACCTGCCCAGAGGGGCGCGACACATTTTTTCCATGGATGGTGATCGTAAACTCACCCTGGACGAGCTCGAAGACGGTGCCTCGTACGTCGTTTCCAGCTACAAATCGTTCAAGGTAAGCGAAAAGAACTTTCTATTTATAATTGTTTTATTTATAATATCGCCAGATGAAATCTTAAAGCTCGGAAACGACGAGAATCATTAGAAATACATATCATGAGAAAGAAATACCGCTGGGAAGAAGCATTACTTTCCAATCAGGTTACTATGCATGGTGTTTAAGATTGCTTGGAAAAAAAAGGGTCTTAATCGCCCACCGGCGGAAAAGTGGGTCATTCGATCTGATACATTGCACGAAGAAGAAATAAGGTCCTTAAGACACAGGATCGCGTGTATGTGTAGATCAAATCTGGTCAGGTAACAACAACCCTCCCACCCCCCACCCCCCACCCCCCACCCCCCCTTCGAACGAGAGAACCAATCTTATTACGACAGCGATAATTCAACACGTGCAGGGACTTGTGCATGGCGAAAAGTAAATATCCTTTTCTACTTGGGGGCGTTCGTCGCTTACGTATCGTTCGTATAATTAAAGCGAACCTAGAGCTGGTGTACACATAACACACGCTTAATATTCATGAGCCACAGCCTGTGTGCAAGAAGGTGGACGGACGTTAAAACACCGACGACTTCTACAAATGCGCACTTTGAACGTGTTGGGCGCGCGTATACATACAGCTAATGCATACACACGCGGATATCAATAGGAAGCATAATAGGGCTGGCCAGGTCGCGATATAGCAATTTATAAGAAAACTGCGTATATTGCTGTCAACAATCTTTGTGTATCTGGCCCAGATCGGTCTTTAAGCAGGCCACACGCAATACGTAATCTGCCCAGTTTACCTAAAAGGAACGAACAGTCACAACGATCATTGTTCTATATCAATCTTCTTTGACAAATATCAAACATTTAAAGTTATGTTTTATACAAGTCAATTCTAAAATGCTTACGTTAGTCGCTGCATTATTCAAGCGTAGAGCGGATCAAGGCCAATTCGAAAGGGATCGTCTACGAAATTCGAAAGTCGAGGGATTGGTTGCAGGGAAAAGTTGTCCAATTAACGGCTAAACCTTTCAACTCAATTCGCCTGGAAGGCCACGGGTGTTCATTATTTTTATGAAAGCGCCGATAGGAAGGATTGGATATCATTTATCGTTGCGTCATGCCATGCGAAGGGTGGTCCACGCCCCAACCTAATTTCCAGGTTTTAAGGTGTGACCAAGCCGCTCGTTATACCGTATATCGTATCGTCGCAGTTTCTGCTTTCCTACCTCGGCTTGTGCACGATCCGTTATTTCGATCGGCGTTAGTCTCGTGTCGGGGTCAGCCCTTAATCCGGCAAAGTGGCCAAAGCTTATGTACGATCCTATCGTACTTATAGGCAACCTTCGCATGCCGATTGAAGTCGAGAATCGGTGTTCTTCATACAACCATGACCTATATACCGGATTCTCATGAGCAATATCTAGACTGAGATTCACCTTGACCCATATCGTAAGAGGGACCAATCGATATTGAACTCTCTACGAACCGTCTTGTTGTTTTTAATCATAGACATCGTCTGAAAAATTTTAAAGGAAACAATCGAAGGCTTAACGAAGGCTTTAAATAAAAAATTGCATCAATAATTCTTCTCCATAAGAATAACTTTGTCCGCATTCGTTCTTAATGATGCCGAATCTAATTGTACTAAATCAGTATCAGGTACATATTTTGACTGTTGTTTACCAAAGCCACGTGGCATGAAAGATCGACGTACGTAGGTGAATCTGCGGTCTCGAGGTAGGGGTGGGAGCGTGTCAACGGGACGAAAAGTGGGAGTATGTATCACCACAGGGTTGGCTGGAAAGCGGGGTGAAAAGGGCTGGCCAATTGGATCTGCGGTTGCGCACCACTCCACCCTCTTATGTCGCTCTGGTCCCGTTCAAATGGTACGCCATCCTATTTCGCTTAATGCCTCATTATCGTGCTTCCATGCGTTCCACTCGTCTGCATATTTTCATTCCCACCGAACCAGTCATTAATCCATCTTTCCTCCATGTCGTGATAACGGTCGCGCCTTTAAACGGACTCCAGTTTCTTCACCTCGCTACACGGATGACCTGAATTTCTTTATGGCGCCACAAAAACCACAAAAACTTATCCCGCTGATCTCCGTCAGACTAAAATGTAGGTCGGATGCTCGATCGTTTGCCAGTTAATTCGCCGCTTCCTTCACGTCGTTCGTGTTTTATTCATCAAGCGACTGTCCACTGTTCAATTGCTTTATATAGGAACTTTATATAATTTAGCCAGGTCGAAATCTAAACACATGTAGTCTTTGGTTCTTCCCGTTTCCTCGAAACATTTTACTTTTTTTTTCTTTTTCTTTTTTTTTTTTTTTCTTTTTTCTTTTTTCTTTTTTCTTTGTAGTATACATAGTCGAGTTTCTCCAAGAACGTATGATTCACGTTATAGCATAGGGGCTTAGAGACAGGGTGAGAGGGTAGGTTCGTATTTCCGTTAAGGAGACCGATGCAGGGCTCTCAAGTCGTAGGGCAGCTAGCAAGGGAGAGACCGTATCTCATTGACCGTTGGTCAGTCCCGCAAGGGATCAATAAATACAACGTTCTCCACATAGACGATTCGCAAACCGTGTTTCCACTGTTCTGTCCGAAGAAACTTGACAAAGTAGACTGATAGTCTCTTGACGGTTGAAAATCTTACTCACCCTCCCTGATAAGTATAATCCATTGTTAAAAAGCGTACAATTAGAAACGAGGAACACGTTTATATATTTGGAGATTTATGGTCGCATTCGAAATTGCAATGAAATAGTGACGCACGGAGGAACGATAACACGATGAAAAATTAATGTTGCTGGATAACGGAAATGACGAGGAACCGGTGGAAGATATAGCGTCGATTACAGCCGGCTGTGAGTTGACGCAATCAATTATGTTCTGACCGTCTCTCGCAAAGGCGTTACTACTGCGGTCGGAAGTAACAGTTTATTACTACTGCAAACCTCTGAGCGCAAACGTAATACACACGTACGCGTGACAACCGTTCATCGAAAGGCATCGATGCTATGTGACGACGATTCGGATGTGTGACACTGACATGGAACAGTGACTAGTCAGGCATCGAGGTCTCCGTCATTTTCGTTATCGTACGAAATACGTTCGTAATCGTATTTGCATTTTCGTTCTATTCGTATTACCAAAATGCTTAAATAAAATTTGAAGGAACGATAAGCAGAATGATGTATTGTACTCGTATACGATTCTTTCTTTCCTTGAAAATGTAACTTACGTTTACGTTTCAGCTTACGACCATTTTTTGTATTCGATCTTACCGATTGTATCTTGATTAATTCCACGGATGTAATATAAATTACGTATAAAAAGCATCCGCCAAAAATTGCCATCGTTCAGGCAGCGCTTTACAATTGAATAATCGCCGCGATTATTTCTTTGTAATCGCTAGTGGCACGTTTCGAACGTAGGACGATCCGTCACGCATGTTTCGAGCTCGTTCTTCATTTTCATATCGTGCCGGCTTTCGCCGTGATAACGAGTGCTTTTTCTTTCTGAAATAGTCGGCCGCAGGCTACTCTGTCGTGTGCACACGTGTTCCTTCCCGTAAATTCATAAGGGATATAACAGCGCCTGGTGAGTGTTCTTGAAAGAAATAATTGTTAACTGGTCTGAAATTCATGTCAGCCACCCTCCACCGTGATATGTCACGAACTCTAGCGCCAGAAACTTCTTGCACGTATCTGGCCTATATGCGTCACGAAATCACAAGGAATACCTTCCTAAGAAACGAATAAAATATGTAATTACAAAGAACGGATCGGTAACATGATCGTCGTTGCGTTCTTATGGACGTTTCACGCGAGGCTATTTCATGGGACATGTGACATGTAAGGAAAAGATTTCGATAGCCATAATCTCGGTGAACCAAATTTTGTCCTGCTTTTATCGTCTTTTTTGGGCCGACGAATATACGGCATGCTTGCCTGCACATTAATTACACGTGCTCGGCAAGGGAGGGGGCGAAGAAACGAGGAAGGTAGTCGAAAAATATTTAAACGACGATAAACGGACTCCCTTAAGCTCGTAAATTTTTTCGATATCCACCTCCTTTTCAGGTAGTTGTTGTTTTTCGTTCTTCTATGCTGCATGACTGACGGCAGTCCACTTTAATTGACATTATTACGTCGATGCTGTAAGCGATATACCTTGAGTTATCGAATAATTACGCGAATATTCGATCTGATTCCAACTGATTGTAGAGTTCGAGCTGGAGAGTTCTTCGTCGAGCTTCTTATTTCGTTTCGCGCTCTTTTATTTTTGACCAATACCCCTTTGCGTTTAAATCAGCTTTCACAGATGTAGAAGCCTAACCATACAGGCTGATATTTAATTACACGCTATTTCTTCTCTGGTCAAATTTATAGCATAAAATGGGAAGCAAAAGTTACTCGAAGATATGACTTTTAGTGACCTGATTTTCAAATTGCGACGTAGAAAAATGACGAGGAAAGTTTAATTAAGAAAATACGTAATTAAGAAAATATTAAATAGGAATGTTAATGCAATTAATAGTAAGTATAAGGTCGTTCCACGCAACGGTAACTTCCTTCTAATTATCTCCGTAAGAAAAACTTCCGAACTTTCCTCTCGACGTATCGACGTGCAATTGAACGATCCGCAAAGCGGAAGGGGACGTGTAAGTGCGAATTCAAAGTGGTCAGAATGTCGCTCCGTTACCTACTTTCTTTCTCTCCTCCTCCTCCTCCTCCTCCTCCTCCTCCTCCTCCTCCTCCTCCTCCCGTTATCATGAAACACGCAGATTCGTGTTACCATTCGCATTGTAATCCGTGGCTCGGATCATTTATCGCTGGTTGTCGCGCTGAATATGTATGAGGTTCGGATTCGAAATAAATGAATTTCGGTAAGGGTCGATTAAAGAGGAGCATTTCGAGAAAACCGGTCGCGATCCCTTGTTCCCTTCGGTGCGTATTACACCAATCCACACACCTTTCCGCCACATGACGTGTATACCTCGATCGACGATATGTAAATCACTGCGGCATCCCGTCTGTATGGTATTCGTTGCCTTTTGACCAGACTGCCTGCACGCTTGTCGCAGAACATTCGCAGGACAACTACCCTGTGTGTTAAACCTTCTCTCACTCCGTATAGCACGCTCGCTCGTCACGCACTCCTGTAATATATGTCAATTACGATTTCAACTTCTTGCATGCATAAGTAGCCCCGACAACCCTCGATTTTCTTCTAATAATGCACAGAACGAAACGAAAGTAATGCAACTCTAAGTTCCGATACATCAGAACGGTAGAAAGGAACGATAGAAGAATTCTGTGACATGTGGTATTAGTAATAAAAACCCATATAAATTAATTTATTTCCATCGTACATTATTATATTATTTACGAACTATCCTGCAAAATACGTTTCAAAAGATTTCAGAAAGAACCTTGGTCTTTCTCTTATACACGAATCTTGATACCGTTGAATCTTGATAATCAATCTACACTAAAAGTTGCAACCATTTTTATTTTAGGAATGAAACTGATTGGTTTTCAAAGCGTCAAGACCAGCCTTCTTTTAGCTATATAGAAATTACAGTGGTTCATCAAAGCCCTGCTTGATATATCAAATATTAAGTAGTTCGTAGATGATTGAGTGGAACGCTTTTGTTCTATTGTATATCGAGCCTATGTGGAACTACGATACAAATAGTCGTAAGTTGTGGATGATTTTCGTTTGAGCAATTTTTATATTAACATCTTACGCAAAGTGCACGAAGCTAATATTAGGCAACGATCGTCGCGAAAAATCAGGGTTGTGTATACGCCACACGAGATTACCGATAAGGGAAGAAAAAAAAAAAAAAAAATGTTTCGTGTTAATCGGCCCCGGCCGAATTAACCCAACGATCGCCGCGCAAACAGCTTATCGATGCAGCGAGCCTTATCACCTGCCAATTATAGTGCCGCGCGCGTGCATTGAATGCCATATGGAAACTGTTGGAAAATGGAAATACATTTTTTTCTCACCACAAATTCGTATCAATTTTACACATATAAAATGCATGGCGTACTATTTTTTTTTTTTTTTTTTTTTTTTTTTTTTTTTTTTTTATCAGAATGTTAGTCAACGCTCTTTTCTAACTAAAATATTCAATTCGAGTAATCGAATTAGTGTTGCAAATGATAATTTATAGTCAGTGACCTGGCGCCAAAGGTTAAGGGTTGGAGTACAGTGAAGCGACCTTTCAACGGTCTTCGCTCTCTTATCAACAAGGTAAACGGTCAAGACGGATATTCACCCTGTTGTACACGTAGCGAGCTAGTGTTCCAATGTAGATAAGAAAGTCAAACTCAATATCCTGTCCTGTTGTTCTCTGCGAAGGTATATATTGATGCGAAAAACAAATAACTTTCTACGAATACATTATGCAACGAAGGAAAAAATAGAAGGTAAAAGATATGATCGTTGGAATGTTCTCTTAATAATCTCTATAGGCTGATATTCTTGACAGGACACTTGGTTATAGCGTAGTCGATTGTAGAGTATGCAGGACATCATTTTCATTGAAACTGGAGGTCACGGTTGATCGACAAAATTCGATCTTTAATACCTGAAAAGAGATCGAATTACTCGAATCGTGTGGCAGATTTTTTTTACAATACATATTTGCTCAGATAGATATTTAGCTCGAACGTAAAATTCTTGATAACGTTAAAAGCGAGAAAAGAAAGTCGCAAAAGTTCTACTATTTATCAATTTGATTTCGTAAACATTGTGCAGCGTGAATTGTTGTATCAGAAAGATGAATCAACGGGGTACATGACCGCGTAAATGCGTGAAAAGGTTAAGGGTTGTAGCACCCATGGCGAACCCAGAGTGTGCGCCCACGCGTACTTTCGTTGCGCCTTTCATCCGATCGCGTACCAACAGCCGGAAGATTGTTGCACCGTGACCTTGGCCTTGCAAACAAACATATGCGTTGACTCGCACATATTGCAGTTTGCTGGCAAATCGTAATTTATGGGGACAGCGTCATAAATTACTATACGAACCAGCTAAACTCCTCGTCAATGGACTCTCGTTTCTTCTTTCTTTTTTCCACTCCTAGTTGCCTTGTTCTTTTTTCTTTTTTTTTTTTTTTTTTTTCTCCAACCACACGATCGAAATGGCTATTTCATGTTACAACGTCGCGCAAACTGTTCACCTGAAATGTTGGAATCTATAGATTGTACAAGTACCGTATTACATAGAAAGAACAATATCGTTTCAAATTATTACGACATCCGCTTGAAATGATGGAAATTGTTTTTTCAAAAAGCGGAGTACATAATATTTATTTGTGAGCTTTCGTTTCATCTAGCGGCAAATACTTATAATTATGAGAAATAGATCTTTCTATGACGTTGTGCCATGGACGTCGATGAAGGGGTGTATTTTTAGTTTGTAACTTATTAATAGACACCTTCGTGAGCAGCGAACCTTACGAGGTTCGTTTCGATGGAAGAGATTGTGTAAGTCGTTCTGATTTCAAGCTTGCTTGAAGTCGATCAGATCGCGGAAACAAAGTTGACCCGTAAACTGGTTTCGAGTCTAGTCGAACAGTAAGCTTCGACAGTGATATAAGAAAGTAAATAATAATAGATTATCCGGTAGCCTTGGACAGAATTCATATCTATCTAAGCACGTTATAGATTTCACTGGCGATGGTGTTTATATACAATAATATTCCTTATTCTATAGCGGAAACAATCACTTCGACTCACAATCAATCCGATATATGAGAAATTTATAAAATTTTATTTTGTTACACTGATAGTATGCATCTGTGTATTTAACACACACACACACACATATATATATATATACATATATATATATATATATATATAATTGACGAAAATATAAATTAAATATTAAATTAAAAATTTGTAAGTTAGTTATTTTAGAAATATATCTCGTCGGAATTAATAACGTTAAGAGATATAATTCGTGAAATCCTTCCCAAGTTATTGCTGCTGATTCATACCACAAAAAATTGTACATCTTTTCACTGTCCAAATGTTCTCCTTTCGAAGCTCGTGCCTCGAGTCCATTAAGCGTCTTAGTCACGTTGTCATGAGTATTTATTGTATATTATAAGAACAATTTGAACTTGAACTTACTTACAATCTTTGTTATGACGTCTTCGAACAACTTTTAAACATACGTACATTTCGATGTGTAATTCCTTAAAAAGCTGACAATTTTCGAGAAGAGAAATCACTGAATTTGCTTTCCTATGGGTTAAGCTTACGTCACGGAGGGTGCATTACCGGAAGGGTTGCTCGCCTGTGTGAGAAAGAGAGAGTCGTTTAACCTTCACCTTGTGTTAATCTATGCTTCCCATTATCATACCAATCCCATCAAAGCTGGCATTGTATTGCAACTGCACGAGGATGAACGCGTACCCATCTATCGGTCGATCGAGTTATCTTTTAACGATGAATTTCTCTAAAATTTGTTTGTATCATTGTTTGGTTCGCTTAATACAAAGTTTAAATTAATACAAGGTTTAATACAAGGAAAAATAGGAAATATCTGTGAAATAATTGAATTGCACGATTTTATAAAATTTTGTTATTTGCCACTGATAAATTTGGAAGGATCTCAAGTATAGCAAACGATTGCAAGGTCATCGAATCTCTGGCATTCTGCCGGCAGCAGCGTGCGTGTCTCGAATTCATAAGTCGGTTTATTACACTATTAGCCTCGTTAACGTTTTTTTTTTCTTTTCTTTTCTTTTTTTTTCCCCATTGCCTCTCTGTCTCACTTGAATATTGACCCTATTTAGTCAACAAGGATAATTGGTCCTATACGATGCTACTTCTTTTTTCATTCGGTAAGCCGCTGTATCAGGGCGTGGACGCCCTTAATTCCAAGGAATGCTTTCAGCCTCATTTCCTACCGCGAACGCTCATTTCCGAACGTATATCCTCATTAACAGGTGTCCATCAAGCTTCCATTTAACAAAATTTCCACTCGTTCATCATAATACACCGTCATTTGTCGACAAATCATGACACAGGCAAAATTACATTGGAGCTATACTTTGTAACAATCAACTTTATGCAAGAACCTTGTTACATGTATATAAGATCTCATACACGTGAGATGAAGATAAAAAAGGAAAATAGTGCACCTGTAGTATATTACCTTTGAGTCGCTTATAAGGTATTCTTTATGATATGCGAAAGATAAAAAGGCATATAAGAAGAAAAGACGATGGAAATATAAAATTTTGTACGATACATAACATAAAATCTTTATGGATATAAAGTTACCAACGACTAGTTTATTAACGTGTTAACTACAATTTTCCATACTTCGATGGATCTTCGATTTAAGGCCAGAAAATAGGTCAATGGCTAACAAAGACTTCTAAAGATTTTTTGCATTTCTTCGAACGTGTAGTGAAACCAAACTTTTGACCAGCGTTCTACGTGTCGCACGATTTGGTGAGCTATATACTCTCAAGTACAGGGGGGGGGGGTGGCTGTTTGGCCTTGAGACGCGATGACTCTCCTAGAAAGCGGAGGGGGAGGGTAGGGGATGTTGCAGCCAGGGGGTTGGTTCTCCAGCCCAATGAGGCAGTACACACCCCGCCTCCAGTTGTCCATCGAACACAGTCGAGGTTGCACCTAGTGGCACAACCTTCTCACGGCCCTCGTTTGCTTTAGACAACCACGTTTTCATTTGTTCCGATCGTAGTTCCCTTTGCGATCAGTTGCTGCGATTACAAGGCATCGCCTTTTCCACAGAAGTTTCCCGTTCTTCTTTACGAACCCGTGTCGTTCATACGATCATACAATCAAATTAATGTCTTCCGATCTACGAAATGCAGTTGTATGATTAAAACAGAAGAAATAACAGCCTGTTACTTGTGCGACTGTTTCTAAGTGATCGAACTAAAATTTCTCGATCTGTTATATAAGGTATTATTAGAAGAATTAAAAGGATTGGGGAAGAACTGAGAACCGTGAGCAAGTGACGGAAAAGAATGTGAACAAGCAAGGATAAAGTTTACTGTTCAGTGAAGAACGTTCTCTAAGGACTGTGAATATCGTTGAGTGAGACTACAGTGATCTAGGTTCACCATTGAGTCGGCAAGTTCCTCGTCCCGCTCGGACTTGGAGCCGGACTTTGGCGCCGGCGGAGACAAGGCGGAGTCTTATAGCGACTCCGAGCTAGAGTCCTGTAGCCCTAAATCCTGGGACGGCTGCGACAGTTTTGTCGTGTTGATGAGCGATTCCTTTGAAGTTATATCGCTGCCGGCCGATATGTTGCAGGTCCTCCGAATCCTAATCAGATTCTACACACACACACACACACATATATAGTGGGTGAAACAAATATAGTGAGGCACTTTGTGATATTAATTAAGTGTTGATAATTAAAATGAACATTTAAACTTTAAAACCACTAGCATAGTTTCACTATATTTATTTAACCAATTATACGCCAGTGCCGTTAGAAATAATTAATGGAATTGCTTGAGGTTTTCACGGCTTGTTTTTAACTTATTGTCTAACTTTGAATGATAGCCGGCCAGTTACGGAAAGAAAAGCAACACCTGGTACACGAGTCCTACTGGCGGAGGCAGCAGAGGTGGAGCAAGCGTCGGAGGTGGTGTCGGAGGATGGCAAAGCAGACCACCAGCAGTGGCGAGTCTTAGCAGGAAAGCTTCCATCACCGACGAAGCACCACCTCCTGGCGGTGGAAAGCCTTCTTCGGGACGTGTCATACGAATCGTTAACAACCATGATCATACAGTACAGGTAGTAATTGAAAAGCACGCCTAAAACGTATTTCAAGTTTCTTTACGCTTCTCTCTTTTATCAGTTACAACTAATTGATTTCAGTGTCGAGTCTTGTTGAACCTCCGTACTTCGCAACCGTTCGAAGAAGTGCTGGAAGATCTTGGACAAGTATTGAAGATGAACGGAGCCAAAAGAATGTTCACAGTTTCAGGTCAAGAGGTAAAACACTGCGATAGAAATAAGTATCGTAAAAATTCACGTGAAATGCAATAAAAAATCCGTGGCCGAAATTGTCGAGAAGGATGACGTACATCGTGATCGATTGGTGTACGTTCGTGAACGGCCGAAACGTGGGCGACTCGAAAGTTTATCAGCGATTTATGCAAATCGAAGACATTGGCTCGGCATCGTACTTATAAAATCAGCTTGAATAATGTTTGTCCATAAATATGCATGCGATGGCGGGGGTAGAGGCGTCGAAACGAAGCGTGACGATATCGGGGTCGACTTCTTTGCAATAAATGGAATAGGGTCGTTGATTAACTCTCTCTTTTCAATCGCCTCCGAACGATCTTTTTATTATACTCAAAAAATATCGGGGTAATCAGGGGATAGAATTCATGGAAAAAGAAATAGGCCACCAAGCGATACGAACAAAATTTCGCTTCAATTGATACTGAAATTCGCATCTTGTTAATGCAAAAGGATAGCAGATGGAAGTAGATGGATATCGTTATTTTAATCATTTTTGATTCGAGTTTCACAACGTCATAGCAGATTACACGATTATACGTTCTGGTGATCGCGGCCGTTTGCAAGTCGGTTGGAGGGCTCGTGGGAAAAAAGGTCAGAGATCCATCTTTCCAGGTCACGACCGTATATGAATTTCAGATTGACCAATTTTCTTTAGCGAGCATTCGACTACCTTATGCATCGTCGTGTATACAACCCTGTGACGTCTACGTCAACAGTGACGTTCGCACGACACGATTCCGACACGGGAACAAGATGTGTCTAGGTTCATTCATTTTGACACCTACATTGCTCCTCCCCCCCCCCCCCCCCGCATTTGTTTTTACCGATACCGCATCCTTAGAATTTATAATCGAGGATAATTTTTTAAAGACAATATTGAAATCAAAACCACAATTGTTTTCGTCTGTTTCTAAACTAAATGATTATACCGTTGACAGGTAAGAAGTTTCTCGCAGCTGAGGAACGAATTCGCTGACGTGGATACTTTTTATCTGGGTACTGGGTCGGGCATGGGTATAGCCGGTGCTGTTACCGCATCACCAGCAAGAAGATCAAGATCACGAGGACCATCTACCGTGGTCGAGGATATCGGTCGTCAAAGACGAGCTCGTAGCAAAAGCAGGCCACGCGCTCTGTATGCCCCTGATTCAGACGTCGTCCGAGTAAACGGTTCTCCATATCGCTCTTCGCTTATCCATTATGTACACCCGATTATCTGATTGTAAATAATGATATTAAACGAGCACATTACGCTCTATTTCTAAATAGATTATAGCGTTGTCGAGGTATTGCGAGACGAACCAGCTAGAGTGACTATTCGAGGATTGAGACGATCCTTTTATCCACCTTCCCACCTGCCACCGGTGGACAATTCTCCGCCGGATAAGAAGCTGCAACTTGAATGGGTTTACGGATATCGGGGCACCGATACCCGAAGAAATCTCTGGGTTCTACCGAGTGGAGAACTTTTGTACTATGTCGCTGCCGTGGCTGTTCTCTTTGACAGAGAGGAAAATGCACAACGGCACTATGTCGGCCATACGGAGGATATTACGTGCATGGAGGTATTTTATTGTTGGTCTCGGTTGGGACTTTAATCGGCCGGATTATAATCGACCGGAAAAGTATCACGGGAACCTGAAATAGAAGATCAGACGTTAAAATCAGAAAATGTCAAAAGATAATTTTCAACATCTCCGGAATTTTAAGATCGAACATTGTGCGATCAAATGTTTCAACGTATTCGCTTAATGTATATGCAGGTTCACCCAAGTAGAGAGCTGGTGGCATCCGGACAAAAAGCTGGTAGACACAGAAAAGCGCAACCGCACGTTCGCATATGGTCAACAGAGACTCTGCTTACTCTGTACGTGTTCGGAATGACTGAGTTCCAGATGGGCGTCTCCGCGTTAGCGTTCTCGCAACTGGTAAAATATCACACCTAAATCGCGCGCATACGCGAAACTAATGCACTACTAACATAACGCGAACCTAAATATCGTATAAGAAAGAATTGAACAACGAGCGCGTTTCTATATGATTCTCGGTGCGCAGAACGGTGGTAGTTACGTATTAGCGGTCGACGCTGGCAGGGAGGCGATACTCTCAGTGTGGCAGTGGCAATGGGGCCATTTGTTGGGTAAAGTGGCGGTAAGCTTTTCTCCACCTATTTCGCGCACGCCACAATGTCATGATCGTATATCATAATGTCCGCGTGTAATATCAATTTTTATAGACCATGCAGGAGGACCTAACCGGCGCAGCTTTTCATCCTCTCGACGACAATCTGCTGATTACGCACGGTAGAGGTCACTTGACCTTCTGGAATCGGCGAAAAGACGGTTTCTTTGAAAGGACGGACATTATCAAACCTGTACGTTGCAATGCGAAGTAAACGTGTGCTCGTCTATTTGGAGCTATTTACTGATTCTGGTTTTCCATTTAAGCCGTCCCGTACGCACGTGACCAGCATCCAATTCGAGCAAGACGGAGATGTCGTCACGGCAGACAGCGACGGTTTCATCACCGTTTACTCCGTGGATGCGGATGGCGCATACTTTGTACGAATGGAATTCGAGGCGCATAATAAAGGCATTAGCTCGCTCGTTATGCTATCAGAGGGAACGTTGCTCTCTGGCGGAGAAAAAGACCGTAAAATCGCCGCGTGGGATTCTCTTCAGAATTACAAACGTATCACGGACACTAAAGTATGCGCGCAACCTAGATTCTAATTAATAGTCAAGTATTATATGTTATGCTATTTCTAAATATTGCATTACATAGTTACCGGAGGCAGCAGGGGGTGTGCGAAGTATCTATCCTCAGAGACCAGGAAGGAACGACGGAAATATTTATGTTGGAACTACCAGGAATAATATCTTAGAAGGTTCTCTTCAAAGAAGGTTTAATCAAGTCGTGTTTGGCCATGGGAGGCAGCTGTGGGGCCTTGCTGTGCATCCTGACGACGAAGTGTTCGCTACTGCGGGTCACGATAAGAATATTGCTCTCTGGCGCAGACATAAACTCTTGTGGACGACGCAGGTGTTAATTTAAATCTTCAAATTTTCATATCCGAATGAAGGTTTTGTTAATCTTAACTAAAATTCAAATTCAAACGTAACGTTTGCCTAGGTCGGTTTCGAGTGCATTTGCATAGCTTTCCATCCTTTTGGAGTTGCCCTTGCCGCTGGTTCTTCTGAAGGTCATCTTTTGGTCCTCGCCGCGGACACAGGGGCAGCTGTGGCAACCCTTAGAGTTTGTGGTTCACCTTTATCATGCATTGGCTATAATCCAAGTACGATACACATATAGAACACGATTATATATTTGTATACTTTTGCACGTTGATTATAAAAAGATGTATGATTCTATCTTTTTGTTGAACAGCGGGAGAAATTGTGGCAATGGGTTCACAGAATGGTAGTGTATATCTCTTTAGAGTATCTAGAGACGGATTCTCGTACAAGAAGAGCAACAAGATCCGTGGGACGCAACCATTGGTGCAGCTCGACTGGAGTTCCGATAGCAGATTTCTCCAGACTGTTACACAGGACTACGACCTAGTGTTCTGTAACGCTGCTCCCTTTTATAATTAAATTACCTTTAAACTTTAAAGAGAATGAATATTACTTAAAATAGATTTTTCAGGGGATGTGAAAGCCTTATCATCGGAGAAGAGTCCATTAGTTATGAAGGACGTGAAATGGTACACGCACAACTGCATGGTTGGATACATGGTATCTGGTAAGTATACGCAAGTTCTATAACAGTAAAAGCAACACTGTACATTATTATTATTATTATTATTATTATTATTATTATTATTACAGTTTCAGGATTAATAAAAAAAAAAAAAGTAATATTTAACAATATTATTTACAGGAATGTGGAATAATCGTTACTATCCGTTAACGACTGTTTTAACCACGTCAAGTAGGTCAGCAGCTCATGACATGTTAGTCAGTGGTGATGCAGAAGGCTATCTGAGACTTTTCAGGTATCCATGTACCAGTGCTAAGGCCGAATACGTCGAAGAAAAAGTGTATAGTTCCCTGGTGGCGTGCGCCAGATTTCTCTACAACGATCAGAATGTCGTCACCGTCGGTGGGACCGACGCTGCGCTCATGCTTTGGGAACTAGTCGACGAGTAGATGAAAGGACTACTACCTCTTGTTATAAAATTTGCCTTTGTCTTCGATAGTCTGGTGACTCTAGACTATTAACGCGATCTGTACAAAATCGCGATAATTCGTTCCATTGTGGAACTTTTTTAATACCAATGAACAAACGCGACAAACGTTTATCTTCTTATCATTGCGCTGAATACAGTTCGGTAACATGCGTTCAGCAGTTCGTCCTCGGCGAATGAATTGAACGGCTGAGTCGATACTTGGCAAACTTTGCAAACGTTTTCATTCAACTTGACTCGGTTGCCAAGCGTGTTTTTTTTTTTCTTTTTTTTTCCGGCGATAATACGTGTTCGTCGTTTATTGTCCAATATCCAACCTGAAGAGCGTTAAAACTGTCTGGCATGTTTATCTGTGGTCTCACTTTTGTGTCGATGAATCTTTCCAGAGACAAGGAGACATTTCTCACGTTTTAAGTATAGGTTCGTGCAGCAGCAACGCAGTTCGCGCTTTAACCCCCGAGACGTTGAGAGAAGTAGTTTGATATTTGTAAGCGAAAGGAAGATAAGATCTACTAAAAATATATTGCATCGCTCGACTGTCTTGAAGTTAAGCGTCTTGCAGGTGCGATGCATTCACTTTTCACATCCGTTACCACATCATAGCATCTTGTGAATTTCTCCAAGGCATCCACCTCCACGAAATAATCCGTACACGATGTTTTCAATTAATTTTACTTCTTAAGACCAGAATTTCTCATTACACGTTCAAAGATCGAGACTTCAGTTATCGACGACGGTAACAGCGAAGGACAAGAATCTATCTTCCCTTCCTTCAACTGTTTTGCCATTGTCGTGTTACGACTTCTTGTATGCATTTATGATAACAGCGACAAACGATAATGTTATCACGCTACAACGATGCGGTACATTATTAAAGTCGTAATGAAAGCAATACAAATAGGCACAGGTTATATGTGTATCCAGTAGGAGTATAAAAGGAAAAGAGGCAAAAAGAAAAAAAAAACAAAAAAAAAAAAAAAAAAAAAGAAACAATACGTGCACGTTCAGGAGCGTGCAATTTTTGAGGCGCTGGCGCCCCTTGGTAGATTTTAAGTAATGGAGATAGATTTAAACAGAAATTGAGACGAAGACGATAAATATTACATGCACCTTTGTGCCGGGACGATGGTCAATTCGTTTTTTCTTTTTCTTTTTCTTTTTTTTTTTTTTTTTTTTTTCGTTTCGAAGATTTTAGAGAAAATGCTGTTGCGGGTCAACGCGTCTCTCCGTCGATTCTCCCTTTTGTTCACACCCATTTCTAGAGAAAACAAATTGATGAAGCATAGGGAAAGATATACAGAGTTTAAACGATATGTTACTATTACAGAAATATATATATATATATATATATATATATATATTATATATATAAATATATACATATAGTGGTAGATGCAAGTGATAACACGAGAATCTCTCATGTTAGCAAGCTATGCTCGGGATCGTCACTGCCATGGGCATCGAGTTCGAAATTTTTTCACAGCCTGCATGCTTCAAAATACTGCTTTCTCCGAGAGAGAGAGAGAGAGAGAGAGAGAGAGAGAGAGAGAGCTCGTGCGATCGAATCTATTTCAGTATACTGATCACCGTGAGCCTTTATCCGAACCTTTAAACGAACTCTTATCGACGATTCAAACCTGCTTTTGCGTTCTATTATTTTATCATGTATTGACCGAATATCAGACTACACTTGTTACTTTTCTAAGGAAATTTTAAACATATGAACTTTGCGATCGTTTTTAGAAAGAAGTTGAAATATCTGCGAAAACAAATAAATTCGTATATTATAAGAATCATTGTAAGGAAGAATGTTTCGATCGCAGGCGGAACTGAATTTTGCTCTTCGATGCGTCCTGAAACAAAAACGAAAAGGATTCAAACGATCCCTCAAATCTTTAGCATAAATTCGTAACAGTGTAGAAAGCTATCTTACTAAAATAAATTCTGCACATTAGATACAAAATGATTGAATCATTGCTATTAATTATTAAACGTATTCTAAAAATAATACAGGTAATCAGTAAGAGTAAAGTATACACAACTAGTAACTCAAAGCGATTCTTTATTATTAATAATTTTATTTCTTACACTATGAGTGTTCTTGGTAAGCGTCTAAGTGGTTCATTTTCCTTTCATCATCTCAAACGTAACACGTCCACATCTCCTTTCCTCCTTTGAAACATCTTTCTCTCATTTTTTTCACATCGAACTTCGTATCGCATAGCTATTCAAGGATAGAAAGGTATGAACGTGCCGGCCGCATTCGTGTTCAAAATGTCTATGCGCTACGAAAAAAACAGTTGTTCAAAATTCGGCCAAGTAGAAAACAGGAACAAATACATAAAAGAATGTAAACCAAGTACGATTTATATAAGAAAGAAGCCAATTACTAATTACTGAACAATTTCCTTATCGTGTTTTCCAATGCTTAATCGCTTTATTTCACGAGACGCCATACTCTACCTGTGACGGTTTATTATTCAGTTTCATCGTCAGTTTAAATCGTGATAAATGCGTGCAAAGTGGTTATTTTATAAATGGAACTTGAACAAAAAATGCGTATAATTACAATTGGAGCGCATGAAACATACTCGAACAGAAATGTTTCGCGGAACGTGCGAGAAAGTTTTGAATTGAAAACGAAGTTTCGTTTCGAACTACAAAGTTACTGTCAAGTGATTATTCCATTCTTCCTCTATGATATACAGACTAGATAATACAAGAAGGAAAGCCACCCGTACGTCCGTGTTTTGGAAGCTTTTGCCATGTTTTCCCTTTCTCTCTTTTTTTTTTTTTCTTCTTTTTTTTTATCTCTAGTATTAACAATCGCACGGTTGATCTTTCTAGACACAAGTATCAGCTGTTTTTTTTATCCATTGTCCTTCCTCTATTCCTATAACGTTTTATTTAAGCCGAGTCTGTAATGACGACTATTTTACGTTTTACGTTTTATTTTTGCTTCAAAGTGAACAAAATTTAACTCAATTTGTATACGTTATCCGCTAACTGAGTACTGGTGTCTTAAAAATATAATTCCTTGGCATAAATATAATATAATATAATATAATATAATATAATAAATATATAATATAAACTTGAATTATTATTGAAAGTAGAGGAAAATAATGAATAGAAAAAACTGACACATGCGTTGTAAAAGACCTTATAATACGGTCCTACAGCGCCGCGGAATCGAGGTACGACGAGATGCTCTTGTTAATCCCCTCTGAGGACAGAATCTAAGCGCGGCGCGGTGGAGCTCCAATGTAATGTATCCCATTGAAATTCCCAGAGTTTCCTCGATCGCGCCGTGCTAGCCCACTTTAGAGGTTTCAGCCGGTAAGGATCCGGCACTACCTCGCAAACCTCCTCATCCACATGATTAAGTTAGATTGTCCAACTTTTTCCTCTCTTCGTCCTTTCGCTCCACTTCTAATTTTCTTCTCTTTTCATCATTTCGTTGCTCTTGTAATTCCATCCTCTCCTCGTCTTTCCGTTTCTGTCTCGATTCTCTTCTCCCTTCATGCTGTTGCTCCTGCACCAATTCTCTCCTCTCTTCAATCTCTCGTTCTTGTCGTTTTGTCGCGTCTCTCACAGAATTATCAGATCTCTCTTGCGATAGGCCAGCTTTGGTGAACAAATGGATCGGCCGTTGGAATCCTTTCGATGGGTGCGGAGGTATCGATAACACCTCACATTTGGAAAAGCCGACTTCAGAAGATAAGAGATACTGCGTGAAGCTATGCGGTCGAAATTCAATACTCTCATAATTCTTATATATCCGTTCCTACGACAAGAGAACAAAGTAATGCGTATCAATTTTAGGATAATGTAATGATTAAATATACCTTTTAAAGCAAGTATTAGGGAAATACTTACTGTAAGATTCTTTTTCTTGGTGTAACTACTCCAACCTTGAGGTTCTAGTAATAAAACTCCACCAGGGCGTAATTGTGCGTACATGCGTCTGAAAGCCTGTTTTAAACCTGCATCCCCGAAATTCAAGTGTATCCATTTAGTTATCGACAGACAAAGAATCGTGTCGAACTGCGGCTGTTCTGTACATAATAGTGAATCGTCCTCAAGCACGTAATTACCCTAAAAACAGATATATTAAAATCTTTTAGAACTTAAATTTACGTGATACAATATATGTGTAATTTAATGTAATACCTGTACAAAAGTGACATTGTAAGGGAAACCTCTGTGACTTTTATTCTTTGTGAAACCTGGAATGTCAACTGGGCCATAAATGATTGGCATAGATATTGGAAAGAAGTTTACATCTTGGTGATCGCTATCCTCGTTACCAGCAGGGGACTGTGCACAATTGACATAATGTTTAATATTTTTTCGAGCTATATTGATGAGTGTTCTGTCAATATCTATACCAGTTACACTGCGGGCAGAGAAATCTCTTGCTACAGACAAAGTAATATGACCAATGTTGCAACCAATGTCTAATACATCTTTGTCAATAAATAAATATTTGTACTGTACAAATACTGTCAGTCTTGTATCCGTATCATTATGAGAATTACGGTACCCGTAATACCTGTTGTAATTTCCATATTGATAGCGAGCATCTTTCTCTCTGAACCTGGGCATTGTTTGTTTCTTCTTCTTATCTTGACTTGGCCTATGCAGTGGTCTAGTCTTCCAGCCTCCAGGTTGTGGAATTACAGGACTGACAATTTTATCTTTAACATCCACTTTCCTTAACCTTTTGTCTTTAGGTTCCTCTAAACCTTTCAAACGTAATTTATTCTTGTCTTTCTGCGAACTTTCTGGTTTTGCCTCTTTAGGTTGACCGGATGAATTAGTCGGTGATGAATTCAGTGGTGGTTGTTGTCGCTCTGTCTCAATATTGTCTAGAACACTTTGTTCCATGGGTTGTACAATATCAATAGCATCGCAATCTTTAATTTTGATTTCAGTTGAATCGCTTGCATCATTCCCAGAACCAGAAGATGCCCGTTTTTTCTTTCTATTACGCCGCTTAGAACATTTCTTAGTCGGGGATATAAGTTGTTTCTCATATTCCTCATTGTCGTTACAATTGCTTAGATTCAGAGGGTCACAGATATTTGGTGGAATTATAACTTCAATGACCTCTGTTTTATGTCTAGGTGTGGGCAACGGGCTAGACTTAGGAGTAACAGCATTCATAGCTCTGTTTATTTCCTCATCCTGCATGCTATTTAAATTTAAAGGATCACGTATGTTACCACCAAGTAAAAATTTTGTTGGCGGAATGATTGCACCTTCCTTCTTCCTACGTTTATACGGCGGAAAGAATTTACCATTGCTAATAAAACTCTGTAGACGTTTCCTACCAAACTTAAAATGACGACTGTCTTCGTGCTTGTGCTTTTTATGAGAAGCATTAAATGCCTTTCTTGATTTTTCATTTTCCTTCTTAGTAATATGGCCCCCCATTTTGGTGGGCCGATCAACTTGTGTGGATGACATCTTTTAAAATCTAAAAAGAGAGTCGCAGAAATTAGATTTAGACTTTGTGTTAAAAATTAATAAATACCATTAAAAAGATAACAATTCGAAAAAAAAAAATGAACATAAATAGCAAACCTAAATTTTAAAATATTTATAAATATAAATATAAACTCAGATTATATTTATTTGACGTGGTATATGTAAATTCTACATAGTCGATGAAAATTTTGGTAGTAAAATTCCGAACTATCTAAGCACATAAACGTTATCAAAGAATACGTAGAACATAAAGGAAAAGGCGTTGCAGCAGGCTTTAAGATAATCTCCTTCTATAATGAACAACCGAACAACGAACGCATTATCACATAAGAATTTATTACATAAAATCTTGTTCGTACATATTACGTACATAAATTTAAAAGAATACTCCCTGGTGGTTGAGGCAATTATTCGTCGTCCCGCGAACTATTTAAAATCGCGTGACTTTAAATGTATGTGTACACTTAATATTTTTATAATAACTCCGTTAAGTTAGTAGGCATTCGATTGGGATCAAAACAAATTTATGTATTAAAGATAGAATAAAGTTTTTTTACTTAATAAAAGATCAACCATCAACCATCTCCTCAGTGACACTATATGACTTTATTATTTAATGTTAAAGACGGCGTCGAGACGAACTCAAGGGTGTCATAAACAGTTAGTTTTCTCCTATAAGTTCTTAAGAAAATCAAAAGCAGATGAACCGATACTATTTTAACTGTCAAATTTTTATGTTTATTATATGATGATACTTTTGTAACGCATTATTGAAAATAATTGTATGTTATTTTCATACGTAGAACATTTTTAATGTAAATAGTTTTTAATGTATCAATTGATCGTTTAAAGTTATTGCAAAAAATGTAGGTATACAAATATCGTTTTGACCCACTGTATACTCGGCTCTCTGTGTAAATTTATCATTCCCGCGACCGCGCATGCGCAGATTATGGTTTATGGCGTTTTGTAAACGAATGGTCGTCTATGCCTACAGTTTTCGTTTCGGATTTTTCCCTTTAGATGCCTTGCTAAACGTATAAACTTACCGTCAAATGTCTTGCACCCGACTTTGGTTTCAGTTCGGTGTACTTCTTACTCGCATTAAGCACAAAAATCCACGTTTGTCACAAAATATGTGATGCACCCAGCTTCGAACTGTCGTTGTGCGCCCATCAACGATGGCGAATAGCTGCTTTGCTTGCTTTGCTCAAACTCCATTTTCTATGTGGGTACCCGAATGAACCGAACATAGCTTCGGCAATTTTCGGCTCCGAAATACAATTTGATTGGACGAAAACAATTTTTTGAATACTGTATAAATGCAGAACCCTTAGAAAATTGCAGAAAGTTTTGTAATTCAATTGTTCGGATATTCCAAAAGGAAACATGTATATATGTGAATACACGCGCGCGCACGCACACGCACACACACACACACACACGCGCGCGCGCGCGCGTATGCCTATAGATGTATATAAATGCGTAATATTGTTCCGTCATTTGCATGCATTTATACATTTAGAATACTAATAGAAATGATGCAAGTAATTTGTATTCATTTATTTATATATTCTGTATGAATGAAATGACTAATAAAAAATTTAATTTGTCACTTTATTACTTAATATAATAGTTTAGGCATAACTTATCAATGGAAATTCGGTTATACGATTCTAAGGATTATACAAAAAAGATTAACTCAACACCGATCAAATTAACGTTCTCATATTATATTGAGATATCTACGAACGATTAATTACCACTCAAAAAATATTAGTTACTTGGCGAAATGAAAGTGATACGATCATATTAAGTAATGTATTTAAACAATTACTCAGAAATAATCGCTAGATTACTTTAATACAATGATAATGAATATGATGAAGTATCTTACTATTTAAATAATATATTTTACAATATTATTTGCATGCACTAAATTACGATGAGACCTATAACTGACGTAATGACGCAACTGACAGTTTTTTGAATCACGAGCAAATTACAATATAACTACGCGCGACGAAATTTCAATACACCAATGACAGCGTTGGCGGCAATTGCCAGATTTCAAAACCATTAAACTAACTAATTTGTTTGAATTTATTGGATCGCCCGGAATGTTCGTTCTGATTTAAATTTCCATTCGATATACATTTATTGAATTATATAGATGCCATTTTGTTCCACAACCTTTCTCCATCTTTCAAGCAGCTTGAATATCATTCTAGAACCTCTCAGGTTTTTCGGCGAAAAACTTTTCAGTATGATCTTTCATGTCGATCAAATTCCTTAAAAATCGGAACGAACTCTCTGAACAACCCAATATATTACCTTTACCGATTACACGAACAATTTAAATACATTCAAAGAAGACAATTTAAATAAATGGGCAAGTTTATAAATTAAAAATTTCAAAGGCGTTTTTAAACGATATATTTTACACACGCGCGCGCGCACACACACACACACACACGTTTCTCATTTGTTAAAAAATCTAGACTTTCATTGGTTTGTGTTGCTTTGCAGTAAATACCGTGCAAAATGACGTGCGAACCCCATTACAAATGCTGCGGGTTTCTCGTTCAATCGTAATTTTTAGTCATCCCGCGAACGCGATTTTTTTCTAATAAAATTGAGCTGTTTTCGTTCAAAAAAAGATAAAATCTTTCTTTTCGTACACAGTGTTATGATATTAAATGAGATTTGAACCATGCAACAACCAACTGGAAACTGTATGCAGGGAAAAAATTTTCTGTTTGAAAGATCAGATTTGAATCGACAAACTTCCACGATGTTATCTGGAAAATGGAAATTCGGTCAAGCGAAGTATTCTAATTCGTCAACAAATTTGTTTTCACAGGTATCATATTGAAATGGTTGCTCTCTGACAATACATTGAAGAATTAATAAAAACCTTGTTCTATCCTAATTTTTAACAGACCAATTTGTTTCGTAAACAATCGTTCGAAAATACATCCGACTCGTTTGTTACACCACCAATGGATAAAATATGTATAACAACGCCAACGGCGCCAGTCAAGTATAAAAAGCAAATTAAGAAGGGAGGTTTAAGGCCAAAAAAGTTACATTACACCGACGATGAATTGGATGCCATAGATAGCGGCGTTTATATTCAATTTAACCAATCAAATGATATGTTTCACAAACAACGTATAGCAAAATGCAATAGATTCGATTCTTCGCAGAGTCAAATGCACAGATTACGCGCGAAATTAGACAAGATTAAGGTACAAACGAACGACAAAGAAAACGATAAAAATATTATAGGAAACAACAAAAACAATGTAGTACAAGAATCTTCTGTAGGTAGGTCTACAAAAAGTGAGAAAATATACATGCACGTGTCAAAAACTAAAAACATTGATACCAAAGGGAAATTAATTCATTTTCGCGTATAACAGTATATGTTAGCCGTTAATTTAATTATAATAAGTATGTTATTATTAAGGGAAAGATTGTAATATGATTGTATGATATAATACCATTTTATAAAATAATAGATTTATAACGAGTAAAATTTATGCAAACTTGAAATATCTCGGATATTTAATATATATATATATATATATTCACTATATTAATATTGAAATGGTACTTTTTTTTTTTTTTTTTTTTTTTGGTTCCGCAGTATTCAATCCAAATGCAAAAACATTATCACAATGTGACAATAATCTTAATTGGAAGGAGAGATTATATTGGCTACAGCCTAGAAGGGATGTCGGTGTATGGATTGAATGCTGTAGAAAAAAATGTAAAAAATGGAGATACGTTGAAGATTATCATGATCCAGTAGATGTGCCTAAAATATGGTATTGCGAAATGAATTCTGGTCTGTACATTTTGTTTTGAAATATATTGTACGTTTCATATGTACATATGCGTTTAACTTTATTATATGATTTTACAGACAAATCGATGGCGTCTTGCGATATAGCAGAACATCCTACATCATGTAGCATCAAGACTGATTTAATTGAAAATACTTATAACGCAGGTAGCATTGTTTGGGCATACGTCAAAGGCTACCCATGGTGGCCTGGTATTATTAACGACTGTCCTGATACTTGCACGTATTACAAATTACCTAAAAATTCCTCTAAACCTGTAAGGTTATATTTTCTTTCCTATATAATATAGCTTCTATGTCGGATGCTAAAATAAATAATTAAATAAATAAATAACTAAATATATATAAATATATATATATACACACATATATAATTTACAGAGCAAATACTATGTCACATTTTTTAATGAAGAAAAACTTGAGGCTAATTGGATTCTGAAACGAAATCTTAAACCACTTGCAACAAATAAATATAGTACACTTATTAAAAAGGTATTTAATCTTCTTCAATTTAATCTCCTCAATTTCACTATAAATAATAATGGTCTTTATTGCAGACAAAGTTTAATGGAATTGATTACCAACAGCTCTTACAAAAAGCACACAAAACAGCTACGGATGCTCTTGCATTATCAATTTTGGAAAGGTTAAGAAGATTCAGCTTTTTGGCACTATATGAAAAATTTTATGACATTAATGACAATTCAACACAATTAATTAGCAACACTACAAGAACCAATATTTTATCAGAAATGGATACAAATTCAGATGATGAAATATCCTGTTCACATCCCATAAACAAGCATTACACTTTGAAAGAGTATTATTTAGAAGTGATATGTAAAAATCGAAACGCGTTAAGTAACGTTGCGAAGTAATATTTATCGTAAATTCGAAAACAATAAACACGTTGATGTTATATAGGATAAACGATCAATATGTACGTATGTTCACTGCAGTCAAACATTATTCGACATGATAGTAATTATATTATACATTAAATATGTTTGTAGTATATAATTTCTTACACTGACCAAATAAAAATAGAAAGATATAAAATAGAAAATATAACTTGCAAATTTGTTTTTATAAGTTGTTGCTCTTCACGTTCTTACGTATTTTGTATCGAATACAAAACATACGTTTATGGTTATAAAATGATCGAGTTGCTTATCGACTTAGCAATTATCAAGCGAGTGTTACTCTAATTTCTTCTTTAATTCATGGAGTACCCGCGTTGCGGCAGCACGTAACACAGAATGTCTACATATTAAAAATTATGATATCAAATAATAAATCATCCATTCGCTAATTCTCGAGCTTTTTGCATAAAGCAATTCTTTACGTTCAGAATTTTATGTCAATCTATGTATAATTCATTGATATGAATTAACTATTTAATTTATCAAAATTATGTAACGGTTTTAGCGTTATTTACAGAGAACAGAAAAAAAGAATATAAATCAATTAACGTTTGATGTCTAATATTGTGTATATATATATATATATATATATATATATACTTCGAATTTTCATATTTTTCTATGAAACAGCTTACAACACATCAATCCTTCTTTTCGTTTCTATCTAAGAACCAACGGTTTTATAAAATGCAACAAAATTACTAATGTTATTATAACCGAGATTAATAACCTATTATCGACTGTTAATGCATTGATAGCGTTGTAAAATTTATTAAAATATCCGTCGTTTCTTACAGGATGAAACGATTATTCTCTATTGTTCTTCGAATAACAAGGCCCGATGATGAATCGTGTCGTGAATTAATTAAGATAAGTTGTCAACGTTGATTATCGACGTGTAACATCTCCTTCAAGAATCATCACAATGGGAACGACGGAATTCCTGTGGATCATTGTCGAACAGCTGTGCATTATAATTAAAATCAAAGTATTCGATGGAGGCTAATGATGTTGTTTACCAACCGAGCCCGCTTCTTCGTATTCGATGTCACCATTCGATTGCGGAACGTTCTCTTGAACGGAAATCAAACGTATATAAATGGTTGTAAATCGATATGTTAATGTGGCGCAAAGTTCGGCGGGGTCGGCTAGGTCAATGTGACGTCAGCGGATACGGAGACCCTCGACGTGGTGAACTGCGACAATATTTGATTGTAAAGCGTTTCTTGAATGTATGCATACGGTATGATCGTGGCCAATATATCGACTCGTCCCTTCCTTATTTCGGAATTCTGCCGGAAACAGGTCGACAGCAGTAGTCGATCATTTTTGCGATTTCTATGCTTCGATGCAGGTAATACGTATTAATGTTAATAAAGAATCGACATGAGTTTGTTTAGATCGATCGTATAAGAACAACCGAGGATTCGAAATTTGATCTCGAATCTTTAGATTACTGTTACAGAGGATGTGTAGAATAATTTATATTTTCGGAAATTTTTCCAAAAGGAGGATCAAATATTGAGGTCCTCGGTCAATAAATTCTATGTCAAAAATAGTATCAAAACGTAGAATAAAGTGATAAAGAAATAAACGAGACAATTCAAGTAATTACGTTCACATTTAATTTGTCTACATTTTACAATGCAATTATGTTTAACATGTGATTTCGTAAGATTGTAATGTTAGGTTAAGTCATTGAGGTATAGACATATACCTTACATATACAATCTTACCGTTTATAATCATAAAATATAATAAAATAATATAATATAATGTGATAATAGTCTTTTGCCGTATCGTAGGATAAGAATAGATTTTTCAATGCCGGAAAATTATCGACATTTCTTATTCGTTTTAAACGATCAACATTGAAAGAGAAGAAACGGGAAAAATGGAACAAGATATAAAAATAAATTAATAAATTGGATAGTCAGTCGTTTCATCGGATGACCTGTGCCCCATTCTCCGATCCTTCACAGTTAATGTTCCTCCCTGTTGATTCCACCATGGAGAAAAAAGAAAAACGATAACCCCAGATACCATAGCGAGTACATACGTGTTTGTTATCATTCTCGTAATACTCGGACGATCGTGTTGCTAACCGAGGTATGCTCGGGTTATCTGGCCTGTTTGTCCTTCGTTATAATTTCGTTATGTTTCTTCGCGCTTTTCCTCGCTTGCTCTCCCGCAAAAAAAAAAAAAAAAAAAAAGAGAGAGAAAAAAGAAGAAAGAAAAAGAAAAAGATCGCTCATTAATTCACCTCCGTAATCGTCAACAATCACCGGTAGTTTTCATTTCTTTTCTTACCCGTTGAACAAACGAAGGAAAGAAAACGTTCAGATTTTCTCGTAGTGGTGCTCAATGTCCGTTATTTTCAGCGCGCAAGGAAATCGCCATCAATTTTTCAACATTTGTAAATATCAAAGATAGTTATTGCGCGTATAAAGCGACAATAAAATGGCGAAATAAACATTTCTGGACTTACTTAGTAATATTTCAATGAATCGTTTAATAGACTACAACGTTATTCGCACGTTATTATTAAATAATTGCTTTGCGAGAAGTTTCTACATTTCGAAATGATCTTGATGAATCGTTGTATGATCTTTTGATACTCGTGTACATATTTTTAACGCGTTTTAAAGATCGAGCAATTTATTAAATTGATAGTCATCGATAGGAATGCAAAAATTTTGGTCATTTTTATTTTACATGTATGTATGTATATATATATATATATATATGTATACATGTAAAGTAAGACGAAGCCAGCTGCTCGATAATTTCAGACGCAGCATATTCGCTTTACAGGCGAGTTTTCAAAACGGCCAAAATGTATCGAACGGAATAAGAAGATCGGGCAATGTTTTGTCATACGATAAATCCAGGTTATCGATCATGCTTGCGTTTCGTTTCGACGCGTTGTTTAAATCAATTTCGTTGATGGACAGTGCAACGCGATACCGTGACAGAGGGCCATTTTAATCACCATTAATGAGCATTTCGATCGTTGATATACGTTCTCTTCGGCGTTGCACAGACAAAACGGTTGGATACAGGACGGTATGATGCTCGTAAAGGAGACATTTATTGGTCGTAAAGGCATGCTGGCTGTTGTATCTTGTGCAGTTTGGGCCGATCCTTAAAAACGTAGAGAACTCGTCTTTCTGACGATCGTTTTGTACCAGCACGTTTAGGAACCATCATATGACAATGGGGGCGTACGTAGTTGACAAACATGGGAGCGGCGTATTGGGTCGATGGCAAAAGGAATAAAGGGAAAAAAGGGGAAGGATATAGCAGTTGGGATATATGTATGTATGCGAGGAAGAGAATATATTCTGACTCCTCGACCTTTCTACCTAGCCTTACGTGTATTTCACTCGCTTTATACCTAGGCGTGGCCTATGTGTTCCCTTGCCTCTGTGAATTATCGCGCTTCCGGTAGAATCGTCCGGCAGAATAGTTTCGTTGGACGAAATTAACATTGAATTAAAGTCTTTTTCTCGAAACGAGAAATCGATCCTATCGTTTCTCAAAGTAAAGCATAAATTCGTATTCTGATATTACTACTTTCTCCTTAATACAAATTATTCTATTTAGAATCAATGCGCGTAGTTTCGAAAATATTCGACTTTCTCCCGCTATTAATTGGAAAATTTGTTTCCAGGCTAAATTTAACGAGCATTTAACGAGCTTCAAGCAGGTATAACGAGTATTACATAATGAGAATTGGAATTCCATGGGAGAATGTGATAATTCGTCAGAAAGTCATCGGCTACAGAGATGTTCTATGGATATCAGGATCAAAGAAAAAGGGAACCAGAGGATCATCGAGCTGTGCGGCTATGCGTGTTCGCGTTTGCATAGTCTCATGGTTCCTAGATTTCGCGGCCGACCAACTATGAAAAACTAAAGTGATGCTACGGTAACGCCGTTTCTAAACGCGTCTCTGGTGACGCGTCTTGCAAAGGCCTCTTCTTACTAAACGTGACTTTAACGAGCAACATGGAGAACGAGAAGTACGGGGAACGACCTGCGCGTGGATTCGGGCGCGGTCAATGCCGTCTAGATGTTCGCTATTACTATCCGGACCTCCTGGTATTTTCGTCATGGCCTACTAATACACTCCGAAAATTCTTGCCCTACCACGGGGGCCGCTGTTCGACAATGACGTAGTCGAGGAAATATGCCGATCGTGAGCCATGTCACTGACCGTGATGTCCAATTTCTTCGCTTTTTGTACTTTGAAAACGAGTCAGTCGAATCCGTCTACCCCGTTCTACCCTCTTCTTTGTCGTATGCGCAATAGACCGGGAAACAACAATCTCTTCTTGATTCGCATTTGATCACTGATCGTAACACCTGAAACTTTTCTACAATTTCTGCGGTTCGCAGTTGATGCGAACTATAGAAATTCGGAAGCGAAATTCCAGAGAGTTGCGAAATAAATTTCTTAGGAAGAAAGATACGCATACGATTGACGACTACTTCTATTATAGGCTTGGCTGTCTTGTGAAAGCATTCTCTTTCTCAAATGTTTAGTCTTCCTTGAGAAGAGATTCGAATTTTCTAACCTAAGGAGTTCGACTTGCTATATATTCATGATTATCATCGTTGCGAAGAAAAAGGAAAGATTTACATTTGCATTTACGTTTGAAGGATTCGTAGGACAAGGAACTTTTCAATTCGATACACCATTTCCCGACGGTATATACGCATAAGTATATTAATCATCCTCCTTCGATGGTCGTCATGGCTTTTATATTTAATTTATTTTATATTTATATTTAACCTATTTCACTATCTAATGCGGAGGTATGCCCGTGATGTATGTATTCGGAACCGAGTTGCCCATAGTCAGAAGCCACTCTTCCTTCATTACGAAATGCTATTACCTTGTAGCGCGTGTCTTAAAAACACTCGGAAATTAAACGTTTACGCAATCTTCTCACTTTTAGTATTTCCTTCGCTAAACAGAGACGTACAAAAAACATTTAATTTTTAATGATTTTTGTTATTCGAGAAAATGCGTTATCCACACTCTGTAGGCTATAAAGATATTGAAGTTAATTTTCACTCTTACAATGAAAAACTGTTTTTCCATCTGCATCTCACCACAATTGCCAACATGTGTAGAGTCGATGATGCAACATCAACTATATATATATATATATATTTGTTTCTCCGCGCATCGAACATTTATCTGTTCAACTCATTATCGATGAACGCCAGTCTTGCCCTATTTCGTAAGCCTCGGTCATCGTGCAACGCTATTTAGCTCTCGACGCGATAAAATTTTTTGAATTTGGGACACGAGAAAACACAGGGTCGTTAGGTCGTTACCAGTTGATAATATATTACCGATGTGAAATACATACAAGTGCATTGGTTACACAAATGATACAGCGGTGAATAGGGTAAGATCTCAGCCAACGACAAAAGTCATGCTATACGGTGAAGATGATATAAATCATCATTGCGACGAATCGAACGTCCCATTCGAATGCGCGTTATCGCGTCTGGCAATCGAGGCAGATAAAGAGTTCTCTGTCGCAATCGACTCGTGCTCGTAATATATACCGTTGATAATTAAGCGATCATTGCTTTTTCTCGCCACTACTTTTCCTTTTCTTTGGTATGCTAAATGCGTATGGGACTTGGCAAGGTAAAAACGGAAAGATAAGAAGTCTGTAACCACGCGTTATGAGCCTTGAACTCATTGTCACTGTTGTCAGTGACGAAGCACTCTGACTGCCAACAGTCGTCATAAAGTGCAGCAATGCGAGTTGCAACTTGCAACTTTAACGTTACATTCGATGACTAGCGAGTTAATACGAATTTCACTGGCTACTCAAAAAGTTGGTCAAACTTTATAAGATGTATGTAAAGTCGTAAAATAATTCTCTGAATTATATTCTACATTGACTGTTATTCTCGATATGACTGAATCATCGAGGAACCGTAGTTTATTCGAATACGTGAAGAGGCGAGATAGCGATAACCGAATTTCAATAGTAGAGATTCATCGGTTGTTCCTTACACTCGTTTCTACTAGTTTCGATAATTGCTACTGACGTTTAGAAAAAAGTGAAGCCTATATGCTTGGTCTATGTCGATCGCGGCGAATCTTAAACCTTCGATAGATCTTGGGATTAAGTCGATGAATATTCGATATTTTACATCTACAATCCTTTGTATATAAATTTATACTATATATATATATATATTTCATCTTTCTTACATATAGACATACCTTATATAGAAGATATTTCATATATATATATATATATATATATACAAGGATAAATGTAAAAAAAGATTAAAATAAACATATATATCGAGATGGTTGTCTGTTGAAAATAATCTCAATCGTGACTTGTGACCAGGATAGAGTTAATTAATAGAATACGGTAGCGATGCGCGAATGCAGTCATCGTCCGTGCCCGCCACCTGCATCATTCACGGGGTGCGTTAAGTTGCATCCCCGCTCCTGATATAGCGCGAACCCACTTCCCCACCACGCTTCCGTCGTTCGGTGGAACGAACGCACTCTCACGCACACGTTGCTCTATCCCCACCATTTAGCGGCGCGATGGAAACGCGCACTCGTGACTGGTGGAGTTCTCGCCAGCCTCCGCGCAGCTTAGTCTGCGCCGCTCATTCCACTGGTTTGGATCTTCGTTTGCTTTCGCAGTTGTTCCGGCAGTTCGTTCAGTTTCGTGCACGTCGATGATTCCGTTGGTGTAACGGAGTTACTTGGTAATTTCGACCGCGGTCGTCGTCCCCCTGATTGTCGATCGTCTCGTCAATAGAGTTGTAAAGTCGATTCGCGATCGAAACTGGGAAACGAGGAGTATATTATACGCATCGACAAACGAAATGCCGATTCGCATGTATCCTCTCGCACGCGCGTTACCGAAAACGGAAGGAAGTCTACGGTCGGTGGAAGAGATATATAGTGAAGTCGTAAAATCGGTCAGAAACTAGAGCCACATAGATACCTTTTAAGGATTCAAACAAAAGTAAAGTAATTTGAGACTATTGATTTGAGAATTTTCGGGATTATAAGTAGCTTAGAGCCTCGTTCAGGGCCGTACGATGTCAACTCGAAGCTATTCCTTTCCGCGTCTTTCGTAGATGAACGTTTTAATTGTTAACAACTGTACATGAATTTTTATTAATTCAGCGATTGTTACCAAGGAATCGAAGGGAAGTTTTAATATCGTAAAACTTTAACGAAACGCTGAAAGTAATACGATTTTAATATGTTCGATGTCGTGCTAACGTGATTTATCATCTAGACCGCGTGGATCATTGCCGAACGAACCACGCGGTACAAGACTTATTACTGCGAGATTTTTCTAATCTAATATTTAAAGGGCATCTAATATTTTAAGGGCTTCTATGCAATACGCACGCACATACTATGCAATATATCGACGAGTCTCTCCGTTTAATGCTTTAATTTACGACTTCACTGCGGCAGTGCTCCGTTAACTGGCCACGTTTTTACATAGATAATATCAGGGACTCGTTTTACGAATTTAATTGCAAGAATCAGTAGGGATAACGATGGTCGGTTAACGTGGCACCACAAGAGTACGGTTCCATCGACTATACTTCTCGTCCACGTCTCTCCGTTTTGTCCCCACTCTACTCGGTTCTTCGTTTTTCGTTCCGTTCGAAGCGTTCTTTTCCACCTTCTGTCTCGTTTGTCTCCTACCCCTTCACGTTCGTTCTCGATCGTGTGCCACGCTTCCGGCTGACAGTGCGGTTTTCGGGCCTGCGCGACTCGCCAATATAGTAGTATCCTTCCTTCTCCTGTGCGATTCTCAGTGATTTACGAATCTCCTGACGAATCTATTTCTTCGAGCTTACTCGTCGCCGATAGCGTAATTAAAGGAAGATCGCGTCGAGACATCGTGGCACTTTACTTAAGAGTGCGTCGTATCTCGTATCTGGAAATGGTGCTGCGCCTGTCCGTCCTTTTCGTTCTATTTCTTCCGACAAAGGATCGATCGAAAACCTTGCAAGGATTTGGTTGTGAAGCCCCGATGTTGACGATGGTCACCGAATATGAACTACTGGAAAATGAGACGCCTTGAACGTTTGGTGAGTGAACATTCTGCCCTCAATTTACATAGCTTCTTTTATGATTTTTGCGCTTCCAGACAATTAGTTTACGATAATGCGTTATGAGATTACCGTATACTCGCGGAAATCGAATTTCTATAGTCAAATATGTTTGTAAAGGGATGTTCACATAAAAAAGTTAGACTGACGATATTGTTCGTTAGGAACTTTTTCAAAGTCGATGATTTATCGATACCCATGCCGGGACGGGAACGACGTGGGATTATGTAACGCGCGTAATTTGAACGTGTATACCACGTGTCCACTTGCGTTACTATTTTTACTTCATCGTTTCTCTTCTTACCCATTTTAAGATCGTTCGATCGAAACAACAGGAGAAAATCATTAATTTAATTGCGATTTAGCCGGAAGTCATATTCTTAATATGCCTGATAAACATACGTGTTACGATTGAAACCGCTGAGTTGATGATTCGAACACGAGGAATACTGGAAATGGGTAGGCGGGTGTCGTTAGACACGGACACGCCCATTGGTCGGGCTCATCGCCGTTCGTACGTTTCGCGAAGCTTAATTAAATTAAACGCCTTGTAGTGTCATTTTCTAGGGTCGTTTGGTGTCGCACCATATTTGGCTGTCTAAACAGCGCATTTCGCCCTTGTGGATTCTCGTTTCGATATTTTTTCCTGCGTTTCTTTCCTTACCAATTATTCAAACGTGATCTGGTCGGGCTATTATTAGATTAGTTTCGGTCGAGATAGTTGAGGAAGAAGGGGAAACGTTATCGAGAGGACCGCGTCTTGGCTTCGTGTCACGCTACGTCACGATACGTGACACGCCGTCGAATAATTTCTTCGAACGATTTCAGAACACGTAGTCTGCATCTCAGAATCGTGTGCGCGTACGTTAAATTCGATGATGTACTCCGACGATCAAGCTTTTGAAAAAAATCACAAGTTTCGGATTAAATAAAATCATCGAGTTTATGGAAAGTTGTTAAATGTACTATTTCAAAATTGAAATATTTCAAATTAGACGTTGAACGAACGAAACTATCGAAACGATTGCAAACTAGAGTCAAGAGTGTGTCCATCTCGTCATTCGCACGCCCTTATCCCGTCGAATGAAACGGACGTTCGACACCAGAGCGCGTTGCGTCTTGTATAGCAACGCGTATAATATGCTCAGCGCACACTGTGAACTCGTGTGCGAGTAGTCTGGCGCCAGCAGGTGCAGTTAAATATAGCTTATGCAACGGGTATCCTCCTTCCTTTCTTTTTCTTTTCCTTATTCTCCTTTCTTCTATCCTCCTTCCCATGCCCCACGAAAAATGGCACATAAACAAATGCGAAGCGATAAAAGATATTAATTCCTTCTTACGAAGGATCCGATATTTTAGAACATTTGTAATCGACAAAGTGTACGTTCTCGTGATAAATTGATACAAATGTTTTGTTTACGCCAGTTCGCACGGCGCTAAATATTGCGTTTCGAAATGACATCGACGTATCCCTTGTCTTTCGCGATTTCGACAAGACGAAGGGAAACAGAACCGCGAAATCGAAGCTAATCGAGAGACGTTAGAATCTAACACGGTTTTGTGCACCTGCTTGTGCGGGTGCGTTAATCTTATTCTTTTTTTTTTTCTCTCTCTCTCGGAGATTCTTCTAATCGCCTGCCAGCATGCATTTTCTATGTTTGCTTGTTTTCGTTGTCATTCGTGGGCCGAAATATTTTCGAAAGTTTTCATCGAACTTCGTCCTTTCTTTTTCTTTGTGCATCGCTTATCGTATATTCGATAAGAGAATGGGGGAGGGGGGGCTAGAATTTTCGCAAGTAGACTAGAAAATTAATTCATGCGCAAGTTTAGTTGAAACGATTCTCATGTACGAAATGACGATTTCGGTTTACGGAAATTATGGGAGAGAATTCGCATTCCCGGGAGCATCGATTAATTTTACTGCAGCCCATGAAATTACCCCGTCATATCGCGGAATAGCGTATCGAGAAACTTTTCTATTCCTTTCCTTTACGCGCAGGACATCGTTCGATTCCTCCTTGGTGGACAGACCAGCCATCTTTAAGTAAAAAAAAAAAAAAGAAGGAACATATTAATGCTCATTATGGATATTAGCCTTCGGCCATTTGCATAAAGGCGGAGACGTTGATACAACTGGTCGTGCGATAACGAGCGACGGATGGCATGACTGGTTGCCAGAGAATTTTTATTTTTTCCCCCCTTCCTTTCATTTTTATCTTTCTCTTTTCTATTCCGTCGCGCGTGCGCGCTTGCATGACTAACACAAAGGAAAGAAGAAAAGAATCGTGAATTGCCGAGATTTCGTTTCGTTCCAGTACAGAGCTTGCAAACATTGGTTTAGCAATTGTGCACAATGAAGGGAGGTTTGTCGAAACAAGGACCGTTTTCAATTTTGTTGAATATTCGAAATTTTTGAATTTCCAACACTAAAATTTACCATCGTTATTTAAACGGTTTCTAAATAATGATTGTGTTATTTCGTGTCTTTCCACGGGAGAAGAATATCTCGTAGGAAGAAAAATCCCTACTTAAGTTGCATGCCGTGAGTCGCTTCATAAAACCGGTTGCCAGATACATATACACGGAAATGTAAATTTACAGAAGAAGCGGCTCTGAATACTGCGAGAGGAAAAAGAGAAGCTGCTTATGTCGAATGCAGCTCCTGCACACGTGAAATTACGTTAGCCACGGATATAATAATACACGCGTTTAATAAAATCAAGGAAACGATCGTTGAGATTAACAGACGAGCTAGAATAAAAGGGAATGAAATATTTATCGTGACGTTTTTATTGTGCTACGTGCGAGAGCAAAAAGTGGCTTGAGTAAAAAAAAAAAAAAAGGCGAATTAACAAGTTAAAAGCATAATCGTGTGGGTATAAAAACTTGAATACAAACTTGCCTTAATACTCTCTGTCACGACCGTTGGCACAAGTGTTTGGTTGTGTCGATAACATAGGTAATCGTCGGATTATATCAATGGCGTATTGTAAGCTTTAAAAGAAACAGAAATCGGTGACATTGGATTGGTATGTACACTCGACCTCGACTCCGTAAACCTCGTGACGATATATGCATATAAACTCGCGTATTATTCGGTTGGTTTAAGTATTAAAGTCATCCGCGATTATGTAGGTACATGCATATAGCAGGAGCAAGAAAGAGACAGAGAAAGAGTAATGCGGACGGATGGCTGGGAATGAATAGGAGAAAAGTGGATGCGTGCCCATAGGCGTCGCCATTTGCATTATTAAACGATAACTCTATTTACTACAAACTAAACGTAATATCACGTGAAAACAGAATACGACGATATGTACTATGTATTTATCGTGAAAAATTAGCTAACGTTTGAGTAGTAGCGTATCCTTATGTAAAGACTATGCGATCGTTGTTATGTGCTGAAAAGCGCAAGCGGCATAATGGTGTCGACGCTATATTACGTAAAAAAAAAAAAAAAAAAAAGGGAAAGTTTGAAAGTCATCGAAGGAAAAGGAGAAACAAGAAGTATAGATTTGGTGTGATTTTATGCCGCGTACAAAAGTCTTGCGACGCCCATGCGTATGAGGAAAAGGGGTGGAGCGAGGAGGTAAGAGGCAGACGAGGCACAGCAAGATGCCTTAGGATCGAGTCTCTCCCTGACGGCGTTTATTTATTACCAGTATTAATACCAAGCCCCGCAGAGTCGGTTGGTGATTACATAAAACATGCTTGCCCCTCCTACCATCGGAGGCAACCCCCTCATCTCCACCCTGCTCGCCTTCTATCTGAACGATGCTATCTCCCGTGGTAATGGGGCTTGGCAAACGAATCTATTCGAAAAGAAAATGAGAGAAGGAAAAGAACGAAAAAGCAGAGGAACATTCTTCGGCGTATCTTGGGTCGATTCCACGTGGAAAAAGAGGCGCAACCGTCGTGATCGCATAGTTCGGATTTTACGATCGACGACCTCTAGGTATTGAACTTGACCCAAACGCGAAACGTGGTTAGCAGATTCTATACTATAGGTTGATCGTAAGCACTTGGTGAGAATTTGCAGCTATTTGCAGCCACGTTGATTCTCTTCACTTGCCATATTCTCTGTGTATTCGTTATCGATATCCTTTCCTTGGCAGATGTTGCTTGCTCGATATCCTTGTCCCCGTTCTAACGGTCCTGAACGCTTTTAAAATGTTCGAACTGTATAAAATTAATGACGAACGTCTACGCCCTTCTTGCTAACAGTCCAATCGTAAACGAATAATAGTTCCTTCTTCCTGCTCTTCCCCGACTCCTCCAACGGTTTTCCTTAGTTCCCTGCACGTTTTCTTTGCCGCGCTTGTTTGCGCCTTGGCATCGCCGCTTTTTTCTTTTTCTTTCTTTTCTTTTTTTTTTTTTTTTTTTTTTTTTTGCGCCCGGTGCACTAAACGTATAAAGCGGGCAGTGACTTCTACGCGCTTTATCGTAATCTCCGAGATCTCTGGGAACCACTTTTTCGCACGTTTCGTTGTTTCTTTGCCTACGGACCAATGACCATTGCCAACTTCGAGAAAGTACGGCACTCGGTAACGGGAAACGTGTGTTGGTCCACGATTGTTTCTCAGAAGGAGAAAGAAAAAAGCGAGAGGATGGCGTGTTTGTGTGTGTGTGTGTGTGTGTGTGTGAGAGAGAGAGAGAGAGTGAGCGAGAGGGGTCGGCGGAGTGAGCGAGGGTAAAGGAAAGAGCGAAGAGAACGAGCTAAAAAAAGAAACGAGCCACGAGAACAACGTGGACGAAACGAATGGACGAAGAAAGATACGAAAAGGGCAAGGGACGAACACTCCGAGGACGGTGGATTAAAGCTAAAAACATCGGACGGAGTATCTGTTCACATCTTACCGGGCAGCATTAGATTGAAGTTGAACCTTCTAATACTGTCAGGTAAAGATGTCGTCAGGATTCCGAAATCAACGTGATTGGAATTGTCATCGGGCTGGGATAATTTTACTTGAATATTGTCGTTGTTCGGATCTGATCTATACTGAATTCGAAACGACTGGCGATTGGTGTCCTTTGAAAGCGTGCTCTTTTTACGGATTGTATATTTCAGTACGAGCTAGTAAAAGCTAACTTGTTTGTAAGCTAAAATATTTGTACAAGAATCGGAATTACGAAATACAAGAACAGTTCAAATTTGTCGCAGTCGTTTCTTATGGACGAATCGCGTATATTATAAGTTTGAACTTTCCTTGTATCTTTCAGATCAGATGATATGTAATATAGAGAAATAACTATGTTAATGTAATATCTTATGTTAGTTATAGGTATAGACTAACGTAGATGTAAGTAAATGAAATTAAAGAACGGTAAGTAACTGCCTATTATGTATATTAGTTAGTCAACTGTCCTGTATTACAATTTAAATTCTGCGCGGCACGTGATATGGTATGATGTGTCGGATCTCTAAATTTCTTATTCTAATATTATTTCATTAGTATAGCTAGAATTTCAAGATCGAGGCATTCGATGTGTATTTTCGTGGCACGCGTGAGTCAAGGTGTTGTAAGGGAGGGGGCGAGGTCACCTCTAAGCGAACCGAACAGAAATGATAAATAAAATAAAAGGAAAACAATATTTGACTTAAGAAAGATATTTTGTAAATTCACGAATAGGATCTTCTTGAACGATCGAGCTAAATCTTGGGCGACCCAAAAACCTATTCGTGGATTGAGCTACTCATATTTTCTTACGTTTCCATCTTCGCCTGTTTTTCAACCTAATGTTCCTCGACGAAAAATAGCTCCGACTGGCCGTAAAAAATGATGGCGGGGAAGTCACACGAGAGAAATGGTCGGTTAATAATTTTCCATCGGTGGAATTATGCGGTGCGTGCGGCACACGCATAAATCCGTTGCACGTGTACACGTGACACAAGTGTATACTATCCCTATAAATACATTCACGCGGATTGAGTGTGTCTCGATTCGAGAGCAACGTGTACGGTTCTCCCCCTCTCTCTCTTTCTCTCTCTCTTTCTCTCTCTCTCTCTCTCTCTCTCTCTCTCTCTTTCTCTATGTGGCTTTCGTAGAACGTAGAGTGTAGAAAATCGGTAGGAGGTAGAAAACGAAGCTTCTAAAAGTCGCGGCCTCGGTACCCTGGAGAGAGAAGAGTGTGTAGGCGCGCGAGGAATGTAATGCTGCTTCGAAAACGTTGCCGCGATCGTAAAGCATCGCGTGGGTCTCTTCGTGAGGGGTTGCGCGAGCAAATAAATTCGTTCGGCCGTCACGCCGCCATTTTTACCCTCGTCGATCGGTTGGCTGATGATGTCGCTCGTATTGCAACGTACATACGCGGATTGGTGGTAAATTCTTCGACGAGCTTATTGGAGAATCATTGTGGCGGAAATTGTGCGGCAAATTGTTGATGCGAATCCCTCGAAGTGAGGTGATTAGTGTCTTGAGGAACTCTCGACGGACGATACTTTGTGATGCTATAATGGTCGAGCGTGTTAGCCTTAATTTTCAGTTTTCTTTTTTGTAATCGCGAAATGACCTCTGCGTTGGATATTTGTAAGTGAATAGGCTTCTGCGTTTCTATGAAATTATGTACTTACATATTCGTGCTGTTATAGTCGTGATACATTTTTTTATTCTCGATATTTTCGAAAGGCTGTTGTCTAACATATATCGCTATTACCTTTCTGTTTTAAATGTTTCCAGATTATTCAGCAACTTAGGATAAGTCTTAGGCTAATCATCGAGATATTTTTGCAAATGTTTGATTTGAAAAGAAAAAAGAGAGAGAGAAAAAAAAAAAGGAAAAGAAAAGAATCGTGGACTTCGGGTTTGTCGTTGGCGAGCTGGAAAAGGTGAAGAAATCCGGTTCAGAAACGGGATCGTAATAGCGGCGTGTTTTGCACAAAGGTGCTAATAAAAAGAGGCGTGTCCTTGCAACCAAGACGGAGGGATATAGGAAAAGCATAAGTAATTGAAATAATCGCACGACATCTTATGCGCATCTTAAGCAGCTGTTGCAACAGCGCGTGTATTTTATAACTGCGAAGTAACGTGCATGGATCTCTTTATTCATTTATTCGTCTCGCTTGCAAGAGGCAGGCACATTAAAGGTAAAGCGCATACTGTGTAAATTCTACGGAGAGTATCGGCTTAAAAATTGAGATTGAAACGATCGGATAAAGATAATATTGTTGCAGAGAGATAGAACTTACTGCAAATTATATAGCCTAATACATACAGGCAAGAAAATACACCGAGGCGAAAAAGGGGAAGAGTATGACAAGGACAAAAGTATTCATAGAGCTTAAATATAGCTATGGTGTAGGGAGACACTGCACGAGGAATTTATAGTATTAAGAAATCATCATCAGACAGAAACTCTTAATTAACATAAACGATTCATTGCATGAAAGATATAGAAACAGCTAAAAGAAACATCGTATAGAAAATCAGTGCTAGAAAGAATCCATTGTATAGAAAATACGTAACGCAAGAGGTCTTACATGTAGAGAGCTATTGACATAAAAATATCGTTCTACGTATCGTGCGAACAGTGTAATGCAACAAAACCTTGGTCTTATGGAAAAAAAAAATCTATGCCACGAAATATAAGTGAAACACGCACTATAAAAAAGTGTATGCCATTTTAATATTCAAGAAGACGCTGGTAGTAATTACTTTAGATACCTTTCGCATGAAAATTCGATCCATCAAGAATAGAGTCAAAGCTCCCGTGACTTTTCCCTATTATCCCCCGCACTCGTGGTGGATGTCGGTTGACGCGTTCGCCCAAGCACTTTGGCCAATGGCCAGGGCCGTTTTAGAAAGATATCTGGCCGGATCGACGGCTCAAGAAAGTACCCGTGCATAGATGCACACGTCTCGAATACAACGGCTCGCTTGTCTTGTACGAATTGTTCCAGGAAGGAACAATATTCCGTCAATAGCCTGTATTGTCTGATGGAGAAGAAGGGAGAAAGATCAAGACGATCGACAGGAAAATGTTGTAGCGTTCGAGGTGAAAGAAATTTCCTTGCATTGCTTCTTATATGTGACACGTAGAATGAAATCGAATGCGAGATAATTGAAATATCATTGCAGGAAAAATGCATTTGCATTGCATAAACATATAGATAAATTGTATATCGAAGTGTATATCGATTAAGACAGATTAGTATATACCGATCGATACACATATTTGCATATTTTTCTTATGTAATCGCATGTTATTTAACATGTTAATACGATGTCATTCTAACGTCTGGTCATTTAGCTTCGCAGAATATGCTAAATTTGTCATCTTTTCTTTCTTTGTTCTTTTGGTCTTTAATTATGGTTAGAGAATAATACTCGAAAGCGTGTATTTTGAAAACTGAATTGTGCACTTGGATTCGATTAATCCTTCGCACACCGAGTGATCTACCCAAGTTGCTACGAATCGATAAATAGGTCCAAATGTACATTGATCAATCGCGTCGGACATTCGCAAATGTGAAACAAATAAGAAGTTCAGTCAGTTCTACGAGTCCGAATATTGTAGTAAATTATATTTTCACAGTGATACGTCGTGTCCTTTTCGTCGTTATCGTTAAGTGCATCCGGCATCGATGACTTGGTCTTTTATCAGGACGACTATGTTGGCTTTTTTAAATTTATTCAGTGCTTCGTTCGTGCTTCCTTTTTAATCAGCCTGCTCACTCGTCGTTCTTAATTTATTACGTCTAAATTACTTGGAAATTCGCAGGGAACTGAATAATCCTACGAGATTTCAGCCTTCTTCTTAGAACTCTCGAAACAGAGACGTATGAAAATATATTGTATTTTAAAGTTGATCTGTACTTTTACGTATCTATGGAATGAGTAGAGATTGGGATTTAGGATAAGATTAAATTCATCGATAATGCAAAAAGCCAAGCAAAGTTTAATTATTTGGTATACACGCGTTTAAGTATACACGCGCTTAATCGCCGCTATTAATTAGATAACGGTGATTTAAAAATAAAACGCCGAGAGGAGAAATCGAGCATGGAGACTGGTTTCGTTGCGAATGTTTTCCACGTCGTCGCGTCATCATTCGGTTGGTCCAACGTATTAATAATTGCCCGATTGTGTAATAATCAAAGGCGAGAGGGACAGTATCGTTCTCAATCGAGGATGATATAACCACAAATACCCTCGACGAAGACTATATCTCGTGCCGTTCTCTTTTCATTTTCAATTAGCTGCAGAATATTGATAACGATCTTTGATGATATATCGCACAGAGATCTTACAGAATATTCGCGAAGCTTGGATCCGTCTTCGAGATTTCAGACGAAAAGAGGTGCGATACGTGTGCAAGGAAAAATAAATTAGAGATACGCGATAAACCAGACTGAAAAATCTGAGAAGCAATAATATTGTTAGAACGGAGAATAAGTTTTTACGGAATCCAGAAAAAGGTGCGCGTAAAAATAAAGATCGTAAAGATGGAGGATACGTTTCGAGATAAATTAGATACTTTGATCTCAAACAATAAACCTATAAAATCAAACTCGAACGATATTCGTTATTCCATTCGCGATACGATCTAGATATTGAAATTGTTAAGGATTTCAAGTTTCCATTTAGCTGATCGATTTACCTCGATTCAGTTCAACATAAAAATCTTCAATTATATTTCAAGCGATTCAGTTACGTCAGACTCGATTCAGTTAAACTTAACTCTCGATTCAATATTCACGAGATGCGAATACGATTAGTATGTACATAATTCAAACTTTGTACGGAGAAAAAAGCAAAATGAAAATGTTGTTTGTGTCTGATGAAAATCTGAGAAGCGGTTTCATCCCATCGATCGTGGTTGGTTTCCGGCGACATATCAATCAGCTACGCCTCGTTCAGGCACCTGTTCCGGATAGTTTTTGGCGCCGTAGCGTCGACTGAACCTCGCGGTTATTTATTATCGTCTCGATTCATCGGCACGCAGGTCCAATGTCCTGCTGATAAGATAAGGGGAAGCCGCGGAGCTCCCGGGTCTTGTACGTACACGCGCGGACTATAAGCAATCTCTCTTTATCTATCAACTACCGTCAACCACCCTACCACCACCATCGTGTGTAAAGCTCTCTTATCGTTTTCTAACTCTTCAGATTACACGGACCTAGCGATTTTTATAGGAGTCCAATATGGAAGGTATTCCACATTTATGATAATAAATCTGACAAGCTCTTTCTCCCCTGTTAACTTACGAATATGGATATGCCTGGAACGAACATTTTATTACCAAATGATGGATAATCTTGAGATTCTCTTTAGACGGAGACGATAGAATTCCAGAGTTTAATCTTGGAATTCACTTGTAGATAATTAGACAAAGTAAATCCATAGATCACACGGTAAATCCACCACGGTAACTCCAATAAATCACCGTTTACCGGGGCGAAATTTTATCTAGCGTTTGATTAATTCTTTCATGATCGGCGTTGCATAAGTTCTTCTTCCGTCTAAAGAGTCTATAAAGTGGTTTGGCGAACAGCTTATAAGATAATGGTTGAAATCGGTGATTTCTTTTCTTTTTTTTCTTTTTTTTTTTTTTTTTTTTTTTTTTTTTATTTCCAAGAAGCGTAGAAAGAAATTCTTCAAGTTCTCGATTAATTGAGCAATCTGTATTACACTATCTGGTATAGTAACTGCCGCTCGACAATTTATGCGTCTTATCAATGTTATCATATTCACTGGAATCGTACTCGTCGCTCGACGAATCTTTCCCAATAATTTTGTTCGTTTTTGTACGAAAGAAACGAGGGACGAGGAAGAAACGAAGAGAACCTGTTTATCGAGGATCCGATGAAAATTACACGGATTAATCGAGAGTAGATTAAAAATGTGGAAAGGAAAGAACGATTGGATACGAGGAACACGGCCCTGAATTCCATTCTAGAGACTTTTGTCCCTGTGTTCGCGTCCCTGAGACCGAAGCAGTCGCATCGTGCCACGACGTAGACGTTCAGTTACACGCCACGAATGTTAATCCCCCTCGTCGTGTCTCCACTAGACCCCTCACCCTTCGTAGATCCGCGCCAAGATCTCCTCGTGTCGAATATTCCACCGTATACCGGGTGACAAATTCTATCGGACTATAGAACGAAGAATCTCGCTAGTACAGAGTTGAATTATTTTTACCCGAAGAATTTTGGATTACGGTATCTCGGACGATTAGCAGACGGAAGTCGAATCTTCTCTTAGGAATTAAGTTCTTTGGTTATTTTTTGAAAGGACAGTATGCGAAGCAATAAAATTTTGTACCTAGCACCAGTCCCTAGTTCGTAGAATAAGAAAAAGGAAGAGATCTTGGCTTTCGTTACAACGCTAGATACGTATAGTTAAATGAAATCATGTTGATAATCAACGTGGAGAAATCTGTTTCTAGAAGTCTGAAGGGATATATCCAAATCCTTACGTTGTCATAATAATCGCTATATAAACGAGAATTAATTAGCAAGGCCTCGTCGAGTTGGGTGGTTCCAATCTCGCGCCGATATTTAAGTTCTTCTCGTAGCATCTAACGAGGCGTCGGATTTCTTTGTGTCTAAAGAAGAAAAAGCATCGTCATAAATCGGCCTAGGTATTCTCGTTAATTTCGAGGTTTAATTCAGGCCGAAATCTTCGAAGCAAGCGTTCCGTTTCTCATCTCCGTCCTGTGGAGGCTTCGTCCAGCGTTAAAGTCCTGAAAATAACGAGGCAGCTGTTGGCGTATCCTGCAGAGCTTCTTCTCGTCCTCTATCACGTGTTTCCAGCCTCCCTTTTTAACCGTCTTTTCTTTTTATCGCCTTTCTCATTCTTCTCCTTCTCTTTCTCTTCTTTTCTGTCCCCCTCGTTCCTTTCTTCTCTCTCTCTCTCTCTCTCTTCCCCCCCCCCTCCCCAGTTGTATCTCAATTCTTTTCTCTTTTCTTTTTCTTTCTTGGTATCACACTTGGTCTTCCGATATTTCCTGTTTTCTTTAATCTCTCTCTTGGATCTGCATCCCCTGTGTACCCGGGGATTTTTGCGATTCTTTAAGACGAGAAACCTTTAGGATTGAGAAACGAAAGGGGATTTCTTAGAAACGGCAGATGTTCAAACTTCTCTTGGTATTCGGATCTTTCCCATGTTCTGTCCGTTAATTTTTCTCAGCAACATTTTCCTTCGTTCTCCTCTATTCTACACTTCATTTCATCTCTCGCTCTCTCTCTCTCTCTATTTTCTTCCCTCTTTTTCAATTAACTTAACTTAACTTGTCATCCTCCACCGATTACTATCACTATCTATTCCTTCTTCCTCTATTTTTCCATTAACTTTCAACGACTTCCTCCCGGTAGCTTGTCCGAAGTAGGACGAAAGTTGCAAACGTTTCGAATAATTAAAATTATCCCGGCAATCGGGCATCTCGATTGTAAACGTCCTCCTTCTCTCTTGCTTTTCGCTTCCTGCCACCGGTTTCGAACAGGTTGCAGAAGACGCTTTCGAACGTTACGCTTTCGAACGTTACGCAATCGAAAGTGACTTTCGAAAAGCGTCGTCGTGTCCCGAACGAAATTTATTTTCGGTGACAGAACGATTAAAATTAAACGGAGAGGAGGCGTGAGACGCCCGTGTCACATCGACGATTCTGGATTTCGAATTGAAGCCGATTTCTCGTGAGAAACAAATGGATTTTACGAAGGAATCGATGTCGTAACCTCTTCGATGCTTCACGAGTTTCCTAGCAGGATTTTTACGGCAGAGATTGTGTATAAAATCGCTCTTGGATCGGAGAAGATGAAACGATAAGGAGCCAGGATCGAAGATTTTTATTACCCTAGTTAATCTTTTATGAATTTTACGACGCCGGCTTCTACGTGTCTACGTATATCGGTAATGAGCATGCAATTTCTTACCAATTTCATCGATAAAATATACATCATACATCGTATTATATATTTACTAAATCATGTCGTTATTAGAAGGAATTTCAATTGGCCGTCTCTCGTTCCGACGTTCTCCAACGGCGAAATAATTTTCCACGATAGACTGGTCGTGTTCTCCGAGTTCGCACGGAGAATGAACATTTTTTCTGGCGTGGTCGAGGCTGGGTCGAAACTAGGCTTAGCCAGTAATCCAATGACTGTTGGGAAATTCTCACAACCGATGTATCGTAATCGGACTCTGATGCTATGAAAGCTATACCTATATTTGTGGCTCGTAACTGACGTTGCTGCTGGTCGTCTGGATTTCCCGCGTGTCACTCCGTTTCGAGTAAATTTAGTCGCCGCCGCCGCCGCCGCCGCCTCGTCTATCCGCCTCCGGATCCTCTCCAAAACGAAATCTAAACGAAATTTTCACCCAACAAAAATGTTCCTAGGTCCCGGGATAAGTTTCTCTAAACTTAGAATGCTACACTTTTTACGCGCAATCTGCAAGAAAATTTTTAAGCGAATTTCCTAAGCGTAAAACGTAATAACGTTCCAAATTAAAGATTCGAATATTCAATCTCATCGAGTAATAGTTATATATTTCGAATAAAGTCCGACGAAAATTCTGGATATCAAATCTGGATATCAAATTTGAAGAATTACATATCGAGATTGGTAACCAGTTGAAAATCACGGAGGGCGAGCCTTCTCCTGATAATCGAGCTCTCGTCACTTCGAACGAAGTTTTTCCATCTGTCGAGAGTAGATCGAACCGAGGACAACAGGTAGGGAATAGAAGTTTAATATGCTGGGTTCGTTTATTGCTAAGGGATCGCTTCGATAAATTACTGTTAATCGAAGAAAAAGCTCGAGGCCGGTTCACTCTACTTTGTACACGTGTAACTTCACAACGACACGTTTAAGCGCCTGTCGCTTCTTCGTATCTGTTCTTCTACTCAGCCTGTTTTATCGTGCACCTCGTACGATCGTATGGTTACAAAAAATCCTGCTGTAAAAACGAGACATGAAAATCCGACGGTTTATCCGAGCCAGATATTTATATTTATATTTATTATGGAGATTCGTGTTCGTCTTAAGTATAGATCATTTATATTTATTATTTGTTAATTCCATAAGAAAATAAAATTAATGAAATTCGCTCGTGGTTACTATGCGCTTGTTGCTTCAGTGCGCACAATGTAAAACAACGTTGACTAGCAACACGAGCAAAGAGATTGAAATAATGAGCGCTGGTTACACCACGTCGTGCAACTAGCCGTGAAGTTAGTTGCAATCACGGTACAAAGGTGTCTAGCATAAACCTAGCCTCGTGTATCTCTAGCCGATAGATCCAATAAGAATACGAGTATACGTAATCGCTAACCAATAGCTCTTTGCATACTAAACGTAGCTAAACGGTAAACGCTGCTAGCGTTAGATATTTCAAATCGCTTGTTTTATTGAATTTTGGTGAGACGATATTTACGTATACGTGGAACGAGCGTAAATTGTAACTGTAGTTGCCGACCAAGTATATTTAATCATTTATTTTAAGCTACACGCATAATCTTAAGCAACAATTAGACCGCGAATGTTTAGGCAATTTGCCTATTTTCCTGGAACTAATTGAAAAGATGAAAATTAAATAGAAATTTGTTTCACCAACTGCGTATCGCGATGTACGTACAAACATCGCGTCTATCATCCGTAAATTTGTGCGTCTTTGTGATTTCAGGTAAATTCGTAATAATCCGTAGTCTAGTAATTGTAAATGAAATCGTCACCGTCTCGGACGACATTGAAAAAATCCTCGTCTCGTGCAAGTGCGGCTGGTATGTGCGTTCGAGTTGCATACATAAAAGGAAGACTGGCACGGCAAAGAAGAGCGAAGAAGAGCGAAGAAGAGCGAAGAAGAACGAAGAAAAATTCGAAACTGGCCGTTAGGCGTCGAACGTAATTACAGAGCATGGTAAGACGCTCGTTAATGGCCGTCGCTTCACCACGATGGACTTGATGGCGCTAGACAAAAATTATTTTCCGTGAAGCGATAATGGCGTTGGTAGACGCACAAGACGTAGCACCGAACCAAACGAACGCAAAGAGAATGAAAAGAGGAGAGCCTTCGAAACCTCTCAAACGGTCATCTTTCTGTATCGGGCGAATCGCGCGCGACTGGCCAATTTAATACACAGGCGCAGACCTGTGTGTGCCTAAAGCTCGTTTCACGCGGATGAAATTCCGACGTGCAATGTGTAAGCGTACTTAAGAATCTAGATATTCGGCGGAGATTTAAGTAACTAAAGATTCTGTAAATTTAGAATCTACCAATTTAGACGATTGGGAATCCAGGTATTGGCGAAAAATTGTTAAATTTATGAATTTTTAGCCAGTTATCGTCCGTACCATCTACGAATTGTGAAATTTACTCGTTTGGTTATGTAGGAATCTAGGAATTCAGGGCTTTAGGAATTGCGAGTGTAGGGCTTGAAAAAGACGATACGAGATATTAGAGCGGCAATGTTCGATAGTTGCTCCGGGAATGGAAGTCGTGAAACGTTGAAACCTGTTATCCGGACCAAGACGTTTGTCTAGAAACGCGTCTTGTCTTGAATATTGCCGATCGACGATTGATAAAGACGAGGCACTTAGTACGATGGACTGCCTTAGAATTCCATTTGAAATTCTAAAAACGTTCATCCTATCACAAATGTCAATGAAGCTGATTCTCCGATTAGTAAACCGACGATGATCTTCCATCGTTAGAGATAGTCCTGTCTTCTATTTACCGTTCAACGCGTTTCACGTTTACCAAGTACAATGTAACGAAGAACCTTCGAACCATTTACATATTTGCTTCTTCGAATACACATTTTCTATCGTGCAGAATACATTTGAATATTTCGTAAACACTCTAAGGAAGGTCATTTTTTTTTCCATAGACCAAGACTTTTGCTCTGGTATAAACTGTATTGTTACGCTATAGCAGCGATTTTTCACCTTTCCCATCTCACCATACACATAACTTAACTTTTCAAATTCTACGGCACACTGAAGAATATATTATGCTTGGTCGAAGACAGTGCGTTCGTATTCACGCCAGGGCGGATATTGTTGCTTTCATTTGATAATCTAAGGGAAAGGAGATAATGCATCGCATGTTCTAAAGATTCTTGCATCGCTGGCCTTTTTTTTTTTTTTATAGTAAATATTAATAAAATGAAATATATAATTTGCTTGATATATTTAGATCGATCGACGGTAATTTTATGGTAATTTTACGATTTCTCTTACGAGCGAATGTACCGTGTCGTGTGGACTCTCCTTAAGAAAGTCACGGCGGTCCTCGGGGCTGGAATATTGCCTCTTGTAAGTACGTTATGTAGGTACCAGCGTGCAACCTGCGGTGCAACTTGTCAGCCAACATCATTATCGATGCCGGCTCGGGTCTCGGTCGAAACCCTTGCGTTTATCGCGACTTCGTTATTTATATCTCGCTCCTCTTGGCAATAACTAATAGAGATCCTTGCCTTCTCCGCGTTGCGTTGGCACAAGTCGATATCACGCTTTGATTACGTTTCATCGGCCATCTTGAACAGTTTCTTTCGCTATCGCGTCGAGCCATCCGCGAGTTCTTTTGCGACCAGTTTCTTTCGAGTTAGGGAATGGAATGGAACACGGTTCTTCCAGTTCTTTACTACTCGTACTCGATACCTTTCTTTCTCATTTTCTCCGTCTTTTATCGGTCTCCCCCCTTTTCCCGTCGTTTGCTCTTTTTTCCCTCGCCGTTATTTTTCGTTTTGCTTGTTCCTAGTTAATGGAACACCGCGATAGGGAAATTGAACGATTGCGATTCGACGAGGAAACCGCCACGCCTGTAACCGATTCTAACGTATTTTCTTCTCCTCCTCTTCTTCCGCTTATTCACCGTCCCTACGATCATTTTCCGTATTTCCTACCATCTACTATTTTTCAAAATAAACTGAAACATTTATTGTTTGATCCGTGGTAGAAATCATCTGACCCTAACCGAATCGGCCATCGAAATATGTATACAGGAAGACGGTAAATCGTAAACGTTCGACATTCAAAATATTCACACTTATCCGGAATTGTATTTGTTTACATCGTCGACTTATCATCAACCCCTAAGTCCGAAATATCCACACCTGCCGACAATAATATCCGCTCGAGTCTAATCGGAGCTGACGAATCATTCAAATCGACATAGCGAGGGCAACCGATGGAAACAACAGCCGCTTTACCACCTAACGCTATAGATGCGCACGTTGATCTAGAAAGAGATTTCATTTTAAAAGCCTAGAAGTTTGAGACACCGGAGGGTAGAGACCCCCGGAGCGAAGACGCATGTGGTTCGCACGTGTTCCTCTGCCACGTCTCCCTTCACCCTCGCAGCCTCGACCGACAAAAAACGCGAAACCTGCCACTCTGTGGCTGGTCTTCGTGCATCGTGCATCGTGCACGTGCACGATAGTGAATGCAACGCCATGTGCAACGAGCGCCATTCGCCGCTTCAGACGATATTCTCTAATTGCACGTTTCGCTATGGATGCGCGGAGAGGGGAAGAAATTGGTGTGTCGGCGAACTCAGTTCCCGCAAAAACGATGTTCCGTCTGGTGGAAACGATGGAAGCCGTTTCCTTTCGTCCGAGCCCGGCCCCACAGCCACTTCCTCTTCCTTTTCGGGAGCCGGGCAGGCACGCCTCTCGAGAGAACCTCCGTAAGGGCTGCCACCGGCAAAACAGAAAGCTTCGCGTTTCATTTCCTTTCCAGCTAGTTCTTGATCGTGTATTCGTAGGTTGACCTTTAGGTTTCACTCGACGAGTTGGTTCTCATTGTGCGCGGATCGATGCCTCTCTTTTTCGCTGCAACGAGTCGTCTACGACGGTCTTGTAGAAATTGTTAATTGAAATTGTTCCGTGGAATTTTCGGATAGTTGTTGGTAAGCTCATGGTTGTGGAAATGGAATGTAAGAGTCTAAGGTTGTGTTAACAAATGGCATAGGATATAGAAATAAGGGCACAGAAATGTACGATATACACTAAGAACGCCAGGGATGCGGGAGGGTAAAAGAAGCACAGATGTAAAGAAGATACGTAGATGTAAAATTATAGGAACGTAGGGACATGGAAATATACTTAAATTACTCGTAGAGACAAGAGGGATAGAAGAAAATGAGAAAATGGCAAGGTGAAATTCGAGGTACGAGATCGACAAACGGTGTAACAACGGTATCATAAAAATCTTTGATATTGCTATAAACGTAGGAACGCACTGTTGGAAGAACTCCACTTTCGTGAAATCTTTACAACTCTGTTCTTCTGCCGTCGTAGCTAAACATCAACGATCAAAAGCGATAAAGCAATGTGTTGAATCGGATCTTACGACGAAGACAGTCTCGCGCAGACGATGTCCAGCGGCGAGACAAGGGACACTCAGGTTCTACCGGTTCTTTTTTGGGGGCACAAATTGGGTTGCGCCTGCGGTTTGCGGTAGCAAGGAAAGAGGTTGTTGAGCGCACCAACACCACCGGGCACGATACCTGTGCACGGGTCGGAAACATGCGCCTGTACACCGGCCGCACCACACCGCTCCAAGGAAGAAAGAGGTCGATCCGTCTGCAACAGGCAAACTCCGATGAATCATCCTCTCTCGTGTGCCAGTCTTGCTTTCACGCGAGTTCCTTCGCACAAATAAAATTAACGTTTTCACGTTGGTCCTCGATCCTCGTACGATTAAATCGATCGACAAATATCGACAATACGTGTAATTAACCGACTTTCTCAAAATCTTTTTGAAGATACTATTTTATGCGATTTTCACATCTTTTCACGGCTATTTATGGCAACGACGTTGAAACTCGAAATTCGTAGAACGACTCTTGTCTTTATGCGATGTCTTTATAAAGGTATCGCCTGAAATTTCTTTAGGTATTTTCTTTCGAAGCGTCGTATCGTTTATGGCAGTGAACGAAATTAGAACGAGGTACATATAAGAACTTTGGTGAACCTGGCTGATCCGACCAGGTGATTCTTTTTTTCTTTTTTTCTTTTTTTTTTTTTTCTTTTTGTTTGCCGACGCAAAATGCCTCCCCGTGAACGAGACTTTACACGGCATTGACCGCGCGTGGTAACTCCTGAACAGCGACGGCCTCGAGTCGCTCTCGCTCTGAAAAGTTCCATTTTAAGATTAAACGAACCATCCGATATTTCGAAGAACCATCGTTCTCCAAAATCTCAGACCTTTTTGCGATAAATCTGATTACGTTGTACGGCAAAATATTGCAAAGACCTGCCGACGTTCCGTCGATATATATATATATATGTTTAAAAAGTCGTGCGTTCAAAAGTTAGAAGGGCGAAGGGCGATCTCCAACGCTACTCTCGAAGCTCGCGCGTGTCTTTCTTTTTGCGTCTGTTTCTTCTTTTTCCTGCTGTTTCACCGATCCGTCTTAATATTCGATCCAACGTTTCGTATCCCAGGGGCCGGTGGGTTTCGTTGCTCGCTCGACCACAACCGCGTATACGTGTACGAACACACTAATTTTTTTCCTGATGGTTGGCGTGGCTCGCGAAATTTATACGCGCATGCCTGTTAATTAACGTCACCGAAAACGATCGAGTCGCGGCACCACGATAAAAATGTGCTGATCGATGAAAAATACCCACGGCCACGCGAAACGCGAGGCGTATCCATAATTCTGGATGTCTCATCCTGCAGGAAGATTAATCGGTATCGGAAGAAAACTTTTCTCCAAATGCGTTATATTAGTCGGTAATTTTGGCGAGATAAAACGAGGAATTTCCGGGCTATATTGTGATTTATCGGGATAATTATAGTCCTTTCATGATTTCTAGATCAGAGTACGAAGATTTGTTTTCTTTGGAAAAATTGTTCACAGTGGAAGAATTCTCTCAATATTTCTCGATATTTTCTCAATATTTCTGTATTTGCTAATATTCTTAAATAGTGTAAATTATCTCGACAAATCTTCCTTTGTATCGGAGTCATAAATTCGTTGACACCCTTCTAATTCCCATCTTTACGATATTGATATTCGTATGGCGAGTAAAATTGCCAAATTTTCCAAATTTCGATAATGGTACTCGTGATCAAAGTTATACCAAAGTTGACAACGAGAAAGACGCTTTCCAGTTTTTCCATAGCTTATCGCATTCCAAAAGCGAGCGGCTAGTCGAGCAGGCAAATTGCTGTGGTAGATCGAACGAGTGGTTGCGATTCAAAGCGTCAGCGTGACACGGTGTCTCATTATTTGCGGCTGAAGGAGGAGGAATCAGTTGTCGGGACACGTATTAGCCGGCGTACGTGGCGACATCCGCTAATCAAATACAAGTGTTCGCCAGCCGTGGCGTATTATAGAGACGTAGACGTAGCGAAGGCTGTTTGAGTTTCGATATCGCGATAAATACGCGTTTAAGCGGTCTATAATCTATAATTGTTGTCGCGTGCGTTGTATTTTTAAACCTGCCCGTCATTTATTGCCTCCAAAAAGAGGAACCGTGGTAACGCGGTCTTCGGGATCGCTGGATCCTCCAATTTGTCCACTTTTCTTTCTTTCTTTCTTCCTTCCTTGTGTTTTACGGTAACTCGTTCCTTTAGATCTTTTTGTCAAGATACGAAAAAAAAAAAAAAAAAAGAAAAAAAAAGTTAGATAGAGAAATCTCTTGAAAAGAAGACCTAAACGAAAAAAATATTCGATCGATTTGCGTAGAAATTAAAGCTCCGGTCACGACGGAGCTTCTCGGATGGAACGAGTAGCGTGCATCGGCTTAGCTGTATCATGGTCGACCTCAGCGTCGCCGTTGCATCCCGGCCGTCCGATTGCGCCGAAGTGTATTTTTCTTTTTTTTTTACGTGCAGCCGGTTATGGGATCCCTATGGCACGTGAGGTACTGTTACAACGGTCTGTTCAACCGACCCAACGACCATCCGTGGCCCATGATCGGTCAACTCGTTCGCAGTGCCGTACATTTCTGGCGTCGACCAATGATCTTTCCCTTATGACGGTATGCGGCACGTCTTGCGATATTATACGTTGTACGAGACGCTCCTGACAATAGCTTTATACTTTTTGGTAGATAAATTTGCGAGATGAATAGAAAAGTACCAATTCTCTAAACATAATACGATATTCTGAATAAATCTTCTACACTTTCTATGGTCTTCGAAGCAAAGTTTAAAGTCTAGAGTATCTTAATCTACCATCTATCTTACGTCATCGAGCGATTTTTCCTTAATACGCGCTTGGGTTATGTAAATTTAAACGAGCACCGAACACCTTTCGATATTCAATGTAGATGACGTTACTCGATTACGACCAATAAAACCATCGCTTGAACTGACGCGGAAGAATTCTGACAGTGGACGCTGCATGATACCTGAATGAAAAGCGCTGCAAAAATTTAGCGAAGCTTTGCAAAGAAGATAAGAAAGAAGGAAAGAAGAAGGAAAGAGAAAGAGAAAGAGGATAATAAGGAAAGGAGGACATAGGGGGAGAGAGAGGTAGGGTTTGTTCGTTCGTAGCAGCTGGTCAAACAACTCCGAAGCCTGTTCGGTATTCGGGGCCGGATCTCGCGGAGATCCACAGCCCTGGCTGCACGTACGAGCGCACACGCGAGCCCCACCTCGTCCTCGTCTTCGACCTCCAACTTTTAATTACTCGCCAGGATATCATCCCCCTGCCTGGTTGAGGTCATTGCACCGATCGCCTCTAAGAAACCGGAGAATAAGGATGGGGTTTGAGAAATGTCCCGATTCCTCCGCCTCGGCGAAGAAATACGCTGATAACTCGTTCAAATTGCGCAAACTGCTTTCTTTTTTCAATACATGCTTCTTTAAAATCGCTAAATATCGCTAAAAATCTGACAAGAAAAATTTGAAATTTCCGTGCTCCTATAATCGAAGAACTTGCAGGATTCTGTAAGTTATTGACTAGTTATTGACTAGAGTCAAGTCGCGGAACCCTCGCCCAATTACCTTCGAGGAATATCCTATGGAATTCTCTCGTGTCTTTTTTCTCTTCTACCCGCAGAAGAAACCTACAGATCAATCTGATTCGTCCTAACATTCTTTCTCTCCACAACCACGGCAAAGAAAAGACGATTAGTTCGGTCAACCAATTGACCACGATCATCTTTTCTTTTGTACTTGTAGCAGAAAGAAAAATAACTAGGGAAAATGGGTAAATAAAGAAGAGGGTGAAGAACGTAGAGACGAACGAATGAAGGAACGAACGAGCTCGGTGCAAACGTTGGCCGTTTGCAAATGAAACACGCCCACGATCTTCTCAGGGCGTGCGTGTTTGGCCCCGCAAACGTGTGACTCGTGGTTGATCTAAGCGATCGTGAATCACCTGGCTGCCTCGGGGGTTGCAGGGTACACGGAGAACGCAAGATTCATGCGTCCAAGCTCGTAATTCCCCGCCACGTTTTGCATATTCCCTGAAACGACACAGAACGTTGAGTTACGTGCCAGCCTCCGAGTTTCCTTCCTTCTTTTAAGACCTGTTCTTCGATTATCCAACGAAGACGGGTTTAAACTTTACTAATCGTCTCAACTAACCGACATCGAATTATCTATCGACGTCTTTTTTGCATATCGGTATTTCGTTGTTATTGTCAACATTAAGACGAGTTGAACAAGTTGGATGCTTGGCCATGTAACTACGGATAGCTTGATCGTAATTTTAAATTAATAATGGGTATGCAGTGTGGCGTATCGCAAAATATAAAACGAGAAGTAAAACGAACGTCAGACGAATTATTACGTTCTTCCTGGTTACCGAGGGACCTCGAACGGATTCTCTTTCTTTCAATCTCGATCTCGAATCTTGCAGGTTCCGCGACTCGAGGTCGTCGTGCTCGTAGGTTGGCACAAGGGTGCTGGCTAGAGGGTTGGCCGTTTAATGCGCCACTATCACACTATGTGGCGTGACGGTCCACCACCACAACTCTCCACATCCACCTTTAACGTCGTCATCGCCACCACCAAACCAGCTCTCGACTTGCCAGCACCCTCGCCGTTATTCCTGGCCTCTCTGCCTGGCCAAGCGTTGCGGTACATATAACCACGTCGTCGTACAGGTCGACCGTTTTTGCCTTCGGCAAACTTTCTATCTATACGATAAAGGGTTTGCTCTTCCCTCGATGCTTGATCTTTTCAAATTAATATATAGAAATAAATTCTAGAAAATGAAGGATAACATCTTTTATTTTGGGACCAGAATGTACATTATCGTTTGGTATTTAGATAACTGATCGATATACGGTAAAAGTACGTGAATGTGCTGATCGTCAAAATAGAGTTATACGCGTTGTCCTCTCATAGCATGAGCGGATCGTAGAAAGTTGGATTCTAAGGGAGGTCTTGTTATATTATCATTTGACACTACCGAATAGAAATTTATCGGATGTTGCTCGTTGTTGAGAACTTACCATAATTTTCCTGTCGGTTTGCCAGCGTATTAAGTTTGAAACGGCCTGTACATAGTGGACACGAGAACTTTTGTTCGCAAACTGAAAAAACATCAAAGTCGTCGTTGGGCATGCTAACACCCTCGCAGGGCGCGGTTCAATCAATTACCGTGCCGAGGGTGCGGTCGTTTCTGCGCGAGTTCCACCCCTTGCATGGCAACAACCCCACGGCCAACCTGGCGATCTTCGTCGTTTCGTTTCTTCTGCCCTTTTCCCGCGCGGTTCTCCGCATTCGTATCGTTGCTCGAACCCCGTCGACCTTTCAAAGCCAATTCGCCAGTCGTACTTGAATAATTAAGAGGAACGACAAAGCGATTAACCTTGGACTCGATCTTTTTCTTTTCGTCTTTTTCCCGTTCGAGCCTTCTTACGAGGCAGTAGTTGGTCGATCGATTTTGCAGCCTTTTTCTTCACAGTGCCTTGCTTCCTATATCGCTCGCAGTATTAATCTTGCGGTGATATGTTTAATTTCGATGCGGGTTTCCTCGCGTTTTTTGAAATTCTTCGATCTGAATTTTAGTGGAAAAGAAGAAACGATAGAAGAGGGAAATTACGCGAAAGAACCGGTGCCCCCGTTTTGAAATAGGAACGCGTCTCGGTGGGTCTACATCGGTTATTTTTTCTCAGAGATTGGCCCATCGACGCTGCACAACCGCTTCCTCGTCGTGGTCATCGTAGAATTGGTCGAGATAGAAGTTTATTTTACGCGTCACCGGTATTAGCACGATTTCCACGACTCGCGGCCGTACGAAAAAAAGCACTCTAAAATACGAGACAAATGATGTGCCTTTCTACCCTAACGCGAGACGCGAGTACCGCGATTTATTTCCGTTGTTCCGAGAAGAAGCCACCATCACGTGGCATACTTTCGTAACCTTCTTCTTTTTTGCGCCTCTTTAACTACTTTTTAATCGCTTTTCGTGACTTCTAGAAAGATTTTTTTTATCATAATTTTTGCCCGTAAACATGTTGACCGATAGAGTGACCGAAGTTACGAAATATTTTAGACCGATTAAAATAAGATAAATTTCATGGGCCAAAGCAAATTTTTTAACCACGCGTACGATCTGGATAACGTTGTAAACGTGTACTATACAAAACACAAAAAATAATATTTTTCATAATACGTTTCTTATATATATATATATATCTGTGTGTGTAAATTAGCATGATAGTCGACGTGTTAATTTTCCAATCGATCGAAGGGTATCGTTAAGATGGATAAACATCGTGGATTCCAAGAGATATGACCGCGATCAAAGTCTACGTGTCTGTCGGTGCAAATTTGCCGGAATATCTCTACTGTCGCATCTTCATCTCAAAGACGAAGCGACCAACGATAGACGATTCACTTTGTAGCACTGACGATTTCGTCTAAATCGGACAAATTCGCGACTCGTTAAGGGATTCGTAATAGATTCGTTGACAATGGGCGTTACGGTTGGAGAAAAGAGGATAAAAAGCAACGAAGAACCTCTTCCTCTTGGTGGCTTTCTCTTCGTCGGATGATATAGTGCAAGAGACAGCGGAATCGGTCCCTGACGACGCCACGTCTAAATATATCCAGCCGTGACACTTGTTTCATGTAAATCAAGCCCGTGGACGACGAAAAAGCGAGGCGATGCGAGGAGGAAACGACCACTCGGTCTCGGGGAAACGAGTTCGCTACAAGAACAAGTCGGACTTCTTTTATGAAATTATTTTAACATTCGCGCGATAAGAATATTTTGATTATTTTATTAGTTTTTATTAGGATTACGGGCAAGTTAAAAGGTTTTTACGCTACTTCGTGGCATTTTAATCTGCCGCTCTTTGAGTCTTGTTATTTTCATGCTGAACGATTCTCGCCATTCTTGTTGAAATATCTTGCGTACAAAGTTTCATAATCGATTCAATAATTATCGTATAATCGTGTCGCTTGGCAATTTCTTTTTAATCATCTACGAAAGAAGTTGGCGTAAAAGGAATGGAACTCGCCGATAAATTATATTTGTCGCGTGAATCACTTGCGCCACAGGGCCACTTACCTATATATCTTCTCCACTTCGTCCGAGGACACCTTTGTTCAACGGGAATGACCAAATGGCAAATTATGGCCGTCCCTTGACTCCTTTCCCCGTCGACTTACCCTTTCCTTTGCCCTTTCTTTATTATTTCCATCGTAAACCGAATCGTTAACGACCCAAGCGAAACACCCCTGGAATTTCTCCGAGAGGAATCTTTATCTTTACTTTAACAAATGAAAAACGTCTGAAAAATTAGGGTTAACGAACGTTCGTGTAACATAGCAGAGGCATCGAGAATTATCCCGCAATTCTCTTGCATTTTGTTGTTTAAAGTCTAGAATAATCGAAAAAGTGAGACACAATCGACTGCATTCGTACAAATTTGGAGAAATTAATAGAATTTCGATGTTTTCAAAATCAGAGTGCACCTGAAAACGATAAGTGGTAACCCTAAAATAAGCTTCATTTCATTAAAATTCTCCAACAAGTTTACGAGAAGATTTGATCGGTTGACCGCATTCGACGAGCGTATACTTGTCATACTTGTCTGATTTTATCTGCCCACCCCGTAAGGGATTTTTTAAACAACAAAACTTGGTAGTTGGCGAGTTAACGGAACTTGAAAGGATAACCCTCGATCCTCGGTCGAACTGCAAATCGTTTCACGAACAATATTTGGCCGTCTTGTCTTGTCGAAACAGAAACAGAAACAGGGAATTCTTTTCTATCTGTTGTGGTTTCGACGAAGGAACGATCTAAGAAATAATCTTCTTCGCGTCTGTTTTGACGAGGCCATTTTGCAAATATGACTTAGACCCGAGATAATATTTCCTTCGAGTAGATAGAGTATGGTCGTGAGTTTAGGGTCTGATCGATGATCGATATTTTCAAAAGTCAACAGATGATCTTACCGTACGGTTTGTCGAGCTCTTTCGTCCGAATGCGTTCCTCCTTGATGGCAGATAACGGACGATAGCGGAGCGGAAGTTGAGACGTGAGAAACCACCGATGCATTCCTTTTTACGTTTTATCTTGTTTGGCATTCGATATTTCTCTCGAAGCGCATGGTTGGAAATTTTCTAGATATCGTCGTTTTTTATTGCATGGCGAAGGAATTTAGTTCGTATCTTCTATGTTGAAAGAACGTAGGACGCAAAGGCGCTAACAATAAGATAAGATTATCTATCGATCATGAAAAATGTAATACAAACGTCAAGTATTAGGTTACTGTTTATCGACGTAAGTTATAAAACAGCTATCGATAGTTTAACGCCTTGACATAAATATCTTGTTGTAATCCTAATGTCCAAAAGTACAAGATTACAAAAATAAAACATAGGATATCAAGAAGGTGGTATTTACGATCTCTCCAAGTGGATCGTTTGCTCGTGATCCGATTTCACTAAGAGCAACCGGTCTTCCCTGGTGGATCTACCGGATCATCTGAACAAACACGAGACACATGCTCAAATAGAATTATTCGTCGATAAGCGGCTTTACACCGTTCGAGTAGCAGCCCGAAGAATTAATTACTTCTTCCTTCGTGCGGAGAACGTCTCTTAAAACGAGCAATATAGAAACACACCTTGCACAAAAGGGCATAAAGTACGCGTATGTGTACATAAATTTCAAAAGGAACCTTAAAAGCGTCTGGCAAAATAATCCTTTCTTATTGAAATAATGACGCGTTTTATGCGCAACGTAAATTTACTAGACGGGGACACAGATCGATTTAGTAGAAAGACGTCGGAACGTTGTTCAATGGGACACCACCGTGAACAGAGCATTGCGTTCGTCGCGTACCGCGCCTCTACTTTCTTTCGTATTTTTCTCGATCGGATCGAAGAAAATTAGCGTGTCGCATCGGCACGCGGGTCCTCGTGATCGTTGTCGATATATTCATGAAAACGAAAGCACGGCCGCGTGACTGCAGTCCTCTCGCAGGGTTGCATAATGTATCAGAAAACAACGGAACCGAACAGTCGCATTATGCGCGATCTCGGTTACGCCTGGTAATCGATAGATCGTCTGGAGGCTGTCGAATCGCCCGAGAACCGCATAACTCGACCACGCTGTTTGAAAAATTTCGAAATCGTTTCCGTTCGCACCTCATAAAGAGAACACAGAGTTTTCTTTCTTTTTTCAAGATTCGAAAATGGTTGCGATTTAGATCGAAAATACGAGACGAAGAGATACAAAAGGGGTGGAGCATGTGGGTATGGAAAGGCGACACTAGCGGGCATCGGAATGATTTATGGGTTACGATACGGGATGGAGGATCGCAGAGAGGGAATGGAGAAACTTGCGAGCTAAAAGGGTAGCGATGGACTCGAAACGCTTCGTATTTCTTCTTCGAGCGGCCAAAGAACCGAAAGAAAGGTCTTTGTATGGAACGGATTCTTTGACGGAGATAAATATTCGTTCGCCATCTTGTCAACTTTCTTTTTCTCTAGGAAATTAAAACCCTTACGAAACGATCTTATTCTCATTTTTCATAAACAGTCTTTCTTCTTCCTTCGCCGAACATTTTGAAATAATTCGAGCAAGATCAAAATCGGCTATTTTTTTTTTTTTTTTTTTTTTTTTTTTTTTTGGTAAGCAAGACGAATTAGTTTGTTAATCCGACGAATTTTTCTACGAATGTATATAAAACGATTTGGAACTTTGTATAAGCGATTGTTCGCCGACTACCGAAACAGTTTCTCTTCGGGAGGATACGAGCGACTGTTGCAGCCTGTCCCATACTTTTTTGCCTACCATAATGCGGTGCACGGAGTGTTTCGGACCCTCGTCTCTCATCGAATCAGCCTGTTCCTTCTCGTTCCCTCCGTCGTCGGTCTCGCACGACACGCTCAATTTTTACGACCGACCATTTATAACCGACCGACCGTCCACAGGAGGAGACCCGGGTGCAACAAACACGTTCCTGGTCCTCTCGATATGGCTGCTCGCAGTAATTACTCCAAGAATTGTGCCCAAAGTTCTAAACTTGTTGCCCATTATTTCATTAATCGGAGATCTCATTCTCATATTTACCATCTGATAGATATACAACTATGATGGTATTCTATGCATCGCTCTCAGCCATGATTCACAAACGGTCGAACCGATAAACGATGCAGTTTAGAGAAGCAACTCAATCAGCGCGTGCTAAATTTCCAAAAATGATTAGAGGGCTAAGGTCGTCATCTTCGCACTCTACGCCTGAAACGCAATACACAGGAGACGTGTACAGAGAAGTGTTTCTATGCTATCGCATTTTCACGGCGACACGCGTAGCCGCCAGAAGGCACGGTTGAAAATTCTCCACAAGGAGCACGAAATTATCCCTATGAAACTTTGACGTTCTGTAACTACCATGTAACCTACGTAGCATTTGCGATAAATTGCAGAAACCGTCTGCGAATACGTCATATAATATATATATATATATATATATATATATATATATATACATAATTGGAACGTCTCGGCGTCTGGCTAACGTAATCGTTACCGTTACGCTCGGCCGTTAATATAACGTGTCCGCGGGCAATTAGAAGCAACGACGGGCAATTAGCAACACCCTTATCATTCATCGGTTCGCTGCCGCGGACGCGACCGCGGCTGATTGCGAGATTCTTGCTGATAACATCGCCGGATAACACCGTTAATTTATCGACGCCGATCTCTGGGAGCCCACTCGGCGAAAAATCGATCGAGGTCATCGATTACCTACGCGAATCATTTTCCTTTTTATTGGTGAAATAAACGCGGGAACATCTGTACGATAGCGATATTACGCTTGTTAACAACTAAGCAAATAGCTTTTATCTGTTGGAGACTATTTCGGTAATAGAATGTCTATTAACCATGGAAAACGGCTGTCAAAGTGGATAGACGAGCGAGATCGGATTTTTGAATTGATCCGTTACAGGAGCGAGATTAACAAAGAGTTGATCTTAACGTGTTTACTGGCGTCTGAATTTTATACGCTTTATTGGATAGATCGAAATATATTAGATTACTATATGCCGTATCTAACGTTTCGTTCTTGCTAAATATTACAGCGTATTTGCGCACCTTTTTTTCTCGACGATGTTATCTAAGTTATTCACATTGTTGAACATTCGCTAGTCCATAAAACTTATCGTATATCGGTCATCCTAAAAAATATAGCGAAACGTTCGCCAATGACCACCGTGACAGCCAATATCTTGAACGATATCGTTGTAAATTTCTTGAGTAGGTCTACTTTGTCTTAATTTGTGCTTTATATAAGAGGGGGCAAACTACAAGCACACGTTTTGTATTAGCACAAACGGGTGTAAAGGACGATTTTTATTTTAACAATACGCGTGTAAAGGAATACAATCTTTCCTCGAAGAATTCCAAGATGAAGTTCAATGAAAGGTTTGCTGGATGAAAGGGACGAAGAACGCCAGTAATATGACGAAAACGGTTTCCCCGAAAATACGAAGCCGAGGGAGAGATGGTGAAGATAGGGGTACGTAAGACGAAGCGCGTTTCCAAAAAGGGACACGATGGAAAAGCGATGGAAACTCGATCCAGAAGCGTAACAAATGTGATCCAGAGTTCTTCGGAGAAACCCTGATTCGTTCTATCGAACCGAAACCGACAAACTGCTCGTAAATATTGGCAGAAACCATGGAAAAAAATTAATTATTTATGTCCCTCTACCGGATCCATCCTCCAAAACTGGAGCCTTTCTTCTGAAAATAAAAAAATAAAAAAAGAAAAAAAAAAAAAGAGAAAAGAAAAGAAACAATTTGAGATAAGGGGCTTCCAGCGACCTGGTCGACCTGTGTAAATTCGTTCCAGTAAATTAAGATCTTTTTGAGAGAAACAAAGAAATCGAGAACGATATTTCGTCGACATGAAATGCGAAAATGTGCGCGAATCCTTCCTTTCTGTTTTTCGTTACGCGATATTATTGCAGGAATTATTTCATTTTCAAAGGACAATTAAAAAGATATAAAAGGTTGAATATCAGCAAGCTTTCGTAACTTTGAATCATCGGGGTTTTCAAGATTTATCGAAATTAAAAAAAAAAAAAAAAAAAAAAAGAAAGATCAAAATCTATCGACGCTTACGATTCGACGCGTTTATTACGACTTTCGAGAGTTTTAAATATGAAATCGTGTTTGGAGCGATTCGAATTATCGTGATATCGCGGAACTTTGAATCGGTTCGAAATCGAGATTGAAATAGTCGATATTCGAGATAAAATATCCAAGAGAAACCCATCATGGTCAGGCATACGGAGGTTCAAGCCACAAATCCAGAATCTGGAAACTGGAATTTATTTAAAAATTGATCCGATCGAAGATCAAGCTCGTCAAGTGCAACTGGCAGCTAATTAGCATGGCATTTGTATTTATGGAAAAATCAATGTCTCTGAAAGAACTTGGACCGATACGATCGTCACTGCCGGATTCTGGTTACCCGAGATCCACGATAACAGTCCCTCTATGCTCCAATGACGGATGATCGGGGATCTTGCAGCTCGAAGTCGACCGCGTTCCAACTGCCTTCCAACCTATTATATCTCCTTGGTCTTCGCTATCGAAACTAAAAACTTTCAAGCAAGCATGGTAGAACACCATTTATTCGAACCGGGTTGGTTTGCTAGAAAAACGACGCGTCTAAAAAATCGAGCAATTATCCAGAACTGGCATTTTCGTGTTCTTTTCGCCGCGTACTGTCAAAAAAAACGCGCCGATTTATCGAATTTGTTTTCTTCTTGCAAGTTGCTTATCTATCGCGTTGAGATTATGATCCGAGTATCGTAATAGAATCGTCTTTATCTGTTTCTTATCCGTGATTCTTGATGAAAGGGAGAAAAAGATAGGAATTTGGTAAAGATAGATAGGTATATTTTTTAGGTGTTTGCCTGCAGGAAGGGAAGGGAATGGAAGGTTAGCGTGTCTCGTAGATCCTTGGGTTTATGGAACGGTGCCGTGGCACGGCAGATGATTCCCGCCACTTACGGCATCGCGACCCGATCGTTCGAGTGCTTTTACGTCGAGGTGGCGACTTATCGATCCGGTCCTTATGGCTCGTACACACCGTACATAAGCCCGAAAGGTTGGGTTCATTTGCATAGCCCGCATTCGGCCTCGCTACTTTATACGTAGTAGGAATTGAAATTCTTCGTTCGCTTCGAAGCGTTCGATTTAGATCAGAATTCTAGCGATCATATCGATCATATTATATGAAAATCCTATTTGAAAGACTTGAATATTCGATTATAAGATATGATTTAATTCCAAGTATTCCGAGAATTTTCAGCATCAAACGATGTAAATTAGAACGATAAACGTTAAATAATCGAAACAGCGAGTAAATCGAGGAAATAGTTTCTCGTGCATACGAAGCCTGAGCTTCGAACTCGATTTGGGTGTCAAGTTCGGTTTGTCGGTTCACGAACCTGTTATCTATGGTTGAAGCAATGATAGTAGCGATGTTCGACGCGCTATATTGTCAACGATTCTCTTATCTAACGTTTGACTAACATCGGTGAAGGATCGCTCGGTTCTTCGGTTTACGATCTCTCGTTGCGTAATCGTTCGTCCACATCCTACTTAATATACGTATATATTGCAAGTACTAATTCCCGACCATTAGCTACCATCCGATTTCGTAAACCTTCGTTTCACAAAACTCTACGGTATCGATGGAAATTTAAGCTCCGATTGCTGCAGGATGTTGATATCAACCGCACAATATCGCGGCTCTGCGTCGCAACGCGTCTATTTATAGAAGAAATGCGGCAAATCGCTGGATGCCATACGCTATGACCGATCCACCAACCGACGTTTATCCTGCCAGCATTTCTCACTCCCTTCTTTAAGTTAGTTAGCGAAAGTTCTTTTCGCTGTTTCTCAAATTATATTCCGATGATTGTTCGTGTATTTGATTTTTCGAAAGATCGAGTTATCGAGTTTTCTTAATCCTTTAATCTTTGAGCCTCTCTTCTATTATCGTCACACGTACATCTGCCCACACTTGCGAAACATTTCTTTGATCATCTTTAATCGTATTTCGTAATTTTAGTTCCGAAGAATTTCTATTTAATCCGTCCCCGTAACGTTTCCATTCTTTCTGTCGTAAAATCGATGAAATCGTAAGAACCATCCCTGTTGAACGGAAAATCCGAAATAACACAGTCATTAACGAAAGTAAATGTTTATTCTGCTTTTCTCCATCGTTGCACAGTCCACGTTTCTTGATGATTACGAATTCATATTTCTCAATCAAATAAGACAATAAATACGTAAGATTATGAAAACCACGGGGTCGGTTTACTTTATCACTTTCGTCGATCTGCTCTATCCAGGTCACTGCGTATACGAGCAATCGTCGGTGAGTACATAATGCAAAAGAAAGCGAACGTTATCGTAGTTTTTGTACGTTGTACCTACGATAACGAGGCAAAAATTATGTTCTTACGAAACTTCTATCCGCGAAGGAGGGAGGTACCTGTCCTGTTCAACGTACGTTTCGAAAAATATATCAAATATTTACCGTGCATTCGTTTGTTCGACGATAAACAAACTTGTATCGTTTCTTCTTCCTGTCAAAGTCGATTTTCACCCGTTGTACATAGTCGCCATTTTGCAGAAGAAGAAACTCTCGTAAATCAATCAAAATGGCGGGACGATGAAAAATAGCGGAGGTCCACGTGGTCGTTGCGCTATCTTCTCAGCTATTTATAACCACGAGCATATCGCTACAATGACAGGTATGCTGTATGATAACGAGTGTATAAGTTGAAGAGCATCGATGTTTTCCGCGTTTGGAAAACAGTGGAAGGCAGGCAAGCAACACTACGGAATGTAAATCGCGCGTAATAATGGCAGAGATTACGGGTCCCATAGCAGTTTACGACTTTTCACCGAGCATTGTGAATTTTAATAGGTACGATAAAATTCTATACCGCAGCTTGGAAACTGGTAGGTAGCCGGTTACATCTTGCTAACTATAGGTCTTTGAATTCCTTTCGCAAGAAATTACCATTCTTATCCGCGTGAAATTTTTATACTATGAAATAACTAATTTTATGTGATTGATATAACACGTTCAATAGATAGACAGACGTATCTATTCGAACGTATGGTCGAATAGCGCAAATCAAGGGTGGAAATATAAACGGCAGTTTATTTACTTAACCGAAACCGCTAGGAAGTTGGAGTTTTGCCACGAGGTTACCTCTCGAACGTTACCTCTACGTTCGCACGAGTTGGAAATCTTTGGTCGACGACCATGGCGTCGACAACCTCTTTGCACGCATATCCACTCTCTTATTTACACTCGGGCTGACTGTAAATTATGTTTCCACTGCGTGGCGGGGTGCAGCGAAAACGTCATCAAGCCTCTTCGTAGGCGCGACTATTACCTAGGTGCCATTTCGCAATTCCTTAATTCACATTGCAAAATATTACTCTTTGCTCTAAACTTTGTCAGATATTTGCTATTTATTTCTTACCGAGAATCACACACACACAGACTCCTCAGTTAATCTTACAAAATATCACTGCTTACGGTATTATGCAATATTATGCAAGGTCGTTGCATAATATTAAATATACTGCGATTGTCTATTCATTTATGGGAAACATAATCGGCGAGAATGTATAAACGTACATAGAGTTGGGCTACGTATCGACGCAAATCGAAGAAGAAGAAGAAGAAGAAGAAGAAGAAGAAGAAGAAACGTGGCGATGAACCGACGCGAGGCCCAGGTTGCAGGAAGGAAGGAAAGAAGGAAGGTGGAACAAAAAGGAAGAACATCGTCGATCGAGGATTAAGTAGTCGACGTGATCCCGTGCACTTAGGGCTACAAGGGATAAAGCTCCGGCACTGTCAGTGGGCAGGGTGGGACGAAAGGGTGGACCAACCGGTCCTCGAGGTTGCCTCGGCTTATTCAGTCAACGAACTCTGCAGGCCCACGACGTGACACTGACCCCTCCAGGGTAAACGTCCCTGGCTGGTCGCTTTATCAATGTAAACGCGCCGATCGCTCGTGGAAATAAATGGAAGAGAGGAGGAAAAAAAGAGAAGGGAGAAAAGAGTAGAAGAAATAAGAGGAAGAAAAAGAAAGGGCGGCGGGGGGAGGGGGGGAGGGGAAAAAGAAAGTGGAAAGAGGCAGTGATTGCGTCGTCGGAAAGCAAAGAGTGGTGGATGGTTGTAACATTAGCGAGACGATTGGAGACGATGATCCCTTCGAGGCGTGTTTCTTCCGCCGATGTATACTACGGTGGTAGGTTTGCATCATGAGAGCCGATAACGTCACGAATTTCCTCGTGCTCTCTCTCTCTCTCTCTCTCTTCCAGTTCATTTGGTATTCTCAAAGAGCAGTAGGGTATCGTTGGATCATCGAGTTGAAAGATCGTTATCTGTGCAAGAATAGGATTGGGTTTTTGTTAGTCGGCGCAGCTCGATGGAGTTTCCTTTGGAAATGTACAGCGTTACACGCTGTATGGACAGATAGAATCTTGAATTTGGGAATCTCTGTTAATTATCGCGAGTATTCGGTTCGATAAGGTCTCTTCGAAAACAAGATTTGCATAATTCTAATATGTAACACGAAGCGTGGGACGTAATGGAAAAAACCGAAATGGAGAAGAAGTTGGGAAACGAGGACATCCCTTATCGGTGATCCAGAGAACCCAGTCGGGTTAACGTCGTTGTTCTCGTATCTGCTTTCTCGCGCCACGTTGATAAACTAACTAGAAGCCAGGGGACAATAATAAATACGATAATAACGACGGCTACGAATCTACGAAGCCTACGACGATACTCTGTAGCAATTTTTACCGTCGTCGTCCCTTCTCTTCTCAATCCTTAACACCGTCTTCGAAAAAGGGGAAACTACCGTTCAGAAGTAGGAAAATCATTTGCACAGAAACAGCGTACACGAACTACATACTGGCGGGCATAGACAAACGGGGAAGCTGAATTTGCATCGGAGCAGATAATCGCGACCACGGGCGAGTCTCGGTAAGAAATGGAGCGTAGGAAGAAGGCGGAGAAGCACTCGTAGCAAGGTTGGTTCTGTCGCTGATTCATTAATTTACCGATGCCTAGAGGAACGAGCGGAGAGCGGCGCAAAAACCGTTGCAACAAGACGGAAAGGCGGCTGCAGGAAGCTGCCCGGTAATTGACGATTCTTCATAACGGAACCCCTTCCCTTTTATTCGCACGCAGGACGACAGAAGCTGCTGCCTCGATGATGAGTCTATCTTTTTCTTTTTTCTTCTCCTTCTCCTTCTCCTTCTCCCTCTTTTTCCTCATCTTCTTCTTCTTCTTCTTCTTCTTCTTCTTCTTCTTCGTTCTTTCTTTTTTCTTTTCTTATAATACTTTCTGAACCTGATCGTCCACTCTCTGAGCATTGACTTTTTCCGCCTGAAATTTCTTCGACCGTAATTTCAACGAACCGTTCGTTCGAGCGAAATCAGGTGGACTTGAAATTTCTTGTCGCCGTTTACAGTCTTCGTTCAAACCGTATTCCTATATGGAAGTGACAGTGGATTCGTTTGTAAACGAGGGTGAAACTGTTTGATTTTTGCAGAAAGAAAATGAACAGCGTCTAATACGAGATTGTTAATGGAAATCTTTCGAGAATGACCTCGGGCTATTTGGTTCAATGGCGGTTGATTCAATCCTCGAGCAGCGAGGCTGAACGACACTTATTTAGCGGAGCTTAATCGAGCCACTATCAAATTAAAAGAAACCTCTGCGTCTCGAGATCTCTGCTGGACCAATTGAATCTTTCGTGGTGATTCTTTTGTGGCAGATTGGATGATGGAGATTGAAAATCGACACTGGTGTCTGTTATCCGAGAATAAGATGGAGTAAGAAGAATATTATATAGTTTTTAATCATTTCTATCGGTTTCCATGTAATTCAGAACGAACTATGGTAGAAAATAGTTTATTCGAAAACTAGTTGACTGTTTATAAATATTCGATACAATTGCTCATTTAAATTACCCATAGGCAAGTATTTGTATAAATCTTTAAAAAGATGATGATCGATCGCAAAGCATTAAAAGAAGAATCGTTTTATCTCCACAAAATTCAACTTTAACCGGAAGAGTGGAAGAAAAAAAAAGATATCGCGAATAACGCTGAGTGAGAACTATATTTGATCAATTCGTGTCGTATTAATAATTAATACACCGATGATCGCTGACGTAATATTACATCTTTCTGCGATTAAAGTATAATTAGATACGTCAGTTATCGGCAATTCTAAGGAAATGAGAATTCCTTGTATTTATTTGCGTTAATGGCAACGAATATTACAAAGTAAATTTTTGAAATATTTCAGAGTAAATTCATCGATTACGCAAGCTTACGATTTTCTACTTATCGGGATTGAAACTACTCGCGTGGCTTCTGATAATATTACCGTTGACTCTTATCGAAGACATAGAATTTTAATTATAATCATCCACGTACATGTAAAACCTCTGTAAAGACTGTAAAATCTTTTTCAATTTCATTGCATAGATAACACAATTAACGTTCGATTCTGAAGAAACGGGTGGGTGATTTACTTGCACAAGTCTATTTACCAGAAACAGACGATACGAATAACAAATTCGACAATTAATTTAAAAGATAATATCTAATAACGTTATCTTCCTCTATTTTTCAATTTATGGACTTGATCCGATCGATTGGATATGTACATCATATAGCTTGGAACACGCACAAATTGGTACAAATCGGTACATTCAATATTAAGAATCAACGTAGATTTATGGTTGAAACAACGAAGAAACAATTGTCGGCTTTGCATATACTTGATGTGTCGTTTCTTCAGAATTCGTAAGAAAAACTGCATTGCATCGAGATGTTCGCCGCACCCTATACGAATAAATTGCTGGAACGCAAAGTCTCTCTCTCTCTCTCTCTCTCTCTCTCTTTGACTCGCTCGATGGAAGGAGATCGAATTGAATGACCATCGCCGGTACTCGCACCTTGCGGCAACGAGGAGGGACGCGCATAGTCGATTAAGTCGATTGGATAAAGACCGAGAGAGAGCAAACCGGTGATCTCGTTACTCGCGGTGGCCCCGATGTATCTATAACCGTGTTCCACGGTCATAGGCGCGAGTATTGCTGCAAATGAGAGTCCGAGGCGTCGCGTCGCGTCGCGTCGCGTCGGTGACTCGCCGAACTACTCTTGCCCCGTCAGAAGTCGTCGTCGTCGTTTCTGCATTCCTTCCTAAGCTTGTCCCAAGTCCTCTCCGTTTGTTGTCCCTGGTCTCAGTTTGGGTCTAATTTCTCTTTCTTACCAAGATCGATAGAACGGATCGAAGTTTGTTGGAATATTAAAATTCTGTTACGTTGGATTTATCTTTGCGAGTCGCGTAACCGCGCTCGTTTCGCTACCACGGATGTTTAAATTCGATGCAAGAGATTCGACAGAAGCTTCGTCTTGGCCGATTCGAAATTTGAGAATATAACAGGCAGAAATTAATAGGAATGGCAGGTTCTGTAACGAGGGGATCCGGCAGAGGTGGATACGTGCAAACGACATGGAAAGTCCAACGTGACAGCAGTTGGCACTCGGTTCGGCTCTCGATTCATGCAACGTCACGTGTCGCATTCGCAGGAACGCTCTTTCTTTGTGTAGCATTAACGTGTTCTGACTCGGACAGTGCATCGGAAACAACATTCTAAATTCGTTTAGAAAATCCTCTTCGTCCATCATTTAATGGTAGGAAAATTGTTTGATAACGTGTTTATGATTATTCGAGGTTCTTTTCAAGATTTCCGTTAAAAGACAAACGCGAGAAAAAATTATGAGAGAAATAGCCACGTAGAAAATGTAGAATCGATCTGCCAATTAAATCTCGTTTTAAAGGGAATAATACCGAAGGTAATGCAGACGAAAATGGAAAGGAAAGCGAAGCGATTATTGGTGAGAAAATCACAGGCCAGGGAACAAACGCGGAAAATCAGACGCTATTAATACTCGAACTGGCCAGACAACATTCTAAGCGGGCAGAAACACGCGTTGTTTCGCGCGGTTGCTCGCCAAGCAGAACGGAGAATTTTAACGCTTCTCCTTTTCCCGCACCTGCTGCCCAGGCATTCAGCCAGGGACACGCAATTACCGGTGTTTTTCTCTCGCGAAACGATTAATAACGCGCCCCGCGACACGCTCTGCAATTATAGCGCCAGGCTCCATGCGTGCCTCGAGGATTCGATCTCTTTTTTGAATAATCGATTTTTGCTGGCGTTCGATGCCTTTACTTACCGTTGAAAATATCTTATAGAATATTTAGTTTTTTCAGCAAATCGCTCGAATTCTGTTCGTTTAAGTTTGTATTATGCCCTTATTAAAATGCTAGGTGAATCTATAGCTGGCGCTTGGGATAAGTATCCTTTTGTGCGTGCGTGCGTGCGTGCGCGCGTGCGTGCGTGCGTGCGTGCGTAAGTATTATGGAGAATTAACGGAAAATTGAAATTTTGTTACTAGCGACATTTTCATTGAATGCTGAAATTATTTATTTAGGTAATATTCAAAGGATTGATACTTATAGTTGCGATATTATCGAGTACAGGGCGATGGTAAAGTAAAGGAAGACGGAGGATATTACGCAACACAGCGAACGGCTCCTGCGGCACGCGGCTAGCAAGAAATCTGAAACAGCGGGTCGAAGGTTGCGATAGGTTCGCACTTTGCTTTGTGATCGTAAACACGTAACGACACGCGTGTTATGCCGACTGGTGAACACCAGAGTAAAGAGACATCGGATTCGTCGCTATTATTAACTCGTCGTTCTATGCCTCCGTGATTAATCTTTTATCGATAGATGCTCGTTCATCGGATACCTCGAAACGAGTCTTTTTTTCTTTTTTTTCTTTTTTTTTTTTCCCGCTTCTTAGGGACCTCTGCGGTCCTCGAGAAAAGGAAAAGGAGTTTGAAAAATTGCTTTGAGACTTTTGCTTCTTACGAAGACTTTTTTATGTTTCAAGCAGCTCGTGAAAAAGAATCGGACATTTTACTTTAGCGAGGAAATTCTTAACCAAAGGTTAAAGATAAAAAATTTGGTTTTGTGAAAATTTTCCTCTAAAACGAACATTGATTTCCCTTTTTCAACAAAGGTCCCTAAGGAATTTCTTTGCCACTGTACTGGCGAGTAGAAAATTTCAATTTTTTTATGTAAATATAGGCAGTTGATGTAAAAGACTTGAAACGACCGTAAATTGAATTGTCGTGTAGTTATTGTTAAGTTTACCGTTGGCCAGCGATCTTGTACTTGGCTTGAAGTAACAGCGTACGCTAGGAGGCACGTACTCTTGCTTGTCTAACTTTAAACTTCTTCACGTCGAAAATAAACCGTGCGGCTTTTGCCTGGCGTAGTCGCGTTCACGAGCGACACGGTTCTTCCTCTTCGTGGGCGTAAATCCGTCGAAGGAATGCGCGCATAAAATTACGTTAAAATTTTCTTTAACGCGTGTCCGAGCAAGATTTCGTTCGGCGGTTCAACTGTGGGTTCTTGATGGATCGTTCGGCTAATGAGACACGTGTCACAGTTTCCTAACATTGATGGATGCCACATTGTGGTGAGGATAGATTCTACGTGATTTCGAATCGAGTGAAATCGAATTTAGATAGTAGACCCAAGTTATGCAACATTCGGATTTCATAGGCCATTTCGTTATTCGCTATCTGAGTTTGACAGCATTCCGGTATTGTAAAATTTCCGTTTCACAGAATCTAGATCTCCATGTAGCTTAGATTTTATAGACTTCTAGAACTAGGATCCAAGTTCGTAATAAGCCAAGTTTAGTGGGATTTAGTTCAACAAAATCTCAATTTCATATAATCTAAGCTCCGTAATTCGCACGTATCAGAATTCTTGCAGCTTCTATCTTACTTCGATTCTACTCTATCCGAACATCGATGTACTCCACTCTCGGTTACTTCTAATCCGTAAAATCCGCGGAATCCTTAAAACATCTTTGCCGGTCACGTTTACCTAGAAATAAACTCGCGAACCACGATCTCGAAAGATCGAGACGAACGATGCTGGCATTGTTCAACTGTGGATATTTTTGCACATTCTCCATGTAGAATTACCGGTGCGACGTAGCTCTCCTCTGTAACTAACGTCCTCGGAAAATATCGACGCGATCCACCATACCGACGTATGCATTATTCAAAGATGAAATCCGCATTTAAATGTTTGCCCGTTTAAAATCCTCGCGCTGTACAACCACTTTTATTACATACTGTTCATACAATTCAAAACAGCCGGCCTAAACCATCGTTCTTCCCCCGTTTTTTTCTTCTCTCTTTCCTCTCGCATCTTCCTTTTCCCCTCCGTTTATTCGAACACGTAGAAAGAACTCACAGAAAGAACACACCGTCTCTGACCTACAATTAAATTCACGAATATCGTCCCGTTAAATTCTGTATTTTAATATGAAAGGGGACCCCGTGTTCGGAATTGCGACGATCAAGCGAGATAAAAGGTTAATCGAGAGCCTCGTTATCGATAGATCACCCTTGCGTGTATGCATAGAGAAGCTCGTCGAACGGCCGTGTGCAAACCTATGTAGCTTATACACGGCGGAGGACACGCATATAGAGGCACGAGGTCGAGGGCCAACCTACATATTCATCGACAGCGGGACACTTGCTTCCGCTTTGCCTGTACGCTTCTTACTTTCAAATCACAGTTAATGGTGGCGGCAGCGTGGCGACGTTTTCTTTCGGCTGGCATTCGATTAGCCACGAACCTCATAGCGGAGGTGACGATAGATGATTTCCTCCGGGACTTTCCACGAAACCGATAGGCTACCGTTAGCGGTGCCTTCCGGCCGCTGTCCATCGTTTATGGAACTCGATGTTTCGACTGGGGGAACTTGGCCGCTTGTCGAGTGATAACCTTTGCTGCTCTCAGCTAGGGGAAATTATCGGATTATACTTGCGTCTCTGGTAGGATTTATACGTCGATTCGTTCGTTCGATCGTTCGAGATTCTTCTATAATCGTGAGTTTCTGATAGATGATCGATGGAAGGGGAAAACGAAACCTACCTATTGTGTTGTAATGGAGACTCGCGTGATATACTACATGTAGAGTAATCTAAATATCGAATGATTTATGCCACTAGCAGCTAGGGTTATCGTAGATTAGGACTGGTGTAATTTAAATTTAATATTGGATTGATCCAAGCTAGGTTAAATATAAGGATATCTACATATGTGTATTATATATTTAGATCCGGTGAAATCTAGCTCTAACATTGTTTGGAATATTTTCGAATGTTTACATCCTATGTGTAAGGCACGCGCAAGGAATCCAAAGGACATCGCGATCTACGACCTCGCGTTCTTCACACGGATAAACATTTTGAAACGAGTCGCTTGGTTCGGTGATCGGACCAAACAGACGAAATCTAATGAAACTCGAAGCCGAACCGAATCTCCTACCGCCTTAAATCATAGCAACGTCTAACTACGTCAACGAGCGGATTCCGCGGATCAGTAATCGTTATTCTGGCATAGCAACCGGCCCCGCAGTTCACACATTCAAGGATTCGATGTCGCGAGGCGACTGGATATGTGAATCAGGTTTATAAATACATCGGCACGAGTAGAAACTCTGTTGGATCGCGAAACCGATTCGTAGAGAGGTTATCGCCGAGTCTTTACCAATCGAAACAGCACAGCGCCGGGGTGTCACGGTTCGCCGCCTAACACCACGTAAACACCCTATCTTTCTTCGTTGCGCACGGTATTAACGGCCTGATAAAATGTGGAAAGCTTTGCCAACCGTCGCGTTCTAGTAGTGGGGAACCAAAGCCGTAAGACGATGGAGGACACGCGAGCTCTGGTTGCCATGCTTCTCGCTATGAATATTCCTTACTTTCTTCCGCTTGACAATTTCTTTCGATGTAACAGAGAATCTTCTACGTCTTTAATCCTGTTGCGTCCAACGGTGTTGGTCACAGTTTTCGATCACTGCGGCTCTACTCCAACTTGGCTGAAGCGTAATATAGATTCAATGGAACTTGGAATCGAAACCGTTCGTATTCGGTATAACTAAAGTTGAACGCAATCTATTAGATACAGTGGAATCTAGGCTCGGAGTACTCTAGATTCGATGGTACGATGCATCGTAGATTTAATAGTAATAAGTACGCTGTAATAATGGTATCGAGCGAACTCTAGATTCACTCGTGCCTACATAGGATCAATGCAATCTACAATGGAGGAGATCGTAAGTGAACGGGGTAAAGTAGATCGATGCAGATAGAAATTTGCAAGTGTTCTGGAATGGCAACGGGCAGCACGTCGTACTCGTTAGCGGGCAACGAATTTGCATAGAATTTTTACGAGCGACAAGCGAGTCGGACGAATAATATACGGTCTCGTGTTAATCGATACTCGGGAAGCAATAATGCAACAGGTTTTAGAAGATTGTCGTTGATTTATACGTCGACTAGTTTGTTCGATTTACGATTATTTGTCAAACGATCAACGTGGAAGAAACTAGCTTGCATTTTCCCGACTCGTTTCGATCTGTACGGTAACATAGCGGAAAGTATTTTAATTCGGTGTGGAGACGAGAAGCTGGTTCGGATAAAGGAACGCGAATCCGATTGATTGTTTCTGATGGATCCAATACAATTGTAAAAATAAGCACGCGTATCGACCGAAAGCCTGACATATACGAATAAGATGATATTGTACGTGCGATGGTGAGCGATAGAACGTAGCGCTTCCCTTCTCTCTGTGCCATCTCCTTACAGTAACCTGGATCTAGCTTAATCTGAATTCCATGTAACCTAAGTTGTGACGCAATTTACGTATACGTAGATCCAGGTGGCACAATGTAATTTACGTGGAATGGAGGCAAAGTCCGATGCATTCTAAAAGCAATGGAATGTAAAATCATCGATCTTTCTTACGTCGAAAGCGGTAGAAAAGTCTCGCGATCGTTTACAGTCAGAAATCCGGTTGATAGTTCTGAAAGGAGCTGTAGCTGTAGCTGTAGTTCGCATTTGTGAGGCTACCTACACGAGCGGCCCCGAGGGACCGACCGGTCTGGCCATATTAGTCCACAGAGGCCACGAGGAGGCTGACGTCACCAAGGGTCGCGTTCTCTTGCTGCATCGACATAACGTCCTAGATGTTTCTCATCTATGGTTATGGTACCCCGTGACACACGCTGTCTTACAGTTTTCCAAAGATTTTCTCGATTTTAGTGACCATAGAGACTAGTCACGTTTGAATTGTTCCTTAAGCGGCGAGCAATGAGACATGACTCAATGGGAAGCCTTGTTAAGTACGGTTGACCTCATTTTAATTGGAAGAGTAGGTTAACCATGGAATTCCGTTGGTCTGTCCAAACTAGTAGAACGTAAAACGATGTTGAACGTTTTTTTTTTATATTTAAAGGGATCATCCTTGAAAATGTTCAACGTTCGTAACGAACATAGAAATTTATACAATCGATTGGACGTTGCACGTATCAGGTGCAATTAAGCAGAAGTATATAGAAAGAAATAAGGTACGGTTAACAAAATTTCCTGATGAATTGAAGAAGGCGCAAGGTATAGAACAGGAAAATTAACCAGCAAATCGAACGGTATTCCGAGGGAACGAACCACGCCACCGGTGGAATTTCTTCTCGACTTCCGGCTGCTTGCAACAAAGTTACCAAGACGTGACCAGCTGATTAAATCGTCGTCGTTGTCTGGTCTCTTTATGGAAGCGTTTTACGTGTCATCCTCTAATGACTTTTTATTAACATTGTTGGGTAAGTTTTGAACACTTCGAGGCGATTAGATTCTTCGTTTAATCCTAAAAAAAAAAAAAAAAACAAAAAAAAAGAGCAGTTCTCAACGACAACATAACGAGGTACAGACTATCCGAATAGCTGGAATAACTAATTTATAATTTTCTCAGTTAGATTTTATATACTTGTGTGTGTGTCCTTGTGGACTCGAGCATCGTTTTAACGTCGTTAAAAGGTAGCAAAGTAAAGATGAAAAGTAAAAATTAGAAACAAGATATCAATCTGGACAAAGAGCGGCGGAGTTCGTTATGGAAATTCCAAAACGAGCGCTTTTGCTGGCAAGGCTGTACGACGTTCTACCGATGCACGTGCAGATTTGCACGGATGAAATTCCAACACGACGAACGTTTATGGGAGGGGGAGGGGGGAGGGGGAGGGGATTGATTGTTTAAACAAGCGTTTAAGCGTTCGCGGAGGTGTCGCAAAATCTCGACTGTGTTCCGTCGAAGGCTGGCCAAGGACGGAGATCGCGACGATTCATGGAAGAGAGATAGAAACGAGCAAAGCATATACATTACATATGCAGTTTGGCCGGATAGAGAGAACCTTGTTCATAAAGAACCTTTCGACCTTTGCGGAAGAGTGTCAGGTGAGCTCGTCGTGCATAGAAAAACGTAGCCAGCGTAATTTCCATTTGGTGTCGTGTTTTGCATTACGCTGCAAAAAAGAAAAAAAAACGGGCAGATTCTTATTATATCCACGTGATCGTCCGGTATTTTCATTTCCTTTGTCCTCGCATTTCCTATTTACATTTTCCCGCGCACTGGTCTAAGACGCTTGGCAACCGACGTGTCTTCGTTCCCTTCGCGAAGAAGGAAGAAAAAGGAGATGGGAAAGAATACAGAGAGCTGGAAAGAGAAAGAAGATTGTGAAAAGGAATATGGCAAGAAAGGTGGAGGGATATCGAGCAATGGAGAGGGCAGAATGATACTATTAATATTAATAAGAGGCAGTGAGCGTCAATCGAATTATGTATACGGGCTTGTTTACTTTAGGCCGTGTCTAACGAATCGATCCGTCAAGTCTTGGAAGATTGCTTGAGAAAAACGACTTTGGCTACGCTCTTTGGACGAAAGAAACCGCCCTGCCGTTCTAACGCTTTTGGTATACTTATAACAGACATATGGAAGATTCAAATCTGGCGAATGTAAGTGCCAAAGTTCGATATTCGAATAGCAAAAATGCTTTAATGATTTCTATCCGAGTACTTTGTTAAGTACGTTGTCGTGATAGGTGGTAAATAGGTGTCGTTCGCGATGAATCTTTGGAGACTTCGATGAAGCGAAACGTGGAATTTCCGCCATTTTGCGCGGTTGGGGGTTGGTCCAGAGGGGATGCTGCGTGGCATGTACTTCCATATCATCCGCACAGAGGCAGAGCAATGCTCTGATTGGATCTACATCCCCGGTTTTAGAGGGTTGTTGCTTCCCTCTTCTTTAACCAAAACGCGAACATGGTGTATCCTCCATTTTATACCATAGTCACTGCACACAGATTCTATACAGAATATCTTTCTGCAATGTTCTTTGATATTGCATTGATGTCTCTTCCATCTTTCTAGCGACACGTTACGTAACTTAATCGTACCAATACCTCCTATATCGGAACTTTTGTAGTTTAAAAACAAAAAAAAAAAAAAAAAACCAAAAAAAAAAAACCAAAAAAACCCAAGTTATTCTGCCAAATTTCCAATTCATTTCAAAATTATCAGTAAGTCCCAGTTAATTGTAAAATGTTAGAAGAATCGATCGACAGGAGAGTCAGCAACCTCCTAGTTGAAAATTCTGTTAAGAAGGGTTGGAATGAATTAATCGTTGGAGCCTGAACAGGGGCAAACACAGAGATTCGGGGACGACGACTGCGCAGGATTTCTCTCTCGATGCGGCGTGTGTCGCGGTGGCGGTTGGCCAACCCCTCGAGGGCAACGGAGGGTGGCAGAGGGTGCGGTCTCTTGCTCGTAATCAATACCGGTGTCGGCTGGCCTCGCTCCGCCGTTCTCTCGCCACCCACGCGAAATCCTGCAGACACCGGCTGCCACGCCACGAATTTTTCTCCTTGTCGTCACCGACCGTCGCCACCACCGCCTCCCTTATCGGCTTTTGTCGTCGCGTCCGTTCCCTTCACGTCGTCACGGCTTTCTACCCTCTTCCCTCGTGTGGCCAACCGCGGGTCGTTGTCGTGCAACGAAGGAGATACGCTGGTTCCGTTCATCTGCTGGTTTCAATTTTTACGAACCAAGTACGTAACGAGAGCGTAAGAAGCCGGAGAGTTCAACGTAGGCGAAGGCGCCGCTATAAATTCAACATTTGAAACATCTAGATACCATGAAATCTTGGCACGACCGAATGTAGACGCCGCGCCAATCGAGTTGTTCGCGGGATCTGCCGGCCACCAGAAACTTAGACGCCACCGAGTCTATAATCTTGCTGCCGTTAAAAATTTGTTTAGTAACGTTGCAACGATATCGTGATTTGCCTGCGATGAATTCCATAGCTCGCATCGAACCAATCGATCGCTCAGGGCCATCGAAGAACACTCTCGTTACCTGCCATTCTCTCTTCTATTTCTTCTTTGTTGTTCTATACAATCGTTGCCTATGCAATCATCCAAAGAAAGAGCACGTGTAATAACGTGCATACATATATATATGTTAGTTTGACGATTTAATAGCAGTTAAATTGTCGCATAAATATAACGGATAAAGTTAGTGAGCGAGAAATAAGAGAAACGCGAACGAGCCACGGACGTTGATTCTCCTCGAGGGCGCTTCCTGAAAGGCGAGCCGTTAATCGTATAAATGATTCTCACGGGAGCATCGTAATTATACCGCGGCACATTCCTTGGCCACGGCTCCGGAGGCAGCAAACGTAAACGTAGATGCGTGAGAGTGCGTACATGCGAAACTCGGCCGCGTGTTGCTTAAATCATTAATTAGTGCCGCACGCGCTACGCTGCACTGTTGAAAACTAGAGTTTCGCACGGGGCCGCGCGTATAAATGCTGCCACGATGATTAACCGTTGAATAATCGCGCGATTCTTCGCTGTTAGCTGTACATATTCCGTTTGGAAATCCAACATTTAATACCTTATCCTGATTTCAACCGCGTCCAAACGCACGGGTTCCATGTAAATCACGTCCTGTTTTCTCCTATTCTCGCCACCGCCGAATGGCAGGAAAGTCCTTTAGCCAGCTAGTTGACTAGTTTGAATCGATTAACCTAACGAAGTTTTCACATTCATATTCACTATTTAAATGCTAGAAATAGAAATTAATGTATACTCTATCACACGATACTTCGGACCTTGGCTGGTATATAGTCGCTAGTAAATTATGATTTTCAAGGATTACTGTGCAACATCGTAGAAAGTGTTTTGACGCAAGCAGTTAAACCTCAGACGATACGTTCGACGGTATTCTCATGTAAGAAGTTCTATTTTCGAAAATACCAGGATCGTGAACCGGACTCTGTTCCTCTTCCTTAAATTTTAGCCGTGTGATTTTTTGAACTGTCTTCACTTCGCCCGTTGGACAGATTATAGTTACTTTCTCGAATAAACGCAAGCGCATATACATGGCGAAGGTAACGGCAATGGCGTCCAAATTTCTAACGAGTCATGCCGTACCGCCTTACAGTTCACAAGGATGCAGCGTAGGCAAGCTTACAATCGTCGACGTTACTCTCCCTCTGGTGAATCTTTCGTTTTCTTTTTATTCCTCGCGCTAAATGCGTATTCTGTTTATTCCTTACGAGTAGGAGTTAATTTTATTGTAAACAGGCTGACAGTGAAATATGCAGCAGTGCGGCGTTGCCAAATAAACGGCGCGCACAGAAAACGCTCGAAATCCCACGGCAAACGTTTCGGATGAAAGTGGAAAAAATATGTCGCGGCGTGTTGGGATACGGCCTCTGGGTATTTTCGCTGTCGAGTCTGCAGAATTCCTGTCTTGAAATTTTCGAAATACATATTCACGCCGCCATGTTGGATATAGAAACGACCGAAGCGCTATATCGCGAGAATCGTGCTTTACCAACGGCGCAAAAATTATTTCTCTCGCATGTATCTGGCCTCATTTTATGTATTATGAAGTATCTCTTTATTTTTACTCCTTTTTTTATCACGGCTACTCTTTATTCCGTATAATATTCGCACTTGTCATCGGCGATTTGTATTGATGCCGGTTTCAAGGCGTTTTCTCTCTCTCTCTCTCTCTCTCTCTCTCTCTGTCTGTCTCTGTCTCTCTCTCTGTCTCTCTCTCTCTCTCTCTCTGTCTCTCTTGCGTTGACATTCGAATGCATTTCGCATAGTGGCTACGTATGACTCTGCTTCGACGCATCTCTGTAACTATATTCCACCGTCCGGCGATCATACCACGCTTCATTGAGATTGCACAATCTGCTGGCGCCTCCCGTTAACAAAATATCGGGTTGATGAGAATGTACTTATATTTCGTAGGCTACTGGTCGGTTCTAATGAAAAGCTATTCGTTGATTGACTAAATTAACAGGATTAAAGGAATTTTTATTGAAGATTTCATTTCAAGGATCGAGGAAGGAATTACACTTGATCATCCAACAGAATACATTGACGATTGCGTGCTTTTATAGAAAGAATTATGTTCATGCAATGAACTTTTGATCTATACATGTACATGACATACGTCTATACATATTTTACAAGCTTCTAAAAATAGATTTTGTGCGATTTTATCGACTGCAACGTTTTGAACATACAAAGATAAAGTAGAGATCTGACGAATTTTCTTAATATACGTATATTGATAGAAAAAAAGTGTGCTGATACCTACTATAATGACACCTGATAAAGGCAGTGAAAAGAGCGTGAATGGAAATCGATAGAGGGCGGGCAGGTTCAAATGATTGTAGTGACATTCGGCAGACCTGTCGGCAGAGTTTTTATTTCGCGTATTCCGCGATCGAGGTAATCGAAGGGTCGAAATGTCAGAAATTCGACGGGAATCCACGAATGTTTGTAATGTCAGTTACAAGTGACGCATTAGCGCTTTCCGCGGCGCGTTCTTCACGCGAAACGATGCCAACAGGATAAATTATGCCTCGAAAAGAGAACACGTAAGTGTCTATTAGCCAGCTTCTAACCTCGACCACTTTTATTACCAAGATTACTCCCTTTCTCTTTGCGTCTTTTTCTCTGGAACAAGAACCAACAAATGTAAAACATTAATTAAAAAATAAAAAATTAAAAAATCTAATGGTCCGCTCGTTAACGTGGACATCTTCTCAGCAAAGCGAAAACATGGGAGCGAGACAGAAGAAAACGTATGAACGCTTACTTCAAAACTCTGGCAGACCTTTTGCCCCCGCATCAGGAGGGTCGCAAACGCAACAAGGTCGACATCCTGATTCACGCATCGAAGTATATCAAAGACCTCCATAGCCGTACAGAGGAGTTGTTCTCTGCTCATGCCTCTGAAGCTCATAGTAAGCAAACTTTTTGACAATAACTCTAACTTATTTGCGGTTCAGATTATCTTTTCTCATATTTTTATCGTATATTTTTGATGATAGAGGAGGAATTGGCTCGTCTGAAAAAACTTGTAACTCAGCTTTTCTCCCGTACTCAACTATTATCTACTCTTCTACGAGATGCTGGTATCTCTGTGCCAGCAGAGCCAGCCCTTGAAAAGATATCTCCCCTGAAATGGTCGAATAAAATTAATGTAGAGGACGCAGAAAAGTATTTCAGCAAAATGGAAGAAGTTACGAATAATAAAGGTAATATTAGTAAATGAGAAATAATCTTTTTGGGTTTAGGTGTTCATACAAGATATTTGATTTCAGCGAAGAATTCCGAATGCAAGAGGGAGAAGTCTGCAGAAATCAAAGTGCCTTCTAAGAGAAAATCGGTTACTTCTTCTCGTTCGTCTAGTAAAAAATCAATCGAAAATAGCGATATTTCTAAGGATGTGAATAGTTCCTTAGAGAATCAAGAGAATCAAGTAAATTCTGCAAACAGCAATGATGATAATTCAGAGGCTACAAGCAATGCATCAAATACAAGATCCAAAGAACCAGGATGTTGTCAAACGAACACAAGTAAACATTTCTACTTAACTCTAGTTTTACAACTTGTTTCGGATAATGAAAGTATGTACTTCTTACCGTTTTGTTAATCAGGTTGTGACATAGCGGTCAATTGTCCAGTAAACAGCAAAGCTAATGATGGTAGGTATAGAAAATATAATTACACGTTAAAGTTTCTCTTAACAGTTTATCATATATAATTATGAAATACTGTTTTAGCATTACAAAAAGTAGAATGTCAAAAAAAGGTAAAAAGGAAATCGAAGAAAAAGGAGGAGAAGAAATCATTGACGCAGTGTATAAATAATCCCGTGACTAATTTGACCCCGAATACCCTCATATTGTCTGGTGGTAAACTAATGCCTCTGGTAACTCCAATGACGTCGAACATAATCGTGAATGCTCAGCAACAGCCTGCGAATCCCATAATCCTCGGCAACAGTCAGCAAAATCAGATGATCGTGATGCAACCTTTAACAAATCGCGTACAAAACCCGGTTGTTTCCATTTGCAATCAAGCCGTGATTAATACGGTTCAGAAAGTTACGCTCAATACGGTCCCTAGCATTCGCACGAAAATGGTAGTGGATTCACAGAATTGGACATCCAATGTGAAGAACATAATCAATGCAACAAAGATAGGTGGCCACAAAGGCATTTTACCTAAGGGTAAGGAGATTACGGAAACAACGATGACATATAAAGTTCCTATTCCGGCGGTTCATAAAGAAAAACCAGAAAAATATAAAGAACATGGATCTAAGAAGGAGATGGAAGTTAGGCTGAAGGCCAACAAAAGTCATGGCAAGGGTTCTAAAAATCAACAGCCTACAGAAACCGTTGAAGAGAAGAATGAAAAAGAGAAAGTCACAAAAAATGTTGAAGACGCAAATTCTGTGCAGAAAGCTGTACTTAAACGTTCTGCAAGCACAGAAGCTGGATGTGTGGATGAACCTAGTGATAAAAAACGAAAAACGGACGAAAACCGTGAACATAACTCAGCGAGTACGATATCTATATCGAAGTCGGACTTTGCTGTCACTTGTAAATCTATTGAAAGTTTGAAACACGTTATAGAAAAGATAGGTGAAGAAACGAACGAAGAACAAGACAAAAGTAATTCCCCGAATGATTCGGAAGAAAATACGGAAACGAACGTAGAATGTCCCGTTTTGTTAAGTGCCAGTGGTACTGATCGGGAGGATATTTCTGACTCGTCAAAATCTGCGGAGGTTCTGACGTCGGATAGCAACCATTGTGAAACAAAAGGAGGTCCAGATGCATCAGTTTCGCATACAACATCCCCAGTCACTTTCTCAGATGAACACCTAAAATCTTCCAATGAAAATGTTTCGGTTTCACCTGAAACTGATTTCAACATTCCCATAAACAGTACACTGGAAAAGTCAAGCAACAATATCAGTTGCTCTGATTCTAAATCAACTTTGACGGAAGTAGCAAAAACGGTTGAAAATCCTGTGGCCAAAAAGATGAAAGATGTTTGTAATCTTGATACAGAATTTGACAATCTCTTACAGGTGGCACCAAAAGAGCCGGAGGTTGTTGAGGGGACGACAACTAACTTAGAAAGTAATAAAATTATTCTAAATCTAGATACAAACACCACAACAACTTTGAAACCAGAAACAGGTAGTGCAGTTCAAAATCCGGATATCACAACGCCGTCATCGTCGTTGCTTCCGGTTAATATAGCGGAGGACGAATCCAAGATAGCAAAAACATCAAAGGACGAAGTGTCGAAATCGTCACTATCATACAACACGGAGAATACTTTTGTACCTATTGGTAATAGAGCCGATGGTCTTCATTCTGATCTTTCAAATGATATATTTGCATCTCTTCAAGTTCCTTCCAGCTCTCACAATCCGGAATCTATATCTCCTACAGCAGCATTTTTAATGGCTTTCCCATTAGTGTCTTCGCTAAATGGCAAAACAGAAGTTTTAGAGGAGGAAATGAAAGAGGATTTTAAGTATCATAGTCAAACGCCACCCATGCTTCTACAGATCGGGACAATGGAGCCTAACAGTTTTAAGCTAAAGGCAGCATCACCACCTCATTCCACCTCAGAGAAACGTCTAAAAGTAACGTGTGAAGAAAAAAAGGCTATAAATCCTCCCGCGAGCGAGACAGTGTCACCGAACATGATGGTGGAATGTACTACAACTGCGAAAGCCTTGCCCAAAGTTATAAACGACGAACCTCTCAGGGAACCTTATAAAATTGTTGTAGAAAAGTCTGCAACTTCTGCAAGTTCTTTCTCCAATGCGACTATGTATTCTATTTCAAATGCTTCAGCCACTACTTCAGTTATCGATACTCCAGAAACGGGAGAGAATTGTCAGAGCCAACTCACAACAAATTTGAGAAATGCAATCACAAATACTACTAATGAAAATGTCGCTGTTTCTCAGATTAATACAGCCTCTATTTCAAATAAACCAGATCCAACTAATTGTACTGTACAGGCATCAACCTGTGACACTAATGTTCGATATAGCACTTCGCAGGATTTTTTATCGAGTTACTCGACGATCGTCGAGAACAATTTGGCCACTTTGCAACAGAATGCAAATTCTTGTACCAGTTCGGCGATTCAAGAAACGAATCCATCTGGTTTGACACAAAATGTCGTTCCAGATGTGTCCCAGGCACCGTCTCTGGTTTCTCATTTGACTAATACTAACACAACAACAAACACTTCGTCCCTGCCTTTACAAACAATGCAAATGGAATATACTTCTCATATGAAGGATAAAGAATCTCATAGTTCCCGCGTTGCTTACGGGGTTCATGACAAGGATCCTCTAGTAGATTCTAACATAGTTACCAATAATCGTTTGAACTATACTGGCCATATAGACAGAGTTCTTCCCACTCCTTCTCAGAGTATCCAGCAAGAGTATTCAATGCGATCTAAAGAAACGACTCTACCAATTCTCTCTTCGCAACCCATACAGACTGTCTATGAATCACAGCCTAAAGATAGTCACGTTCTAACCACTCAACAAAATGTCCATCAGACTTACACTTCAGTTCATGAGAAAGATCATATTATTCAGAACTCTCACAATGATTACACCATTGATCAAAATAAAAATCTGCCTCGAAAGGATTCGTATTCGACAGGGAGTAGTAGCGCAACTACGTCCAACAGGAATCCGAGTTACCCTTCGAAGGACCCGATGTCAAACTCATCCGAGGATCATTTCCAACGCAGTTATACGAAGATAAACAAGGAGTCGGATTCATCGGGCACCAATGCCGTGAATCAGGATCAAAAATTGAACGATGTTTTAAGATCAAAAGCTCAGGAACCGCAAGGTCATAGACGTGATACTAATTATAATTCTACAAAGAAGATGGATGTCGATCCGTTTGCTCAAACATTTTCCTATGGAGTGAAAGAATCTATGAGCACCCAGGCCGAGCAGAGTGTTCTGAATCAGAACACTGACAGTATATATCAAAGTAAAAGGGACGAGACCCAAAATTATTCTACCTATTCTAATAAAGATACAAAGAAGATCAACACTAGTTCTTCTAATAATATAAGCAACAAACCTCTCATTCAGAATACACCTGTTACGCGTTATTCGCAACAACCGACGTCGTTCGTGGCTACGTCCAACTATGAGCAGAGTACGGTTACTGAAAATCATGCAAAATCAACAACCACCGTTGCTCATAATTCCTCCAATTTCAGCATTCTGTCTTGGACGACTTTTTCTCCCGTAGGCGGAGGGAATAATAATAATCTGGTACAATTTGAGCAGGGACCAAGTCAAACTGATAATACCGAGGCAAAAACGATATGTGAGAATTATAGTTATGTTCCCCTCCATAAGGAAAATCCGAATTTCTCCAACGTGTTGACGAACGATGTCTTTTCTGTGAATTCTACTATGGCTAATATGGACAAATCGAGAATGAAATCGGGAATGGAAACACAAAAACAGTCCTTCGTGGATCCTTCTAAAACCAGGAATATTCAGACCAATGTTCCCCCATCTAGCAAGCAAAGTCGTATGCAAAATCAAACTTCTTCCAACAACAACGATTACAACAAATTTAGCACGGAAAACAAAAACAAGTCTAAGTATGGAATGGAATCAGAGTATATTCAAAACGAATATTCCGGTATGGAGCAACAATCACAACAGCAACAACCGCATGGACCAAAGAATCATCAATCCATGGCAGCGAAGCAGGACAAGACAGTCTATCCAATGTCTAACTATGACTCCCAAGTAAACTTTGATTTGTCCGATGTTAGTGCACAAATGAAGTACCCTGTCGAGACTTATACGAGCTCGAATTTCAAATATCCTGACAAATCTCAGCAGCAAAGTCAGAATAAATATCAACCTCTGGTCCAAGGGCAGGTCCCGTCTCTTCAACATGACAGTGGTACTTACAACAATGATGGGAAACATGGGCAGCAACAAAGTACAACAAAGTCGAAAGGAAATCAGCAACAACACGCAATCAGAGCGCCTGTAAATTGGATGATGACCCCGGAGATTAAACATAATGCCAATATTGCTGATATTATTTTACCGCCTATTGGAAAGGAGCTAGAATTTTGTCAGAACAATCTGTTCGCTCAAACACCATCCTACAATCAAGGAACAGCGAATCAATTTTATAACAATTACGATGTCGCGGCTCATAGTTTTTCTAACTTACCTGTCTTGCAGAGCGAGTCGAAAAGAACCTCAGAAGTGTTCTATTCCGAGGAACAACCATTCCCTTGGTCTCCCACGAAAACTAGCATTCATGTTGAACAAGCTCAACCAGTCAAGGGTATAGATCAGCATATTGTACCCTCCAGTCTTCCAACGTTGGTCGGTGATCTAGATTTAGGTACCAATATACCCGAGAAGCAGAATTTCTTATTTGGGCAAGTACCCTCGAGAGTACCTTCTGATCAGAGTAAAGATTCCATCAAGGATAAAGAAGGAAATGTTGTTGGACGCGATTTTCATACTGTGTTGAATAATCAGTCGGTCCAGCATCCAACAGCTGGATCCTCTTTCCTTTCAGTGAGTCAATTGGTGGAACACGAGAAAGCTGAAAAATCTCATCAGCAACACCATCAACAGCACCATCACCACCATCACCATCATCATCATCATGCTCATCAGCATCAACAACAGCAACAACAACAACAACAACAACAGGCGAGGAAGCATCAAAGGAAAAGCAATACTAGCCCTAGAGGAAACAGTAAAAGGCAGATGGATATCCGCAAACAAGGATCAGGTAATGATCAACTACATCAAAGACACGAGGAGCAGAAATCGTCCGGGCACACCTTTCCCGAACAAGGATACCAACAGCAACAGCAGCAACAACAGCAAAAGTATCAACAGAATAACGTTCATTGGAGGAACAGGAATTGTAAGAGCAATTACACAGCCGAGGCATTGATAGGGACTAATAGTAGCGTACATGACACAAACCAAGACAAACACGCTTCGATTAAGTTCTCCGCAAATTATTCGCAGAACAAGTTTCAAACAAGCCTGCCCACTGCGGATGCAGTCATGCCCCTTAATTATTTTTCAAATGCGGATGATGGAAGTGGTTATGGGCAAATGGTGAACCAGAACTTTAATTCGTATACATACTCTTCTAACGCTAATATTTATCCCACTTCGAATTTTATAACCAGTATATCAAACACACCTACCAGTTACATGATGCCATTGCACGATAACACTGACTATATGGAAACGAATACCTTCTTGTTGTCAAATGTGACCGTTACCTCAGCTGCCACCTCCTCATCTTCGTCTACCGTGACAACCTCGACTTCAAACGTGAATACGAACGTAAAGAACCATCAACACTATGGGAAGCAGCAAAACTGTGATAAAAGGTCATATCCTGCGAACGCAAAGAAAGCAAAAAGAAAAGCTCTCGATGGAACCATGCAGAACTTAGAGTTTCCTTTGTCTGGTATCAATTCGCCCCTAGAGGATTATCATCACTCTACTACGTTTTTACCACCGCCACCGCCGCCACACGCCAGCCCCCTTTATCAGAATCACACACAGACAAATGTATATACCAAAGCAGTAAATGGTCTGCCACCGCCACCACCTGTGGCTGGTCCTCAGGGTGTACCCGCGGTAGCAGCAGCTGGCTTTCCAATGAATCCAAACATGCCAAGGGGGGGCATCGTTGCCGGCAATCATATGACTATGAGCCATCATCCTTCCGGCACAAGTTTAACCAACTTCAATTTAAGTACCATTTTCCCAGAGATGAATGACAAAGTATGTGGACCTTTTGTTCACTCTAATCCTTTGTTCTCAAATTGTCCATAAAATAATGTCCTACCGATAATATTGAACCCGCAATCAAGGGATATAGTACCCTTTGAAATGATTGAAGGTGAGAAACAAAAAGATGGGTACAAAGGATTAGAATTGATGTTTTACCGCTTAGAGTGGCACATTGGATAACCGTTCAGCTTATTTGTTAGATCACCGGATATAAACCACCAAACGGTATACCACCTGGCTTGTCGCAGGCGCCAAATCAGTCTGCAACTTATGCACAGAGGGCTAATTATACAACGAATCCTCTCTGCCATTTACCACAGGTTTGTTTAATAACCAAAGAATTTAGTATTCCCTGTGAGTTAAAATTAAACAGGAGCGTTGTCTTCAGGTGTCGGAAGAAAGTCAATTTGGTAATAGCGTTCCTCCTCCTCCTCCTCCACCTCCTCCTGGAGTGATTCATTACAAGAATGTATGATAATGTAAGTATGAATGTAGTGCAGCGTATCATACTTACATTATCATTACGACAATGTATGGATGATGATGTAAGTATGAGAAATTACACATTAACCATTCTATTATTGTACATATGTAAATAATCGTGTAATTGACTAAATTAAAAGAGGTTGATATATATATTTGCGATATGTTTGATTTTGTATTACATTATAAGGTGAGTGATGAATGATATTAAAAATGAGTTTACAAATAACTTGTAACAACGTAAATTTTACATCTTATTGTATATTTTGTTACAATTTGAGAACGTTGTCAAGTTTATTTCACATTAGTTCGTTAAAAGAGGATTTCATCGAATTTTATATAAAAATTGACACACTGTTGGTAAATATATATTATTTATTACTATAATCTTGTGATTTATCTCAGTTATAAAGGAATAATATAGGAAACCAGTATATCACAGCGTATATTCCTAGCTAAACCACTTTCACGCTGCATTATCTAATGTCTTTGGTAGGCGGCTTCAGCGGAATCTTTCCAAAAGTAAATTTCTCCGCCATGTACATGTTCTTCTCGTCGTCTGTTAGTTGATTGTCTAACGAATAAATGTTGTCGTCAATAATGATTGCCGTCAGCGTTACCCCGAATGTCGATTTTCCAAACGGTTCGTGCGTAGACGTAGCAGTACTAGAAGTTTGATTTTGTGCAAAAGTACCAAATGGAGAAGTAATTTGTTGTTGCTGCGGTGTGAACGAATTTGTGGTTGTAGCTGTAGACGTAACGCTCGTAGGACTAAACGGTGAGCTCGTTATATCGCTAAATATCGTCGATGTGAAAGGAGAAGTGGTGGTACTAGGTGTACCAAAAGTAACTCCGGTATTTGTAGTACCGAACGGTGTGCTAGAGGAAGTAGCTGTGGTGGCAAAAGTTTCACTCGCAGTTTCCGTAGCCATCCCAAACGTAGGCTTCGAGAAGGCTGCCGTACTGGTGGTTTCAAATTGCGAGGTTGCGGTAACGAAGGGGCTCGTAGTCGTTGAAGGTGTTGCGCTAAATGGCGAAGCACTGGAAGTGGGCATAGAGGGTGCGGTACCCTGGGCATTTCCAAATGGATTTACGGAAGATGTGGAAGTGGTAACGCCAAAAGCGTTTGTAGGCTGTGCCGAACTGAAAGCAGGTGTCGTGGTATTGGATCCGCCGAAAATGCTACCAGAATTTCCAAATGCCGGTTTCTCGCCAAATATCGAACCGGGATTGTTCCCAAAGGTTGCTGAAGCGCCAAATACTGGTGCTCCCCCAAATGCAGGTGTTTCAGACTGCGAGAATATGCCTGAACTGAAGGTTCCGGTGGACGGAGTCGATCCGAAGATGGAGTTAGTTGTCTGTAAATTTGAAGAGCCGCCAAACGGATTAGCAGTAGAAGTTTTAGCTCCGGCAAATACAGAAGCGTTAGACTGAGAAGAAGTGCCACTGAATAAAGAGGGAGATGATGTCGCTCCGCTATTGAATACTGATATGGGCGCCTGGGACGTTTCATGCCTGGCGAAAACATTGTTCACTGGATTGCCGGTTCCAAATATGCTAGGCTGCCCGAAAACGGGTTGGGAAGCTCCACCACCAAAAATCGATCCGGACGATCCGAAAGTCTGCGTGTTTTGTCCTGCATTAAATGTAGAAGTGTTTGTAATCCCGCCAAATACAGTATTAGTGCTGGTACCACCACCAAACACTCCTAAATTACTGCCAAAAGTTGGTGTACTACCAAATACAGAATTTGAAGTTGTAGGTGTTCTCCCAAAGATTGATGTATTGCTGGTGGGCGGGAAACCACCGCTGAATGGATTGCTCTGAGTTCCAAATGTCTTGTTTCCAAATACATTGGAGGATGGAGTGCTGCTTGGAAGTCCAAGTTGAGGAGTTGCAAAAGCAAAACTAGAGGATTTCCCAGATGTATTATCATTCCTGGCATTCTTGTGTCCTGTACCTAGAATCTCTTTCTAGAAGATAAAAATACATTGAATTACATTCATAAAGACCAATATCAACTTTTTATGATGTTACATACAAGCTTAGTTAGTGTTTCACGGGTAGGATTCTTGAAAGCTTCTCTTTTTGCCTTCATATCTGTACACAGTTGTTGGAAACGTAATTTCTGAAAGAAATATAAAAGCATAGATATTGAAAGAATTCATAACATTATAACAAACAGAAATAATTATGTATACTAACTGCCTGATCTACCATCCCATTATTTTGAGCTTGGTACATCTCCCATCGAACTTCTTCCGGAGACAAATCTTCCATGCCGGGAATACACGGTTTGTCCTTAAATGGTGCAAAACATGATAGTAACCATTGTCTTCCTCTTTCTGCATTGAGCATTTCTTTTGCAACCAACACCCTTGATTTACGATAAAAATTAAATTAATTCCATATTTTGACATTCTTTGTTAAATAATTTTACGATACTTACGCAATGTATTCATCCTCATTGTACGTGTCAACCTTGTTATTACCTCCTATAGAACGATGTTTAAAATGTTTAAACATCAAAGAGAGAAAAGTATAATTTTCTGTACTATATAAACTTTATATCTTACCAAAAGTATTTATATGTTCGAATTGGCAATATTGTCCAAATCGACAATTTCCTTGTCGATAGTATTTACAAACAATCATCTTGCATGCGATTCAATCCATTTAATCTTATTGTGTACTCCTTGTCACATCGATAATTCTATCCACTTATGCACGCTCACAAATCCGAAGTGTTGGTCCTGCGATCTACACCAGAGGACGTGACTGTTTCGATTCAATCTGCGAACTTAGATTCTGATTTTATAAAACCTAGCTCTCTACGTAATATAGGTTTACCAATCATCGGCGACAAATATTCGAACGTAACACGTTAATTTCTATAATTCTGGTTTATTTTTTTTATAATTTAAAGCATTTATTTTTTAAATCTAGTAACTTTTATAATCGACCACGTGGTTGATCAGTTACAATTAGTTCTGGTTACAATCAGTTAGAGCTTTACAATATCCTAAACTTTTATGATATTGATATCCTAACAGAAGAGTAATATACATTACATCTGTAATAAAAAGCTAGAAATATTTGAAAGAGCAATTTAAGCGAATGATAATTTTGCCTGATTAGTGACAAGAATATCATTTGATTCTTCATGTTGAATAGAATTTAGCAATAGCAGGTAATAGTCATCAGTTAACGTATCTGGTTACACATATTATAGGAATGCAGACGTATGTGCGAAAGTATCACGATGATTCATCGTACATTTAATTAAATTTGTTGATACGATCTGCATTTGTTTCAGTGAGAATTCATAAATTTAAAATACATAAGATAATATAAAAATACAGTCATTCTTTCGTTGGAGCGTACATTAGAGAGAGAATTAACGCATCGCCAATTGAAAGAAGCAGAATTTTGAAATTTAGATTTGTAGAAATGTGAACTAAACTAAAATTGCTGGGAAATCATAGACATCTAGCGGCAGCAGATGAAACTATTAACGATAGGAGGATGCCCCTCCCTAAGGAGATGCGCCCCCCCCCCAGCGTATCTCACCGCCTGCCACCATTGTTACGTCCGGATTTTAGATTTCGGTATCTGTGATGAGACAATTTCATAGTTTTATAAGAATGTATTTGTAATTTACAAGTGATAGCATTTATTGTTTTCTAAAGTCTACGTTGGAGGTGTCGTTATTAGCTGCGGTATAGCCGTAGTCGGATAATGGTAAGAGCTATTTCTTAATGTCCGAGAAATAGGTTATATAGTAACTTGTGCCTATCGAAATGATAAAATTCTTTATCAGTCAAGCCGGATGGCTTCGTATCTAATTTCTGTTTACTGTTTGATATATATTTTTTCTCGGCCGTTACTAACTTAAATAACAAATATAATTATATATTGAGCAACGAGAAAGACTTTTTAAATTTCGTCTATGTGTTAGCAATGACTTTTGAGTTTTTTAATAACTTTGCAAGTTACTTACCGTTGATACGTTTGTTACAGTCAGGAACGCTAAAACCTTACCTGGCAGCAGTGAGGAGAACACTTACTGCTGCTATGTGTTTAGAGAACTTCTCTTCTCAAATAGTTGAGAAACACAATAAACCTGAAGTTGAAGTGCGAGCTAGTAAAGAACTCCTTCTGACACCGATATTAATAAGCAGAAATGACAAGGAGAAAGTATTGATCGAATCAAGTATAAACAGTATGAGAATAAGCATTGCTGTGAAACAGGCTGATGATCTGGAAAAGCTACTATGTCATAACTTCACAAGATTTATGACAATGAGGGCAGAACACTTTATTATTCTCAGGAGAAAGCCAATAGAGGTAAATATTATTATATATGTGAAACATTAGTAATAACAGAAAGAAACAAATAATCAATGTTTGTAATATTTATTATTCTATAGGGTTATGATATTAGTTTTTTAATTACAAACATCCATGTAGAGCAAATGTACAAACACAAGATCGTAGACTTTGTGATTTATTTCATGGAAGAAATTGACAGAGAGATCAGTGAGATGAAATTGTCCATGAATGCAAGAGCTCGCATTTGTGCAGAAGAATTTCTAAAAAGGGTCAGTATCTACAGATATAATGGACGGAAAGATATATATGAAAATTGTCAAAATATTGCTTTTGATTTCAGTTTTAATTTCACGGACACGACGTGTTAGCAACATAGCAATAATCACAAACGCCAGATCACTAAAAGTAATAGTGCCCATAAATCAGTCTGGTTAATACATAGCCAGAGGATATTTTAACGGATTAATATCTTAAATTGACTCCAAACGCTCCTTAATCCAGACACGCCAATCCCTACTATCGTCCGTTCTCGGAAACAAATTCATTTGAATATGAATATACATTTATCGACTAATCACTGTCATCTCCAGCTGTGTGTGTGTAACGAATAACAAGTCTGATGTACATGTAAGTACCTTAACGGTATTAAATTCTGCACGCGCAGTCCGCGAACGATAACTGCGAGCATACTCGCGATCGTGCGTTTCTTTCTCCCAAAAGGAGGGAAGTTGAAACACTTAATGGTGGTGTATGAGTAAAGCGTGCAATTCTTTTTTGCATTTATAAAGTTCTATTTATCTTACGAAACACTGTATCCATATGATTTAATACGAATGTAAATACAAATAAACGAGAAGAATCGTAAGGCCGTAAATCGTCCCGTACCTCCAGCATCCAGAAGATCGAGCCCTCCTAGTGTATAATGTTATTTAAATAATAGTAATAATAACATATGCATTAATATGTAGTAATGTAATTGGAAAAAAAGAAATATTATTTAGTAATAAGTTTGTATTTATGAAATTCTAAGAGTATAGTAACCGATTTTCAGTTTTGGTATTTTGAGTGCAAACGCATCATATAAGTTTGATTTTCGGAAATAGTATCAGATATTAGACTACTTAGTTGCTATCGCTAATTATTTTGCATCAACCTATGGGCCTATAGGCTTGACCTATAGTATTGACCTTATAGGCTTTATATTTCTAAGCTTACGTATAGACAATATAGACAATATTCAATATTTATGTTATTAATTACATTTTACGTCAAAAATATTTATTAGTTAAATTTCTAAGGTTTTTGATACTTCTAAAGACGAATTTGTTAAGTTGAACTATATATAACAATCTAAATCTCTTTAACTTTAAAACTTATCGCCAGAAAATCGTACCGTTTTCCGAAAAGCGCCTTGAAGCCTGCAACACGTTGAGCAAGGAACGAGGGCCCCTTCGTACTGTGGAATCCGTCACGTTCGCGGCGGCTCCTCTTTCTACGGGGAAGGGTGCCCCGATGGAGCTCAGTCGCTCGCCGATACCATTCACCAGTAGCAGTTCGCGAGTTTTCCGGCCACCAACCGGCGATCTCCTCGCGCGGTTCGATCGCTTCTTCCTTCGCCACGCGACGGTAAAAGTGACGTCGTTTCTGGACGTAACGATTAACGGTTAACGATTGACACAAACTTTCATAAAATCTGCATCACTAGTGATCAGCGAGTATGTTCGATAAGATTAATATAAAACGAAGAATAATAAATAAGATGCGTCATTTGTCTTCTAATGTTATCGACATCAAACGATTATCGCCGAGTTGAACGAAGAATATTTTAGAAAAGAAAGATCAGAAAGAAATCGAACTCGGAGAATCGGAAAAACGGAGAAAAATAAAGTTTTCCCGCGTGAAGAATCGTAAAAAGTAGATGGACGACCTTGCAGTCAGCCAAAAGCTAGAACGATCTCCGCAAAAGCTGGTGAACGAGAAGCCAGCCTCCGAATCCTCCTATAGTCAGACAGACGAAAGTTTTAAGCCGTGTCGTCTCACGACTAGTTACGAACTTTTCCTCTGCGTTGGGCGAGGGTAGTTTTAAGGGGGCACGTAATCTCGTTTCGCTTTGGCCGCGATTTTGAGATTACCGCGTTCCAGCCGTCGCTATTTTTGAGGGGTGGCGCGGGTGGAAGATTGTTGACAAACTTCCGTATTGCTCGGGGGCGTCGTTTCTGCCTCTATATGGTGTAACCGGGGTATTAGTTAACGTTGATCCCCTCGAAACACCCTCCGTTCTCCATGTTGATCACGGAGAAAGGGGAGGAGCTATGGCTAGAGGAGACCTTCGAGTCCCACAGCGCTAATTCCTAACGAGCGCCCAAAAATACACAGCGCAGAGAGACGCAGAGAAAGGGAGGACTGGCTGCATAGAGGTGGCTGTAGATAGCTGGCAAAGAAGAGTGCCGAGGAAGAGGCAGGTAGAAACGAAAACGTGCCGGATAAATAGAGGCTTACGAATTACGGGTTTTCTGGGCTTCTCCTACTTGTTCATCCTTCGCTTCCCCCTGCTCTGTCGTTCCTTCTCTTTCTCACCTCCCCTCTCTCCTTCTCTCTTCCGATTCAACCTTGTTTCTTTCGTTTCTTCATTTCGATCTCTGTCAAATTCCATGATTTAATTAATTCATTAACGATTGAGATGAAACGTAGTAGGTAAAAGTTGTGTTTTATCAAGACAGATAGATTGGCGACCTAGGAAAGATCTCCACGGCAGAAAGAAAAATCGTTTATCATATCAAAATTATAAAATTTATCTAGAAGAAGGAACAGGGATGAAAGAATATTAGATTATTCATTAGAATTCATTTTCGTAACTGCAATGTTCGAAAACAGAATTTAATAGGCTAAGATAACTGGAAAAAAAAAAAAATACTGCAAATGAAATGTCACGTTAATGAAACATTGATCTTTAAAGGATTAAAACTTGTTTCTCTATGATTGTTTGCTGATATATGTACGAGTTGAAATCGTGAGGTTTGGTGGTCTGACTGGATAGGCTCGTTCTACTTGACGATGTTTCGCTACTTTCTTCGGTAAATATTCTTAGCTACTTCGGCAAGTTCGCTCTAATCTGATTTTGATTAAATGTAGTTCCGTGCTAGAGTTGCTCTGGTTTCTCCGATATATCTCTATTTTTTGCGTGAATGTAATTCGTATTTTTTTTTTTCTACGGTAGATTACTTAACAGCATAGACTTATTTTACGTAACTTTCGTTATTTTATTTCGCCAAATATTCCGTCATAGATGTCGTCATGAACTAGATGAACTTTTTCTACTCAACTATTTTCTCAAACAAATACACAAATAATCTGGTTTACTTTTTCGTCCCCCATCAAATTCTTTTTTTTCGTGTTCGACTCGATTGTTGCAGACCTAAACTCGTCTAAACTCAACCTTCTACCACTTCCGGTTTCCCTCCTTCAATTTGTCGTCTCCCTTTCTATTTATCAGCTCGCGCTCTAATTCTTCTTCTTTTACTACCACTCTCCCCTTGTTTATCCGACACCCTCTTCTCCTTTCCTTGCACGAAATCAGCTGTTCCCTCTCCTTCTCGCGATATCTTCCTCCTCCCTCTTCCCTCTCTGTGGGATCGGGTGGGATGGGGTGTGTGATGTCGATCTCTTCTCTCTGTTGGATCACCGACTCTCCTCTTTGTTTTTCGTGGTGGCCTCTCCCCACTTACTCGCAACGTGCGGACTCGTCGAGGCGTCCTCGCGGCGCGTCGCGGCGCGCTCCCGGCGAGCTTGCGCTCGAGCCGTAACTTTTTACGCCGACGCCGACGCCGACGCAGCGCCGGTGGCTCGGAGTCGGCGTAGTCTGGGACCTGGCGTCCTCCCGATCGGGAACGGGAACCTACAGGGAGCCGAGGAAGAGAGAGAGGACCGTCCGTATTCGTGCACCTCAACGTCATCCTCTTCGGCGTTATCCTCTCGCACGGTCGTGTCTCGTAGTTCCTCTCGTCTCTTCTTCGACGCTTTTATTCGCAAGAAAAAACCAAACAGAAAACGTGTCAAATCAAGAGAACGATATATACGAATCGAGTAAGAGGCAAAATCGAAGATAAAGGTGGACTACGAGAAAAAGATTCGAGTAATCGTTCAACCCCTTCGAAGCGAAGAGTAAGAGAGAAGAAACGGGAGGGAGAATAGAGAGGAGGAGAGACGAATAGACGGTCCGTAAGGGTTAGCCGGCCTGTTCGCAACGGAAGGGAGAGAGCGTCGCGAGAGAGGGAGAGACTGCAAGCAGAGGGAACAGGGTAGGGCGACGAAGAAGAGGTGGGGAGGTTGCGAGAGGGGTAAACGGAGGAAAGAAACGAGGAGTGAAAGAGAGGGAGGGTATCATACCGAACTGAAACGAACAGAGAAAGATATACATAGAAGGCTGGGTGGGTGGAGGGAACCGGAGCAAAGGGGGTAGAGAGGGATAGAAGGACAGCGAGAGAGAGAGAGAGAGAGAGAGAGAGGGAGAGGGAGGGAGAGAGAGAGAGAGAGAGAGAGCAAACGAGCGAGCCCCGTGTCTTGCGTGCCACGAGAGAATACAGAGAGGGCCTAAAGTCGAGAGTTAGGAGTTGTGGCTCGTGGTTAGATAGGATGCGTGTGCCTGGGTGCGGTGTTCCACCACCACCCGACAGCCGACGGTTCAGTAACAACAGCCAGATAACCAACGACACTAACTGCAACGACTGCGACGACAACAACAACAACAACAACAACAACAACAACAACAACAATATCATTATCATCATCAATATCAACAACAATCACAATTACAACGACACTGTGAACAAGATCGGTTCATTATCCGCGCAAAGGGACGACATCGAGTACGACACGAGTAATTGCGCGGTCGCGCGCGGACAACAGAAGAAAACACCTGGTGGTTGCCTCGAGCACCACGGTGCCGATTGTCTAACGGCGGAGACGGCTCGACCGACACCACTTCCGCCACAGAAACCCAGAGAAAGACCGTTCACCGAGTTCACCGGTATCTGGACCATCTCAAAGTATAGCGGTTCGCGATTCGACCTTTTGAAGATCTCGCAAGCCTCGATTTCTTTGAAGAATCCCGTTATCTTCCGGCCTAGTTGGAACGTAGTCGAGGTGTAGTCGAGACAGCGGAAAGCTGGTCCAGACCACGTACTTTCCGTGGACGCGGAGCGGCTGGCCGACCAGCTGGAGCACCAGCGTCCCACGGCGGCGATCGTCGGCGTCGCGCGGCGTCGGGACGACGCTACTGGCGAGCACAGGCTCGCTAGAGGAGCGCGCTGAGAGCCGGCTTCAGCCTGTACCACAGCCGACGTCCCAGCTACTCATGTTCATCCCGGACACACTGAGGAGCTGCATGGTGGAACCGGATGTCTCGACTTACCTGCAGGCCCCTTCCGTAGGACAGGTGCCTTCAAAAATATCTTCAATATACATGCATATCTCGTTTGTCGCGTCTATTTGCCGGATCGGAGATACGTAAACAGAGTGCTACTTTAGAAAGTTTTACGAGCTTTCTTTTGGCTTAGTTGTGCTTTCTATTCGGTTGACGATTCGATAGGATGCTCGGGGGATATGCCTGACGGCGCTGTGCCACGCTCATGCTTTTATTTGATTAAGTTGAATGTGCCATGCTTTCACGCTTCCCAATACCGCGTTCTTCGGTGAGACCGTGCCCGATATTCCCGTGAGTGATTTTGGTGGAGTTTTGTTTGGAACGAGCGAATAGTCGCAGCAATGTTTGAAACTTACGATCCCGTGTTTAGAACGAAGGATCGTTCTTTCGAATTTTTTGTTGTTTCTCCGATTTCTTCCTCCGATTTGTTGCTCTTCGATAGAAAAATACTAGTTTGTAATGTACCTTAATTCTTCGTCTTATCTGTAAGGGAGGTCTGTTTTTAGACATTATCGAAGGTTATTTCAGTTTCCTTTTGTTTTCGTCGACGAGGGACGAGAATTAGAAGAAAGGGTTGAAAGACGGGAGAACACGTGCGACTCGCGTGCACCAGCGTCGAGTTCCTTCTCCTGATCGTTCGCGGACAGACGTAAACACGAGTGTTTTGCTTGAAGAGTTCGCGATTTCGGTGGTTTTCGCAGAAATTCGTTGTGCCTGTGATTCACTCGTCGAACAAGTGCATCGTGAACCTGCGTTTCATGGAACAAATCGGATATTGTATTCCATCGAGCGGAGAAAAACGTGACGAATGATCTGTCTGACACGAGCTATCTGAAAATTACGTAATCGTTCTTCGCTATCTCGAAAACTCAAATTTTAACTCTGTTACATTCTTTCGGCCCTTTTTGCCCTAATCGCGTTTGTTCGTCGTTAAAGAGGTTTTAAGTTCAAGGAGGATACGAAGGTATCGTTGCCGATACGAGTGATTTATCGTTTCGATTTTACGTCAAAGTTTTTCTTACAGGAAAGTTAAAGGTTCTTCCGTTTGTCAAAACAGGAGCAAAGTTAGGACACGAAAGTCAGGAAGATGGAAGAAGCGCAGAAGCTAGGAAAGAAATTGCCGTGGGATAGGTTTAATCGATAGGGTGAAGTTCGTAACCATCGTAATGAGGGTAGAAATGGTTAGATGCAACGCGATGCGAAGCGTCGCGACGCGTAAATAGCTTCCGCGCGTATAAACACATAGTGGATCGTGTGGCGTACACGCGATCCATATTCGTGCCTGTCATATCCCGATCGTCGTTCGGTTTCGTTCTCGATGCCTCTTCCCGTCAGCTGATTTTCAGCAATGCGGCTTTCGTTTTCGTGGCGCGCGAAACGTTGTAATTATGTAAGGAAACGCCTATTTATACCCGATAATCACGGTTCTTACGTAACGCGACTACGGCTCCGCGTCACATGCTCTCTATGTCCACTCTGATTTTTTATATTTAGATTGCATTTGCTTTTATCCGTTTACGTCGAGCCGTAGTTGTATAGTTTGCCCTTCGAGTTTGATCTCGCTCTCTTTTTTTTTTTAGCGATGTTAGGGAATGATCTCCTGGATGCTCAGAGTTTTCCATTTATTATTCGTTTTATGTTTGCGAGAATGAATTTATGTTCAGCTCGCTGGGGAATATTATGTTTTATTTAGAAGTTTATGGGGATGTTTTCTAAGTAACGTTTGATTGAAGAACGGTGGAGCATAGAATTCTTAACCTTTAGGTCTCCGATTACATTATCTTTGTTTTTTTTTTTTTTTCTTTTTTTCTTTTACCGCAACTTTCTCAGATATTTGAAACGTATCGAAATGAAACAATACATATTATTATGACACATATATTTTTTTAAATGTTGAACATCTAGTACGGTTAATTTTTGTCTGTATAAATTGCGGAACGTAGAAAGACATAGAGGAAAATGTACGCATTTCTATGTCCGGCTAGAATTACTGCTGAAACCTCTTAAACACCTATTTCTCAATCACTCAATCGCTAATGGTTTGACCAGCGAGTTTGCTAGAGAGTTTGTGAACCCTTTTGCGGTGACAATGGAAATCTCGTAGCCCACTTTGACGGTGAAATGTCGCGTGGATATAACCGGAGAAGGTTCGTTGTCCGCGTGCTCGTCTCCAGCAAACTTAGAACAGTCATTAGTGTGGCGAACACGATATTTACTTTGGGTGGTGTGCGGCTTGATACGTTGCATCGTGTGTATCACCCTTACGAATCACAGAGGAAATCTACGAGGAAATCGCTTGATTTGGTGGAAATGATTTGGAGTCGCCCGAAAGCCAAGTCGATCAATTCCAATCTTTTAATATCAGTATTAAATTAACATTTAATTCTTCAGTGATCTATCCAGAGATCTATCTGAATATCACATGGAGCGATACTCGTAAACTTCTTCGTTAGAATGTGAGGATTATTATCTGGTTACGTCGGCGCAACGAATTTCGAAGGAATGATCTTTTTTATCTCTTGTTAGCTTTCTTCTTCTTATACGGTAATTTGTTAAAGCGTTCTTGCTTCGAAATACAAAAAGATTCGGAAAAAGGGATCGGTATAACTTTTTCTAAACTGCCAAATATCATCCGCAAAATATCGAAATCCATCTTGAATAAACCCTTCGCTTAGAAGCTTATCTCCATTACCAAACGCTCTGACTATTAGACGAAACCATCCTAACCCACTTCAAAACCTAGGAATTCTCTACAACCATCTCAACCGTAGCACCTGTGAAAATCCAACTTGTTCAACAACCTCAAAAGCCAAGGATTTTCCCATCCGACAACAGTCGCCTCCTCTGATCAAAGGGTTGCCCTCCTTCCGTTTTACTACCGGCTCTCAGGCAATCCGTCTTATCTCGCGCAAATATCGGCTACTCGTTGCAAACGGCAGTTTCCAGTATCAGGAATCGCGAAAGCGAGTCAGAGTCCATGCATAACGCGTGTCTTCTTATCTGCTTGCGAGAAAAAGAGGAAAAAGGAGAAGAGCTACAGGGTACACTGCCGTTCATAAGTATTCGACCAAACTGAGATCGATTTTATATTTCGAAAGTTTCTTCGTCTCAGTATCGGAATACGAGCGCGTGTAAATCTTCAATTTTTCAAAAATCAAATAATCGATATTGACTGTGCCGATCGGTTTAGCTATTGGGTGGTTCGAAACATTCGTAGTTTAATGATTATGGACGATAATATCACCGTAAGTTCGTTTATAATCTATAGTTGCCTAACAAAAGTAAGCAAGTGTCCAGAAACTTTTGAACGGCAGTGTAGAGAAAGGAGGAAGTCTATCTTACGTACAGACGAGGAGTTTGGCTATCGATCGCCACCCTCTGCACGTCTTTTTCCTCTCAACCCTGCTCTTTTGCTGGTCCTCCCGGTTACAAGCCACGCGGCCCGGCGACAACATGCACCCACCAACGTGAAACGTCCGTTGGTTTCTTACTGCGGACCTTTAACTCCTTCTGACAAGAACTGCGTCCTTGTATTTCAAGGGAGTCGTTTCAGAGGGGTAGTTGCACGCATTTCTTCGAGTGCGTTTGATCGTTTGATCCCTAAGGGTGCGGAGGTTGCTGAAGTTTTTGCGTCAGGTTATGGAAAGTTTTGAATATAGTTTCGTGGATAAAGGGTTTACCGTGGTTTTGGAATTATAAGCCTGATCTAGTTTCTCTTGTTTGTAAATTTAGATAGAAGTATTGGTCGTAGTATTAGGATGGTTGTGTTTCCGAGGACGGCAAGTTAGGTAGGATTATTTTTTGTGTTAAGTTGACCCAAAAGTTTCTTCCGTTTTATAAGAAAATAATAGATGCGTCTTGTTCAAATAGAACGAAATTGATCATACGTAATTTAATAAAATAATATAAAACAAACGATGTTGTGCATCTATTGTTTCCTTAGAAAGCGGAAGAAACTTTTGGGACGATCTAATATATTTTGTAAGAGGGTGAGCGAGTAGAGATTTTTGAACAAAATACAGCGATCGTGTCATGACTTGTTCAAGTCTTTGATATTTCTTTCATACTTGTCGTTAAAAAAGAATCTTACAAGTTAATTTTTCGTTCGTTAATTTATCGCCTTTCTAAGAAATTCATGAAAATTCAAACGGATTAATTTTTGGGGGATTTGCACGATATCCAAAGTATTTTGTTCGTTTTCATCTGTTTTTGGTATCTTCCGATTCGGCAGTCGGTGCACGCCTTTCGGAAGAGTTAGAGAGAAATTTTCGCGGAATCGGGCTTCTCGGTGCGCCTACTATTTTTAGCGCTTCCAAAAATCAGTTCCATTGTTTTTTCGCGGGTTTATTGACGCGGAAAGCGGCGGCGGCTAGGACAGGAAGCTCCGCGGGGAATTGGAACGTGGCAAGAATCAATTTTGCCCGGCCTTCTTCCTCGAGTTTCACGCAATTTGCCCATCGTCCCGCGGGACGTCCCTCGTTAGACACTAGCGCCTGCTGTCGCAGTGTAAATTTTTTACCCTCGCCGATCGAACATAGACATTTCCTTCGTAAATTACCATTAAAACGCTTTCTCTTTTAATACGAAACGAATAGCTTCAAATTTTTTCCCACGAATTTCTCCGAGCATCTCGAATTTCATGGACAACAGTTAGACGTGCAAATATTGTTATTACCATTTTGTTTCGAAATGTCAAATTGAAACCTTCAATGGCGTTCCTCGATTCCTTGCCTTATAATAAGGAATCGTATGCGCGTATCGAAGATCGAATACAACGAAGGCAGAGCGTACGAGTATCGAGGATTAATTTTAATTTCGATTTTAATCTCAAACGATATTTGCTTCGGATATAAAATTAACCTTTTTGCATCTACAGACGAGAGCGTTAGAATTATACAATACGAATGTGCTAAAATTTCCCTGCTATTTTATGACTCGTCTCTCTAATTAGAGCAACATTCTACTTAATTCTAAACATATATTTCGTAGGATAACTATGGCCGCGACAGAGTTAACACTAAACAAAAGAAAAAAATAAAAAATAAATCATGGAAAATAGAATCTCGAGTCTAGTTCGATGTAGGATCGCAAAGGGCGAAAACCCTTCAAAAAATTGAGAAAAGGAAGACCATATAGCTTCGACCCAGCAAAGTGGCAAAAGGATCGCGATAGAAAGACAGGAAGAAATTTTGTGTGTGTGTGTGTGTGTGAGAGAGAGAGAGCAAGAGATGCAAAGCGTGGAAGAGGGGCGTCGGGGGGATGGGAAACTCGGAAGGCGGAGGGGATCTAAGGGGAAGAGCCGAAGTGTAGCACAGAACGGCGGGAGGAGTGTGGAGGCTGAGGAGGGGCGGGGAGGGAGGGGAAGTTGCGTCGGTTCGAGGGCAAATCTAGTAAGCTAGGACAGAGGCTATTAATAACTGTTTGGGGTGCCGTACCTGGCCGCCGCGCGGTGCCTTCGGCGCGCGTCTAGATACGCGCGTCTCGACGACCGGCGTCTCAGTGTCGTCGCGACGACCGACGTCGTACCCGTCGTTCCGGCGTCGACGGTCCTTCCTACGTCTCTCCCTCGCACGGTGAATCCGCGATCAACCGCAATCCGTGCTCCGACGATACTCGTTTCGTTTCTCTACGTTCGCGCGCGTTCTCGTTCTCTGCCTCGCCATTTTTGTTCTCCGTTCACGGCGAATCGTGTTCCGTAAATCGTTCTCGCATTGTCTCTATCGATCTCGATCGTGGAATTACGATCGAACGGTTTTCGTGGATTCGAGGAGGGTACATCAGTGAAGCGACGGTAGTTTGGTAGGCAACCGGAGTGGATCAGTGTCGTTCGGTATCGACTCGATATATTTAAACGATCGGTCATCACGGTGATAGAAGCGCGTCGGTGATCAACTCCAGACTGATTGGCTCCTTGGGGGAGGATCAGCTGATCTCGTGGTCGCTAGAAAGCAGCGTGTCGATCGTCGGGTGTAGCGATCGTTTCTAGCGAGAATCTTCGATTCTCTGCACGGGGTGATTGGCTTGTCGGTTTTTCAAAGTGGTTCGAACGCGTAGTTCTTGTAAGTATTTGAGAGGTTGCTCGGGCGTCGGTGGCTTTCAAGCATTCGGAATGTTTTCGTGTTGGAAAACCGATCCCCATATTGGGTCTCGATCGTGGTCAATTGGTTGAGTTTGTAGGCACTACAAGCGCAACGGTGCAATGACATAACTGGTCGTTCAATTTCGAAACCTTCGATCGTGACTTTTTTATGTTCTTAATATTAGGAATTGGAATTTGATTTTATTTTTCAATTAACTTTTATGGGATAGCAGTCTGTTTGTTTTTTGATTCTGTCTCTTCGATAGGTGTTCTCGTATAGGATTTCTGGTGTCCTTTTTTTTTTTTTTTTTTTTTTTTTTTTTTAATGGAAGCGAGAATGACTGCTTATATTTTTCGACGTTGGCGTGGCCAGAGATCGTAGAAGAAACGTATTCCACGTCGATGCGTCGCGATAAACAAGCGCAGACGCGCAGAATCCGCGTCGATTTATTACCGACAACTACGCACCAAAACTCGCCATACAAATAGAAGTTTCCCGCGACACGTGCGCTCGCCCAGATCCCTCTTCACCCTTCGGGACCCGGTTTCTTGGATCCATTTCGCGTTATAGAAGTCCAGACACCGCGTGCGATGCATCTTTATTTAACTTTATTTTCATCATCTTCGGTAGAATATATCTCACGAATTGTTCTAGACATTTCTAAACCTTCACACCTGCTCTAATAAATTACCACCAATTAGTTCGTAGTTTATCATTTTACGTCATAGATCAATCATCCCCTAAACGAAGCGTTGATCGATCATTCCTTAATTACTTAGAGTAATACCTTCATCGAGGTTAGAAGTTTTTACATATCTAGACGAATATAAGTTTGTTAATAACATTTAACTGCAAATATCATCGTTTTAAGCTGAATAATCCCTTAAATACTTTATTAGCTATTCCACAAATTCCAAAGTTTTTACTTTTTTTTTTTTTTTACAGTCTGAACATTTTTTTAGATCGATCGAAAGGACCGTTTCACTGAGAAAGATATTCGACATCGAAACGTTGGATCCTCGGCGTTCGTTCTCGCGAAATGTATCCGTGCGGTTCATCAACCCCCGAGAAACCCGGGCAAATCGCACGTTGACGTCCCCTTCGCCCGCGTCCTTGCCCTCCCCCGGTCTTTTCCGCGATGACGACGCGTACAGCGTCACCGTGCGCCTCCTTAATGTCTTTGATTTTCGTTCGCGTTCCAAAAATAACGACGTGTCTTATAGATAGACGCGAGGGCGCGCGGACAGGCGAGATTCGGTGACAAAGCGGGCTTGCGACGCGAAAATCTTCCTCTGTTCTTCCACGGGTTACATATTCCGATTTTTCTTCCAGTCTTCGGTACAAAACTTATGGATCGAAGGAAATTTTATTTGAGAAGGAAGTAGATAGCCTTGGAAATTTAAATATCCGATGATAGCATCTTGCAAAAGGGAGAAACTTGAAAACGACGTATTGCGAGTTTCGAGTTACCTTGTATGATACGATTTTCGACATCAACGTGCAACGAAACTTGCTAGAATTAAGCGTTTTGTTTAGCTATGAAATTGATGTACAGGAGAGATACGCTGCTTGAAACAACTGGGGGATCGTTTTCAGATCATCGGGTCGTTCCTTATTTCTATACTTACTCTAGTTTTACTTTATTTACCTTATATTTACTTTATTTTTTCTTCGTTTTTATTCGGTCGGCGGGTGTAATAGAACCGGTTCATACTACCTTTTGTTTCTGATGAATTCCGTTTCGATCCTCGTTCCGATTGTTTTGAGCAGTGTAAATGAAAAATACCAAGAATCGCTTAGCCACGATCGAATTCCCTTATTAGTCGCCACCGATCGTCCCGAACTCGAGCCCGATCAAACCACCGCAAAATCGTGGTCCGTTTTCCCGCAGCAGAAACCCATTGGAGGATTGAAGCTTCTCCCGCTAGACATCGTCTCCCTCGAGGAAGCCAATAAATCCTCGAGAGAACGCAGACAACGAAGGAGAAACCCTTTACCTCTCTGCTTGCTCGAGCATGATAACGAGACGCAACCAGGAAGAGACCTCCTCAAGATAGTTGGAAAAAAAAAAACAAGAATCTTGCGAGAAGAACATCCCCCATATAAGTTCAAAGATAGAAAGAAATAAAGAGATTGAAATTGACCATAAGGTCGGTTCGTTGATCCCAGGTGAAAGGAGGAGGAGAAGAAAGTCGTCGGAGAGGTGGTGCAGATGAGGCCACGATCAATCTGCGACAGGGTGGCGGAGGAGTATTACGAGCCTGACGGTTGTTATTGCGAAAATCGGTGCTTCTGACAGCCGGACTGCAGGAGGGACAGACAGACGGTAGTGTGCCACAGCAGCCGCAGTGCTTGCGAATACTCGATGGTTCGTGTCGTTTGACGCTTGTTCCAAAGGCCAGCCTCGTGTTCTTCCTCGTCCCTTCGCCTTTCCTCTGACGTATCGCATCGTCGCGTAGTTTCGATTCCGCGTTTTCGTATTCTTTATCGGCGAGCCGCGATAGCACGGACGATAGCTCGAGATAGACTGTAGCGTGTTCTTTTCGATTTATGCTTCTGCCTTTCTCTTCCGTTTGCCTCTTTTCATCGGATTAGACTTCCGAATCGGAGCATAGCAATGGTAGGTTAATTTTACGAAAGTTCATTTCAAGAAGCCTGGAAGATAAGAATTTGAAACGAAAGGTTATTATCTGATTGTGATTCAAAATTTTACAACAAGCGTTTCTTAATTGAAGATTTTCAGGGTTTGTCAGACGAGAAATTGACAAACTCGATTTTTTGTTAATCCATAGAGACGATCAATGTGATCGTGGAATGATCGTGAAATTACTAAAGTTATTTTCGAAATGTTACTAAAATATACAGACAGATGCGTTGTCTTGTTAATGTTCAGTAAATAATGCAGGTAAAACTATTTATCATGTTTCTTTTACGTAACTGATAGACTGGTTATACATAGATCATATTTTATCTGTAAAATTTCAACTTTCCCTTATCAATCTTAAATTATATCTTCCTCTATGTTACACTCCGACAATTTTTCAACCACACGTCATTAGCGTACCGCTCGATCAACATGCAAATTCCTATCGTTCAATAAGACCATTTCTCGTGCGCAAGAATATGTCTAAAGGGTAGAAGATGAGATTGCAGGTACGCGATATTGTTCTGCCGACAAATATTCCATCGAGCAGGGTTTTCATCTCGGTGGAAAAGTCGTCGAAAATTCATCTCTCTAGAACGATGTTTACATCCTCTTGAAGCGTGAATCGCGGGATTCTATACGAGAAATCGCATTTGCCTGACAAAGGCAAACGCCGTCGATCTCTCGACCAATAATCGATCTCCCTCTTTTCCCGGTTCTCCCTGTCGCCCCGTCAACCGGAAACGAAGGTTCGACCATGTCTTCATTCCGGAACAGCTCGAAGTGCAGATAAGGGCCAGGTTTCCTCAGGATGTCCGCGACTTTTTCCTCTCTCTTATCTTTCTTTGGAATAAGAATTCGAACAATTTGTCTACTTTAGCTTCTTCGCTGAAAGTTTTTATTTTCCAAATCTTCGCTGCACGGTAGTTTTGTCGGATCGGGTTCTAGGTGTTAAACGGATAAGGATATTTAGGAATTAATTATAAATTACGAGACTGGAGTTTTGAGACCACCGTGAATCGAATTGAATTGCATGAATGCTAGTTCAAAAAATTTGCACTATCCTTGCACGATTATACACAAACAACAAGCTTATAAATCATTTTTTTTTTTTTTTTACGAGACTAATCCCTACGATCCACTCTAACTTGGCTTCCAATCATACGGATACTCGTTTCTCAACTATTCTGCAAGAAAATAAAAACAAACAAAAAAAAAGAAAAGAAAGAAAAAGAAAAAGAAAAATACTTAAAAAGAATACAGTTACAAATCGGACATCCACCACTGTTGCTGTTACTATTCTTTAAATCCACCAAGAGTCCTAAGGAATAGAGCTTCGAATAATCGCGCGCCTAAACAGAATTTGAACGACCAATCAGCTATTTTCCCAGTGGTGTTTACGTTCGAATTCGATTGCACGACGCTTTCGTCGTCTTTTTCGAGCGAAGCGCGCACAGAGTAAACATCGACGGTGGCTCGTGTTTCCTTTGGGCTCGAAGGGGTTTCGAGGATAACCCTCGCTCTCGACGGACGGAATTCGACCGGACAAACGCGTCGCTAATCAATTTGTGACCGTTTCTGCCTTCAGGATGAGTTCCATCCATTCATTGAGGCCCTCCTACCATTCGTAAAGTCTTTCTCGTACACGTGGTTCAACCTACAAGCTGCCAAGAGGCGTTACTACAAGAAACACGAGAAACGGATGAGTCTCGAAGAGGAACGTCAGTGCAAGGAGGAGCTCCAGGTGAGTGATTTCTTCTATATTTTCTTTCTCTCTTTCTTTTCACAAATAGAGACGAGACGTCGAACACGGTGTTAGGACACGGATAGATTTGTCAATGTCGAATTTTAGATTTCTAAATCTGTTAACTTCGTATATTAGCACACTGCTATAGCACTGGACGCTTGATCGATGTTTTTCACTTTATAAGCATCGACATATTTTCTAAAAAAAAGTACGGAAACTAGGATAAGATTTATTTCACAATATATCGTTAACAATGTGTTGTTAAGGTCGTAAATTATGCGAGAAATGTTTTATATCGTTTTGAAACGTTTCACGTGTTTACACATATATGTATACAGAAATGGGCTGTGTGTTTATCTATAGGATGTTTTAGTCGAATAATCTATATATATATATCTAGTATCATACGAAAGCAATAAGCTTGTAAAAGTAAAAATTGGTAAAGAGAAGACGCGAGAGACGAGACATTATCGTCGCTTTAACCTGACGATTTGGAGAGGTCAAATTAAGGCGTCAAATTTTGAAGCATTTAAGCTGGCTAGTTTGAAGCGTAAGAAGAAAATTCAGGTGTTAAACGTGGGAGTCGTGGATGAAAACGATACACAGAGGTGCACACGTCATAACGAATCGATATGCCAGGTCGAAACGCGATAAAAGTTCCAGCGAGGCTCTTCATCGGCGAATGTCAGCGGACGTTTGCACGAAACCGAGCCTAGCTAGTCGTCGACACGGAGGTGTGCTACGGCCTGCTAATTTCATGGTTAAGAATAAAAATAATGAGGTTTCGGCCTATTTCTGGCGCAGAAGCGTCCTCGTGACGCGCACTATCGCTCAGCCTCAAAGCCAGTAGCTCTCAATCGTCCTGCGTCTCGTCTCAGAAACCTCTTTATTAATAGAACGATTTAGCGCGGGACCAGGGACATTAACGAGGCGTAGCGTGAATCACGAAACGCTTCGTTGCTTGTTTAATTTTTGGGAAGTTGTCGTGAAGCGCTAGATTTTTCTCTGCAACGTCGAATGTTCGAATATTTAAGCCTTTGCATTCTGGAGTTTAACTATCTGCTGGCATCGGTGAGTTTAGCAAGTTTAGATTTGGCTATTTCGCCTTAAACGAAACGAGATAGACGTTCGTTCGTTGTGTTTATTTTAACGAGTTAGAGAACTGATATTCGAACGAGACTAGCATCTCTTGCCTCATCGTCGGTTTACCAATAAAATCGCAGCAAAGCCTAACAAATAATATGTTTACTCTATTCGACGCACAAGTACCTCACGAATTTCCCAATCCAACGCTTCTTAACTGAAGCTAATATTTTGTTTCTCCATTGGTTCTCCAGTAAGATACCAACAAAATCCTCGGTCGCATCTACGGGAATCCCCAGATGATCCCAAAAGGTAACGTTCAGGCCGATCGACCTCGACTCTGTCGAACGAAAGTTCAATTAGGGGGGGGGGGAGGCGGCAGAGAATAGAATAACGAACAAACAGGCAATCGAAAAAAGGAAAGCAACGCGAATAAAGAAGGAAGAGGAGGAAGGGAGGAAAAACGGAAGAGAAGTCGGCGAACCCCGGATATCGAGCGAGGTTGGCGCGTCGGCTCGGTTCGACGAGTCATTGACATTCGAATTTTCGGCCGGACCGCAATCTTTTCCCTTGGTCCTTTTTTTTTTCTCTCCCCCGGTGGCGGCCTTCGCCACCATCCAGCCTCTCTACCAACGGCCGGTGCACCGCTAACATTCGGCTGGTCCTCTCTTTCTCTCGTCTATCCACCGCAATTCGTATTCTCCCTCGCGACGCCGTTCGATCAATATTTTAATTTCGCGATGCTGCGGTATTTAGCGGGACGAAAAGAACGAACGGGCCGATGCTCGTGAAAGAAGCTATCCTATCGTAGAATGGAGGGGGGATCGATGGATCGTCGACTTCAGGGCAAATCGTCGGCCAACGACCATTTCTTTTTTTCGCTAGCTCCCTGTTCTACGACTGTATCGTACGATTGATTCGACGCGAATTAGAATCCGATATCCGATGACAGGTGAAACGGGGCGCAAATGGAGGGACAACGACGATTACAAGATTCTTTGTTACACGGAAATAAGCAGTCGGTTCTTTTCGTTGTCGCGATCTTTATTTGTCTTTGTCTTTAATCTCTTACATTCGATATTTCGTATAGTTTCCAAGGATAGTTTCCTTTCTCCTTTAAAAGTCCTAAAAATTGTCAGTCAATGCATGTATTTAGGTTCGAGCATCACTTCGTATCTAGGTACTATTACGCGATTTTTTCTTTTTTTAGTTTCGTCCTTCCTTCGAACAAGCTAATTTTCCAAGTCACGAATAGGACTTCGATGGAATGGCGATCGGCATGATACAAATTTTTCCCGGGGGTCGCTGCGTGGAAGTTTTTAAAAACGAAAGTGCCTCGGAGCCGTAGGCGCGCGCGGGTCGCGTTGAATTTTACATGAAGTACATTTAATCTGCGTCGCACGAAGCCCTGCAGGCTCGGCCGAGCCCTGTACCATTATATAGACGGGCTTTATGAAATTGTGACCGAGCGTAGAACAGGGCCCTATTCGCAGAACCCATAATCGACGATATCTGTTTGCGAGTCTACTCGTCTCTCCTTTGCCATTTTAATTAACTTTTGTCAACGATCTTTCTTCTTCGATTCGAATTTATCGTTGGTTAGGCTTTCTAAATCTCGTTTGGCTTTCGCTTACCCTTTATCGAAACATTCTACACATACGTTTTCGAATACCTTTACTTCACTCTTTGTAGTGCCACGTGACTTGAACGTTATTCGTGTACAAATTGCAGATACTTATGACATTCTGGGATATTTTAAAGCGTGAAAATACACAGAATGCACGTAATATGCAAAAATGTGATATCCAAAGTATAGCACACTTCACGATATTTAGTAAATGAGATTTTCTGCTTAGCTTTCATCCGTTCACTTACGGTTAGAAAAAGTTCGAACTCGCATAAATATCAACAGCCTACTCGTGTATATTTTACTATTTTATTTTATCACCGCATCGTTGTGTCGGCATCCCTCCAAGAAACGTTATCTGGCGTTAGGTTCAGATTAGATTTAGGTCACATTCAAACTTTGAAGAGCAAAAGCAAGTTACCACTGTTCGCTGTTGGAAAGGATGGAGGACTAAAAGGAAGATTGGGAGTTGGTTCGAACTCGCGTTTGATTCATCCGTTTTCGTATCGTTTTTCCGAACGAACGAATCGATCTCGGTAATCGGGCGACAACATATTCGTCGACCTGAAATTTTCGAGCTGGTAGAAAGCCGCTCGACACACAGGCCACGTACGCAGATGCTTTCCAGAAAGAGCCGGGAAAAAAGCGATACACATTTCATGGCGTTCGCGGATAAAAAGCGACGACGTGCATGACTCGTTGACATGCGACACTCGTCCCCGCGGAAAATTGGAATGGACGTTTCCAGAGAAGAGAGACCCCCTCTCTCCCTCCTCTCTCTCTCTCTCTCTCTTTCTCTCTTTCTCTCTTTCTCTTGTATACTCTTCTCTTTTCTAATCGCGATCTTTGAAAGCGGACCGATTCGAACAGGAACACGTTCCACTCTCGGACACTTTCTCTGACTCTACATATTTCTCGCCATTTACATACATACTTTACGCCATTTGTAATCGTTGAATAAATTGGAACTTCCGAGGTTGTGTCACTGAACGTAGAGTTATTTTTCCGAATCGGTTGAGGAGATCGCGGAGGAATAAAGAAACTTTCACTTCAATACGATGACTATATATCCGTTATATTTCAATCTGAGTATTGCGCAGCTTCCAGGGCAAAATAACTTTGGTGTCTTGGGACTTTGCAGGTGTCTGTGACATTACCTCCTCCCTTCTCTAACATTCCTGGGCAAAGTGGTTTTCGATAAAGATTGAGAATTTTCAAGTATCTGTTTACTGAGAAATTTCGGCCTGAAAATTTTAATACGGTTTGATGGAGAATTCAATCTTCGTATCCCACTAGCGCTGTTATCTTTCTCGTACCGTTTTCATCGATAAAGAGAATAGCTAAGGGACAATTGTTAGTGTATAAATAAATTCTTCGCAACAAAATCCTTGCTATGTGGAAAAGTGCCGCTATAAGAGCATACCGTAATCGTTGACAATCGTATCGTAAAAACTTCGGTAACGCGAAGGATCGAATCGGTTAAATCCGTAGTTTGAAGTTCATTTAAAGTTTGGCTGCGGTCTAATCAACAGTCTAAGTGGTGGGACATAAATAAAGAAGAGGTGCTTTGTAGTCGAGAGCGTTATCTAGATAGGAAAAGGGGAATTTGCAGTCGGTTGCCTATCTACGGCATAATTTATAGTCCAAAGCCTCGCGTAAAATAGAAAATAGCTACTTTGTAGTCCGAATTCTAGGAAAAGGGGATTTGTAGTCCGTACTTCATCCTGTGAAACAAAAAAACGTAGTTCGTAATCTTAAAATCGATCGTATAAAGTTGAGGACCGTAATTCGTAGTCTGCTGTTTCTCATGTATGCGGGATAAGTACATTGTACAGAATTACACTTTAAACACGATGTAAAACAATTCTCCTCGTTTTGTTTCGTTGCTAAAATCTCGGCCTGTAGCCGCGTGTTAAATCATAAGAAAAATTCTTCGCCGATTCGCAGTCAGAATCGTGATCGATGTCCATTCTTTAGAAGGATGTCTTATATCGGATTGAATCGCGTGACGTAAGGCAGTTTCGCATTGTTCGAGAAAATCAAGACTTTCGAGGTCTCTGAGCGTTGCAATTAAAAGTTTGCACGCCTCAACCCCTTTATCGATACCGCATTAATCACCCGACAGTCCGCAATTTACCTGTAGTCCGTCTCTGCCTCCTTCGTAAAAAAAAAAAAAAAAAAAAAAAAAAATAAAAAAAAAAGATTCCATTAATGATCGAGACTCGGTCGGAAGAAATATCAGAGAACAGTTATTGGAATTACGAAAGCTTACCTCGTACTGTTTACGTATCCGAGCACCCCCGGAACGACCGATAATCGCGGCTCGTCGATACGCGATTAACCCCTTCGATGAAAGGTCTCGTTCGACGGCGAGTGCCCTCGAAAAAACACATCCTCTCCCCTTGGTTCCCTCGTGGGCTACCTACCTAAAAAAAAAAAAAAAAGAAGAAAAAAGAAAGAAAAAAAATTCGCTGACCACGAAGGACGAGCAGAGTGGACGAGGAAAGGCACGGAGGCTCGCTCTTTCTCCCTGGTCCGACGACTGGGCGGTATGGTACACCCTGCTACCGAAAAACCGAGTAAAAAGGGGAAAAAGGGAGGAGAAAGAGGAAAAAAGGAATACGAATGATGGGGTGGTGGAAATTGTCAGAGAAGAAGCGTTCGAAGAGCGAAAAAAGGAAGCAAGAAAAATTCTTGGACCGTCAAGGGTGGGGGGCTGCGGAGCAGGGTCCGAGTCAGTCGTTTTCTCTTAATTTCGAGACAGGCCGCAGGACGATATCGACTACTTCAATTCTGGGGACGGGAGGAAGAGCGAGAAACTACGGGTGGCTGGGGGAGTTGGGGTTGCGAGAGAGGATCCGGAGAGACGGAGACGGCTAGCCGGGAACGAGGAGACAAAACGTGGCATCGAGAGTCCGAGAAACAGAGAGACGAGGAAAAGGGAAGAGGGCGCGGGGGGGGGGGGGGTACGAGAGGACGAAGAGTCAGAGAGGGTGCGGGACTTCGAACGGGGTGGAAAAGACGGAAGATTCGTGGGTAGACCGGGACAGAGATATCGTAGGACGCGGAGAACGTGTACGAGTCGCGCTATCACGCGAGAACAGGGCGGCAGAGGGATGAAGAAGGGTTGGTGGGTGCAAAATGTGCGGGGGTGCAGAGAGTGCACTACCAACACCCGCAAGAAGTATCCTAGTACACGGGTACACACGAGCTTTTCGGGTAGCTGGAGAGAAAGCGGGACGGAGATAGATCGGGGGAAAACAGAGAAAGACGGAGGAAGATAGAAAGGGTTGGGATATAGGGGCATGGCCAGGGTGGTTAGGGCGAGACGGAATCGGGCAAGAGAAAGGGAGATAGAGCGAGGAGGGGTGTGCAGTCGGGAGAGGGTGGAACGAGGGTAGTCGGCAGAGAGCGTAGACATGTAGCGCATACGCCGTCGCGACGGAGGCTGCGGCTACGCGGCGCCTACCAACCACCATCTATAATCTCTATGCGGATATCGATTTTCTACCCTGTATTTCCTAAATTTATGCAAACTAGCGGGCCGTCCTCTACTCTCCACTCCCATCCCTCCGTCTGCCCTTCGGCCCAACCACCAACCACCCTCGTGTTCTGTGTTCTATACCTTTCCCTCTTCCTCTCTCGTTCTCTCTTTGCCTATCCTACCCACCTACGAACCCGTTGTTCCCCTTTGTTCCCGTGTCGCTACCTCTCTGTCCCTCTCTGGACGTTTCTCTCCTCTTTTCGACAGTTCTCGATATCTGGCCGTCCTTCTCGCTCTGCCAACTATCCTCTCCCAACCCCTTCTCTGGTTGGCCGTGTCGGTTAGCTCGGTGTTGTTCGGTATGTGTGTCGGCCCCATTCATCTAACGAGCTCAAGCGGGCTATCGCATCACGATGCACCTCGCACCTCCTCGTCACGAGGAGGTGTATTCCAGTTTACGTTGGGGGGCGGGGGGGGGGGCTGGGGCTCGATACACAAGCGTGCGCCGACCTCTACACCCGCGACACGGGGGTGTGAGCCTGTTTTCCGCTGCTTGTTAATGTTGGATTATGTGTTTCGGTTTCCGGGTTATTAATTATATCGACGCACCCGCGGCACCAGGGATTATCCGCTTCCTCGACCGCCTCCTCTCTTTTTCGAGCCCCTCTTTCTTTTCATGTTGATTTTGGGACGCCGGCTTGCAAGCGGTGGTGGGACAGAGAGAAGAGGGGCTTAATGAGGTCGATGCACATCGACTGCTGCCGCGAATCGATGAATAAATAAATGGCGCGATGCGGGACAGGACACGCGGAATTTTCGTGTCGTCAAGCTGATTCTCCGGCAGCTTCCTTTTACTATATTTTCCTTTAATCGTTATAAATTTAAATAACATCTCTTTCTGAGACTAACGGAACGATACGCACGAAAATAAAAAAAAGAATGATATTTAAACAAAGAAATTATTATATTCGAAGGAGATTATCAATTCGAGTGACAAGTCGATCTGTCGCGGTTAGCGAATTAAACGAGCTATATTTCTCCTCTGTACTAAAAATCTTCATGTCCGATTACTTACACTTACACTTACGTCGTTTACTACCGCTTCAACTGCTCGATTATCTCAAACAAACGCAGTCGTTTCCTTCGTTTCGCGCTCTCTGCGTGTTGAAGAAAATAAAACTACATCGACCCTCTCTTCTCTACTTTGATTTCGACCCCCTGGTGTCGGAGCTAGCGGCGTTTAATCGCGCGTGAGACTTTTTACGGGACGTAGCCTGGCCTTTCGGCTGAAGGCCGTGAAGACAAACGATCGTCGAGAAGACGAACCCTTGGCTCGAGGCGTCCTGACGGCAAGCATATCGTTGAGACGCGAAATAATCCACTTCCGCGTTTCTCTCCCTTTTCCATCCGTTCCATGGTTCGCGTTTTATTGCCGGCAAAGCATATCGCGTACGTCTGTGAGGAGGTGGAAAGGGAACCCTTTCGCGCGAATATTCTCGAAGGAACGCCGGCCTGAGACGCCGGAAACAATGGCAATAAAATTTTCGCAACGGCCTCGCCTCCCCGACTAACGTCATCCCACGTCCAATCGCTCCACGCGTTTCCTGGGTGCGGGCGGTTTTATAGCCGTGAATCTGCCCCCGTATCGCTTCACTTCCGGATCGGTGTAATCGCATGCATTGTGATCACAGGGGTCAATGGTGCTCTTTTGTGTACACGGAAGGGATGTTCCCTTGATGCTGGAGGATTTTCAAAATAAACATTGATTTGACAGCATTTCTCGACATCTGGTTCGGTGTAATTCTAGATAGAGCTGTTGCATAGGCCAAGGGTTATTCGTTGGGCGCTAAGGACTTTTCAAAGCTGTTGAGGTTGGTGTTTGGCGATGGAGAATTCTGGGAATACATTTTGCTTTCGCGATGTATCTTGTTGAGAACAACGATTGTTGTGCAATTCATGGAGTACTTTCAGCCGAGTTGTTCAATTCTCAACCAGTACTATGGTAATGTTACTATATCTTTAATTGCAGGTAAAAATATTTTTTGTACGTTTGGCCTTTCTTGAGGCAAATACAGCATTTAGTAATTTTGCGAACAAGTAAGAGACACTTGAAAGTCGACGCGCGAGCCAACAATCTGATTTGCCGAACTGACTGTCGGGTATACGGAATGGGCAGCAAATTAAGGCTCGGAGGGTGGTAAAGAACTGTGAAATTCATCGCGGCTCGATAAGTCGATTGGATTCGTTAGGCCTCCACTTTGGCCCAATTCCGGCAGTTTTACTTTTAAATGAGGCGTAATCGATATCGCGTTTATCCGCGTGTCTCCCAATCGACACACCTTGATTTTCTTCGATTTTAGAATCCACCTTAACGGAATATTAGTTTCGACACCACATAAGAGTGCCTTTCTCTTCCAAAGAATGTTTTTACTTACATCTAAAGTATAAATCTTCCAAACTTCTGTTGACTTCTGTTAACACTTTATCGTTACCTTATCAACAGTCAAAAAATGGTAATTTTACGAAAAATTATAAATTGATTATCTCCAGTCCTAGTTAATTTTTGTAAAAAGTAGAAAAAACAGTTCGATCGAAAAATGGATACTCAGTTTTCATCGAAGTTTACAATGCTGCCTTGCCATTACAACGCAATTATCGTCCATTTATCTGTACGCGAATGTTGTTCGGTCCACGTTTCAGAATTTACAGGGCGCCATTTTCGTGTTTCCTACGGTAGCTTCTTCATATTATTGCCACGGATGTCCATTAAATTAGAGTACAATCCGAGGACACCGTTGGCCATTTCCATTGTCGCGGTAACGATAAATAAAAGGGGGTGGAAAGAGGCACGAGGGGGAAGCGCGTTCTCCTCGTTCTAAATAAATCTGTCCGCGGTACTATTCCCATTCAACGGCGTAAAGATATCCGCGAAAATAAACGAGTAGATCGAAGCAATCCCCCAAGGAGACTGACGCCGGTGCCTGAAAAACGAATGAATTATGCGACCAGAGGAATGCCGTCTCGCAGCCGTACTCAGATTATAAAAGTCGCGAGTTCGTGTTCCTCTTACGGCCTGCATATCAGTTCTTGGAATTGTCCCGGAGAAAATTATTTCTTCCGAGAGCATGATTCTTCTATTTGACGCCAGCTTTTTTTTTTATGATCGAAAAGAATTGACGTTTCTTCTTAAATCGAGGATGACCTTGTTTCATCTTCCGTTTGGCAAATACACATCGAACCGAGAATATTTATTTGTTAACTGTTAAATTGATCTGTTAACCCCTTTTGATTTTCGTCGTGCACGAAGATTGACTATAATAATAATTTATCTTCCTCGTAATGTCCAAAGTTACTTTACATTTCCTTCGTCGTTTCTTCTAACGCAGAATGAAGAATTTCTTGGAAACTTCTCAACAAACCTTCCAATATACTTTATCTCCGAAGATTTCCTTCAAGTTTCCCACAGCACAATCTAATATTGTATAAAATAACTGCGTATCATCTGCAAGTTTCACCTCGAGTAACGTATCGGAAAGTAAAGCCTTGGCAAAATCAAATCAACCTATCCTCGAGACTCGTTCTCCTAAATGGCTTTTCGCAAACCAAACCGCAAACCTCGTTTGGGGGCGGTTTCTCTGCAAAGAAGGGGTCTCGCAAACAAATTAAGCGCGGCATTTCGCGGCGGTGTCTCGAGGAATCCTCGTCGTCTCGCGTAAGTTCAAAGGCCGCGCGGAATGAAACGCCTCAGGGGTTGAACAAATGGGGAGGATGGGTTAAACTGGGGGTGGCTCGGGATGCTCGATCCTCTACGTAGTTATCATACATATAGGGTGTCCCAGGTCTTTTTTTTATTTTTACTTTCTTTTATCTTTTTTGGCTCCATTTTACCATTATATGCTACGATTATAATGAAGAGAATGAAAAAATGTTATATAGAAATCAATTTCGGATAAAGAAAGAAGATAAAAATCCTATACACTCGGGCGCGCAATTCTCATCGTCCATAAATATTTTCCTTTATTTTACCAAATCTGTCACAGTGATATAAGAGACGAATGAGGTTGTTAATCGAGTATTTATGAGCGTATTCTTATACAATATTTTCTCTCATTTTTACTCGTACCATATATACTGTCATTATTTTACGCAAAAAACCTGGAACACCCTAGTACGTATATACAGATTTATATATACATATATTGAGATAGAAAGAGTAGTAGGAGGGGTTGTAATATTTACAACACTCTATGCAGAGGCCGGAATTGCCTATAAAGAAATCGCGGAGTCGCTTTGTTCGCGTCATAACGTAGTAACGTAAGGGGGCCAGCAGCTATACGGTCGGGAAGCATGCCAAATTAATAAATATATTCCAGTCTATCCCAGCCTCTCTCTTTTTCTCCTCTCATCTCCTCTTCCCTTCCTCTTCTATGAAGCGCCGTGTAGCCATTGCCATCGAGCGTTTGGAAGCGGCCCACCTATGGGCTTCCCATAAATTCTCGATCGACGCGCACCGACCAACTCTCCATCCCTCTATGCTAACCCCTTTTCCTAGCCACGGACACTCGAGCTTTTTCCCCGTCGCGCGTACATGTGCATACGACCACTCCGAGTCTCGATTCTTCGGTTTCGTAATTTATGACACGGCTTCCGAAGTAACCGTCTTCTGGTATCTCGATTTATGGAACTCGAACGAGCTTTTTTCTTTCCGTTTTTGTTTTCGAAATTTGGCCATTTTTTGTTCAGATTGCAGTACAGAGGATATTCCGGTGTATCGCGAACGGTTGAGGTTGCTGTTTGGAATACGAAATTTCGAGAGGGTGGTTTGTATGTTTTTACGCGGTTTACGTAGATCGTGATACGCACAATCGTGTGAACACGCACGTGTCGTTAGAGTTTTTTGCTGCCGCCGATAGACACAACAGACATTTGTCAATCTTTCGTTTCTGTACGGTGTGATGTTGTGACTTTGTGAAACGGAATATGAGAGTTCTGGGAGGCTTTCTTGAATGAAACACCTTTTTCTTCCCCTCGGCGGCGGTAGAAAGTTTCTCGTAGCCTTAAATCTCGGCCGAGATTCTCGCGGTAGAAACATCCTTCTTTCTAACTACGAGTGGACGAAGTTTAAGAGCTTGAGTGGACAATTGTCTAGAAGAGTCTCCTTCGCACCTTCTTCCCTCGCCAAACTACTTTCTTCGTTTTCAAAAAACCATGACGATTCGCAACAACCTTTCACAGTATAAAGATCCAACTACTTAACTTCGTGGATGTACGAACTTCTCGAATATTTCTTTTCAGAAAAAGAGCGTAAAACGTCTGTCGTATCGTGGAACGAATCGATCACTTTTCCAACATTTTCAGTTCGCCGGGAATGGACGAGCTTCCTGATGGCAAAGTGGCTGATTTGCCCGCTTAATTCCCGTGACACGCGTTACAACGCGTGTGCACAATTTTGATAGGATAAGCGCGCGTAAACACGCAGCGAACAGAGTCGCGACAGCGGCTCGAAACGAGGCCCGAGGCCGAAAAACCGAATCGATACTCGCGCACACGTGCATCCAGGATGCCTGTCGGTGTTCTCTGCGAGAGAAATCGCTATAGATTACGCTTACCGGGGGGCGGGGGGCGGGGGGGGGGAGTGGCCTGAATTTAACCCCGACAGTTAAGCCCTTTGAAGCAGCTAGTCGAGATAGAGATATGCGTTTCCATATAAAAGACGTTGATTTAAATGGATATGATCTTTTTGCTTCGAGGAACATTCTAGCAATGCTAATAATAATTGCGTTACTGGCATTATTGGTATTATTTTATGTTTGCGAGGAAATAAATCGAACGAATTGTACAATTTATTGCCTTAAAAAATTTCGAATAATTTAGAAGATACATTGGTTCGAAATCGAGACACGTTCAGTACAGTAACATTTCGCAATTCCATGATGCATGACATTTCGGTTAGCGTAGAAGCTCTGGTGTAGATTCGGGACACGTTCCCATCGTGAATCAAAAGAGCGCGTGACCCAGTAGCTCTCGAATAATTCTACCAAATTCTGTCTTTTAAGCCATCAGCAAATTCAAAATCTTGATTTCTAAAATTCGAATCTGAGGCTTCCAAAATCGAATGTTTGCGTGAAAATCCGATGATGCGGTACAGAAGAGAATTTCAATGTCATCGAAAAGAAGAAAGCACCGAGGCCAAGTACAAGCGCGTTCGAAAGAAGAGATCGCGTGGAGGTAGCACGTGGCACGGGAAGTGGCGTGCACATGGCCGACCTAAACTCGCCTCGCCGGCTGCCAAAGATTCGTAAACCCGTAATTCGTACGTAGGGGGCTAGCGTTGTTGATTTGGCGTACGGCGTACGCCAACACAGTCCGGCCACGTGGTTCGACCGAACACGCGCTTTTCTTTTCGCGATCATGCGCCAACCGGCTCCAACCCGGACGAAAAATTCATCGAACCGCTCTGTTTTCGCGATCCCTCTTTGTCCCGATGGATCTCCGATCTCCTTTACACGCGAGGGAAACGGTGTTTTGACTCTTCACGACTCTGAGATGGCTCTACGTCTTTTCCGGAACATGGGTTATTCCGATTTGTTTGATCATCCCAATGCAGCCAGTTCCATGATTCAATTTCCATCATTTGTTATTATACGGAACTGAGTTCATTTCGATGGAATCGTGATTTTTTCGGAATTGCGTTATATCCATTGTTTTGTGTCCCTCGTATGGAACGGGCAGATGTGAGTAATTTGCTAAGAGAGATCAATGATCATATTTGCCGATTTATCCGTATTTCGTGAACTGTTCGAAATTTACGCACGCGAATCGAAAGTAAATCGAACAAATTCGATGTCACCGTCAAGCTTCTCAAACTCACACCCATGTTTATAGAATCCTCTGTCTGTATATGTGATGTAATCCGATAAAAATGGATTAATGTGCGCAAACGGTTTTTCGAGGTAAACGTATTTAAAATTATGCACGCCGTGGAGGCTTATTACCGAGTATCATCGTTTCATCGTGTGCATGAAAGGCTTGGTGAAAACTCGAAAATTCGTTGACAGTGTAGAAATAGGAGACTCGTCCTTTTTGGCGGATGCACATCGTATATCGAGAATTTTTCACCTGAAGTTGAATAAACTCCTCTTATTCGCGCAAGAAAGCCCCGTAAAATACTTCGTAGACCAGCTCCACCAATTACCACTTTAAAAGAGGCGGCAGATAAGTAGAGTGGCCCGAAAAAATCGGCAAATACACGGGAATCCTCTCGGTCTGTACGCCTCTAATAACAATAACTTTTACGAAGTAGCCAGGCCAGGCGGGCAAGCCTCTCGAGGCGTCCATTACGTCGCGATATAACGCGTCTCGGCCAGCCCTTGCTTTCTTTTTCTCTCCGCCGTCTACCCTCAACCTCCGAGCCACCCACCCTCTGTTTCGCGGTCCAGCAGACTGCGACAATTTGCCGCATAACGATGCCTTCTTTCTTCTCGTAATTGAATCTAAATATTAAAGCTCCGCCGGCTTTGGCGCCGTCCTCCTTGATTTTTCGTTCCTTAACGCACCTCCGGCGGCGTTGGTGGCTGAAGGGGCGACGGAGGATGGCGTCTGCACCCCGACCACTGTCGAAAAGTTTCGAGACCAGCGTCCTCGTTGCCGCGGAGTATCGTTTAGAGCGATTCTCTGCCCGGTGAAATTACGCCGTAACGCGTGTTAAAGGGCTCAGCTCGTTCAGAAACTTCCCCTTCTAAACGACCGTCTCTGCCTTGTATCCAGGGCTTCGTTCGGATTATATTCGACCGCCAGGTACAATTGCCTTGCGTTAGAAAACAGTTAGACAGAGTATTTGATGATTATTGTTGAGATCGATTCGGGAAATTAAATATGTCCGTTACTCTCTAATTATACATTACATCATACATTACACTCGATTTTTGCATCTGGTTTGTTCGTATTCATCGAGTAACTTTCGAATGCAGTATGTACATATACTATAGTTATAGTTCTAGCGGGAGTTATAAATTTAGAAGTCTATGATTACAAGATCATAATTATGCCAAAACGATTCGAGAGGTTTGCAGTCTGTCGTATTTAAAGATGGATAACTGACGTGTCACTTGGCTGCGAACTTTTACAATTTTTTGCCTGCAGTTACAAATTTATTTAAAGCTATACGTACTAATTATATAAGAGACCGCATCTTACATATACTTTGAAACCGAACGAAAAATGAAGGCAAATGGTACAAATTAGCTAACGAACGCTTAAATTAGCGAAATTAAACGAGACATCTTAGAGCAGAGATGATGGAACGCATTTAGCTAGCAAGACTTCGCTAAAAGACGAACTAATAGAACCTAATCGGAAATAAAGAAACGTTCTCGCAGCATCGATCCTCCCTCCCACTCGATTACACAACTCCAATTAACCCCATCGAGGAGACAATCCCTTTTATTCTTCTCACTCATTCCCCTCCGCTCTTTCGTGTACTTGTCTCCTCTCGTCCCCTGGCCGTGTTCGCGAGAATGGGAAGACGAAAACGAGCTGACCGTCGGCCGTTAGGCTAAAAATGCAGCCTCCGCTTTATTTCCCGCGCTTGAAAATAGCCTGTGAGCCTCCGCGGCCGTAGTTGCTGCGGCAGCGGTGGTGGGGGCCTGTCGTGGCGGCGGCGGTGGGGGCACGGCAGGACGAGTGGTGGAGGCACGACAGCGACGGCACCCAGGCATTTTCGAAGTGGGGGTCAGCCCCTACCGCGATTCTCTGGGGGCGGCGGCGCCGAGGGAGGGCCGCGCTCACCGTCGACACACTCACACATGGGAATGCATTAACGGTGGATGATGCACATGGGGGTTTTATATAGGGTGACGCCGGTGTAACGCTGTTAGTGTTTGTTATCGCAAGTGGTTCTTGACTTTTCGAAATGGATGTGTGGTCGAATGGATGATTTTAGGATTGGATGGAGGGGACGCCCGATCCATAATTTTGAGAACTTTTCAGGCACTTCCCAAGGTTGTTCTTCCACCCGTTTGTGGATTGTTAAGGTAAAGGGGATTTTGCGGCGGATAAGGATTATTACGGAGGAGCAAGGTAAAGCATTATGTATTACATGGAGGATGCAAGGAGGTGGTTTTAGCAAACTTCTGTCGCGAACTTCCTACCGCGGTTTCTCGGTTCGCCTTATTTCTCGGATTCAACTTTGGCTGCCTTCTCAGCTCACTTTGCGAGTAGACGCAGTGTTTGGATGAATTGCGCGGATGGTAATTAGATGAATGGGGATTATGAAAGCGATTGTTAAAATGCGATAGAATTCGTGATGTTATCAGAAACTCTTTCTAGATTACTGGTTTAATTTTGAGTCGGATAGAGCAGAAAACTTGTTAATTGAAAATAAATCTTCTTTTTTATAGGAAAGATGCCCGTTAGAAATAGCTTTGAAGAAAAGTGTTTATCGTTGGTTCATTGAAAGTCGATTAATCTCAGGCCACCCGGTATGCAGGAACGTGCGTACGTTTGCTAAATTCATTCGCGAGAAGTACGACCGTAATACGTAATTTCGGTGTGCGCGAATTCGAGGATGCGCTTACTGCAGCGGGTACACGTACGAGCTCTCGTAATTATGTACGTGGAATTTTAAAAGAACGTACCGGCAATGAAATTAAAAAACACTGCTCTGAAAAAGAAGAGAGAGAGAGAGAGAGAGAGAGAGAGAGGGAGAGAAATAAAAAGAACGACGAAATTGCAGAATGATGTTCAGCTTCGTGAAACGTCGGTTTCACGTTTCGTCTACGTTTAGATTGCACAGAAGAGTCTTTGACGAATCACCAATTGAATTGCTCTGACGAATCATTTATTCCGAGCCACCAAACGTGTCGATTTTCATAGCAACTCGTCGATACATTTAGTATCCACCATTTCTTTCTACTTTGAGTTAATTTTTGACATTTTATTTATTTGTACTCGTAAGAAGGAATTGCAAACGTTAAAGTCATTTATGTCTGTATGAAGTCTGTATTATGTTCCCTTGCCGCTGAACTATAGTGCTATCTTCTTAGAAATCCGAGAGAAATTTGCTCGAGAGAGCACGAGGTTAATCATCAGTTTCACTTTTAAAAATGTCCCAATTGGCAATCAATTCTTTTAAACTGCGAATCTATTAAAAGCTTCTCGGAAAGCCACTTTTTTTCGTCGTAAGATAAAAATCGTTTTCCGTTAGGGTGATTCTCTTCCAAAGCTAAACCATTCGATCGCGATACCGCGTGTAGCGAGATCAAAGCGAATCCCATTTTCACGAGTTGCTGTCGTGATTACGTCGGGCAAAAGACGAGGCATAACACACGCGTGGGCTTCTTTCGCGTCCGCGGCAGGTATGCGCCGTGTCACACCGTGTCATATATTCGCGCTGCTTGAACCGTGCCACGAAAGCTCGCGGCAAATCCAAAATAAATCGCCGGCAGCTGTTGCGTCCGTATCTTGCCGTTCCTCTAGATACCAGACGTGCATTTTCCAGCAGCTCTGCGTTTTTCTTAATAAAACGTTCAAAGACTTAGTAGTCTCGAAATTATCTTTCTAAACCGTCCCGTGAGAGCGTCCCGTCATTCTCGAAAAATTACCACGAAAAACATACTCGCTGCTAAACTGTAAAAGTTTTCGACTCGATAATTTATAATTTAACAAATATCGTACTTCTCCATAGCAAACGAAAGCGTCGTGGACGATTGGAAGATTTTCTTCTAAAATTCTCGCAATACGATCTTGGATCGTCGTAATCGATCGCGTCTTATAAAAGCTGAATCGCCTCGAAATCATCAGTCAAACGGTGATTAATAATGCTTATCGTGCCGGGAAAGTAACTATTTGGCGACAATCGACACGGCGACAGAGGAAGAGATTGCAAGGAAGGACGAAACTGTGAAACGAAAGGAAATCGCGCGTTGGTCCGGAAAACGCGGCAACCTGTTTCCGCTTTGTTCCTCCGATCTTTCGCGAGGGCCTGGTCGCGTGGGGGCGGATGGAAGAACTCGCAGCGAGACGTAAAACGGAAATAGAAACGGCTGAGAGCATCGATGCTCTTCCGCGTTCCAACAATCGCGTGGACCGACTTCTTCTACTTCTGTTCTCTCTCCACCTCCTCGTAGAAAACTCGCGTTCTTTCGTTTCCTCTTTCCTTCGCTCGGACCGGCTTTGTTTCTCGTTGATATTGCGATTGAAGCTCCCTTACTTCCTCGGGATTACCTCTGGCTGACTGGCCCCCTTTTTAAGCCACTCTGCACGCCACTTCCGTTTCGATGTCGTCCTCGCATTCCCTGGATGTTTGTGCCCGAAATAGCTGCCGCTTTTGTGAATCCTCGGATCTCTTCCTTTCTTCCTTCTTCCCTCCCCTCTTCTCTTCTCTTCTCTTTCTATAGATATATCTTACAAGGCTGTTATTGTCGCGTTGGAGAAGCTCCTGGAAAAATCTGACTTGCGCACGATTTTCTTTCTTTCGAGGAACCAGAAGCTGAACACCTTTTAGCCACGATTTTTATCGATTCGAGCGATGGATGAACATCGATGGATTTATGATTTGTATTTCGGTAATATTTGGTTGAATATCGAATCTCTGAGTCACATTTGCGACTGATTTATGAATTTCGTTAGCCATTCATTACGCGCGAATTTAAGTGCAGATAACGAATGGAATAAAAATTCTTCAGTCAACAAATTATCTGTCGTTGCATAGCTCAGTCGACGAATTTTCTAGCTTTCGGTGCACGGGAACGAAGGGTTTCCCAAAAAAGAGGAGCAAATCCCGAAAGAATGGGTTTAGAACGAGTTGCCTCGAATTATCCTGCGACGCTTCCTCAATTTCAAAGAGGGAGAATTCGAAGACGGTCGTTCCGTTTGGAATAATCATGCGAAACGCGACGAACCGTCAGAATTGGAGGCTGTCCTCCTCTTCACGGTATTTACGTTCAATTTCACTGAGTCTAATGTAACGAGGGCTCGTTGGCTCTCGAAGTGAGACGAATTCGATTGTTCCGGCCGAAGCTGGATAGGGCCGCTCGGATCGAACGAGCCGTACGTGAATGTGCTACAGAGAGAAAAGCATAAAAATGAACCGCCTCTCCGAGATTTATTTACGCGGAGAAACTTACGACTTTTATTCAATACCTGACTCGTCGAGCCCGAAGAATTCCACGGCGATCGCGATCGACGGCGGCAATGCATCGGACAGATTGTTTCTTACGTGTCCCAGAAGATTATATCAACACGTTGCTTAAGTGGATTACGGTCGCTCGCAGCAACGAATATTTGCGGTAGAATTCCTCTAATTCCTCTAATAATATTTCGATCGAACTTGAACTTTGAAAAGATTATTCTCTTTGCCTGAGAGGCTCGTTTATTTCCTGTTAAACTCGATCGAAATACTCTCGACTCTGTTTCGTACCAATTTCCAAACAATCGTGGTAGAAGCGGATTGTCGAGCACGTATCGACCGACGCTGGTCAAGAACGGCTGGAATAGCATCGCGAGAAATCGGTGGCGTGAACGAGGTAAACTGCCGCGCCTAGGTGTACATACGCATGTCACGATATACGTGGCCGGTGCGTTCGCAGCCCTCCTTCACACTCGGCATACTTGATCGGGTTTATGCAGGATGCACCGTAACCGCAGCCCAGGTCTCTCCCACAGTTGAGCCGGCCTGCGTGTCCGCGTGACATTTCTGTGCGCGAGACTCTCCGGGACGTGCCTGAAATTTTCTCGTGCGCGAAAAACGCGCTCGCGCGACTACTCGCACTACCGCCTAGACGGTATTAAGGACGCAACGAGCTGGAAAATGTTCGTCGTTCGTAAACGGCCGACGTGTTTCTAACGTATATGTAGATCGGCCTCCGATCAACGTTTGGATTAACGGTGTTCTTATCGATGGGCTTGATTTCGAATTGATAGGCTGACCGCAACGCGAATTTTATATATTTTACCTTGGCAACCGGAATAGATTCAAAATACATTACGTTATAACATTTAATTCTTCCAAAATATATATCGTATTTGCTTACTCTTTTCTAACGATGTTATCTAAAAACATTCACAAGCGATGATCCATTTAGTCCATGAAGTTTATCTCGTGTTGATCATTTTAAAAAGATTAGTGAAACGTAGACGACAGATGAACATGAGTGTATATATACATAAATAAATATTTTTATGTTATACCGATTTTCGGACAAATTCTCATTATAGTTTCCCGATATTACAGAAAATAAATTTTAAGAAACTTGCATCTATTCGATCCCAAAATTCGTCGTTTACCTTTAGAGAACCTGTGCTTTCACACGATACCTCGAGCCAAGAAACATCCTTGGAACAAAATCGCGTAATCATTCCGTATAAAGTCTATCTCCCAGCAAAATCTCGGTTTCATTGGAAATGTCTGGAGGAAAATCTCGTAGGTCGAGGTTTTACCGAGAATCGTCGATGGCCTTTGAGGCACTTGGACGAGGCGGCGCGCGCGTTAGGACGCGCAGCAACGCGGCAGCGGTTTTCTTGTTCCTCGCAAAAGTATCGGAGCTCGCACGTGCGTGGCAGAAAGGGGCTAGGCGGGATAGATCGACGTCGTCGTCGCGTCGATGCATTCCGCGTGCTTTCGACGCATTTCTCAGGGACCTTATGCACCCGCGCGCATTTGCTATTCCACCGGGGGCCGTGGCCGTGAGGTGAATAACAGAAGCGGAGCCGAGGCAGGTCGACGAGCGTGCCCGCCTGCGAGTCGAACGCGACGCGACCAACTTTGTTCGGAGATTTCCACGGTGACTGAAAAACGAGCCTGCCCTAGGCGTAAGCGCTGCCTGGAATTTTATCCGATATACTCGAACAGAGAGAGAGTCTTCGCCTTCCGAGAGAGCATTGCGCGGAATTTTACTTTGTTTTCAAACGAAGACAGTCTCGGACGAAAAGGAATTTTGACTCCGCAACTCTCGATACTACGATGATCAGCAGTCGTTGTCTTTGGAAATTTTCTGGGAAATCTTATAACCTGTGATCCTTGATATTTCGAAATGTTCCAATAGACGATTTGTAAACGTTCAATATGGCTTCGTAAGGATTTGTCGTCTTTTTACGTTATCTTTTTATTTCATTTAAAAAAGATTGTCACACCTTGATACGACGATGATAGTAAGTTCTTGAATGGAATTGATGAGCAATTTTGTCTCTATGCGTTGACGAACAGAAATTAAACGACGTAGGAGTAGTCTGGACTGGGTTCAGGGGGTGCTCTTCGATGTTGGAATTTGCGTAGAAGCTTCGAAGGTTCGCTTTGTCAAAAGACAAACGATGACCAGAGTATGCGAAGTTTAGAATAAAAAATTAGAAAAGAGATTGCCACTGTTTCAAGTCCTTGCTTTAGGATAATTTATAGCTACGTACTTAAGTTACCGTTAGCTATTCGCTATTGTCGCACCGTTTCAAATGCAAAATATGCACAGATTATACATAATTCGTAGTCGGTAATTCTTCGTCTACCGAATTGAAACTACAGTCTAAACCAAGCTCCACTATAAATTCGTCGAATAGAAAGAGTTTGAAAGAGTTGCCGTATTGAGAATTCGAAGAATATCGGTTCGATATTATTCTAAAAATGTTGAATCGCGAAAGATCGTAAGGCACGGCGATAAAGTCCCTTCCATCGAAAGATGCTAAATTAAAATTGCGAAGGACGAGGACAGAGAGGGTCGCGTGGGACTCGAGGAAGGTCAAGATATCAGAAGGGTGGAGGAGAAGGGGACACATGGGAACGTGCTCCCGCATATCGTTCCGACGAATAGTTTGAGGTCAGCGTTGCTTTGGTCCCGAGCCATCGGACGGAGTTTGTAAACTGGCGGAACTTTCCAGATCAACAGCTGCCTCGACTTACCGATATACACGAGCAACTCCTTTCGAATATGGTTTCTGTAACCAGTTTACGACGATGCGTGCTATACTAGAAAGTCGTTTCTTTTTACGCTTCGAACATAAAAGACAGACAGAGAGTTTACCAGGAGTCCGAATGCCAGTTGACTCTCGGACAGTTATCTTTGCTCTCCTTTATGAAAGATGGGAGCGGAAGTGGAATTGTCCTGTCTGCCATGCCCTTTCCATTTTCCTTGCTAACTTACTATAGTCGATGTAAAGTTGACAGAAAATTGGTAAACTGGAAACTGGCTAATATAGCAATATATATATATACAAATTTACGGAAACGTAATGCAAACCTAATTTTTGTATTTAGAAACTAAAGTTGTATATTTTGAGGAATTTATGCCTCTGAAAGGTAGAAAGTTAGAAATTTTATAATACAAATGCTTTAAGAGAAGCGAGTTGAAAGATGTATCCGAACGGAAACAAATCTTTATGGATTACAGAACGAGAAGCTGGAAGTAAAACAGAAATGGGCCTCGCGGCTTTTAGGCAAGTTACGAAAGGATATCACGCAGGAGTACAGGGAAGACTTCGTACTGAGTATCACGGGGAAAAGGCCAGCAATGTGTGTCCTGAGTAATCCTGACCAGAAGGGTAAAATGCGTCGTATCGACTGCCTGCGTCAAGCCGATAAGGTACGTCTGACTATTCCCTTCGCGATCCACTTACTTCTGTTTAAGTTCCGTATGCTATCGACGAAACTCTTTCGACGAGCATAAAGCAAGGCGACGCTTGATCTATAAAATCAACTAATCGTTTTCTGATTACACTTTCTATTCAATAATATATTTAATTTAGAAGTATATTCTTAAATACTTAGTAGTACTATATTTTGCTCGAAATTCAAAACTTCAATTTTCTAATGAAAAAGTAGTTGAAATTCGACAATTTCAACGAGTTCAATTTCACGTGAAATCGCGAAAGGTGCGTGAAAACCACCGTGGACCGGAGGAAATCGAATATGGTCCCTGGTGATGTTCCTGCATTCAGGTACAGTCGATAACCCTTGGTCGTCGTCGTTGTGTCGCAGGTATGGAGGTTGGACCTAGTAATGGTGATCCTCTTCAAGGCAATTCCGTTGGAGTCGACGGACGGGGAACGGCTGGAGAAGACTGCGGAATGTGCTCAGCCGGGCCTCTGCGTCAACCCCTATCACATCAACGTCTCCGTCCGGGAACTCGATCTCTACCTCGCCAATTTTATCACCAGCCACGGTAAGGGTTCGCCACTATACTCATTCGATTAAGGAGAGACTCTCGACCCCATGAGAGTTTCAAACAGGGAAATCTATTTCCTAGAAACGTATCTAGTTCGGTTCTCTCGTTCGAATCATCGATAGAGTCGTTTCTTTCGTTACCTTTGAGTAGCTGACTAATCGAATCGATCGGCAATTTCAGAGACGAACGAATCGTGTCTCGTCGTACGTTAGTTATTTGCAACAAATAATCGCAGCCGGTTAACCATCGCAAACAATCTACCCAAAAAATAATCAGCTCTACTGCTTATTAGCAGTTGTCATTGTATCGGTACAAAGAGCTATTAGCTTGTCTTTATTCGATGAGGGGTACGTACTTTGTTTAGAATACATAGATTATTTCGTCGAAAAGCGATGTAATGTTGCGCCCATGAAACGCGTTAGGTGCTTCGAACGTATGGAATAGTGTGACTTAAAACCCGTTTTAAGCCCCAAACTAAATGTGTTTTAGATGCTTGATCGAGCATCAAACACCAAACCATCAATAGTTATTGCCATTCTTGATTCCACCACGAAGTATTGGCTCGACGTGTCGGTTCTCGTTGATCTCATAGAGCAGAACCTAGAGAAAGAGAGGGGCAGGGGAGGGAGAGACAGAGAAGCGGGTGGTGGTCTGAATCGAGCGTGGCGCGTTCATTCACTCGCACATCCGTCCATTCAAAGTGTCCACTCGACTCTCGGCTTCGATTCAAAGTTTCTTGGAACGCTCTGCCAATTTCAACGGCCCCCATACAAGCAACGACGGGGCTCTGGTTGTTTTCATGGCGCGGGCCTGGGTATCGCGCGCGAGCCCATTCTTCGCTGGCTCGTTTTCCAACCGGTGTCAAGGGGGACAAAGACTCGTAGGAAGAGCACCGGTGGTGATCTATAACGATCTGATTGGCAGACTTTCGCGACCACTCCAAGGATCGTTCTTCAAGAATAGTCGATCTTGTCCAACGTCCAAGGCATCCGGTCGTTTCGCGTTCCATGATCCGATGAATTTAACCCGATACCCTCTGGCCACCTCGACGCCTTACATCATGGATTCTAGAACGGATTCTACGATGAATAGTGCAGAAGTGATTGGCTGTAGAGATAGGAGAAACAGCCCGTCGATGGTAGATGCTTGAAAGATTTTCAAGGTTTCCAAACGGAGATCTAGAGCGTTAGGGTGAGATGATATTAGGGATGTTTGAGGTTATGCACGTAGTTTAGAAGGTGTGGTTCTCGAATCCTTGGAATGATTGAATACTTCAAGGTGAATATTTAATATATAAAATTCCTATCACTTGCGGAATTCATAATTTCTTCCTACTTCCGAAAAGTATCTCGTATCTCCAAATCTCGCAATTGGAAAACCTTTCAATCCCCCGAACTTCCCCGAGGAGAAGTCAATCCTCTTGAAACCCCTCTCTTTGAATCGCAAGATTTACAAAATTTCCGGGAACCCAAATTTTCCTAGTTTCGTTATCGAGCCAAGCGACGACCCAAGAGGATCTGATCCCAAAACAAAGTAAGCGAGACAACAGCGGTTACACGTGGCCCGTTGATCGACGTGCTTCGATCGATGGCAGCTGGCAGGAGGGCCGAGACTGGCGCCCGTCCGCGCTTCTTCTTTCATTCGGTTTCATCGAACTCACTGACTCAGTCGGGAAACACGTAATTTCCGTACGTACGCGCGCGTCCTGGCAGAGCCCAGTTCTCGCCCCGTGACTCGCACACGCTCCGTGTGTTGGCTCCTCGCATCTCTTTCTCTCTTCTTCTTTTTCGCCAGGCTATGAACCCGTGTGGCTCACACACGCCTTGGCAGCCGGCTTTCTAATGTTTACAGCCGCGGTTGACGCAAAAATTGGCCAGGCCTACCGCGCACCACCTACGAGAAAGAGAAAAAAACGCTCAGCTGCCAAGACATGGGGTAGGTTAGGCACTTTCCAGACCGTTCGTCGCCACATCTGATCGTTTCCTTCTCGTTTCGTACTCTGCTGATCGTTTAACCCAGATATACCAGAACCTTCCTCCTGCTATTTTTTGAATTGTACGTATTAATTAGGTTTCCCCATTGCTGTTACCTAGTTTTTGAAAGATGAGTATCCATTCCAGAATGGCCTATTCATCATCTTCCCCAGGCTGGTTGATCATTTAATTTCTTTGCTAATTGATATCGATATCTGATTGAATCGAAGGAAGAACGACATCAGAAAATGTACATCGATAGAAGGAACATTTTCACTTACATATAGAGAGAAGATGCTACTGTTTGAAAAAACTATAATATAGGGCTGTCGATTCTGGGTCGCTGGTTTTATAAATGTCGCTAGTTTCTATCTATATCGTGGAACTGTAGTGCTCTACGATATATCTACTGAAATTTATCTAAACCATTTGCAAACATAAAACTTATCTAAATATCCATGAAACTGCGATAAATACTATGTATGTATATATATATATATATATGTGTGTCAAAGGAAATTGTCATAAAAATCTTAGAATAAGAATATTAAATGCGTGCTTTAAAAAATCGAATAGAAATCTGTTCGGTGCATTTTTTAGCATTCGGTCATCGTGGTTTGAAACTAGTAGCTGCCGTGGTCTAATTAGTATCCGAATCTGTTCTCTTTACTATCTTGTAGTTCCATTTCTTCCTTTCACATTTTTTTTAATCGTTAGCTGGTCGTTTAATTCCTTTCGCCTAAGAAGTTTGCTAGACCAGCTTGTTCAAGGCAGATCAGGTTAATCGCTGTTATTTATTCGCGTCGAAACTACAGGCACAAAACCCTTTTCGAACTTCGCGACCCAATTAACAGCGAAGACCGTCTCGAGCCACGCGAAGATTCGTTCGTTTGGGTTCGCTACATCTCAGAGTTTGCCAACTTCCTTGAATTCGCCCAAAAAGATTTCGTAGCTCGTTTTTTTTTTTTTTTTTTTTTTTTTTTTTTTTTGGTCTCCGCGTCCTACTTTCAAAGCTTCAAGGTCTCGATTAAACTCAAAAAATTCGTGCCCTTGTTTCTCGTAAATCTTTGTGTCTCGAATTAAAGGCGTGTGCACAGAAGTGTCGAAGAATGCCAGTCGACGGTGCACGGACGACGAACGATCAACATCATAAAAATTCCTGGCCCTCTGTAAATATACACGGCATCACAATAATATAAACTTACTGGCTGGCAAGGCGCGGCGTGGATAGCGAAGGCTCCGCTACTTCGGACCCTTTCGGATTATCCGCCGCGTCGACGTATGCTAAAAGTAGACACTTGCTGCGTTCGTTTCGACTGACCTAATAGACAGTATTATTGCAGAAGGGAAGTACATAGCCCGAAACGAGAAGGACCAGGGACGCTTAATATTTCAATTCCACTCGCGTATCTTCGTTGTCATCGCCGTTCGAATGACGGAACGTTTTCTTCCAAACGAAGGAAAAACGACGGCTAAATGGTCGTTGAGCTTATGGTGGATTATCGATGGTAGACACGGTCCCTAATCGGTTACGTTGGCAGAAAATAGTTTGTAAGGTTGATAAGAGAATCTTCGCTGGTTTCAGGGTACCAAAAGTGGGGAAAGAAGAGTTTTCAATTAGGTCGATCTTGATTAGCTCGAAGAAAGATATCTTTAGAATAGTCTTCATACTTTATCTGTAGGAAGTTGGATAAAAGAGGTAACTGGATTCGTCCTCGTCTTAAACAATCGTTTCCATTTTCGCGTTTCATTTGAAAAAGGAAATTCGAAGATCCTGTTTAATCCATTAATCTACGTTGAAATCCGCGAACTGAAACTACGGTTAAACAGCAGCGCGGCTACCTGTCTCTTTTAAACTTTCGATCGATCATTCTGTTAAATACTAACTAACTAAGAAGAAGGAGGGAGAGAGGGAGAGAGAGAGAGAGAGAGAGAGAGAAAAGAAAAGAAATGAAATTTAACCTGAAGAAGGGAAAGAGGAGGTTGATCGTCGGTGAGACGCTCTGCGTATTAGCCCTAAGAGCTAAATATCGCCCGGCCGGTTGCGTAAGTATCATCGTCTCTTATGAAAGTGTTAGAGAGAGGACAGGTGCCTCGACGCGTGTCGTTCTCGGACACGTCGCATTTTCGCGATGCCTCTGCGGCAGACGAGGTCCGTTTTAGACGGGCCGCATCGAAAAGTCGGCAGGAAAAGCCAGGCCGTAAGACTTTGATAATCCGGCAACAGCCGGAATAGACCGGGTGCCCTTCCACCGAGTTTTCAATACGTCCACCAACCATATCTCGCCACGTGGATCCATTACTAATTCTGTTCGCTTTTTAGACAGGTTTTCCATGGTCATCTTATAGTCATCTATATTTCCTTCGTCGTTTTCCAGACTTTTTGTAACGGCTCTTGGACGTTATATTTTACCTCTTGAATCGCAGGTATCGGCGAATTTAAGGATCTTTAGAGTAATATTTTAATATCTGGTCAAACAGTACACCGAAATTACAATAAAGGCTTTGTATTTGGAATATCTGACTCGTGAAAGTGGACAAACCGTTTCCAAAATTTCTTTCAAGAATCTTGCGTTCCTGTAATATTAAGTACTACGGTAGATTAGTCGCGTGTCTCGAACGGAAGAATATGCCACCCTCTGCATTTTAACTCGGTATAATTTCATTTCCGATTTCGACGGGCCAAACCGCTGCTTTCCCAGATTTATTTCCTTTAACCACTCGCGCCACTTTCATCGTATTATTTCTGCAAACAATGAGAACAGCCCCCGCGTTAAGAAATAAACGGAGTGCAAAATAAATCTGGTGAATCGAGCGAACTTTTTGTCCACTTCCGAGGGAAACGCGTGCGAGTACGCGTACTCTTGCGTGCGCTCGCGCGTCTCACGCTCACCCTTAAGTTACAGTCGGTGCGCCGTGCACGCGAGCATGTGACCATGCGTGCCGATGTGTGCTCGCTCTATAAATAAATAAGCGACGGACATCTTGTAGCGAGTTCTCTCTCTTTCTTTCTATCTTTCGAATACCGTGCTCGCTTATGCGCTCGATTTTCCTTCGTACCTCTACGAATACCTGAAAGTGCGTGATATATTCACGCACTCGTTATTAGTACCATCGATCTTTTAATATCGATCTCTTATTCCCTTGTTCTGACAAGAATAACGTATATGAAAGATGCGCTAAGAAAATTCAAAAGCGAAAGATCTTCCGTGAGAGTTGCAGTCCGTTTGATGAGACGAAATAGAAGTTGTAGTCCGTTTGAGAAAATATTTTGCATCACGGAGGGGTGATTTTATTGAAAAGAGGGAGAACGAAATTAGATATTTCAGTGGGGAGAAAATTCGTTGTAGACGGTTGAGTATTATGACGTCAGAAACAAATTTTGTCTATTTTTAATAATTCTTGGAAAGGTGGGTTAGATAGCTCGTACTCTATAGTATGGATGGTCAAGGTGGGGATTATATTCATGTGTACGATTATAATTAATGCTGATTTATAGTCGCGAATACATCGACATACAAGTTCTTAGGACCGTGAATTGAATAAAAAACGAGGGACTGTTTGTCTCGACTATCGGATAAATTACTCCGCCAAAGATTAAACCTCGGGAAGATTATGTTACGACGATTTATTCGTTCTTCTCTACTATCCGGTGCACAGTTTTCGAGAAGATTCTCAGAAAAGCCTGTAAAATGGCCGTCCTTGAGGCGTTCCCGTACCGTCGCCGCGAAATTCGCTCGCGCGCTCATGGATCACATGGTGTCAACAGATCCGTTCTCTATTATTGTTCCAAGAGCGCGAGCGTATCTATCGGTGTCTGCTAAAATTTCTGCGTCGCACACACGCACCTGTCGGGCGGTCCACTGGCCGACTAATTTTGCTGTTAGTTCTCTAGAGCCTAGAGGATCCTCTCTGTTCGCCACGGTGTGTCGCAATCGATTCTCGAGAAAACGATCTCGTTGCCCCGTTAATGTGCATCCTGAATCAGCCGGCTCAAACACCAGACGTAAAATTAAATCGGCTCGAAACTCGGCTGATTATACGTAATGAAAAATTGGAAATTTACTCGATCGTAATATCGCTTTTCTATCGAATACAAGTTCTGAAGTTTGGAATTACGAAGTCGCGACGAAAGCATGACGATAGAAGATGGAGAAGCTTTCTTCGATTCGGAGGAAGATACAGAATTTTGCTGTTGAACTAAACCAAAATAGACGCGCATTAAAATCACACGTCTTCTTGACAGTCGTTTCACCGGATAAATTCTGCGAGCAATGAAAACAACACGATCCGATACTTAGTCAGTCCAATATGTTCCCGTCCAACCTTGAATGCTCACGTTAATTCTGCTTCACCGTCGGTTTTCAATTTTCTTCGTCGTTTGACAATTGACGTTCGATTTAAATTTAAACGGCATTCGAACGAATTCTACGATCAAAAATGGAGATCGCTTATCGTGGCGCAGTGTACACCGATATAAGGTTGAGACGCAATTAAAAATAACCCGAGAGTGAACGTATGTTTGTTAACGTCTATTTATAAGCGGTCGTTCGTCGGTTTTTCAGCGTTGTCGAGCTGGTTGATCGAGGATGTCGCGACGATTGTGAAACGTTTTTCCGAATTTCCATCCGCGCAAAAGGAATCCGTCCTTTCCTCTTCTATCCCCTTCTCTTTTCCTTACCACGACACTTACACAGCCACGCGTATGCATATAGATACAAATACTCTTTCTATCTGTCTCTGTCTCTGTCTCTTACAAGAAGTCGAACACACGTTCCGGGCTCTCGTGTATTTCGGTGATATGTTGCGTAATGAGATTTGCGTAAGGTACCGCGATATAAAACACCGTGTGACAGCGAAGGTGAGATGGGATGCGTCGAGGATACTGTCCTCCCAAATCCGTGTCTGGGGAATCCCGAGTTGGTCGATTCGTCTCGCTGAAATAGCTTTACGATGGCGAAATTCTGAAAGGGGCTGATTTTAGCGAGAGAAGAAAAAAAGAGGAGGAGGAGGATAAGATAATAATATGGATGTTTTCGTAGACGGAAGGGAAATAGAGATCGTAAAATTCGAAGGTAGATTTTGATGGTTCGCTTGACGAAATGAAGGCAAACATGACAATTTGGACAATTTTTCATTAAGAATCTCTTTAAAGCCGAACGAAGAAAGATTTGATCGAGCATGAATGCACATTAAGAACAGCGTAACAGAGTACCGATAGAAATCTGCGGGATCTCGAGAAGATTTGATAATTGATAAAACTAACTTGCAAATCCTCTTCGATTGTTACAGAGGTCCTAAATGGCATCTGCAACGCGAGCAAGGAGGAAGAGAGGCGGCGAAAAGGTAAACGAATAAATTTTCCTAAGATCCTATGCCAACAACCTTTTTCACTTGGTACTCCGCGAGTTCTCATGTGTCGGTCGATCGAAATTGCACGAACGAGCAACGTCTTATGGTCGGCTGGGTTCTGTTCCCAGGTGCAGGCTACCACGAACTATATAACGGTGTTGTCTGCAATGACACGATCCTAGCGACAGGTGTCTTCAGCTCCAAGGAGCTCTGGATGCTTTCAAAAGGTACGACGTACGATCCTCTCTTCATCATCTATTGCATGGACTCTCTATTCGCTGATCTCTGGGATATCGAAAGTCTCCAATCTGTTTAATACGAAAGAAAGGAAAAGAAAGACGATAAGAACGTTTAAGAGAAAATTCTATATAGCTTAAAACAATCATATGGATGCTTTCGAAAGGTAATCAACGAGTCGATATCTAGGAAACCTTTTGAAAGCATCCTTTCGATGATGAAGTAGGAAGGAACTCGCTCCACGATAACGTCCAATATTCACGAAGCTGATTTTCGTGATCGAGCACGTTGTTGGTCGTTCTATCGATGCTGATTTATTAACGTTAGAAACGTTATTCTTAGCCGTGGAACGCGGCTCCACTCGACGGTTATCCTTTCGGCATACCTGAGACCACTTCACTCCTCTTTCGCTATCAAGGACCTGATGAACGATTGGCACGTGTTGCATGTGCATCGTGGTGAACGCTCACAGTGCTCTGTTAGTGTAACTCGATCAGGAAGGGATTGTATTCGTTGCGAACGCCACTTGTTAGGCAGTTCGATACCCACCCTCTGCAGTCAAGTTCGGAGAATTTGCAAAATTAAATATAGAATCTCATCCTTTTGTCTTTCTCGTAAGAATCGCGCTATTCGCTCAGCGGAAAGATGTTGAAGCTGGTTTCGCATTCTTTTGCAAAGTATAGCGAAAAGTAAGATAGACAAATAGGTCGTAATTTGGTAGGTCAAGGTTTTCAACGGTCCTCCGAGCGCGTCCCATCGATAGAACAGACGAAACCGAGTGTTATTGCCCGACATTGTCTGCCAATTTCCGTCACGAACATATACAGAAGCCACTGTGCTGCCAGTCTCCCGACTGCTTCTCTATTAGTCACCGATAACCGCGCAGCCAAATTTCTCTCGAAGCCTGGATCGTCGCAAAAATTCGTCAAATTTCATACGATAAAAGTTGAAATTCAACGTGAAATTCCAAACCCTTCGAAGAGCTAGCTGAAACAGTCTTGAAGTGGCTCGTATCTTTCAACGTTCCTTCGAACTTCTACAAACATTCCCCAACTCGATATTACAATCTATCAAAATTCTTGCTTTCCGATTCGATGCAATATCGAGGATTTACCCTAAAAGACGAGAGGAAGTCATCGGTTCACGATTGAAACGATCAAATCGACCGGTGGATCATTCGAATCCATCTTCATCGGATCCTCGCCGAAGGGAGCAGCGTGACACGCATGCACCGCCACTAAATGGAATAATAGGGCAGGGGAGCGCATATTGAGAAGCGGCGCGAGTCTCGAAACGCCTCGACGTATGCATCTGCACTCTTCCACCCTCCTCCTCCTCCTCCTTTTGCCACTCTCTCTCTCTCTCTCTCTCTCTCTCTTCCCTTCCTCGCACCGCTCCTCGCGTCACCGTGGCAGGAGATTAGTATGCAACCCGGTGTATTAATAGACGGGGAACAATGCTCACGGCCTCAGAGGCTGCTGAGAGAGCCTCGCAGCCTCTCTTTCTCTCGCCTCTATCTCTGCCCTCCTCTCTTGCCGGATGAGCCAACTCCCTTCTGCCGATCTTTGCAACTCGATCGAACGCCTTTTTTCTAATGTTTCTTGGATTCTGACGAAGAAACATCGCGGATAAAGCGCGTTTGTTTTAGCCCAATTGGTTCTAATTTCAGTCGGATCAGGTTCGACGAAGAAGAGCTAGAAGTTTAGGGTTGTCTAAAGAGAATTATGTGCTCTTGGATTCTCCAGATCGTGCATTTTATCTCATAACATCCGCAGGGTAGTTTAAATAGTTTAACGCCTCAAGGACGAGTTACAAAGATACAAACAGAGCCAATTAGGTTCTTTAAATCGTACGTTTTATTCCGCGCTATGACAGAACTCTTCTCGTCGTATATTACTTTATAGACACACAGGGGATAAGTCGCAAATAAATAGAAACATTTTCCAATTTAAAAGAACCAAGATTTAGTTGTTTGCGAAACTTCAGCTACAAATACTCGGAAGAGGTTCTTCAGATCTCGACAAAAGACACGTCGCTTCTCTCATTCCCGCACCTTTATAATAGACCCACGTTTCTTGCTAACGCGATCCTAAAAACTCCAAGCAGCTTCGCTCCTCTTTCTATAAACCTATCCCCTTCGATCATCGTTTCCCCATCAATCTCAATATCGCGTCAGCCGAGGACACAGGCCACGGGAGAGTTAACCGTCCGACAATACTCACCCCTGACGCCGCCAGCCTAGCGGAGGAATTTTTTTCAAAGTTCGCCAACTGGTCCGGTCCTAGCTCTCGTTCGAAAAAGGCCGGAATCAACGGCGGAGGGGAAAAAAAAAAAAGAAAGGAAAAACCGTGAATCAGTGTCCCGACGCCGTGCGCGATTTTCGACGAATTTTTTCCAACCCTCGGATACGTCACCGGTTTTTTTGTCAACAATGCACTTGCACACACACGTACACACATAGAAACATGTATGCAGGTGTACGTGTACGCGAGTCGAGCGGGAAAAAATGGTAGGCCCGCAGGGGGGCAGTATTTCCCAGGCATTTTTCTTCTCTCTCCCCGATGTGAGAGGCACAGCACGTACGGTGGATAAAAAGGGGCGCAATTTCCGCGGGGGGTGGGAGCCTACCTCGGCTGATGTGAAATAGAGAAGAATATCCTGTCGGTGGTGACATGGTCGACGACGTGCAAGATGGAACATAATAGAAACACTCCTAGGGGAAGGGGTGAGTTTTAGTGGCGAAATTCCGATGATTCGAATCGCGGCCACATATACGAAGGGATAGCGGAATATGGGCACGAAGGCGATTTGCTACTTTTAAAATCGTCTCAACGCACAATTGCCACATACGCGCGAATTATCTTTATCGGAGAGATTAAACCATAAACTGTTGAAACTTTCTCTGATAATGCAAAGCCTTACGATTACCCTCGTGCATAACAGTCTCATAAAAGAAATAAAATACGTAGTGCAATATATATATATATATGTATATAAGATTGGATGCTGAGAAAGGAAAAAGAAGAGAAATCGGATAACCGGATTATCCTCTAGAATCCCGAGATTCCATTTCCTACTAAATAATTACCAGTATCAATAGAGTTCCATAATTCCAGCTTCATAGTTAGCACGAAAGCAACTATGTCTATGGTATCTTGCCCGCTGTTTCCGCTATTCAAACTGGAAAACCAGTAGACCGGGGCCTATATCCAGATGGAAATTCGTCGCGTGGCGTGAATTACCGAAGAACACAGAAGATATTGCACGCGAGGGACACCGGTCGCGAAATCGGTCGCAGGTTTACGAGCAGGTCGCTTACACAAGATGCAAATTCCACGGCAGTAGCTCAACCTAATTGGTCGTTGACCGTCGAGCAACGGGGAGATCCCTATATTTACGCGTCGCCAACTGCGACAAACTGGAATCCTATTATTTTACGGTGGCGCTGATTCAGCGCAACGTGTAACTGGAGCGTATTCTAATGGCCGGCACCGCGATTAATTAACCGTTCCCACCGCCACCATCGTCCCTCTCTCTCTCTCTCTCTCTCCCTGCTTCCCTCTTCGTCCATCCTTGGAACACGATTGTGTTTACGCGAACAACGAGACGATAGTTCTCTCTCGGACTTGTGCCCTTTCGACTTCTCGACAACACGATTTAGGGAGGAATCGACGGATAATTGGAGGTATTAATCGTCGATGGGAACGTTTGATTGGTCGTCGGGTCTTGGTAAGGATTAAACGGGATTGTTTTCGGCAAGGTAGACTGGATAAATCGTCGACGTGGAGCGAGTTCGTGCGATCATACGATGATAGAGGTTTACTTTCTTTGCTTATTATTTTCTTCCATCATTCGATATCCTAGAAATCTAACACGGATCTGTGTACACATTTCTAAGCGATGCGTTTCATGTATCTTAGCATGTCCGTTTTCATACGACCGAACCTTGCTACTTTACTAGATAACATACTCGAGAAAGGTATTAATTCTTTCGCAACGAAGGCCGCTGAAAGCTACAAATCGTTAAGACTCATAATCGTTACGACGTTACACGAATCATTATGTATTTTCCCGTTTTAAGATCTATCATATGGTCAGTACATATTAACCGATAGATAGATACATAATTTTATCCAAAATCCAGATGAAGCAACTTCTTTTCAAATAGCGCAACGTAGCTGTTGCAGCGTCATTTAAAACAACGATGAAAGAATTAGTACGTACATATTTTGTTAATGACTAATATTCGAAAGAGAAGAAAGTTGGTGTTCCAATTTCTCTACATCAAACGGAATCGCTTAAATCAGAAAAGAGAGAAAAATGTATTGCCTTCTGCGTGAACAATTCTTACAAAATATAAGAAAAGAAGGTGGGCGGGGGGGGGGGGGCGATTCTCGAAGGAAAACGCGCGGAAGTGCGATTTTCTCGAGAATCGAGACCGCAAGAAGACGAACGCGACAAAGACCACGACCAAGACGAAGATTACGACTTTAGCAAGAGAACGACGAGAAGAAGCGGATGACGTACGAAACGCGCTAGGATCCGTAACCGCTAATGTGTGTCTGGTTTCAGCGTCCATACTGCATGACCTCAGCGACATGCAGCCTCAAATAAACGCGATCAAAATAGAGCACCCGCCGTACTACTGCAGCAGCTACACCCCTCCGTCCGCAGCCACGGCCGCGGATCATGCTCAGCCAGCGGCTAGCTTCAGTGAGTTTCAAAACCTCTACGTTCGTCCTTATTTTTAGTGGATGCACACTGTCACCTGGTTCCACCACTAACTTATAATCTTAACGTCGTATGTGGGTATTTCGTGCGATGAATTGCAGATTAAGGAGAGAGATCGGGATTTGAAGAGAAAAAAGGAGAGAGTCGAAGGCGTGATTGATTGGGAATTAATGGGTTAATAAAGCAGGAAGAGATAGAAAGAGAGAGAGAGAGAGAGAGAGAGAGAGAGAGAGAGGAATTAGATAAACTGGGATCTCAAACAGACAGAATTGGGATATCGTGATTGAAAGCGTTTCGAATTAAGAGGTTGTGGTTTGGTGGATTGTACCAAGTGGGAGCATTACGTTGCGGAGGACTGGTAATTGGGGACTTTGTGACTTAAAGCGACACGAATTAAACGCGTTATAATTCGATGGCTCCACGAGTCGGTGGCGTGATTCAGAGCACCGCGAATTAGAAATTTGGTAATTCGAAACGCCATGAATCGGAATCCCTGGAATTCGGCGTTCCGTAAATCGTAGCGCGTTCATTCAAGAACTCCAACATATTCCTATTGGAAACGCTATAAATCAATCCGTTGTATTTTGAAACATTTTACACAGACGCGGTGCGACACGAAGTAGCAGAAATCGATGCCTCGTAATTCAATGTGTGGCCGATTGACGCCTTACGTATCGAGGCGGCACGGCTCGGCGGATAGTAATCGAAGCCGGCTGCAATCTTGCCGATGACTTTCAGTAGGTTGCATCGCGAAGCAATCGGTCGCGAAACGATGCGTCACGGAACGATGCATCGCGGCGTGCGCCCCTTCCCCTCTTGTGCACCTACACACGGACCTTGTTTACCAGCCGCTGTTTGCGAAACGGCAGAATTTCACGGTATTTTTATCGTTTTTCTACGCGTCCACTAAAATTAAACCGTTCGAGGACACCGAGCAACTATGCGGAATCGCGTTTTACAGTGGCGTGCATCTCGAATACCTTCGCAAAAGTGCGTCAGACTATGGCCGATGGCAACGTTTTTCCAAATATTTTCCACTTCTCTCGCTACCATTTTAGCTATGTTTTCCTTTTACCAACAATTACCGAAGCTCGATCTTTAAAGTTGTAAGCTAATTAACAAAAATATTTCCTTCTCCCTCTCATATTTTGATTTTTCTTTTTGCGTTGTACTGAAATACTCCTTAGCATAAACCTGTACAAGATACGAGATATAAATTTCTTCCGCGATTTTGCACAGGACAGTATAAAATATCGTAAGACACGGAAAGAGTATGTACGTACTATAAATCTTCCCATTTAGAAAGATCCAAGACACCTCGGAAGCCAAACTGATTAAGCTCGTTTTTCGTCATTCCTTTGATTTTGTTACTTTGGTACACGATCGGCGTTCAATTTCTCTGAAGTATAAATGACTTGGTCTCGTTTGTGATAATACATACATAAAACGTACCATTTCACAGTGATCACCGAAATTAAATCTAATTCACCGAGTAGGGCCATTCGAGTAACAACAAATTCCCAGCGGTCATGGATCGAAAGATCCTTTCTTTTTTTTTTCTCTCTGTTCCGCGGATTCAGTCTCATCCCGTCGGCTTATCACACGGTCCTTTGTTATCGAGATCTACTTTGCTCAGCGTTCTATAGATCATTTTCCCTATATATTTCTCTCTCTTTCCGTTTTCTATTTTCTTTCTATTCTCCGCTCCAACCCGGCTTTATCGCGCCGCTCTTCTACTCTCTTTCTCTCTCATTCTCCCCTCCCCCCCCCTCCTCGCCTCTTAACTCTTTCATCGATCAAACGATAACCACCAGCCCCCTGCCTCTATGCACACACGCCACCAAACGAAAGTCACTGGATGGAGATGAAAAAGAAGAATAACTTCCGGCTGAAGCCTATCGTAGGCAAAAAAGATTCGTAAAGATAGAAGGGGTTGGAATAATAGGGATTCGCGGGAGCAAAGCGTTTCTCGCGCTAATTTGAAGCTGATAAAAGTTACGCTTCTTTGAAAATCTTATCTTTTTTTTTTTTTTTTAGAGATTCCATTACTATCTTTATGTTTGACATTAGCGGAAGATATCGCCTCGCGTTCTACGGTTTGTGCTATCCGTATAATTGTCCTTCTCGATAGAATTTATCTAACGGATACTAAGGATCGTAGCGAAGATTGCGGGAGAATTAAAGTAGAAAATTCGGAACAATAACGTAATAACACGATATATGTGCTTCGGTGTACTATATTTCCCTAGCGAACAGCAAAACCTGTAACTTCATCTTTGTACAACCCTTCCATCCCAAAAAATTCCGTCGTAAAACTTTAGTCCCAAATAGCCTCGATCCACTCCTGTCCCAAACCTAGAACCCTCGACCCACCCTCAAATACCATCGCTGGCGTTGCAACCCCTCCTAGGCCATCGCGTCCGAAAGCGTAAGAAATACAAATATTCGAGTTGGACGAAGCAAGAAATACGAACGTACGAGTCAGAAGGCAAGAAGACGAATACGTGGAATGGGTTCGGGTCGAACGTTAAGACTTTCCAGCGAGAAGCACGCGGAAAGTTTCGACTCTTTGCGCTGGGAGGGTTGCAACGGCGGCGGATAGACGGAATTTACGGACGGAATAAAATGACCACTTTCTCAAGCAAAATACATGCACACACACACACACACGCGCGCGCGCACATATAGACGCGAGGTCGAACGTGTATGCGAGAGGGTGAGGACGTTGGGGGTTGGGCTAGAAGGGTCGGGGTGCAGGAAAAATTCCAGCAATAAGCATAGCTGGACCAGGGCCAACCCCGTTTCCCCCGGTTACTCCCTTTTTATCATACATACGTTGCCTTTATAGCGGCCGCGGGACACTTGATTGACTGTATTGTCGTTAAATTAACGACCGGCGTAAATATCGTGGTGCCCCGGTGAACGAAGCTAATTTTATTGCCGCGAAACGACCGCCCTCCATTCGAACGTGCATGCAAATCCGTTAACAAGAAGACCGTGTATTCTTGTTCTTGTTGCTTTTCTTTGTTTCGTTTGCTATCTGAAGGGTCGAACTGTTCTTGACTGCGAACTGTTCTTTATCTTCAAGGACGATGCACGGGAAGCTGGAATCGTAGCTTTAGGATGAAAAGCAGGGTGGAGGGGTTTTTGAAAGATAGAAGAAACTTCTTTGCTGCACACGTAAATCGACGAATTTAGGATTATTTTAGTTGTCACGAATTTTTAATGTAACTCTCTCGTTAGAATGATAATTAATAAGAATCTTGTAGCACGCAATTTGACTCAAGTTGCGGTAGAATTTTGAATATTCAAAAAGGGAAATATCTCCGTGAAAGAGAGGTACTTTTAACTCCTTTGTTGGCTCGTTTGAACGAGCAGACGCGGAAGAATACGAGGTAGAAACCGCGGAGGAGTGGGCGACGTATATTTTCCTCTGAACTCCGCTCTCCTCTCTTGTAACTTTTGATCATTTCATACGTAACCGCTAATCGTTGTTTAACGTTGCAGCAGTGTGTTTAACTGTACTTTTCTGTTTCGTAGGCCCACCACCGGTGCATCAGCTCATAAGGAACGACAAGACTGAAAAGCCCCCTACGGTTTCCGTATCGAGTGCGCCAACATTCTCGCCGGTGCTCAGGCCCGAGGATGGTCACCGTGGAATGGATTCTCCGCACTCGCAGACGGGTATGTGCCGATAAAAAGCGCACATTTATCGAGATTTCTCGTACCTAAGGCCGTGATCATCTTTCTAATCGTAAAAAAAAAAAAAAAAAAAAAAAAAAATGGCTGCCGGAGGCCGCCTGTCCAAGCGGCTGCCACGGTACTTCAAATGGAGGATCTCTCGAGATCGGTGATCCTGTCCTTATCGCCTTGATCTTTCGTCTAAAAATTTCTCAGACAAAATACTTTCTAATGACAAGACAGATTGACTAAACGAGTTTGAATTAAATATGATAGGAAGGACTCGGGCGAGCAAAGAATGAGAAAAGGAAATTCTCTCGGAAAATTTTTACTATCTTTCGTTTTTCGTATCTGCAGCTCGATAACTTGATAACGTAGTATTACAAGGATCGCGAGGTCCTCCATCAACCGGATGATAACAACAGCGTGCGGTAATTTGTGGTATCTTAACGCGTGGACCTCATCTTTGGTGCTTACATGATGGGAAAGTGGTGAGAAGGATCTCTCTAGAGACACGTGTCTCGTATGAACTGTTCTCGAATTATCCATTCTTATGTTGCATCACGTGAAAGATCATTTTTCCAAAAGAAAGATATACGAAAAAATTGTACAAATCTGACTATATTTCGGAAACAGTTTCTAAAGGACTGGTCGTCCGCGTACGAGTCTCTGTCACTTCCTTTCAATCTCGAATATCAGTCCAAGATATGGCGTCCATGTGTCAAGATTTACTCTTCGTTCTCGAAAAAATATTCCTAACGATCCCTTGAAAAGAAAAAAAAAAAAAAAAAAAAAAAAATAAAAGAAACGAAATGAAATAAAAGTATCTTGGAAGCGAGTTTTCTTTTAACATAGCATTTGATTATGGGGAGTTCACTGTAAGTACTCTGCATACTGGAATGCATACTCGCTAGACCGGAAGTACGGCTAAAGACACGAAGAACACAGAGACTGCCCGACGATGATTGCAAAACTTCTCGAGCCTTCAACCCTTAAAACCCGTTTCACCCCTAACATCTGACATTCCCAAATTTTACGCTCTCTGTTTTTTCTTTTTTTTTTTTTTTTTTTTTTTTTTTCATTACTCCCGGAAGTTGCCGCACGACAGAGAGTGCAAGATCTTAAAATACAAGATCGTCTTGTTCCTGTGTCTCACGCGCTTCAGTACTGTCCGCTTGTTTTGCCTGACGAGTTCACTAATAAAAACGATCCTAACGTAATCGGCGAGCAACGTACGAGGGAACGCGACGAGTTCCGCGCGTCCTTTGAGAACCAGGCGAACGCCTTCGGAAGCGGAGCGTCGGAAGGATGGTACAAATGATTCGATTGGTTCCATTGCTAGTTTTCGCTGCTTCCAACACCGATCGTCGATAAAACGATCGCGGTTGGCGTTGTCCATCGGTTAAGGAGCTCGGCGCTACGGTATAACGACGATGTATTTCGAATTTTTCGCATTTTTTGGAAATAGTTCTTAAATTATTCTGAGATCTGTAGATCGGAATTACTTTTTAACATTAAGCAAATAAAGATAAAGGAAAGAAATTGTTGTGTGAAATAATTGGCAATTCGAGTGTCGAGTTAATTCTTTATCCTCGATTAGCCTCTTAAGGCGTATGATTTATTTCGATTAGCCTGTCGTATAATATCTAGCAAGTATGGTCGATTCTTCGCGCGACTTTCTGTACTCTATACACTCCATCACCCCGTTGGAAGTGTTCTCTCTGGCGTGGTTGGGGGCGGTTATGCGTTTTTAATGTGCAATAATGTGCATCCTCGTTGCGCCGTGCGCCGGGTTCCAGTGCAACGTCGGCGATTTGGCGCCTCGAATGTCCAGTGTGCGATAGACCCAAACTGAGCTCAGCCAGGCATCATGTAAGTAAATCGATCACCAAGGATTGCTGGATCTCGATCCCCACAGGACACGGCCGAAGGAATCGAAACCGAGTAAAACGATCCTCGAGCATTGCGACGGCCTCGCTAACCTACTTCGAACATAGTCGAGCAACTGTGATACGATACGGAAACCGATAGAATAATCTCGCGCAAAGTAGGGTAATTGTGACTGGAGATTGCACAAAGTTTTTTTCGTTTCTCCTTTATGACTGGCGGAGAGCAACATTTACTATACAATCGTCTTTCGAACGTATCCGCATTTGTTTCGACGCACAATGGAAGAATTTGAAACGTAAATTAAGTTTTTAAGTCGATTCTTGAAAAAATCTCTTGGGAATTTAAGATATTTGTTGTAATGATTGGACCGTTCATCCATGAGACAGATTATTTCGTCGAAGTTTGGTATTTGTTTAACGCATTGACGGCCACGGTGAGCACCGATAATCCGAGTTGTTAGATTTATGCATATGACTAAAATGCGAATGATTTCGCCTTTCGCAGCAAGATGTATGAAATTCGCGTGGCAGCCAACGTGTTAACGATAAAATAACAGTCGATGAGTTCTATTGTCCGGTTCGAACGCTGACGATACTTTTAAATTAGGAGCGAGATGCTTGAAACTAGGTTAGTGGGGCTCGACGCGACTTTTCGGCCAATCGAACGAACCGCGAGAACGTCCAAGAAACGAACATTGGTCCTTGGACAACGCGAAAATCCTTGAAGTTTAAATATTTCACGTCGTTCCGTCGTTTCATTTCGAGATAACGTTACGTTCGAAAGATCCGCTTCCGATAAAAATTTTATACGAAAAGAAAGAACGCGTGGAAGGTATGCTAATAAATTATATTTCAAAAGTTAATGTGCCCGATTTGGTTGGAAGGTAAACGTTCGGAAGGAAATTGAAGATGAGAAAGAGGCGAGGAAATGATTAAAAGGGGATCGAGTGAAGGAGATCCGGAAGGGTAGCGAGCGAAAGTTTTCGAACGATCCATAGGATCCGTGATCGATGGCCGCGTGCAGCTGCAAACAGCCTTGCAAGCCGCGTGCAAGCCCTTAATGTTCGCGTGAAAATGACGCGTGATGATCTCTGTTTCAGTCTGAGCCCGAGCGTAGAGAGAAGCTCGCTAAACTCGACTAAAAGGTACTTTGTGACTGGTTATTGACTGTTCTACATATATATATATATATATATATACACTTATATATCTATTTATATCTATATATAGATAGATAGATAGATAGATAGATATATGTATATATATATATATCTGTTACGTATAAATTATATAGCGTACATATGTACGTGTATACGTGACACACGGTGGACAAACGTCGTGTGCGTGGGACTAGCTATTGGCGCGAACGTGTGTCAAGTTTGCGTGCGTGGACTGTTTCGAATAAGCATAGTTTAGAATCCTAAAAGGCATCTGACTGAAAAGTCCTAGCAGAGACGAAGAAAGTAGAGAGGAACGTCTCAAAATTATTAGCTTTCAAACTTTTAAGTTTCACTATTTTTAAATCTTCAACTTTTTACATTTTTTATTTTTAGACCTGAAACTTTTCGGGTTGCATAATTTCTATATTCAGGCACAAATACGGATTGTCATACATATTTGATAATCTTCTGTTCCGATAACGGACGAAATCTTTGGAAAATTCCTTTCGCCGAAAGAAGGAGACAAATGAAATAACCTAGAACAGTGCCAAATTTAAATGTCCCCGAACGTATTCAGTCACGATTCACGTTCGCATTCGATCGTCCCATTGGACGGTCACGCACGCAGGTAAACGCACACGGTCGCTGCCTCACTGGCGTTTCCAGGAGCACACGTGACGAACAAACGATATGGGCAAGTGTCAGTGGCTCGTTACCCGGCACACACGCATCCACCGAAGGAACTTCCGGTTCCCTCGATGCCGCGTGTCCGTGTACGCGTATATGTACGCACATGCATCACGATATGTCGTATATATACGCTCGAATATTTTTCTATATTGCTGTCACGTTTGTCATTTCTCCTTTCCAGTGGTTGTTTCTTTTTACACTCTACTGTCGTGTCTCTTCTTTTCCTTTCTCTCTCTTTGATTTCTCTATCTTTATCACGAACGTTGTACGTACACGATCGGACACGCGTACACACATATATAGACACATACACACATTCGTACACAGAGACACTCGTAAATACGTTGGAACGTTTTACGAGACCTACTCACGCACTCACACCATCACTTAAGCCCCGTAGATGCTCTGTTATCGTCTATCCTTCTGTTTCTCTTTTGTACATTACGTATGGTCGAACTCCCGCCCGACGATCCGCGTCCTTCGTAAATTGCGATTGATCCTCGCGCGAAAATTCCAAGAGTTTCGTCGGAAAGAAGAGCTCACAGTTTAGAGAGAGACTCGATAAACGTATCGCGAATCGGAGATGTCTCGGAAGAGATTCCTTCGAATCGAGGAAAATCGCGTACGAATTTCAAGAGTTTAGAGCGTCAGTTAGATCTCGAACATTATGCAAGATCTACGTAGCACCGGTGAATTGTTTCAATCGTTAAATGTTGGAAATCTCGCATTACCGATTCTTCGAGCGTCCAACACCTCGTCCTGTTAATCCTTCGAACTTCCTATTTAAAATTCCGAAATCTTCGAATATCGAATATTGAATTTTCGAGTTGCCGATATTCGATATCTCGCGTCGTCGATTCTAAAAAATTTCGCTACGACTAAATTCTTAACGTTATCAACGAGCAATCCAACTGAAGAGCTCCTGAATCCCGGTGGCATCGAAATCGGCGAGCTTCCTTCACAAAGTTTCCGGCCGAATATGCATTCGTTCGGCGCGAGGGTAGGGCGCGAATCGTCGACGCAGCTCGAAATTGCACAATCACGTTCCCACCCCCGAACCAACCCTCCATAGCACCACTATATATGTATATCTTTATATATATATATATATATATATATATATTTCTCAGTGTATATTGGTGTCTCTGCAAGCATTACACACACGCGCGCGCGCGCATACACACACACACACACACACACGCACGCACACACACCTACTTTCTCGTCGACCATTCGCCGCACACGGACACGTACGTACACACGCTGGATTTCGAGGGTGTCTTCGATGCGGCAGGAGACAAATTTGCCCGGCACACACTTCCTCTGAACCCTCGTCGGCGAGTTATTGCAAATTGAAGATCGGTTGGAACGCCTCGAGTTCCGTTTGGAGGACTGCGACGATTCTAACCACCTACAACGCCAAAGTTCGTTCACTTCCGAGCAAAAAGAGAAATAATTATCGATTGGCGATCTTTGATTGCAAGAACATTTTTAAAAACATAGGCGTACAATTACGTAACTTGCAAATATCGCGACATTACATGGAATTAAAAACGATGAATTCTTTCGAAAATGGTTGCCACTAGAAAAAGATTATACAGTTTTCTGAGATACTGACAAGGAAGAAAAGTGTGAGCGTGGTGGTAAAATTTAACATCCTGCGGTATCGTAGATTTCGAAAAGGAAAGGGACGAGGAGGGAAATTACGCGAAAGGAAAGCTAAAAAGAAGAAATGGAAAGATAAAGGGAGACACGTCGAAGACGAGGAGAAAACGGAGAGAAAAACGCAGGAAGTATTCGTTCCTCGCGGCATGCACCGTCATCGAGCAAACCTCTCGAATGCCTTCGCTATCGATCTCCTCCGCGATGTTCGGTTCTTCTCTGCCTCAGACCACCTCTCTTATACGTTATGTTCGCCTTAATTCGATAGAACTATTGCCCAATCGCGCTAAGTGCAGTGCTTAATTTTTTCCAGCTTCTAACGGGCCATGCCGCCTCTTTTCAACAATTTATTATCCTTCCGCTCGATTTACAAACGATACGTTATCCTCTGATTAGAAAAGAAAACGAAGGAAAATACGAATATCGAAATTAAGCACCGTTCTTTTCGTCGATCGGACGCAGCGTATATTTGATGGAAGAAAATACAGCGAGGCTATGTATTAAAACAATCAGCGACATTATGAGTCGTCGAGAACATCATAGTCGATGTAGCCGCACTTACAGCTGTAAACGTCTTAATGTAGAAACATAGTAAATCTCCGAGTGTAAAAGTTATTTGCCGATTAATATATGAAATTTTGTTGGTATATCATTCTGCGAAAAATAGCATATTGTGTGTTTCTAGAATCTGCTTTCCAAATTATTATATATACTATATATAAACAATTCTTCGAACATTATGCTACAGAGGAAGAAACACCTCCAAATTAACGTTTTATAATCCTGAACGTGGTTTCAAACTCCTTGTCTCCCTCTATATGGCAATAGAATCAAACTTGAGCACCTGATAAATTTTAAAAGCTCGCAAAATACATGCATATGTATCTCTTCCATCGAGAGTACGCTAAAACGGCGCGTTCTTGTTTCGTTTGTCCCATCTTTCTCTTCTATTTCTTCGTGTTTTCCTCTTTTTTCTTTGAAGTTTCCTTTCTTGTTGTCGTTTTACGAGTTCCCTAGTTCTCGACGCTGTTGTTATGGTAGTTGTTGCACCGTGTTAACTCCATCGTTGGTTATTGGTTGGTTTGATGACCGTCCACCACATGGAAAATGCTTGTTTCACGCGCGATACGAGCGAGTTTTTTTTTTTTTTTTTTCTTTACTGCATTCTCTGCATAGAACACCGCGGTATTACGTCGAACAATCGATTGCCGTTCAAGTGTCCACGAGCTTTGTTCTGTACAGTGCGCGAGCCCTGCGCGATTTATTGGTCGTTTCCATTACTCGCTTTTCCTGTATTCTTTCTCGCGTGCTCTTTCTATCCCATTTTTCCTCCTCCAAGATGCACGAACATTCAATATTTCAATTGATAGGTTTCGCTGTAACGAAACACACGTATGAAACTGACGATTAGAAAGGAATTATAATACGATCCTTTTTTCTTCGCGTCGAAAGTTTTACGCGTGTTAATTTTCGCGAGACCTTCGAATATCCAACCTTTTAAAAACTTACGAACGAACTTTCGATCTTTCGATAAACATTTCGGAGAATTAGAATGATCTACGTTGCAAAGATCGGCGACTTGGATTTTTTTTTTAAATTGCGAGAGCTAGCGTAAAAAACTAAAGAATGCCGGATATGACTGAGAAACTAAGTCTTTCGACTGCATGACTTGTTAAACCACGATGAAACACTGGCACCTCTCCACTTTGTGATCAACGAGGTTTGAACCGGGTCCGGACGTTGGCTAGAAATCGTAGACATCGTGAAAATACTCTGGACTTTGTCGTTAGAAATAGAAAGAAGCTTTCCTCTCTCAAAGAACTCGCCGTCGAGGAAGAATAGAACTCTACGAGATTGTTTAAAAACAAAATAGTAAAAGATAATTGCAAAGCATTGTCGAGCAAAAGGATTGAAACGATCCCTTTCCACCCTCGAACGAACGAACGAGCGACAGAGGGATGGAGAGGGACGGGAGAGAGAGAGAGAGAGAGAGAGAGAGGGAAGAGAAAGGGCGGAAAATGAAGAAAGTGGACTAATTCGAGGGTCGTGTTTGTCCACCACAGGGAGATCCCCGAGAAATCCACCCGACGTCTGATTGCGATATGGTAAACCGCTGCGTCACGAGGAACCGAAAAAGCAAGAATGTTCTATGTTAGCCCATTATGAGAATTGTTATATACATATGTGTGTTAGCATTCGGTGTTGCATCTCACATAACTGTTTAAATATACCTATGCATACAGTAATGAACAAAAGTATCGGTACAAATCAGATTTTCCTACAAAATCCTCTGTACGTACCTATACAATTTCCCAAGGGAATCTAGTGCCAATACATACTTTTATTCGTCACTATATATACAGATGCATATATGCGTGCGACAATTATTATAGATAGATACGTATGTATGTGTATTTCTTCGATGATAATCACCAGCCATGCTGATTAACTATTACGACTAAAATGGATATATGTATATATGTATGTGTATTCGTAATAATTGTTGCGCCATTCTATATAGCCGCCTGCAGCTGTGTGCACGATTGTTCGCGCAATGCTGTCGTTGGTAGGCGTGCTGACCGTTTTTTTTTCTTTTTTTCTCCTTTTTTTCTTTCTTTCGTTCCTTTTGTTTACTCGTTCGGTTCTCTTTCATTTTGGACGTCGAGGTGGAAGGGCTGCCTGTTTAGTTTAATGATTCAATTTCTGGCCGTTCGCTGCAACACCGTCATTGTTCGAAGAAGAATGGAAAAAGGGGAAGTATCAAAGAAATTGAATCAGCTGAATGTCTGTTGTAGCTTCGATGGCCGCGTGAGAGATAGATTTTTTCGGTTTCAGTTGTACATTTCGCGATTATTTTTACGCGTCGCGTCGTTTGGACGATCGACGAAGCTTGCGCTTTCAGCCATATGGTACAGCCATGGTCGAAAACGATTTAAAAGCGAACGATTTTCTACTTCAAAGGGTCTAGATAAATTCCAAATGGAAAAGAAACGTTGATGTTACGTACAAGGATACGTACGATCGATGCCAGACAAGTGTAAAAGTACTCGTGTCTGACTTAACACGAACCCATTCTACTGCCACTCCGAAGATCGTAATATATTCTCTTTACAATTAGACTTTTCCCATCCTTCGCGCACTCTCGATAGAATCTCTTTTAGAAGCTATCGAGCCATTTAACTTCTGAAAATTGCAGAAATCAATTAACTTACATTTATATCTCGGCTAACTGTTTACTTCCTCGTTCGAATAAAACATGGAATAATAAAATATAAAATAATAAAACCACATGGAATCGTTCATACTTTGACAGATTATTTCTAATGATGTTTCTACGATTCAACGATGTCATAACGTTAGTTACATCTAGGAAAAAGATTGTATCGCTTTCGCGCTGTATCGCACCGACGACTAAAACGCAATCCCCACAATGCATCCCCCACGAAACTAACCAAATCGATAATTCTCTAACCAAACTGGTGTTTTTATATGCCTCTATATGGAAATAAGTACACTCTACGATATTCCTGTTCACCTGTGTATGTATAGTAACGTATGTGTATAATATCTATATATGTATATTTTTCTAACGCCCCCGTTTGCCTGTCCGTCTGACTGACCTGTCTGTTACCGATCAATCAAACCAGAGTTAAAAGAAAAAAGAGAAGGAGATAAAAAAGCGAGGATCAATATTTAGCCGACCCAGTCCCTGTCCCCGTGTATTTCGAAGCGTAATTCCAACGTAGTCGTTTAAAAAATCGGTCGAGAAACATCGACTGGAACCAGAATGATTATGAGATCCGGGGCTTGGAAACGGACAGACAGACAGACAGACAGACAGACGGACGGCATTTCTCGCTAACTGCGTAGTACCGGTCTACCTGGTAAGCTAGCTGTCGCTGTCTGACTGTCTGTCTGTTTGTATGTTCGTCTGTGTCTGTCTGTCTGCCCACCCTGTTACACCCACCTGTTCACGTATTACTACTTTTAAGGGTACAGCCTCGAGTCCGGAATAAAAGCTCGCGATGGAGAATACGCAAATCTTTTACCTCGACGATAATACGTGATACGTTGATAAGATAATACGAACCGGAGAGGGATATAACGATAAAACGTAAGAACATCCGGACATTCTGGAAAAATGGAATTCGAGAAGATCTTTGACAATTTTGTAAAGTTCTCGAGACTGTACTCACGTTGAACCGTGCACACCATTATATTATCTCTATTTCTCACTCACTGTCACACGGCTAATGCTCTGGGTATGTCGTATGCTGGATGGATTAATTAATTCATTGATTGATTAATTGACTTAATTGATTGACTTGATTGATTGGTTCAATTAATTTCGAATCTTGATTGAGACTTGACTTGTTTATTGCTCTACTTATCTCTCTCTGTCTCTCTGTCTCTCTCTCTCTCTCTCTCTCTCTCTATCTATCTATCTCTCTCTATGTCGTATTCTATATTGTTGTTGCGATGTTGGTGTTGTTGTTTACCATATACATATATATATATATACATACATACATGCATATATATCACCGCATATATATGTGTATCATTGTATTGATGTTGATGTTGTTGTTACCTTGATGTTTTTTTGATGTGTTGTTTAATCGTTGTTATCTTGCTGTTTGATGTTTGTTGTTGCACTATATATCTATATATATATTCTCTACATATACCTATATATTTTCTATATACATACATGTATATAACCGTGTTGATGATATACGTGTGCGCGCGTGCTCGGCGACAAACAAAATTTAACATAGAATTGTATAAAGATATATGTATATATGAAGGATAAAACCAAAGAATTTGTAAGAGGAACGTGTACGCGCGCGAGCACACGTACACTGGTATATGAATACATGTACATTTCAGCCAGCCAGCCAGCCTCACGCTTGGAGTGCCTTATATATATGTGTATACATATATATATATATGTATGTATGTATGTATGTACATATATACACATATATATATATATATTGTGTGTGTGTGTGTGTATATATATATATATATTTAACACGATCGTTATAGTTGGTCGACCCCCTACCCTCGGAAGTACCACTAAAACCACCCCCTAACAGACTCGCAGCAGCAATCGTTACCTCTGTTTGCTCCCTCTTCTGCTAAGCTCTCGCGTGGCGGGCTCCAACTTTACTAACGTTCTCCGCATTAACAATTACCATTACCAAACCAGAGTGAACAACGTGATTGCCCAGAGAGACCAGCTTTACCTAATCGCCCAAATTATTCAACGTCTTTCGCTTCTATTAAAATTCTTTCTCTAAACGGCGATAACAGTAACGCGAAAGCTATGTACGAAATGGAGAGAAGCAAGCAAAACGAAGACGAAGCAGAGGTGAAAGTAAAGAGAAAGTGAAAGGCAAATTTCGTCGGGAGATCTTATTAACGAAACAGGAGGCGAGTAATTCGTTCGGTCGAGAATGAAGGAATGAAAAGTGGAAGGGGATGCAGAAACGGAGTCGATTCGAGGAAAGGAACTCGAGTCGAATTTAGGGGGTGGTTTCACCGTGGCCTTGGCCACGCAGTCGGACCATGACAGTGGTGAATTGTGTTTCAGGATTGCACTCTCCGCACGAAGGACTGGCCGGTGGTTCCGGTCAAAGTATGTCCGGGCTTGCCTACTACCAACCGGAGCACCCTGCCTCCACGGGGGTGGTCAAGTATCCCGAGAACGGTCACGACACCCTGTCGGATTTCGTGACGTTCGTCTGCCAGGAGGCCGAGAATACTCAACAACTGCCCCAGGTAGCTTCCGGATCCTTTTTCAACCCGCCACGTTGTCCGTTGTCGTGGACTCGAGAGCCAGGGAACACCGTTCGTTACCGTTCGGGAGGACGAAACGGACAACGGGGCGGTTCTTCTCCGACCTGCGTGAACGTCATCCGTGTTCCAATCGCCCTGGATTTTTCGAATTCAATTTGTTGGTAGATTTATCGGCGGAATGGATAAAAATTGAAATGGTTAATTGGAGAAACATGGGGATATCGTTTCGATGGTGGAAATTCGGAATGCAATTTCGAATGGAACGTCCGACCCCACGTTTGCGATGCACCGCGTTATTGGCACGAACTTCTCGATATTGTTACGAATCCAAAGAAATAGCTACATATGTATTAGGTAAATCGACGAAAGTCACGATACGATCTATCTTAAAATGCACGAATCTCGCAAACGCGGGTTTCAACGCGATTCAAACCCTCTAAACGGTAAATGAACGAATTAGATGAACGAATCGGTAGATAAAAGTTCCAAAGACCAGTTAGAACGAAAGGACGAATAAGATACGAAGAGAAGCAAAGTTGTTAGTTCGGTAGACCGGGTGTGCGAAGTCACAGAAAACGGGGTGAATGGATCACGCGCGGGTCGACGACGTTGATCGGTGGGTGTGTGGTATTTCCAGGCGCAGCTAGCCGGACCCCGCACTGGCATACAAAAGTTCTCACAGTATTATCCGAGCTCGATGCTTCCGCCACCACCTCCGGCCCCGATGGCGAGGCCTGTCGCCATTATAAGGTCGACGGGCGAGCTGACGGCTACGAACTCGAACTCGCCCCCCACTTCGTCCACCTCGCCCACGGACCCAGCCGAACTGGCATCCAATCAGGAGCAAATGGCTGCCGCGGCAGCGGTCGGACTGGTCAGTTCCGGTTGCCAGAGCTCCGTCGATCCGGCCGGAAGAAAGAGCCCTGCGAGGATCCTCGTCACCGCGCCACACACCAGCCGGGAATACACCTTTGCTCACTTTCACTCTCAACCTGGACAGGTGAGTTTATTTTCGCGAAGAAATAATAATGTTACACTTTAACGTGTTTCCTCTTTCTGTCGACAGCAAATATTCACGTATCCTACCATCAGTTCGATGTCAGGGGTTATCTCTCCGACGAACCTCTCCTTATTTTCGTCGCCAGTTTCGGTGACAAGGCCGGTGGCCACCCAGAGATCGGTCTCTAACGTGCCACCTCGCTGGAACACCGCACCGTTCATCAATCTCGAGGACGATTACAACATGATTGCTCCGATCATCACCGGGACTGCCAGCGAACCGCCTTCCACCATGGACGAAGGTGAATATAACACCTTTGTATGTTCCGATCGAAATACATTCAAGTTCGAGTTGCAAATAAACAGTCGCAAAAATCGTGATCTTGCAGACCGATACTTCCACCCGGTGCATGCGAGCAGCGTGGTGGACAAGAACGGCGCTGGTAACTTGATGGGCTCGGATCTGGGCGTGGCGACGGACCCGACATCGCACCACCACCAACAACAGTCCCAGCAAGCTCAACAACAGCCTCAGCAGCAACCTCAACAACAACAACAACAACAACAACAACCGCCACCGCAGCAGCAACAGCAACAGCAGCAGCAACAGCAGCAGCAACAAGTGATGCAGGACAAGAGCGGCAGACCGAAATCTCCCCCGTGACAATGGAGGCTTAGAGCGGAAAGCGTCGAGAAGCTCGCATGTTCCACGGGGTCGTTACATACCGGCGCATACGATAATTACCCTGAGCCGGAGGGGAATCGCCAGGATTCCTCGTGTCGTGTTCAGCTTCGCGACCTAAGCCTGCGGAGAATCGAGTGCCTGAGAGTCTGATCGTAGTTTAAGCGGGCCACGTCGAGGGAACGTTCGAGGGCGCTTCCGGCGAACGGGCTTCCCCGCCATTGCTCTGTTGAGAGGGGCTGAACACCGGGGTTAGGTCCTTACTATGCGACCACTCGGCCCTTCTTCACCCTCTGAGGCTCGTCGGCGCCTTTCGTTCTTTCTCAATTTTATAACTTGAGAATTTTTATTTCTCCTTTGTTTATTATTAGTTTTCTTTCAAAGATTTGATTAGCCATGGACTATGCGTAGTCTAGCGAAAGATGCTTAGACTACTACTTAGGAAGTTAATTCCGCTTGTTAACTGTAGCTGTAAAAAGTGTAGATTCTGTTAAAACGTGAATTCGCGCGTTTATTCAATTCTTACGGCTTCGTAGCGTTTCGAAAGGAAAGAAAAAAAAGATTGTCTACGGTGAGAAATCTCATTTTTTCTGCAAGGAACGAAGGGCATTTTTCGTCCTCGGGGGGTTAGCGTTTCGGTCAATTATTACTTCCGCGCCACCGGAAGCGTCGTTCACCTCTCTCGACGCGCCGTTAATTTCTAACTCTTTCTCTTTCTCTTTCTCTTTCTCTTTCTCTTTCTCCTTCCTTCTCTCTTTCTCTTAAGCGTACTCGGTGGACGTGAGTAAGAACCCCTCATTTCGTCTCCTAATTGAAACGTCGCCCGATCGTCGTCGATCGGTCCCGTCGACCAATAAAATTCATAGACGATTTAAACTCGAAGAAAGGAAATAAGAAGAAGAGAACGAAACGAAAAAAAAGGACAAGAGAAGAACTGCAGAAAAGAAAAGAAAAGAAAAGAAAAGAAAAGAAAAGAAAAGAAAAGAAAAGAAAATACCAGTAGTATTTCCACACGATTTTATAACGACTGTCTGTTTCCTATTCTTCCTGCTTCGAGACCCTTCCGGAACGTGTGTTTTTGTACATACACGCTCGTGGTATTTTCTAAAATTATAGAAGACGTTAGAATAGTTGCGTCTACGAGATAATACGAAAAATGAAAAAAGCAAAATACGACGGACGAACAAAAAAATATAATCTGTTGTGCTCTTCGAGAAAGGGTTTAACGACAAGGAGAAAACGAAGAGATTGAAAAAAAAAAAAGAAAAAAAAAAGAACTTTCTAGTGCCAATTTCGTAGTTTATAAATATTATAACGAAATTATAATTTTCTATTATATTTTTTTATAATATTTATGAAGGAACACAGACACGTATATACGTACACACACACACGTACACATGCATGTTTAGATAACACGTGAGCAGATGTAGTCGAGATAATGAGAAAAGCTTGTTCTTCGATGATCGAGAAACGGACATTTTTAAAATTAATCTAAAGAAAATTAAGCGAATACACGTATAAAAGAAGAAAAAGAAGAGAGGATAGTAGATAGAGAGAAGGTCGAGAGGGTTCGATCGACGAGTATCGGTCGGAATAGAAGCTAACCGGTCCACGAACCACGGATAATAATATTAATTATAACATTAATAATAACGATGAAACGATAATTGATAACTTTATAATTGTATCGTTGATTAATCGCCTAATGCTCAGACTAGTGCTAACACTAGTGAAAAAGAAACACAGAGGAAAACGAAAAAATAGAGAGAACGACTAGTTGCGCGGACTAGTCATCAGAGGCTGCTAGTTAGAGATAAAGTGAATATTTAATATTGATTACTATTGATAAATTAAGCGGTTAACTAAGTAAAAAGAGAGTACGATTTATTTCACGATCGATGATGATTAAGCGATATAACGGCGCGCGTGAATAAGAGGACGAAGATGCAAGTGAAACGGAAGAAAACGAAGAGGAAGAAGAGGAGGAAGAAGAGGGGAAAGTCGAAGAAAAAAAAAAAACTAGAAAACGAGACTATAAAAAGGAATTTCGGAGAAGAGAGGACGATGTTTGGAGATAGTGAGAGATCTATAGTTATTATACTACTTAGGAATTTAGTGTAACGTCGCGCAATACGATAAACGAGATAATGTAACATCGAACTCGACGACAACGAAGGTCCTAAACTATAATATTGTATATTGTCCAAAAGTGCTTTCCGTCGACTGTACGTTAAATGAGGGTGTCCGACGATGCGGAGCGAATCTGTTTTTCTTTTTCTTTTTATTTTCTTTTTTTTTTTTTTTTTCTTGAAACTTGACTCTTTAAGCTGCCAACTTTCAAGAACCAAGTCAGCCACGATATGTACTCAATCTTTTTCCAAGTTCTTAAAGGCGTATAATATCATTTTCAAAAATATTCTAAGAATTAAGAAGGAGAGAAATTCTGATTCAGACAGCGTGAGGATTGAAAAGCAAGCACGAACGGCGACTTTTGTCCACTTTATAACCCCTAGCGATAACGATTCCCAAGGAACTCCTTACGTGAAATGCGTTTAATATATTCGCTAGGCGACCAGGTAGTTTTACGAGATGATTCTTCCTGGGTTGGTGTAAAGTTTCACGAGAATCCCTTTTGTTTTTTCTCTCTTTCTCTGTTCGAGTAAGGTTGAAAGGGTGCGCGGCGTTCTTGCCCATTGGCGACGACTGGATCCGACGATCGCGCAACTCGATTAACTCGCGTCCCATTCGTCACTGTGATCTTAAAAGAGGAAAACAGAGAGCAGAGAGGCGACAGTTGTACCGTTGTCACGAGCGCTGGCTTTTAAATATTAGTTCGGTTTTGTTCCGTTCCTAGCGTTAATTACACAAGAAATAAGACGGCGATCGTTCAGAGCCCAATGTTTCACTTTTTCATTCTATCTCCTCCCCTGACCGTTGGTTTTTATTATATTTGCTCGCTTATCTCTGCTTTTATGTGTCTTTAAAAAATTAATATTCGTAGGCGACTAACGCTGCTTTAGAATCCAGAGGTTTTGTTACGAGTGACTTGTTCGAGGTTTGATTGTTCCGCCGTATTGTCATTAACTTGTGGAAGATACAGTAGAATCTCATTTATTAGAGTAAGACGTTAAAAATTCATCTTTAGATTCCCATTTGATCTCAAACATTGAAACTGAAAAGAGAAAGGTTTTGGGATCGAGTCGAGATCGCGATTAAATGGGAAGAATGGAGGCACCCTGTCAATCGGTTCGTAGTGATAGTACAAAGAACTTGAGACTAGCAATATCGATAACTAGCGTTAGAAGAAAGAAAAATGAAGAAAGAAGCGTAACATTTACACAGACTCGAGTTAAAGAAATTAACGGGAGTGATACGATGCTACTATTCCTATAAAAATTGCTTCTTACCGCTACTAATAATATTACGAAGCGACGATAAATACCGCTGCAACTATATTGTTAACAATTACGAGGGAAAGAAAAACTACTACTATTATTATAACTACTACTGTACAACAATTACCACCACCACCATACCACCATCGCCATCAGCACCACCACCAAAAAAAGAAAAAATAGGAAAAGTCACTTACCACCACAGCACCATCACTACTCTACCACTGCAACTAATACTATTATTACTACTGTTACTACTACTATTAATACTGCTACTACTGTTACTACTACTACTACTACTACTACTACTACTACCACTACTACTACTACTACTACTACCACCACTACTATTGCTACTACTTCTGTTACTATTACTACTACTAACACTATTACTATAACTACTACTATCACTACTACCACCACCACTACCACTACCGCTACTGCTTCTGCTACTACTATTACTGTTACTACCGTTGCTACTGTTGCTATTACTACTAACACTACTAGTATCACTACTACTTCTGCTACTGCTACTACTACTACTATCACTAACACTATTACTACTACTACTATTACTACTACTACCACTACTACTACCACTACTACTACTGTTACTGCTACTATCGCTACTACTACTACTACTACTACTACTACTGCTACTGCTACTGCTACTGCTGCTGCTGCTGCTGCTGCTGCTGCTAACACTACTACTATCACTACTATCACTACTATTACTACTACTACTACTACTATTACTAATTAATAACAACGCTATTGTAAGGTAAACTACTACTATGTTACCGCTACTATTAATTATTAACTATTAATCGTAAGGTGGAAGACGACCGCATACAACTGTTACTATTACACCGCCTATTTCAACTATCAAGGCGCGCCGTGTGTTATGGGTGAGGGGGGGGGGGCGCTGCTATTGCTGACTACTATTAATTCACACACTAACTAAACTACTAATCGCTTTACGACTACGGTTACTACGGGAGAATGATTCGTTAATGTAAAGAAAAAAAAAAAAAATATATATATATATATGTATTGATCCAACGCGAGACGAATAGGGTACGTAAAACACGCACGCTCAGGGTGGATCATCCTTGGTTTTTAGATAAAAATAATTATTGTTCGTTAAGTCGTAAGTTGGTATTAAAAGGGATGAAAAGGCTTTCTAATTACACCTTCTTAAATAATTGAAGGTTTAATCGGATGTTTTCTCGAACAAGCGAAAAGATTTCGTTGGTGGCGAATTTCCATTTGAAAGTAAATCCATGCTTGTACCGTAATACGAACGATTTAGAAGAGGGTGGAACACCCTGGCCATTCTTAGTTGTTACATCACGCACAGGGATAGAAAAACGGCCGAATTCTTCGATCCTAGGCCCGATCGATCAAGAATTTCGCACACTCCGTTCGAATCCTTCGTCAACCACCCTCCACGAATTTTGTTTTCCCCAAAGAAGGATTTGTCCATTTCTTAGGCGTTTGAAAGAATCATCGAAAAAGTTGAATTGCTGGATAGATGGATGGACGTAGTAGTAGAAGACTTAGAGCTTCCTTATGGGGGTGGTTCGCGTGAGGTAGTCGAAGGGATCGCAATAGCTGTATAAAGAATTTTAATACTTTCGTCAATGCCAATTGGGATTGTAACGAGACTTCGTGTTCTTATTTTGTTAAAGGAAGATGGGCGGGCACTCGACGCCGATTAATAATAAGAAAGAAAAAAAAAAAGAAAAATTAAAAATTTCACGGGGATCTATAACAAAACGAAACCAGGGTGGTTCGGGATACGTATATTACCGCAAATGGACTTCTTACGGTCATCATTTTTCAGTTTAATTCGCTGGAGTTTGTACGGGATTTTTCGAAATTGATGATCAGGAATCACGTATCGACGTATAAAACTAACCGCTGTTTATATAAGAGTAATAATTTGGTACGGTGGAGAAATTACAAAATCGGATGTTGGACGTTGCGAAAGTTCCTCTTCATTAACTTTAACGTTATAACATTCTTTTTATTCTAATAAAGGTGATTATAGGATGTAATAATTTTATAAAAGAATATTTAAGCATAAAACTTGGAAAATACGTGATTCGAGGATTATCGACGTACGATTTCAAGGATGCGAATAGAGTAGAGTGCCAATTAGGGTAGAGCGATTACAAAGTAGTATTAGGTGGTCTTCCCGATAGGGTGAAAGGTCGTGGTTAGGTCGGCTTCCGAGAAAGACTTCACGACGGAAGATTTATTCTTGATCCGTATCTAAAATTAATGGAAATGTTAAATTCGAATGCAAATCGAAACTCTCGAATTCAAATAAAACTTTTATTCAAAAATTCAGATCCTTGAATTCAGATTCCAAGGAGAATTTACCACTTAGATTTCTAGTTGCAACTTTCGAAGTTTCACGAGTACGTGATAATGCGAAAAATCTGTTTATTGGAAAAATGAAAGGAAAATAAAGCGAGGAAATTAAGAGAAATCTTTCATCGTAGCGCCTGGTGACCGCTTGATTTCGCGATTAGTTGATTCGAGAGTCCAAGCCAACCGCGTTTCCGCTCAATACGACGACGTCTGAAGAACGTCGAGCTCGCGTCGCGCCGATCTCTCTCGGGGCATCCACAGAAACATTTTCTATAGCGTCTCGAGCTGCCTTGAACCGAAAGTGCATTAAAAAATCGTCCGCACGACAGCCGATCGGAATTCATTGCGGCTGGGATCACGATTCCAACACGGAATACGAAAGAAGAAAGGATAGAAAAGAAAAGAAAGGAAAAGAACGCGCGGAAAAGGAAAGAATTTAAAGAAACTACCCTTAATTCTAAATAACACGTTAGTTAGACATTTTGTATTTTATAGCGATTGTTGTGATATCGACGAAGATCGAACGATAGCAATTATGTTTTCACACGAACGAATTATTCGAATGTTGATCGTAATGATATCTTAGAGATAATTGCCTTGTTACGAGTGAAAAATCCGATATTTCGCTTAATCGTAGCTAGTAGATAGACTATTTAATTGCATATCTCGCGATAATTTGTAATTTAACTAGCAGCGTAGTAATTTATTAAGAGAGTGATAATTCGAATAGCGACGATCGTCTAGTGTGCTATTCGAATGCTAGAGAATAATTTCAACCCTCGAGATCAACGACGCTTTCCCGGATACTTAATTCCATTCTATATAATTAACGTTCGACCATACCGACTAGTATTAACCTATCAAACCTTTCCACCTTATTTCTCCAAGGAATGTTCGCACGGTGATTAAACCTTTACTCGATTACGCTCTTCGCTCTTCCTTTTCACCCTGTTGTCGCTACCCCTGAACAGCTATCCCTGAATACCATTTATAAAATACCAACGACGCGACAAGAAGATTAAAAATAGACTATAAACGAGGAAATGTTCGACGAAAGTGATCCTCAGCCGCAACAGCAAGTTCCCACCGGCACGACAGTGCGCACGAGGACTTTTTCTACGTAAGATAGAATATTTCTCTAGTAGAATTTGGGGGCAAGGGGGGGGGGCGGGCGGGAGAGGGTTAGAAGGAAAGACGATAGACGAGGGATGTTTTTCTCGCAGAACAGGCGAGAGAAGCTTAACTACGCGACTGATAGTCGCGCGTCTCGATCGAAGGAAAAAATCGGGTTCGAGGATGAAGAAATATCAACTGGATATCCCGGGCCACCCACTGTGGCAATTCACCTCGAAGGTGGATCGGTCAAACGAAAACAGCGATTCTTCCGTCGAAATCCTCCGCAAATCTCGACGAAAGGAAACTCTGTGCGAATGGGAAAAAATCATCGAAAGTCGAGACGTCGTTACTTTTCGGACAATTAAGCGTTAAAGAATTAAAAAAAAAAAGGGAGGAAAGAACAACGGAAAGACGGTGGATCGCCTGCGTAGAATTTAAGCTTGCGGGGGACTGAAGACGTATAATAAATTGTATATATATATATATATATATAAATTTATATATTTACATATTATCATATATATATATATATTGATAATATATATTATATATAATAATATATATATATATATATATAAAATATGTAAACGCGTAGCTAACGAACGATTAACTTAGCGAGCACTGATTAACGAGACGAGAAGAAAAGATTGTTTTTGATTCTTCTTTTCTTGTTTCTTTCGTTGTTGGGGATGTGTGGTTAGGGGGTGTGTTGCGAGAATTCAATAGATGAATATAGAACGCACGAGCATGCGAAGTGTAAGTTCAGCTACGAAAATAACGATAACAATAATATTAATAATAATAATAATAATATATATAAAGTTTAACGGTACTTAACGACACACTGGTAATTGTAAACGACGAGAAACAGCGATGAGTAACATAGTGCGATTATTACTACCTATTATTACGGCAATACGATGATATACATATATTATAATGATGAAATACAATGATATATTTATCGAATATTTATTAAGCAAAAACGAGAATAGCACACACATTGTGTAGTATCGGTTGTACAAAGTAGGCAACGAGGCGAAAACACGCGAGCGATTTATTTCGTTTTTCGAAGATAGTATCGAAACTCTCAGGGGTCGTCGAGGCTTGGCGCTGTTAGGAGGTCGCGATTTTCATAGTTTTATGTCTCTTCTGATTTTAAAGATAGAGATTCAAATATAAACTATTTATAATATACGAATTTGGAATATTTCATTTATTCCACCGGTAACTTACAACTTTCTTTCGCGAAACGCACAATATTCTACACAGCGATTTCTGCTAGTGGCTCGATCGTCATTTCTCTACTGTTGAAAACTCCCAGTTTACTCGTGTGCGACTCTTAACGCTCCAAACCGAGCATCCCCGAAAAAAGCGAGCAGGCGACTAAAGAGCACGAAAGACGCGACGGCAGGAAGGAAAAGAAAGGGAAGAAAGAGGAAGCCGAGAACGCGAACGTTCGATCACCGACGACGGTGGTCGGAAGCTCGCGTATATTTTCGTCTCACGATCCTTTTTTTACGATTGTGAACGAGGTTCATGTTATATATCAGGGATTAGACTAAATAGTATAACGATACGCTGCGAAGGAGGTGGCAAGAGGGAAACGCGACAGAAAGGAGTACGCGAGAGGTAGAGAGCACGGCGAAACAGCAGACAAAACGTTAACAGATGAAACGAATGAAATGAAAAACGAGGTAACTAAATAAAGGAAGAAACCGAGGATGGTTGGCCTTTGGGAAAGGCAGAGCGAGGGAGAGGGCTGTGACGAAGGTGGTGATAGCGATAAGTGGAAGAGTCAGGCGCGTTAAATTAGATTTCTCTATTCAAAGAGTGGCTAAGGAGATTTTAATTATTCGGTTGAGAAATACGCTCTACGAAGCAATTCTTTTTTTCTTTTTTTTTTTTTTTTTTTTTTTTTTTTTGTAGAGAGCTTCGGATTCCCAGCTTCGTTGAATTTCGCTGAGACAAAAATACGTATTAACGATAATGTATGTTAATGGTTTCTTACACTTATTTCTACGCGTATATTTGGGCTATCGGCCATTAACATTAAAATAAAGCATAGATCTAGCGTTGATGTAAAGAAAACGATCGGCATATCCATTATTACTTGTAACGACGAACACGCGACTTTCCTTTCAATTCGGATAGTTAGGAAAACGAATTCACGGAAAACCATTTCGAACAGCGTACATTAATGAAGATGATCTCCGTTTCAATTTATACTTCTTGCAATTACATTTCTCCGAGAAACGCCCGAGGAAACGATAAGTACGACTGGCCAGCCCTCTTTCCATAGAGACGATCGATCATCGAATATTAATACTTAAGAAAAACCAAAGTTGTGATAAGCGTGGCGGGACTCGAAACCATGCACGATATCGAGGAAATTTTTAGAGGATGGAGGAGAAACGAGAGAAAGAAGGGGAAAAAGAGGTAAACGGAGAAACGAGCGATCCGGGGTGCGTGAAACGACCTCGACTCGCGAACGGAGCTGGCAACCCTCCGACGAAGGGACACTGACAAGGGAGAGGCTTCTTTGTCACCTTACCGCGCCAATTATACGTTGTGTCCATACTGTCTCAATTAATATAATGTATTATATTATATATATAATATATATTATATATATATATATCCGACAATATTGATTATTAAAAATTCTTAATATATAAAAGAGGAGAAAAAAGAAAAGAGTAAATGTGAATGTTGGCCGAAAATTTATCCCCCTTTTAGGTTCTTCCAGATTTCAATTTTATGCGTCCGTATATAATTTCAGGTATGCTGTTGTAGTCTGATTTTCAAAGATATCTATCAAGATACATATTTCAAGATCTTTTGTATATTTTATTGATTTTCATGACTATTCTTCTTTTTTTCTTTTTCTTTTTTTTCTTTTTCGTCCTAGCTTCTTTTCGTCCAAAGCTATTCTTGTACAATCTATTCGTTCTATATGTAGAGCTAAAGGATGCAATGGGATTGAGAAAGAAGACACGAGGTGAAAAAGTGAAGTACAATTTATTAATAATATACGCAGCCATTTTCGACATTCGGTGCATCATTGCAAAGATGATCGAAAACAATTAGTACACTTGGATACAACCATATCGGAAGCGACTCATCGCGACTATCTTCTTTACATTCTATATATATGTATATAAATACCTCGTAATTAAAATATAGATATATACATATGTATTATATATATTATATATATATATCATTATTAGATATATATATATATATATATATGTATATATATATCTGTACAACCTGGACATACGCGTCTACAAAATAATCATTCATCTGATCGCTAATTTTCTTTTCTGAATTTATTCGTCGTTAACCCCTTGTGGTCCGCTATTTTTGTCTCCTAGAAAGTCCGCGGGAAATGTTTCGTTGTCAGAATTGATTAAAAATATACGAAAGAAATTAAAAGGAAAGAAAGAGAAGAATGCTATTGCGGTAAAGAATCAGACCCCAAAAGGTTAAAGAATCGTAGAGCACGTGGAATCGAATTGTCGAACGAGCTAGCCAACACTGACGTGAGAAAATAAGAAATGCATTTTGGACGAAATTCGAGAGGTACAGCGGTTTGTTTAACATCGATCGCAAGGTAACGTCCTTCTTTCTCTGTGATACGTCGGTCCTGAAAGTCGGAAATACGAAGCGACAGCGCGGCGATTAATTCGGCGGATTCACTGCGTTCAACGAACGATTCATGTTCAAGGAACAAGATAAAAAGAAGAAAGAATTCGAAATATCACAGAACCAACGAAACACTACAAACGAAAGCGAAATTACAACATAGTTCTTTTAACGATATAACGCAAGATTGGCCCTCGGGGGAAATCGTTGATTATACCACGAAGATACTTTTCTCTTTTTCTTTTTCACAATTGCCTCTCTAGATCGGGAATCGATGGATAGGCGAGGGAAACTTCCGTCCCTTGACAATAAACAAAGCTGCAGGAAACAGAAACCAAGGACGGAACACGCTTCGATGTAAACGCAACAGACTAGAAACGATCGAACGAAAGTTTCCACTCGCCGCTCGCGTCTTCGCTTACAAACGAACCGTTTCACGAGCAACGGTCCTCCTCCTTTCTAAAGCTCTCCCTTACAACTACAAATTCTCTGTCGTTGTAATACGCATCATCTTTCTTTGCAATCTGCATCAGGTCGAGAAAGAAAGACGAAGATTAAATTATAATCAAAGGGATATATCGTTCTCTTTCCAATAAATTTTTATATTTACACTCTTTCTTCGATTTCGGCCATCTCAGCTATTTCAATATTAAATATATAAAAATATCTTACTTCTAGCAGATTCTCTCTCATTTTCGATTATCAACAAAAAGGTAACTTAATTCTTGTCGTAAGCTCTTCAAATTTTAACACGTTGGCTGTCACGCGAATTTTACGTATTTTTCCCCATGGGGAGGTGGAATAGATTTAAACGTACAATACTGTGCTTTTACTCTGACTTTTACTCTGAATGTTGTCCAAATCCTTCACGTTGTTGAAAATTCCTTACCGCGTGAAATTTATCTTACTTTGGTCATTATAGAAAATTTCATAAAAAACATGCGTCACTGATGTCAACGTGTTAACAATATCCACATTGCCGATTACAAATGGATCTTAGATCAAATATTCGAAACCATATTCTGTTCACTCGCTTATGAACGCTAACCGTCCAATGTTATATATATATATATATCATCATCATCATAATTATAAATAAAAAGAGGTAACTATCGAAACAACGCAACCGTGAACGCATCGACATACTAGTGCACTTCTCACGATAGTGTACGGTCGATGGATCGCACTAACACCGATCTTCACGAAGCTTATTTCCTACAATTGAATAAATAAATAAAAATACTTGTCCCGGTAAAGTAAATGCCGCTCTATTTTTCTTCGAAGTATTCTAAGCTTAACCGCTAATAACTATGATCCTCGTCTCGTTTTCTCTACAGCTATAGATGAAGCTTTCTTAAAATCGTGCTCGTTTCACGAAAATACATGTGTTCTCTTTCTCTCTTTTTCTTTTTGTCTGTACAGGTTGTCAGCCATCTTGGGCTTCACAAAGAAAATATCGCTAGTCTAATGTTATCGACGAAAAAAACGCTTGATCGCAAAGACATCGGTCTAGTCAAAGTATCTTTGCACGTGTTTGGGTGACCATTTGACGCTTTGAAACGTTTCTTACGGAATATAGTTACGTTAGAAAACTTTAGAAGGTTTTTGGAAAGTAAAAAAAAAAAAAAGATCGTTGTTGGAAATTTAGAATTGTCATAGACGACAGAGTTGGAAAGTTATCTGAAAATTAATCCAAATTAGTAAATTCCATTGGATTCCAAAGTTCAACTCGTCAAGAAACCAATTGACTATACCGATACCTTAAAGAGTTCCAAGCAACACTTCGTCGATTCTCTTACGATTTTCTTATTTTCTTCGATTGCGAAATCGTTGCACTCGAGTCACTTTTCTTCGTCTCTTTGGTACGTCCTCCGGATGAAAAATATATAATGGAGTCTTGAAGACGACGCACGTACTGTACACTCTAAACTTCTATCGAGTAAACTTAAGCGCCCAAATGGTAATATCTTTAGAAATCTCGTTCAGGGAAGAGTCCATCCGTCCATGCACCGAATCTACGATAATCGCATCTCAAATGTGTACGTGTGTGTATTTTAAGTACGAAAATGCGCAACCACTGCAACAACGTTGGGAAAACGGCCGGAAAAACCGGTCTCCGTTATACAAAATTCTGTAAGTACATTTTGTCGGCTGAGCCGCAGCGTAGTGGAGACATCCACGATGGAATGTTCGACGATTACAGGCTATAATTTAATAATAAGAAGGGAAAGGGGGGAAAGGATTGGCCGAGTATCGCTGTACAAACGTAAGGTCCCGTATTCTTCGTGGTCTTCATGGACGTTGACATCTTTCTTGGTGGTTTCAGACCTCGATTCGAAGAAATACCGGACAGATAGGCATAGCTTTGATACGCGTCGCACGGAGTATTCGGTAGAAAGCTCCGCTGTTAGTCGGGACACGCTCGAACAACGACGATATCTTGCGAGTTGCGACGTCATGGATTATTCAAGATATTCAATACTGCATGTTTGAAATGTTTCCGAATTTCAAGCTTCTTTCGAAAAGTTTCAAATTCTTCAATCTCCTCGTTACCAATTCTACGACTTTCATACATTGGTAAACTTTAAAGTATAGATTTAACGATATTTTTACACAGTTTTTCTGTTTCACAACTACAAACGTTTCTTCGTAGTCGTGAAAAGATGTTATGGTATTATACCCGGTCATCTTTGGAGATGTGGTCGCCGTGCGGGACAATTGTTCGTTGTCCTCGCGCGTCACGCGTCGATATCGCGATAACGATTAATTAGGGCAAGTCGAAGGAACTATGCGATTTGAATGCCATCGTGTTCGTTCAGAAACGCGCGTTTGTCGTTCTCTTACTTTAAGCAACGCAACGTTGGTGACCAGCAAGATCGACTACAACTCGCCACTAACAGAAACAGGTCCGGCCGTGAACTGGTTCCTGGGCTCGTCTCGTGAATATGTTCACTAGTTGGCAGTGTACCCTGTCGATAAATCACAGTAGGTCACAATTACGGTTGCTCACATTAATATTCGGACACGGCACTACCTCTGTACTTGTTGACACGTGTAAGAGGGAATGATTCGAATATCGTGTTGTTTATTCCACGAAAATATGCATCTCTTGTGCAAAGCAACAAATAGAGAGAGATGGTGATGCGCCCGAATATTGATCTGAATATCTGTTTACGTTATATAAAATTCCTCCCATAAAGTACTCAAATAAGTCGTCCTATATTTTTTTTTCTTTTTTTTTTTTTTTCTTTTTTTATCCGAACGATACCGGTATTTTAAACGGAAATTAAAGGTCGATAAGGTATCAGAGATATCAAAGGTCAGCAGCGAAAGGATAGTGGAGGCTTACGTGTAAACCATCGAAGTGGAAGTGAGCGTGAAGAGTCTGCAAATATACGAACGAGTGTTTACCTGATTTTCACATTGGAGCTATCGATCACCTCGCCGTCGCAGTTCCATACGCTCAGGCTCGAGTTCAGATAGCGGTTGCTAATCTCGCTGGTAGACTGCATGTGCAAGGTGGGTAGGGTGCGGAACGTGAACTCCCTGGCTCTGTACACCTCGACGAACGGCAAATCGTACTGGCGAAAGAAAACGGACTAGCTAGATCAATTCGAACGATCGTCGACACATTTTCTAATATACTTTTGAATTAATTAGCAAACTGAATAATTTAATTATTAAAAATAATTATTATAAATAGGCGAGCAAAAAGAATTTAAATCCAAATTTCCCAGGTAAACAATTCACATATAATCGTATATTCATAGAGAGAGATCGACGATATACGTATCTTCTTAAATTAATTAATAAATTTACAATTATTTCACACACCAAAGTCTTCTGTTTGCTGGACAACCTCAACAACATCCTGATATTGTTAAAAAGCGAGGTATGTCGGACGAGAATTACGTCTACGCAACCGTCTCCGACATGACAATGAGGGCTGAAACCCATGGGACTCCTGGAGCAACCACAGGCGAGATTGGCACCATTCACCATGAAGAATTTGCCTCTGATAGTCAACCATCCTGAGGTAGATTCAAGATAAATTATAGATAAAGATAAAGTTCAAACAGTTGGATATCAAGTAATAATAATTAGACTACGGATTTCTATGCATTTCTACGTAGTTTATTGTAAAAGTGCAAAAATGTGCAGAACGAATATAATATGCAAAAATATATGAAATATCTAAAGTGTAACACTCTTCATACGTGGTGGAAGAAAACAAATCCCTACTTAAGTGCTATTCGTTCAATTACGTTCATGACGATACAAATTTGCATAAAAATCGACAGTTTAATAATGATAATAAACGACTAACTGGTTATTTCTTTATCCGGAATACTGTTGTGCATGTGTTGGAGGCACCTGGTGCAGTTTTTTATACATCTTGTACTGGTTGCTGGATGGCAAGGGTCCGACAGAAGCTGGATCTCACCCTCGTAACCTTTATTCGCGAGGATCTTCTTGAAACCTAAGTTAAATTCGAGGTATGTACTGTATTATACATTTTTTTTTTTTATAATCTTTCAATAATTTTTAAGGAACATTAATGTTATTTGCCATTAGGCAGATACGACATTACAACAATGATGAGGGAAAAGATGTACCAGCGTGGAACACAGCGAAAGAAGGAAAAAAGAACGTGATTAAATATATATTATAGCGTGTATTGTAAGAAAATTATCGTTCAAGATTATGGAATGTACGATACTTCTTATTGCTAATAAAGTATACAATGCGTATTTATTTTAATTCCTCTCTTCTGTTAAGATAAAACCATCAAACAAAAAAATACGCGAGATTCCAGGAATTACCGATACTATTTCTCAATTTTAACAAGAGTTTGTTTTGAATAAGTGGAAAATCACAAGGAAAATATGACGTACTCAACCGAATACGTTTAATACCTTTATTTCATTCTGACTTCTAGCAAATACATTGCTATATAGAATTTTACAAGTATATAACAAATTTTTATAGTGTATAATATAAAAAATTCCTATCGCGTATAATATAATACTATCTTCAAGTAGTTTTTTGCGGTAGTGTTCTTTACTGACGTCTCCTGTAATAAGGAACATGTATATTACGATACTATCTGAAAGTGAAACTAATCACTTTATAAAATAGAGTAAAAACATGTAAGGAATTAGTAGTTGAAATAATATACACAAATATGGTGCCTTCGATTAGTTATTAATACATCTAGAACTATCCTCTACTGAAACGTCCATACCTTACGACACAACTAATTAAATACATAACGAAAACCAAATACTTACCTGCACGAACATTTGAATTTACTCCTATTCCCTGCAATTGTTTGCTTCCCCGCGAGAGTACGCGCTACGGCGCGCTCTCAACTAGCGCCATCTTCTTAAATTGTTTCAACTTGCATCGCGTATTCGTAAAAATCTCTTAAAACACTTTCGCGAAGCGTTTCGTCTCGAGGCCTCTATATGATGATACTTGTCGTTCCCTTTCATCTTTTGTATTTTTTCTTTTTTTTTTTTTTTTTTACGCATTCTTTTGGTGCTTTGTCACTGACTACATCAAAGAGACGTACGCCCTCTCGCCGGCCGATATAGGAATTCGTGCAAGAGATGCTATCCAAGTGAAACACTAATCTGTTCTCTGCCACACGCTTCTTTCTCCCCACTCCCACACGAACTCGCACGTGTTCCCGAAAAGCTAGAACAAATCTAGTTCACCAACCTTCCGGCTTAAAGAAACTCGTAAATCGTTCTACAGTCGTACATCCTACATCCCACGCTCGCGCTTTAAACTGCACGATATAAAATAACTATACTTTACAATTTCCTTCGCTTATTGGCCTCGTTCCTACATCCCTCGCGGCTATAGTTTGCCTGTCATTAGCTGACAGCTTGTTACGACTTATAAAACTATCTCTACCGCTATATGTATCCTTTACCCTCGCAAACTTTGTTCTTTACCAGTTTGCGGTCCGACCTTCTTACCTTTATTTTTGGCCTTGGCATATACAACCTACCTTTAGCCTCGGAAAAAACGAATCAAACCCTTATTTATTCCTTAGCCATTCTGTTCGATTTTCGTCCAACGTTTTGAAATGAAGAATATTTAGTATCGCATTAAACACACGCAAATATAACAAAATTACTACAAGTACGAAAAAAATGCATTCATCGAATAAAAACAAATTGTAAATCAGGCGCGTGAAAAATCGTTTTTGCTAGATTACGCTAGACCTAATCAAAAAATCACGAACAACTCCACAAAATAATACCACACGAGACACAAAAAATCGTGTGATTCAATTAGAAAACGTTCAACCATAAAAATGGTCGAGAACGTTTTAAACTAGCCAATTCTTTTCACTAGATTACATCAAATACAGTTACGTTAATATCTGGAATATCTCTTGTCGTACTTATCGCGTTGCATAAGAGGGGATGATTTAAATTTCAAATTACCTTATTTTCGTAAAAACACTAATATTCAGACGCTCGTTTACGTTCTGCAATCTTGCAATTCTTGGTAACGATTCGGACTGCGAAATACATTTACTTTCGACAATTATTTCGTATAATTAACGTCGGAAAAAATTATCGCCAATATTTTTCTAACACAGCAGCAAGTTTAACGCCGTCGTGAAAAGGAAAAAAATTGCTGGTTTCGATGAAAAACAAATTGTAATTTGCTGTAGAGGAAACTATCGTGAAATTGCACGATCATGACTAAACTGCGGATTTATATGCATTTGTAGGAAATCAGAAAGTGCAAAACTACGCAGAATGCACGTAGAGTATGAAACAACATAAGAAATATCCAAAAAAGAAGTACTTAGTTTCTAAAGTATTTGGCAGGTAAGCCAATTTCCTATCGACGTTCCATCTTCCAACTTATATACTCGAAAGTATGAAATTGCATAAAAAACATTAGCAAAAACAGTAGCAAACGTTATTAGACCGCATCGAATTTAAGAGAAAAGACGGAAATCACTTTTTCTTAATCGCTTAAAAATTTATTGCGCGATTAAACGTTATTGTTAGGAACAGGTTACTTGCTAGGCTAGTATTTTCAAGCCACAGTAAATGACACATATTTGTGTCGAATAAGCAACACAACGTTTAAATTATATGCTCTCTTATACAAAGCAATAAATACATGATACAGAAGAGTCCATTACAAGTAACTGTACCAAGGATACGACGAAAGTGAAAAACCCATACAACTATCACCGACACATAAATAATAAAGCTTTATTCCTTTCTTCGAAGGAACGGATATTTTACTTACCTGAGTAATCGTATCTCTGGGGTCCCATCCAACGAAACTTTTCACTGTCTCGTATCACGTCGCCCAGATAGCCGTAACTGAGCATGCTGGCGTATAGCCTGAGCAACGACTGGTCATTGTGCACGGAGGAGACGTCGAGGCCAGTGCTGTCGCCAAAAATGATATGTATCGTCGCCGTTTGCACATCGGTGGTTCCATGGAGGCTGTACGCGATCGTGTCGGTACTTCCGCTGGGTATCACCCCGATCGGAAGTCGAGGAGTCGGTAGGTTCACTTCTGGATTATTCGGGTCGATTTGTCGATCCCTCGAGGTCCTCAGTACCAGGCCGTTGATCACCTCCGCGACAGTACCGTCTCCGCCGATGCATACTATCGCCTGGAGCAAGCGAACAAAAGTGAAACATTCCCATATAAAAATGATTTAATCTTCTTCGTCCTCGCGCCGTATTTCTATTTCTTGGAAATTTCTATCTACGATTTAAAACTTGTTACGGAAGTGAAAGAAAAATGAGAAGGAAAATTATGCAGGAAATAGAAGAAAAGTATGGAAGGTGCTTTGTGGAAAAAGTTTCTCCAAATACATTGAACGGAGAAGCACGAAGTTCGTTCGAAGGCGTTCCAAAGACACGTAAACGATAAGAGAAAAAGAAATTTTGCGTCGGACGTTTCGTAACCGTGAAAACTTTGAGAACGAAATGAAAAATGAAACTTACATGGAAGTCAGTCAAATCGACGCTTAAGAGGACATCGCGAATATGGCCAACCCTCTCTGTCACTAGTATCTTCGCATCAATGCCAGCAATAGTCATTAGAGGCTGTACATCCTTCTCCCAAATCTTCAAACCTTTTTTCTTCCCTCCAAACGGGTTGATGAATAGTAAAATCTTCCTAGGACGATGGGTTAATCCTATAAACCAGCGATTTCCAATTCTCCGTTAAAATAGTTACGCAATCTTTGAAATAATTTATTTTTCCCGCAGTTGTGAATGTAACGGTCCACAGATTATTAAAAAGACTGAATTCGTTTATTCGTAAAGGTTAGTGTTTTTGAAGAAACGCTACCGTGGCAAACAGGAAACCGGATCAATACAGTGGCCACTGTTTCTCCCAACAAAGAAAAAGATCGCGTCACACGCACGGCAAAGAACCACCCTCTTGTATTTCCGTTCTACCCACGTTTCCCCCCCCCCCCCAGAGAGAATATAGTTCGAAGGTGACGTTTTGATTGATTGGAAAACACGATAAGTTCGTTGCCACGGTATTAGGAATATTACGAGATAGACGTGCACGGATATCCACTCGTCGATTAGTTATCGTTTAACCCTCGATATTTCATTCTACGTACACAGATATACATAGCGAGTGTACTTAATCGATGAACGCTTCATTAGGATAAAAACTTTTAAAATTCTGGAATTGTGTTCTAGAAAGTTTTTTGTAGAATGATATCGCATAGATAAAATAAAGATGTTTGAAAGATCACTAAGATTACTGAAAGATTGTTTGTCATTTATTAGATTGTAGATTTCTATGCATTCGTGAGAAATTCAAGAAAGATTAGAAGTGCACAGATAGCTGATAATATGCAAAGATATATAAAACGTTGAAAGTGTAGTACTTTTTGCGATATTTGATGGATAAAACAGTCCATCTATGTTTATAACTTGGTTGATTAGGCGGTTAGTAATAATTAAAAAAATATATGTATATTTTGGAGTATTTTTTTCGTAAATACAGATTATGTGTATTTTGGGATAATCTTTTTCCGTAATTGTTTAGCAGGTGGCCTTGAAACGACTCGAGAAGAGATAAACCTCTGGTCCAGTGTAGACAATGAAGCGGAAAGTTGGAACTATCGACATGGACCTTGACGAATCATCGTTCGAGTTATTAATCGTGCAGAGAACTGCTTTCTTCGGAATAATCGCCGTAAGCTGTTTTATTTTCTGGAAACTCACGACGTGCTCTTAGACTTCGACGTTGCTTTTTCAATCCCTCCAAGGAAGCAATCCAAAGAGCATAACATACAGTATATGATCGTTAAGTGAATCATGACCGTTTCCGGCAAACATCATGGTTCCTCGACCTAGAAAGAAACGCCGAGATATTTTCATAACATCGGATTAATTTCTCAGGATGAATCGCGAAATGTATAATACACGAATTCACCGAACCAATACACCAAACGATCCTACTTCCATAAGTTCATTTACAACAACGAAATAACACGATTAACAATAAACTCCAGAGTCAATTTCAATGAATAAAGTCCGTAACATCTTTCTCTATTTTCTTGATTTATGGGCCTCTTAGCTTCCAAACGGCTCTAACGGTAAGCAAATGAATTTGTTTTTCTATCAAACCTCGACTCGAGTGAGAATGTAGTGGCAAATTAGAATCCTGAAATTACGTTAGGTCGATCTTACGAACCCACGACATCGTCAGAGCACACCAACTTCATAGAAACTTCGAAACTTTTCCCGAAATTGTTTATCCTAAAGCTTGGGTGTGTAGATTAAACTTGACCAACCCTTATCGCCCACTAACTATAAACGTAATATAAACTCTGCGTAACGACAGACTAAAATTATCAATGGAGACACTTATTTCGAGCATCGTTATTAATAAATGCGAACACCATGCGAAACACCCACTCCGTGCGTCAATCGCCATTCCAGACGCTCTTCAAACATGCACCGGCTGAACCGCAGAGCGACGTGAAAGGCGGTAGACTGAAAGAGCGGTTTGTTTAAACTACAGAAACTGCACGTGTGTATCCTCCAGCTCTTTATCCGCTGAATGAGCATGACGTAAAAGCCTAAGAGGCGTAGATACGCGAGGGGAAAGAACCGTGGGCGCGAATAGAGAGTTTTATAAGGTGAAGAAGTATCGTTCTGTGAGGTGTCGTGGCATGCTGATCGATAGAACAGCGACGCTTGCAGCGGCTTCTCTTCATCTTCGCTTCCTGTTTCTACACGGAGCTTCGATACGATGACCGCCGTTTATTCGACTAATATGTAAAACTCGCGTTGACAATCAACGTCCTGGTATTTCTTCTCGAATAAGCTTGGATTTTTTCATTGCTTTAACCTCGAATCCTTCGGTTCTACTATTGGATTGTTGGATTTTTATAGACTCGAACTCGTACCGTCCTCCCAGACTAGATACTTCGATTCGTCTGGCTAAGGTTCTTCGATACTTCCGAGCTTGATTCTTTTACTCTCTTCGGGAATAAAATGGAGTATCCGTAAATAGAGCAAAATCGTCTAGTTTCGTAGAAAAATATCACTAAAGGAAACTAATAGTATGTTGGTTCGAGAAGTATAGATACAGAGGGATCTTTGTATTTTGAGTGCTTTTTTGAGAAGAATTGAAATTACGCTAAAGCGGATATACATTTTGCAACGTAGAATACAATATCCTTGTATTCCTCATAAAATACGATATACGAAAGAAACAAGGAATCGCGATGTATAAAGAAATACGAATTTAATTGCCATAAATTTTTTCCAATTGTTAATTATTATCATTTTAATGATATTTTAACGATGATCCGCCACAAGAAACAAAGTCGCTCAAAGTCAGAGTACGAAATAACGAAACGGAAAGTGCCTGTCGCAATAAATTTACAGATCGTTTTACAACTACATACAGATCAAATCCAAGTATTGGATGACTGATCACTACAACTGTAGGAAATCACTGGCAATCTTTGTTCCCCGGCTTTATTTTTTTTGTTCTCTGCAAGACAGCAAAAAGCATGCCTTAATTACGCAGCCTTGATCCGTAACCAACGACCTAGTTCCAACATATGCCGTGTTTAATCCTTTCTACCCGTTCGCGGGGAAACGCAACACCGTACACAAGAATAAACGTCGAGCAGAAACATACGATATTTCGCAAGTTATTTCGTAAATGTTGAAAAACATTGTTTCATTTTCTTTCTATCTAGTTACATTCTTAAAGGGCGTGCTCATAATAATCGATACTATTTCAATTCTAAATCAAATGTCTCTCTCTCTCTCTCTCTCTCTCTCTCCCCCTACTAGTTCAATTATTTAAGAAACGCGCGACGACTATCTCCACGATTCGGATATAGCAAGGAAACAATAGCGCATGCGAGCGGCACGGTTCAACTTTCACCTACTTTTCCCTTTATTTCGTATCTTCGCGCGCGATATTATTAGCACAGTCGATCGATCGCATGTAGTAGTCAACACTGGAACTATCAAAGCCAGCAAAATGACAAATTTCCGGTTCTATATTTTTCTAATTACTAAAAACATATATGTAAGTGTTTCGGCCAAAATTAATATTGTTTTTTACTTAGATGGAAACGCAATTACACGTGATCTATTGATTTTAAATAACGCCACTTGAATTACAATGATTCGTACATAGAATATTTAGATACGTATTTGCAAACTGGTAGTTCTAGTGTTAAGGATTTTCCCATTCTCGGTTCTCTTTCCTGTTTTTCCCCTTTTCTTTCCACGATTTGTAATCGAACCGCCATGCTTGCACAAGTTATTAGCGAGGATGCTATAGGTAGCTATAGGGATTCCACGAAATCTCACCTCGTTACTCTTCGACTTCATTGTAAGGTAATCTATTTTCAGAGTCGGGATAATTAGCAGTCAATTACCGTGTCGTGGAGCGACTCTGCTGAACCGAGCAACGATTCGTGCAACAGTTTTGCTTGCCAGTCATCCGACTGGCTGACTCGCGACAAATAACACCTCTTCGGATTATGTCGAGTTTGCGGTAATCTAAACCTGAACAACTCGCCAATCTTCTCTTGCTCGAATCGGAAAAATGAACACGCCGACTGCCACGATGGTTCTCGATGACCCATATTGTTTTACCAAATTTCTTAGAATAATCAGTATGAGAGAAATTTCGTGGACTTGAAGAATGATGTGCATGTCAACGACGTGAATGATCTTTTTACATGATATAATCGAAAATAAAATATGCAAATATAATATTTCGCAAAAATTAAATATTACGTTGCATTGGGTTGGCAAGCAACTAAGTGATTGCAATCACTTGAATCCGCAATCACTTGGTTGCTAATCCAATAGTATATTTGAATCGATCGCGGTTCCAGGGCAAATCAGATATTATGCAAAAGTCGCGTGGCAGTCGACGTGTTAACAAAGGCTTCGATATTTCAATTACAGAAAATTGCACGTTACGGAAAATACCAAGCGATATTTCGCGATAAGGGAATCGATCGATGAAATAACAAGGGATGAAGAAAGACTGAAGCTCACCCATGAGGTAATTTCGGATGGTTTTAACCCAGGAGGCGACTTGCCTAGGGTCGGTGTGGCTCATCGTCACGCTGTGATGGCTCCATTTATTCTTTGGTCCACGTACAGCGTAGTGGAGAATGAAATTCGTCGGACAGACGGTGGGCGAGGTAGGCGATGTTGGAGGCGGTTGTTTCTCCTTCAGGTTCACCCCATGTATCCAATCATCCCCGTAACGAACGGCGAGCACGTCAGTCATCGGTAGCGTCCATCTCGCTGAAAATATAAAAAGCGTTCGTATCGAGTCGATACAAGTAGCTTTGAAAACAAATGCCTCCACTGTCTTATCCTTTTCGCCAATTTACGTGTGATTTCTCGTGTGACTTACTTTACCTTATTTATTTTTAGTCGTGTAGTGGCACTCGACAGTAAACTTTCCAATGGTTTCTGTCCCGTGGCTCGCTACACAAAGACCCTATTCTTCGGACGAGATGATTGCCAGATATCGATACATCCTCACCGAATATTTTCAGCTAATCTAAGGATCCGCTATAAATCTTAAGATTTACTTAGCTAAGGTTCTCCAAAGGGGCAAATAGTCTTTGTCCTAACAGTCGCTAAATCTATCACCTACTACGGGAAGATACGGGAAGTCTGCTTTTCTCGCGTACGATGCTTCCCGCTGGCAACTTTCTCTCAAGGGCGGTTAGCATCCTTCCTCCAACCACGAAACAGAAATTAACCGATTATCAGCAACGTCCGTTTCCATCACTTGCCGAACCAAGGCTTTTCTCAACGAATCCGATGATCTCGCATCGTTAGACACACCCCATAATAGTTTTCCCATGCAGCATCATCGTGACGGAAAGTCAGTCGTTAGACGCCTGTCCGAATCGATAGTTGGTAATTAGCAGTAACAATCGATCCGAGTTTCTCGACATCTTAGGCAATCATCGTCCGAACATCGCGACCCGCTAATAGTAACCGCGAGTTCTACGCATAGTGTACACACGGAATATATGTTAATAAATATACATTGTTAAATATATTCGAGTGTTTCTTCGGTACCTATCACGATCTATTCACCTCGGTCGCATTAATTGGAAAAGTATTCGTAATTTTCTTCGTATTAATCGAGTAATGATTTTGTAATTGGATTACAAAATGAATTTTTAAAGTTAATTATGTGCATTCCGAGCGAGGAAAGCTTCCGATATTTTATTCCTTTTGACTTTGAAACGACGAAAGGGTATGGCTTGAATTGACAAATCTTGAACAGCGAAAATAATCGACTAAACTAAAGACGATCAATATTCGTCAATTTATTTGTTCTAATTTGTCAGTTCGTTAATTCTAAATTCAACGATTATAACTGTCGCTTTTTCTATGCATTCGTTCCACGGTTATATAATAGATCAAAACGAAAACGACTACGCGACGAAACTACGTACTCGGTTAGAAACAAAGAGACTCGGTTTACCGGTTCTCTGATAGATGTCGTTTAATATTGCAACGAAGTGACGAGAACAAAGCTACATAGGCCATTCAAACCGTACGATCGTTTTGCATAATTGAACGTGGCGATCTAACGCTACTTCTTCGTCCATCAAATATATACTCCGTGAAATCTAATCGATAATCGCTGTCGAATAAAGAAAAGAGGAAAGAAAGCGTGCAGCGATCGATCAAACGGAACCCTAGAATCTAGACAATTTGATCAACCACCGTGACCACGTTTTCGTTTAAAACCTGAATCACAAGGTGTAATTTTATAGATTTTATTTTCACCGTGATTATCTTACTTTTCTCGTTAGAGATTTACAAAATAATCAAACAAGAAACTTTTAGGCACCTGTTTGCGTTGTACGAATCTTGATCAGGGCAACAAGAAGTAACAAAGATTACCCCAGACAAGATAACCGAAAGGCGAAAGATAGTCCGTATAGGAGAACCGACACGGTCACGATCGACAGTCCATGAAAACGATAAAACATCGTGAAGCGCACGAAAGGAAGTCGATAGCGCGTTCTCTCGTGATTTCAGTGCGATTTTTGTGAATTATCTAAATAATCTTTGCAAAGAATTCGGCCGACGAATTTAAACTCTTGTAAAAATCCTCGATAGGAAATCCAGTGCGGTTCCAGTATTACATTTTTATCACAGAATTAATGTCTACTCTTCATCGAGTCGTTTGATATTTTTTCTTAATAGTTTTAATATTCGCTTTGCTAAATAAAACGTTTGCGAATTTACTGTCGATTAACTTCTGTAAACTTTCATGAAAATTTCTCCCGAAAGAAATGGAGAAATATTTATAAAAATTTATTTAATATTTATTAATAGTACTAATAAAATTAATTGTCAAATTATATCAATGTATATTAATTGTTAATACTCGTCCGTAAACCTTTGGTAGACTTTTGTCGTGTCTCTTGAAAAAATTCATATAGAATAATAGCATAATCGTCGGGTTCGATTGTTCCATGTGACAAAAAAATTCCACTAACTTTATGAAACCGCGAATTTCTTTCAACCGACCTGAATATGACTATCGACAAACGGGACAGCTGTCGTTCAAAATGACGATGTCATATTATGCACGTATACATAATCGACGACAAAGCACGGGGATGAACTTCAAGTAAGTAGATAACGAAATTACTCAAAAGATAACGCGTTGCAATACCATATAGTCATAGTGTATCCGTCTTGGTCGAGTTTCAATATTCTTTGAACTCTAGTCTGGACGATTGTAAAAAATTCATAGATAGATAGAAATAGAAGGACAAAATATTTCCTAAATCGTTTGTAATTTGTTAGAAATTTGTCTCTGTTGGGAAAAGATGGAAAAGAAGAAATTGGAGTTAAAAATAGCAGAAAGAAGGAATTTCGGGAGATGGAATATTTCAAAAACTCGCTATTTTTTAGAGCAGCTTTCGTAACGAAGTCTAGCAGGACCGATTTACGATGTTTTTGCAAGTTTCGAAATTCAATGGTCTAGTCGATTGTTAAATCAATCGAGCACAGAGTAGAACGTCTCAAAATATTCGATATTTGAAATTTTGTATAAAATTTTACACGAACGATAATCCCGCGGAATATCCCACAGGTTTTTCGTAAAATAATATTGCTAAAATGTTCTAATAATATTTCCATGAAATATCCTTATTCCAGAATAGGAAAAAATATTTTCACAATGTTATCAACTCACAATGATTTATTAATGTCAAGAGATTGTCGTCGGGGTACATATTTGTTCGAGAATCCGATTCTTTTGTCAATATTTTCATTCAGATATATAATAAAATTAGAAAATTACACGGATACGTAATATTTATTTTTTACTTTTCCTTGTCAATTCACGTGACTGCAAATATTAAATATTTTTATTAAATATTTTACCTGCCTATTATCGTATCGCTTCTTCTTCTCGCTTACTGATAAAGCTATTGTAATAACGACATATCGTAGTAAAATATTGCAATAACGATCATTAATCACGATATTGTTACGATATTTTATAGATGAACTAAGTTAGATTTTAAATAAATCTTCCAATTAATAGGATATACTGTCACTGTGTGATATATACGTGAATGACTGAAGAAGCAGAGGCTTCGAGTCCTCTGTAATTGGAGCCTTAATTAGAATTCTGCAGATTGTGCCGAGATACGAAATCTGGAATCGCGTTGAACGGAAATTGAGAGTTTCCTTTTAATATCGCGAATAATAGAATGAAACTTTGTTATAAAAAAAAAAAAAAAAAAAATACGAAACTTTACGTTAAAAAATAAAACGGTACCATAGAAAGTAAATATGCTTGAATATATAATGAAAAATAAAATATCGTTTCATATATAATAAAATATAATCTTGTTACAACGATCGACAAGGTCTTTCAGCTACGCCTACGTCTTCCTAATAATCTGTTAATCCTCGTATTGTGAACACGCAGAGCTGTAAATATAAATCTGCGCTAAAAATATGATGCACATGGCCTATTCGACGGATGATCTAGCGAGAGTATCTTGCACTTTTCCAGCGACACTCGTATCGATTCGTTCCACTTCTCCGCATAGCTTATCGTATATTTACATATACCAGTCGTTGGTTACACACTTCAATATTCTCTATTTGCCATCATTTGATCCAAAATCCAACAAATCGCTCCTTTTTGTCTTTCTCCTCTAAATTGTCTCTTAGACTTCTTACATCATTTTGTTCCCCTTTTTTTTTTGTCGTTTTATTATTTTGCTTTCCTAAATCCACACATACATCGTCGTTTCCTAGCCACGATAAACAGACAAATAAATAAACGATACGAGCGTGTAGCAGACACATGAGTAGAGAAAAGATATTGATACATAATGGAGAAAAAACGTTTGGATTTATTTAATTCTTATGAAAACCGCTAGAAAAGCCACTTTCATCTATTCTATCGATTCGAAATAGTACTCAAGAAGTATGTAACGACTAAAGGATGTGTATTTGACGAAGGCCATCCTATGCCATCAGAAATAGGAAGAGCTTCTCAAAACATCAACGTACATAAACGTAACACGAAACGGGGAAGGCAACAAGCACGTAATTCGCTAACAATTAATGATTCGCTCCGCTCGATCGAAACTGTTTACACAAACAATTTATCCAGGCAGTTAGGTACGAAATCGCGGAGAGTGTAAAAAATTCCGTGAAATTTTCATACCCGCCCACGTATCGGGCCGAGCCTGGTGATCTAGTGGCTGTTAGGAGTCGCAGAGGCTGCGACTCTGACCCAGAAACGTATCGAGCCTTTGTTCCAGTGGTTGAAGGGCTTTCCACGCGAAGGTCGTGCCAACAGAAATTACCTTTTCGAAAGGGAACGTCGAGAGAATATAGATTGGAGCGGAAGTTCGATAAGATGGCAAACGAAGAGCGCGAAACGACTTTGTCAAGTGGAAAAACAAACTCGAAAATAAACGCGGGGCCAACGAGACAAGGTCGACAAGTAGCTACCCGAGACGACGACGACGATCTTTTGAAACCGGATTTTTCATTTGTATTCGCCTTTCATCGTTCGTGCGATTCATGAAAGAATTTGGATGAAAAGCGAACTTTGGTTCTTTGCAACGAAATAGCCATCCAAATAGATAGACAGACAGCACGTAGCTCGATTAGACGAACGCGACAATTATCAAAACTGCATAATCACGTATCTTAACGAGGGGCGTAATTGCATATGCACGTGCACTGCTTGATAGGTTTTTGCTTCTTAGCTACGAGAAACGAGACGGAAACTCGTCATATTCTAAAGTAAAAACTAAACGAACAGAAAAAGTTGGAGCGAGAAATCACGAGCGTTATACGAGCGATAATGTATTTCGTATTCGTCGAAATTAGGTTAAAAATGATCCGAATATTCTTGACCAGCTTAGTTACATATAATATTTTCACTGGCACCTCATCATTGTGTCTATAATATATTTTATATACATGTCGGGGTAACGTTGAAATTCAGGGCGTGTAACGAATCCTCTTGCGAGTTGGCCATCGTTGTTGTATACCAGATGATACTTATTGAAGCGAACGTATTACAAAGGTTAACAGGTGATAGCGATGAATTGAATGATCGAGATGTCGATGACGATGAATTTAGGTTCGATAACGAATACACGGTCAACGGGATGACAATTGCGATTTGGAACTGGACGTACGTGTTCACCGGATCAGTCGAACTTGTCGGATTGAGCCCCAGTCCAAGTGGAGAACTGCCTTTATATACTCCTCTTTGTATCCCTCAGGTCAATCTTTGTTCTCTAAGGAAAGTTATTTAAGTACTTTATACCTTTGTTAGGTACACGTCCCTCCCGTGACCGTGGCTACGTTCAGTGACCCATTATGTCATTTGGAGCCCAAGCCCACTAATAAGTAACGGGCAATCACAATTGACTTAACTCATAAACAGCTATTTCTCGGCTTTATTGTTTAAGTGCAGCTATAATAAAAGTATCGGGGACTTTCCCAAACATTGCAAAAGAAAGGCCCGGATGTCCTATAATCTATATAATTCTATTAACAAGCAGGAAATTATATCCACGATGATCGTGAAAAGGATGCCGACAAAACTTTCCGGAAAATCGTAGCTAGCAGGAGCTCGGAGTCCACGTTCATTTGTATTGAAGGCACGCCGTGTTATTCACGGTCGAGCCTTGATTGCAGTTGTCGGAGGGAATCCGTAATTCCTCCGGGCCGCTCGTTCGCTGCAGCCTGAATTTGTTCAGGTAAATTTAGGCAGCGTCGGTCGTTCACATCGATCTCCAGTCGAAAACCTTGCCGCCAGCTGAAGAGGCTGCGGAAGGTCGCCGCTCTTCACCAAACGGTGAAACCTTTCGCTTCTCTCGCGTTCGCTTGGAGCCACGTGACGCTATTATTCTCTAATCGCTTCCTGGTCTCTAATGGCTCATACAGATACGTCCAACGATTTAGTCGAGTGGCGAGTAATTTAGTAACTTACTGTGCACGCTTAAACTTTCCCTACCACTCGCTGTTAAACCGATCAAACCAAACGAAAATGAATGTTAACATCTTGCTGCAATAAGCGTCAATATCATATTTTTGCAACAATGAGTTAAGCCCCATATCGAGTTTTTAAACAATTTCAAATTCTATCTAGAAATGGCTGCAACGACATTCGTACACGCCTACGTCGACATTTTTCATAAAATAAACCTTCTGCGAAAGATACCTAGGTCAACATGAAAAACACAAATAGCGTAAGCTTTAATTCTTTCTTTCTGCGTTGGAGAAGAGATTTGAAACAGCAGAAACTCCTGTAACTCTTGTTAACGTATCTTTAAACGATTTGATACCTGAACTTTTTATAAATACTGACATTGGTACTTCTTGCACCAAGCTACAGATATATTTTCATACATTTGCAACTCAATTATGCTAATCCCGGACACTTTCTATGCTCGCAGCTGGTTGCTGAAGCGAGCAGAACCCTCATAGAAACAAGGCTAAGAAGAAAACACCCGCTGAAGATAGCCAGCCACATGTTATTTAGCAATCAAGTTAGAAAAATTTACCAAATGTCCAGCTGGGCAAATTGTAAAGTACAAATTAAATAGTAAAAAAAAAAAGAAAACTTTCCATGCTCTAAACATTTTTTTCTTTCTACTCACTCTAAATCTAAAGGATGATGAGCCTTTAGACAGTGTTTTCTTTCTTCTTCGATCGAGTTTCTTAAACCGGATTATCCAATGGCGAAAAGATTCTAATGTCCTTCGGAATTTTTCGTGGAGTCGCGCCAATCGAGGGGGAAACGAAACAACAAAAATTCGCGAAAAAGAAAGACTAAATAATCGAGCTACTTACCAAAGTAATCCAAGGTCGAGTGACTGCGCGAGTGATTGGCGAAAAAAAAGGCGGCAGCTCTTGGTCGTGCGATTACATCAATTCCGCGGTAGGGTCAAAGAAAAAAAAAAAAAAATGGTACGCAAACGTAAATTCTGTGACAGCGGGTCTTAATTAAATCGTTTCGCAATAAACGCATGCTGCAACCTGCAACCGTGACACGCTGTTTTTGCCTGGTTTACATAAGCGACGACCCAGGAAGTCAGTAGACAAAAAAAAGAAACGGAATGATAACAATTAAACTCTACTTTTACCGTCTTTTTGTCTAACAACAAATAAACAACAATTAAAAAACCAAATGTCCATGAACTTCTTGGAAATTCTACGAATCGAGCTATCGATTAGCATGAATCGTCGGCCGTAGAGTCCTATTTAAAACTAAGGGTTTTGTTCCAAATTGGAAACGATTGTAAATGTTTGCGGATTTATTTATACAATAGCCTTCTTCTTGTTTCCATTTCTATCAATATCGCTGTAACAGCGCCGTTTATTTCCAATGCGTATACGCATTTAAATATATTACAATCACACGATATAATAATCATCATACTTCCATAACCACAAGTGCTATTTCATTTATTCCTTCCGTGCGATAAAGAGCAATATCGTAAAAAGTGCAGAACGTTGAAAAGCCATAATTGTTGACGACACGTTTAAAGCCATAATTATTAAAGACGCACAGAATGCACGCTATATCGAAAAATGTATAAATTATCCAAAGTACAGGACTCGGTATAGTATTTAGCATCGTGAATACAATTCTCTACCTAAATTCCATTTTTTTTATGTATCTTCGTAAAAATATGAGTTTGCATACATATCGGCCTATTTATAGTGCTATTTTATTGTTTTACGACTTGCGGATCCCATACAGTGGTCACAAACAGAACAATTAAGTAAGAAATAAAGAACAAATAACACATGGAATAGGCAAGAAAATTCCGTGACGCGCGCGCAAAAAAAGAAGTAGTAGTTAACGAAACGACGATCGACATCGGAAATATGGCAGAAATGGTATGCGCAGCCACGTCATCAAGATAATTGAGCCGTGTGCCAAAACATCGTTGTACTTGGTCGTCGAAGAGGATGCGAATCGATACGACTGGAAAATCTTCAGGATGGATAACGAGGTCGGGCAATTTTTCTCTTTTTCTTCTACTTCCTACCATCTGCAAAAATACTTTGACCAGAGAAGAGAAATTACGTAAACGAAGCACCCGCATAAATTACGCTAAAGCCATACACACGCGCTGCGGTACACGTACCTATTCCGCTATATCGGTGTAATATTACAACAAATTGCAAGTTTCACTTTTGCATGTCTCGCGTTTATATAATACATTCGGTTGCATTTCTCGATTCGATGCAACTCTTAAAATCGATATAATGGGACAGAGGCTCCGAATCTTTCCACTTATCCTGTCACGATCCTCCGCGTTTTTTATGTTTCAATTTTGCTCTCACTTTGGCAAGCGAAAGACATTTGCAATGTTGTAGGAAGATGTTTAACAGGGAATTGCATATACCAACGAGAATTCCTTTTATATGTTGGTCAAACTTGAAATATTTTCAGACAGTAGAAAAATACAATTGGGTAGAAAACGATCTGAAGGACAAGGAAGGTGTAGGGTTAAGGACAAATCGGGAATTTTTATACGATACAATTGTTCTAATTTTTATCCTAATCCTGCGCGATTTAATCGATACTGTTAATGACAGTTTAATTTAAAAGGAAAGGACTGAGAGCGAAGAGATGGAAATGTATTGGTTATGCAATTAGCAATTATGTTGTAGCAACGACATTGACTCAACTATATACGTCTTAATTACAGCAACTAAAATTCGATTAACTGCGATTAGCATCAGGCGTTTGTCTCCGAAGAATCGTTTCGCTGCACATTTTATCGAGCAATTTGTAAACATTGCGAGCCTTACAATTCCGTAAGTCGACTTGCACCAAGTATGTCGTTACAACACTGTGATACATCGTTGAACATGATTTCGACGAAATAGGTATCGATAAAATCCAAAACATTCTTTCAGAAACTTTTCAACGAAACGTTGTATTTGTTTGGCGACTAAGTGATTGCGGATTTTGTCATTTGGTGGTATTGACAAAATCCGCAATCACTTAGTTGCCAAGCCAATTTCTTCTTTCTTTCCCCGTCACATACATCTTATTCCGGAAGCAAAACGCTTAAAATAATTTTAGTTGGAGCGAAGATGGGAGAAGCGAAACGGGTAACCGGTTGAATTGCTAGAATCGAGGAGAATGCGGCCAACGTGTGGTTTGACCTTAACGGGTTGGACCGATAACGTGGATAGAATTCGATTCGAAAGACACAAAGTGGAATGCGTTTATACGAATTTGCGTTCGACCACGGTGAATCGTTTGGGAATCGTGAGCACGGTTATATATCGGTACCGATCGAATTTTATCGTAACAAGTCGACGAAATTCCCATTGGATTTATTCGAATCGCAGCTATTCGAATTAAGATGATGGGGAATTTATTGAATTTGCAGATTATCGAGATCGATGCTTCTCGAATATACGAACGGCGGTAATTCATCGAATTTGTGTAGGTCATCGAGATCGAAATTCGTGGAATTGCAAGAGACGAAGAAAACTTTAACGAAAGCAATCGAACGACGATAGAGACAAAGCGGAAAGAGAGCAGAGAAGAAAGAGATAATAATCGTATGCAAATAGGAAGCGCTGTATACTAGCATCATCGCGCGCGAACGGAATACCAAAGTGGGAAGAACGTTGTGAGAAGCGCTAATTTATTTCATCATCGATACTTCCCTGGCCTGTGTTCCTACACGCGTAACCGCGCTTCAACTCGATTACTTTTTTCATCTCGCATTCTGTTTTTTCACCAGCCTCTATAGCCAGCGTTGTTGTCACACGCTCGGAAACAGTAATAAGGTAGACAGAACGTACCACAAAACATAGCACAGCCATCGAAACAATAACTTTTTTATTATAACACTCTGAACCGTCACTCTGATTCGTGCAATAAATCTTACTACTATATCTAAAGTTCAATTCTTCGCCTTGTTTGCGGAAACGTTCGAACTGCGACGCGAGCAGATCACCGGTGATCTGTCGATTTCGTGATTTCTTGTGTTTCCTACGTGACAACGTCAACGTTCTACCGATCCTATACATTTCCAGAGCATCCGAATCTACGCAAAGTATAATCTTATCTCGCGTCTTATCTTACATCGTAATATCTTGCATAAAATAGAAATAACAGTCCCAGTATAAAATTCTTTCGTGTAATTTATAAAAAATACAACAAATAGGAACGTCGAGAGAGAGAGAGAAGGAAACAACTCGTCGAGATAAGAAACAAACGAAGAAAAAAACGATTATACGTTGAATATCGTAGTAGAGATTAGAAATCAAGGTGTACAAGAAAGATCAAGGTTGGATTGTGAGAGGTGTAAAGAAGACCTGTCGAGATTCGCGCGATTTTCTTTAATATTCAGCGTCCGCACGAATACACGGAAACGGAACCATGTGTAAACAAGACTCAAGGACGCACCTTCTCTGCATGTGTCGCTGTCTTTGAAGTGACAAGCCAATCGCCGAAAATCTATCGATATTCCGTGCATATACGCGATACACGTTGAGTCATCTGTGTTAACCCTTTACAACGCTATGCAACTTGGATGTTACATAGAACGTCGTGGAAAGTGAGACAGTACGAAATCGGTTTATTGAAATATTATTTGTAAAAATTTCTTAAAACATGATATTGTTCTGTATTTTAATAATGTTTAATGATAATATTTAAAAATGTTAATATCTATATTTTAAATATTATATAAATAAGATTAATTTAACATTTTCTTTAACAAACAAACGAACGTCCTGTAAAATTATCAAAACAAGTTTCTTCTCGTTCGTCGTTATCGCTAATCTGAATGATCGAATTAATTATCAATAAATTGATATATTGAATAATATCTGTAAAAGATTATTGTCTCAATGTCATGCGTCACGTTTATCAGCCGTCGCATGTTTTAGGATCAGACTGAGACTTTGTTACAAAACGACAATGTAATACAAGGTGATCGACAAGTCGTACCTATCGTACCTATCGATCATTTCGCGAACAACTCGAGAGTGCAATCGATTGGTCCGCTACTTGTGGTTTTGACCGGTCCTTGACTCAATCTTCCATCAATTGTTAATAATTTCATCCGGGCTCGTATTGGCTCAACGAATAAACTTCTTAAAAAATTATTTGAAAACTCGATATCTCGGATTGATAAAAGGATATTACAATTTTATTAATTTCACTGAAGTATTTTAAATTTCTATTAATAAAATATTTTGAAAGACCACTCGGCTCGTCGATGACGATTAATTCCTTAGCGATATGTTTCGAATAGAAAACATTTCATTTCAAATGTTGTTCCGCGCTGCTAGTACGGATAATAACAACGACAATGTTCCCTGATAAAGATAAACTGCAATACGACCGTTCATTATCAACAACTGATGTGTAATAATAAAAAAAAAAAAAAAAAGAAAAAGAAAAAAAAAAAGAACAACGTTTCTATAAACACCAGAGTCGAGAACACGAAGCATCGTTGTGGTCCCATTAACAGCTTCCGGAAAAGTTACAACTCGCACGATTCCATCGCAGAACCGTAAATTCGCTCCTCGTTTCCTATTATCCCATCGACGTCTATTATTCAAGTCCTTCAAGATGAAAAAACGATAAAAATAATCGGTCGATCCTTGGAAAACAGTGGAATTATAGGGAAATGAGTTTCTCAACGGAGGGGATAAGTTCAAACAAGGCGCGTTCAGCTTCTTAGGAATTGCAATCTAATGGGACGAAACTCGAAACGTACGAACTACGATATCTATGATTAAGTGAACGATCCAATATTCGATATTTCGGTTCGAAACGGTAAATGACATTTCGAAGATAATCAAGAAATGTTGAACACTTACTAGAAACATTTTTCGAGGATAAATATTGCAATTAAATATTTTAGAGAATGATAACAGACTAAAAATGATTGGAAGAAAGATTTATTTGTATCTTTCATTGATACACAAAAAAAATCATTTATAAGGAACTAATGAACAAGGAATACAATCAATATCGATACATATCGTAACATTACAGGAGAATAACAATCTTACAATTTAAACGATGAGAAAATTAGATAGGGAGTTATTGCAAGATTCTAAAGATTGAGAATAAATTATCAATGATTTTTTAGATTTATCTCGTCTTTCATAAGTGTCTTAATGTTTATAAAGGGCGATGTACATATATATATATATATATATATATATATATATATATATATATATATATATATATATATGTTCTGGCAGATAAAATAGAGAAATTTTAGTCCGAGTCTTGCGCACGATACCGTACTCTCTAGGGTAACAACAACAAGGCATTAAAGCGCAGGCGATAAAATCGTCCTAACGTGTCTACTGCTTCTTTGTCTTCATTTCGTAAAAACAACCATCAGACAATTTTCGCTAAAATACGAACAATCATACAATTTCATATTCTCGTGAATATAATTAAAGAGATAGGGTCCAAATAAAGATCTATGTCTTCCCTACTAAATGTTACGAGTATATTTACTTTGGATATTTTATATATTTTTGCATGTTACGTGTATTCTGAAGTCACGGTCTAATTATCGCATACTCGCAACGAGTCTTTCTCGATGTATTCTCAAAGATTATTCGATTAATCGACGATAAAATAATCACATATAAATTTTACTTGTACTTACTATATGGAGGTTTCTCCGTTTCCCAGATGAGAGTGCCACGATGAAAGTAGACTCTGCACCGTTTCTTTTTTACCACAAACGTATTCAGGAGCACAGTCCTGGAGGACTGGTCTGTGATCTCCTGCATCATACTGACGGCTGGTTTTGGCTGCCTTTCCATAAGTAACTCGTTCAACGATAAGATCGCAGGGAAGTCATCTTTACGTCGATTGATTTGTCATACGCGAGAAGATCGACGCGGAAATCGAAAACAACGCTTACGAATGGAACACGGACAGAGAAAATTCTTCGCAATCTTACTCGCTCGTTAGCTGGAGCACAACTACGGTGCACGATCGACTCAATGAGATTCGTGTCACATCGTACGCGTTCGACTTTCATGACCACTAGCGCCTCCAACCAACAGTTGCCGTAATTATGGAAACAAAACTCGCTCTCGCTCGGTTATCGACTTCCCTTCGACCATGTTTTCTCCTGTGAGTTGAAGCCTAGCTTTCTGGGATAGAAAATAGATCTACCGGCTTATTAGACTTTGGGTGACACAAATAGACATATTAAGCTAGGAATAGATCAAAACCTGTACTGCATCAGTGTAGCCATATATGTACATATATATATATGTATCTCATCGGGGTATGCATACGCATACGGAAACGAAATTTCCTCCCTGATATATATATATATATATATATAATGTCAGGCCTATCCTATCCATAGGCACATAAAGATAGAGCATAGAACACATTGTCGTATATATACAGGTCTGGAAGTTCCTGTGGAGACAGTAGGGCTCTTAATGTAAAGATTTATCGTGTAATCGAGAGTTGTTTTACGAATCAGCCACCATAGAACGCTGCGATCGAGAAGTTGGGATTTTGTATTTAACGCCATCGTTCAGTGAAAGCATCGAAAGTAACAAATCTAAACCAAACCATTGAGCTTACTCAATAACCAAACTAAACTGCTTTCCATCATTTTTCATCATTTACTCAATATAAATACATATACAGTATTTCATTTGGTTTGCAGAAGTTTTTAATAGTAAACAAAATTTATGTTATATAACATCTATGATACATTAGTTACATACAAAATAATAATATAACCATAATAATTATATATCTAAGACAAAAATTATTTTCCTTTCGTCCTTCCTGCTACTCGGTTCACCGTGAATCGAGTACGCGATCATTAGGAGGAGAGTAAAGAAGACAGGGACAACCGGGTCCGGGTTATTCTTACACGATGGCATTATACAACGAATCCTCGCTTTTCGATCAAAGCGCTCTACTTTACCAACAAATTGACCAACATCATCCGATCACTAAGAACCTTATACTCTACACTACGGGAGTTTTCAGACCTGCATGCGACCGTGTGGTATCACCGTGGTGACCCTCAAAACAAAGAATTCGAAAAAGCATCGTATATATCGCGTCTATTCCTGTACCCCGTCTGTAACCCTGATGCCGCTTGTTCATCGATGTACAGTGTTACATATTACTTACATATTTACTGTAAGAATGTGCATACACATTATTAGGCAAACACACAACGGGCCTCTATGCACCGTTCTTTTTCTGGTTCCTGCATCGTTTTATCAGCTCACTCGCGCAGTCAATGTTTATATCTCTATGATCCTACCCTATATTTTTTTTAGTCAATAGCCGCGTCCTTAATAATTTAAAGTAGTGTACTTAGCATTAGTCGATGAACCGGAAGTCATTCCCGATGATATGCTGAATCGATTCAGCATAGAATTACATACATATTTAATTACATACATATTTTACTTATGTACTTGTAAAAAAAAACCATTTGCATAGTTCAATTTTCGTAAATTATCATTTGTTTTTCTTAAAAATAAAGTTGACAAAAAATATTCTGGCCCATGGGGGGATCGAACCCACGACCTTCGCGTTATTAGCACGACGCTCTAACCAACTGAGCTAATGGGCCCCGACATGTACTAGGGTATGCCATAACAAACAAATGTTTTAGCGAACAATTTTCATAACAAATTAGCATACTATAACGTATAAAGATGCTACAACGAACACAGAGAAATATCGACCGCTCCGCCGATTTTGTCACTCCGTTTTTCTTACAATGACAAAGAGTAAACATTAACCGACGATACGAATCTGTATGTATCTCTCTTTCTGTCGTTTAATTGTAAACAGCTTAAAAACTCGTGAATAGCACTACATATAAATTACCGTGGCCCAGGATGAACAAGTATCGTCTCAGTCAATGAACCATATTTGTTCATGAAAAGATAATAAGAGTTAATTAAAGACGGCTGGACTAGCATAAATTCCTCATTATTTTATCTACTAAATAAATTAATACTATGTTATCTTTACCACTTACTTACTTTGTAGTTCATATTACATTTTTCCAGTATTTAAATCGTTGTAGAAGTGATAACTTTGCTTTTAATTGTAGGCCTGTGACAAATTACTCCTAATAAATACATATGTTTCAATGTGTGCCACAACGAACAGATGCTATAGCGTCTGTACAGACACAGAGCTGTACCTATACCTTCCCCGCGCTATAACAAACGTGATTCGAGAACCAATTTCATTCGTTCTAACGTACCTTAATGTATTCTAGAGATATACCGACTAGCTATAGCGGTCGACTGACTATCCAGTCACTTTTATAGTCGGTGACTAGTCGGCAACTAATAGGCGAAAAGTGTCGAATGATCGGCATTCAATTTTTATGTATTAATAACTTGATAAAGCATAAAAATAAAAATAGAATATCCTTTCTTTACTACCATTAGTATAATTTTAATATTTTTTAATATATAGTAACACAGTACTACACTTACTTATAGGCACATACTTGAATGTAATATAATTATAAAATATAAAATGTAATAATTAGTATTTATTGAAATAAATTAAGCAATTAATTAAGAACTGATTATTATCTTTTAATTTTATCGTAATAAAAAGCTTTAAAACGAAGGAACAAATCTCGTAATAAGACTAATATAACAAACAATGATAAAGATTTTCTCTTTGCGTTCGTGGTATTAAACAATTATAAATTCGATGCATTTTGTATCAGCTTCTTGAAAGCCGATTAATGGATTAGTCCGCCAAAAGCCCTAGTCAGTACATCTTTACTGTATATGCACGCGCATCATGTTTTTATAAATATTTAAACTTTATTTGAAAAAATAGTAAAATTGTAATGACATATTTTTGTGTTGATAATATTTCTCTATGAAGATATTTTACCATGTTTCGCTTTTCTTATTACGAGATTCGTCGATATTCAAAGTATGTATTTATTAGCAGAATAATTTCTGTTCTTGCTCGCGTCGCGCGTAATAAATGGAACATTAAAATCTTAATGAAGTTCACTGGTAATGCATATCAACTATATTGTGTATAATAAAAGTGAACAGAAAAAAAAAAAAAAGAAAAAACAGATGTAAAATAAACAATATCGACAATCACTGTTTATTATTTAATTATAAAATATTTATTATTAAATATTTTATGAATAATTGTTTTACGAGCGAATATAAACATTTATTGCATGTACAATGTAATCAGTTAAGAATCAACACTATGTATTTGGTATACAGATGTACGAAATGAATGCAATTATATAAAAGACAGCCTTTGCGATTTTTTACGAGACATATTGTTGGCACCTACAACAACGAAAGAATCGCGAACATTACGATCATATCTTTTTCCACGCTGGGATCATCGTACTTCGGTGAAACTTATCAGGCATGGGTCATCGTGACGACAACACCTTTCTCTACCAGTATGTTGAAGATCTTAAGTAAGCATCTTTAGTGGCACAACATATACAACTAAAAATGATGAAAATAAAACTTAATTAAAGAAGAAATCTCATGCGCATGATCTCGAGTAATTCATTTGCTCGAACTGACCGTTTGGAAAAAGATGTGTTGCTATACGAACGACACGTGTTAATATACATCTCATTAGATGCATTACTATAACTTTATTCCATATCTTTTTTCTCCAATAACTTTTATCCACTGAGCGATCATAAACTTAGGAATCAAGATATTCTTTGCTATCAATGATATGTACATTTAAAGGTACCTATGCGAAAGATATAAACATCGAAAATTATTTATATTGTATGTCGGAAATACAAAATTACTTGATTTAGCGATTACTTTATTACTTTAATGCTCTATTCCTGGCATGTAATACTATTCTAACATATAACCTTATTACACGACCAACTAATTCAATATAATTACGCACTACCGGACATTCTGCACACAATTACTCACGTTACCAACTGATATTGTATCCAATACTTACGATCATCCTATAGCCAATCACGAGAGCCATTCCATAACGATCAAAGATTCCCGATGTTATTGATAGGAAAGCACTGTGTATTCAGACCGTTTAGCTTAGTTGATGTTTGAACAGCGCACGAGCTCGTCATTGAATGCTCTTCTAAAGGAACTCGTACGTTTCCTTCGTGAGAAGTTCACTCTTTCAATTAGCCGGACTTTACTTTTAACTTGCTTTTTACTTAACTTATTCTTAACATTAACACTGTTTTCTGTTATCGTTGGTAAGTAACTCTTCTACATTTCATCGTGTCTATTCGTGTGTTGTTTCTTACCTTCAGAGAGATTTTATATCGTGTTAAACCGAATTCTTACTAGTTTAATCTTTAGGAAGATTATTAAAACTCTGTGTATAAGGAAATAAATAAATACGCGAGAAAGAAGCTATGTTCCTTAAGAGCATATCACGTTTATTTATAAAGGAGCAAAAGGATATTACGTTGTTAAAAATTCTGTTGGTTGTTCTCCATCGTTTAACGAAACCCCTATTTTTAGTCTGAATTCTGAACAAAAGTTTGTGAATTTCATATTATTATTTCGTATTATTTGAAATTATCTTTAAACCATCATCATCTTAAGAGCATCTAACTCTCCATTAATCCATTATTAAGCTCGTTAAGATCATCGTGGTTTCCAGGAAACAATCGTTTCGTTGTTAACATATTGAATATATAAGTTGTTAATATATTCATTGTCCCAATTGATTTGTATCGCGTAATTATTACCCAAGGCAAGCCAACTCTATTGAGCAATACTTACTATAGTAACCATACCAGATACAAGTGGATGAAATATGAAAACAGGACGAGAACGCTGCATAGATGCGTCTTCTGTTCTTGTTTAATCTAGTATGCATATTAATGTCGCTTGTTGATCAGTCTTACACTTAGAAATTTACTGCGCGAACGCGTATGCGTTATTATAAAAGAACGCAAAAAGTTTCTATACAGCTTTCTCTTTCCTGTTCTCGTATCGTATCCATTTACACGGTAACATATGTCTCGCGTACTCTATCTTTATATCTCTGTGATAATAATACAAGGCGCTCTGAAATGCTTTTGTTGTATACGAGCGACTTCTAGCCGCGCGATATTACCGCGATCGTATATCTTTTTTTGTTTTCCCAGTTAAGAACAACAAAGAAAGACATACGATTGTAGCGATATCGAGGAACTAGAAATCGCCCGTATTCATGGAGCCTAGAACGAGAACATATGAAAGGAAATTTAATACTGAAAGTTAGTAGTGAATTTTTTGTTTGTAATTCCTAGATATAAGTAGCTTAAGCGAGTGAATCGATGCCTGTCTTTTCTATAAAGGCAGGTTCGTTTCGCTTAATATCAAATTTTTTTTGTGAAATTTCTTACATTACCACATGCTCAGAGAGCAGTAAATAGAGAAAGCAATAAGCGATGGAACGGTGAAACAAGTAACAACAAAAACGAGACAATAAAGGTAGAAAGTAAATTAAATTCATGATTTATATAAGATGATATAAGATGTCGAAATATCAATGAAATGCCAATGATGTCCACACCTGTCTCTGACAAAATATCGCTCTTACTGTTCTCTGAATATTCACGGCACAAATGATCTTTCGCTTCCTTGATCTTTCGCTAATATTCAAATCACTGAAGTCTTATCGTTCTATTACGATCTCTGATTACTTCAAATCTTGGAATTCAAAATTTCCAAAAGGTCAGCCGCATATATTCATAGATCTCGAATTAGCCTCGGAGAAAATAATACGGTATACATACGTCTCGTATAACCACGAATCGCGCTCAGTTCGCACGTTATCCTTGTCTTAAATTCTCCTGTGTTACGTGCTCGTACGCTACCACGATCTACAAACATTTCATACGGAAAATTTGATTGCAAAATTTAAACTATACAGTTCTTAATCTGATGTATCGTCTTTGCTTGTTAATCGCATTTTTACAGGAAATTGAAGGAATTATGGTGCAGGTACAGGAGGCCGTGTTAGTTCTATTGGATATATTGCTGCTTGTGCTGAAAATACTTTATGATATTGCCTTAGGAATATACAGATTATGTATACCAGTCGAAGAGAAAAGCGTAATCGGCGAAATTGTATTGGTATTTTACAAACTAATTATTGTCCCAAATATTTGCAATTTTCCAAATTATACCATTTCAGATATTAATATCCGACTACCGGCGAAAATTTTCCACAATTCGTTCCTTTATAATTTGCATTATATTTCATTATCTCGCCATTATACGATTATTCACGGTTGCTTAACGTCATACAAATAATTTGAATAGCACTTGACGAGCATTTATCTTGCACAGATTACAGGTACTGGACATGGTGTTGGTAAAGAATTGGCATTAAAATATGCATCATTAGGAGCGATCGTTGTCTGTTTGGACGTAAATGAAGAAGGAAACAACGAAACAGTAAATGAAATAAACCAAAACGGCGCATTAAAAGCTTACGGTTACAAGTATGTAGAAATCTTATAACATATTTTCCGATATAAAATTCGTATTTTTTACAATCCATAGATGCGACGTATCGAACAGGGAAGAAGTACTTAAAATAGCTAAAAAAATAAAAGAGGAAGTAGGAGATGTGACAATTTTAATTAACAATGCTGGTATAATGCCTTCTTTCACTTTAATGAATCATACACCCGAGCAAATTAAGCGAATATTCGATATCAATGTGCTAGCACATTTTTGGGTAACTTATTTTACACTTTTTTTTTTTTTTTTTTTTTTTTTTTAAAAAGGTTCCTTCCCCATTGCACTCGTGAATTAAATAATTTGTCCGTATAGATTTTCCAAGCCTTCTTACCTAACATGATTCAAAGAAATTACGGTCATATTGTTGCTCTTTCATCGATAGCTGGTATTATCGGCCAACCCATTGTAGTTCCTTACAGCGCTTCAAAGTTTGCAGTAAGAGGTAAAACTGATGTCTATACTATTACTTTTTTTTTATTATTTTACGTTACTACTTTCTTTTGATGATGACTTTCCAGGGTTGATGGAATCACTGTGCGAAGAGTTACGATGGATGAACAAGGAAAAGCCGTTAAATATCAAATTCACAACAGTTTATCCGTATATGATCAATACAGGACTTTGTAAAAACCCACGTTACAGGTAAAATATTTTGTATAACGTTAGTTCAAGTGACAGATAATGCAATATTATTAGTAAATATTTATTATATAATTGGACAAAATACAAAATGATATGCTACCTATAAATTCTTTTATATTTTAAAATTCTTATATTTTATAGCATCATTGCGTAATATTGTTCATATATATTTACATGTAAATTTGATAATTGGCTTAGAGGCATAGGAAGTCATGTAATAAAATGAATACATTGTTGACGAAATGTGAAGAAATAATTTTCATCTAAATTATATCATATACATAACAAAGAATACTTACTATTACTTAGGTTCAAAAACCTAATGCCTATGGTTTCAACAAAACAAGCAGTTAATTTAATAGTTAAAGCGCAACGGCAAAACACCAAAGAGATTTCTATTCCCGCGTATTGGCATTACGTTAATATTATTTTGAGGTGCGTAATTATACATACATACATATAATTTGTAATATATATATATATATATTACAAATTTTACATATTTCCCATCATTTGATAACATTTTTCCCAATTTTAGATGTATACCACCTACATGCATGGAACGCATAAGAGACTTTCTAAATGTTGGTGTAAATGCAGAATGTTAACGAATATTTAATAATCTTATAATAGGTTATGTACGAAAATGTTTATTTCACAATACATAATAATATCTTTTGCTAATTTTAATCATAATTGTCATCTCCAATTACTTCTTGTAAACCTGTAAACTTTCTGTGTATCTGTAATCTCTTTATTATTAAATATAGATGTAATTTTTATTATTAATCGTTAGAAACTTGCAAGGATTTAATTATAAAGGTAATAATAACTCGTGCAATAAGTAAAATATAAGTAAAATGTTTTTTTAATATTTACATAAGAAATATATATATATATATATATATATATATATATATATATATATATATATATGAGTGAGTTTTAACAAATATATATATATATATATATATATGTACTAAAAAATAATTATTAATGAATATGTAAGCAAATAAAATAACTATGCTACAAATTATAATCAATTATACAGTCTGTTCTATAAAATATCTATATATAATGTAACTCAATACAATGCTTTACAAATTAAATTTTTGATGCATCCTTAAAAATTTTATCTAACTTATTATATCCTCTTAAACCAACTTTAGCGCCAGCTACTTGGCAAGCAAAAGTTACAGCTGCTTGCAGAACATTTTGAGTAATAAATTCTGTATGACTACATTCTAAACTTTCAATATTATAGTTCATTTTAATATTACGTTTGATTTTCACATCCTTCTCTAAGGCACTATTCGTTTTGCATGATTCTAATTTTCTTTTTCTAATGAATTCCAGTTTTGCTTTATTCAAATAATGTAATACAGCAGCATTAAAGGTGTCTCCAGCACCTAAGGTATCCACAACCTTCTGTGGTGGAAATGCAGGAGATTGTACTGTAACATTATCTGGAGTTCTTGCCATAGCGCCTCTGTCAGCCCAAGCACATATAAGAGTTGCTCTAGAAAAAAAAAAGAAAAAAAAGGAATTTCATAATACATCAATTTTTCATCCATAAATTCAAAGTATTCTTTTATATGGATTCATACCCAGATTTAGCATCTCCGCTAATATCCTTCAACGTTTCGCTCATATTATCATGTCCTCTACTTTGGGCAAAATCTTTAGAGATAAATGCTACGTCGACATAAGGTAGTAAATCTAATAGTTCTTGTTTTGGATTTTCTAACTCTACACTAACGGTAATTGGTGCTTGACTAGAAGCGATTTCTTTACTGTTGCTATCTTGACTATAATTCAACATGTTATTATAATTTTCCACACGCTGCATCATAGATAGTACTTCATTCAAGTTTCTACCTTCAAAATGAATCCAACTGTAATCCTTTAAATGTAGTTGCTCGAAATCTTTCAATGTTAACTCTGGCAGATTTGGATTATGATGTAAAATTGTACGAGATCCTGAGCTTAAACTTAGCATAACGGTGGATATTGGACACCCTATACTTTCTACCATAGGGCAATGAGAGAAGTCGATATTGTAACTCCGCATATCATTTTGCAAAAAGCTTAAATGTTCTTCAGCGCTTAAAGTACCAAAAAACTCACATGGGCTCCCTAATTGAGAAAGAACCGTGCAAGTATTGGATGCATTACCTCCTCTTTGCCATCGACAATCTACAGATCTGTAAATCACATTAGAACAATAAATTCTAGTCTCAATAGCGTAACAAGTATTAAAAATATATTTTTATTTATTATAAAGATTGTACAAAGTTATTATATATATATATATATATATATCGGTTAAAAATAATAATTATACGTTGTTTATATCTTTGTCAATATCAGCTGATCGACGTAAGCAATGAACGAATGATAACACTGCGCAATCGCGTATAGAAATATCTCTTACTTTTGATCAGAATCTTCTGCGGGATATTGTTTGCACGTTTGTACAATATCCAAACAAGTTAGTCCAATACAAAGAATTTTCTGCTGGTTTGACTCCACTGTAGAAGACGTACCAACAATTTTTTCATAGAAACTTGAAATCATGTCACTTAATAGCGTGAATGCACAACGTTACTTTACGTTTCCTTACTCGACGGATGATAGAACTTTGAGCGATTAACATACGTACAAACAGTATTTATGATTCAATAACGAGCTGCATTTTTCGTTTAATCCAAACAATTTTTTCCATTAATGCTTGTGGAATTAGAAGAAGTATATATGTATTGATTAAATCTACTTGACCTTTGACACTGCAAGCAAATATATTGATAACTTTTAAACCTATCTATTTTTATGCTAAAAGTGATACTGGACTTCACGAGTTATGGGACAGATTAAAAATGTTGAATGTTCAAGATTTTGTTCAGACGATCCATCCAAAAGTTTTCCTTATTATACGTGTATATATGAAAGTACGATTTATATGAAATGAAATAATGACTTAATTATGCAATATTTACTTTGTTAATCTTACATATAAACTTACACTTTTAAAAATATACATTAAATTAATACATTGTACTTAAAATTTAATGTTCAAGATATATTACCAATTGTACCTAGTAGAAAAATTAATAAAGAATATAATAAAACCTTAAAATTCCCGCTTCGTTAACATGAGACGATTATAGCGCATAGCGGTCAAGAAAAAATGCCAAGATGGCGACGCAAACGATTTCGTTCAATATTAGGACAGCTTTTGTTGTTCATTAACTAAAATTTAAACATAATATTCGAAAAAATCATTTAAAAAAAAAATATATAGATTCTTTGCTAAAATTATTAGACACTATTTGTCTTAAGTGGGGGGAAATCTACAAAAGAAACACATATAATAAACTAACATATCGAAACTTGGGACAATTATTTTTTTAATAATCGTTGCTTGCATTTAGCGTTATATGATTTATTATTAAATATAATGGATCCTCGAATACATAGAAGAACAGAGCCGGAAAAAGGACCGGGCGATTTGGTCAGTGTATTAACCTTTCAGATTATCGTTTCCCAGATACATTTTATGATACAAAATAAGCATTTACGGTACATACGTATGCGTGTATATTTATGACGGTGACTAAACAATTAATTATGACGATTATTTGAAAGGGATTTCAATCAGAAGAATCCGAAAAATTCCTAGTTATAAAATTTCAATTGTCTTTACTATATACGAACAAAAAATCGGTACTTTGATTTAGATTATATTTTACAGATAGTTGAATGGTTAAATGAGGCTTCACTAAACCCAGGAGAAGATGTAAAAGTTGCAAATTTATGTAAAGTTCAGGAAATATTAATAAACAAGGAGCCACAATTACTTCCATTATATTTGGATGAAGCATTACAGTTTTCCTTAGATAGGAATGCAGAAGTTAGGAAAACAATTACAGGTTTCATAGAAGAGGCTGGGTAATGATCATTAATGGAACTTATAACGTAGTGCATTGTAATATCACTTTCATCGCAGACATTAATAAAATAATCATACCTTATTTGCAGTGTAAAACAACCCGAGGTAATTCCACGTGTAGTTCAGGTACTTTTAAGACTAGTTTCTGATGAATCGTCAGCTGTTGCTAAAAGAGCTCTTAGAGCTAGCGGCAGAATATTAAGAGCTGCATTGAAATGGATATCTAGCGCCATTACAGTTACGCCAGAAATGGAAGTTGCATGGAATCAGCTTAGTGCTCTCAAAATTCAAATCATAAATATGATTGATAGCGACAATGATGGGTAAAAATAGTCTTTAAGTTGTACATTTATATATATATATATATATATATATATATTTGTTAAATGTTAATTTCTAATCATTTTTTTCTCTATTCAGGATTAGAACACAAGCTGTGAAATTTCTTGAAGGTGTTGTTTTGATACAAACATACCCTGACCCAGATATACCAAAAAAGTCAGATGATTTTTCTTTAGAAGATATTCCATTAACATTAAAAATAGCACGCAGACGCAAATTAGAGGAAGAAGCTAACGATGTAATGGACTTATTAATCAAATTTCATGGATCTCCGCACGTTAGTAGCGTTAATTTGATGACATGCATGGGATCTTTAGCATTGATTGCTAAAACAAGACCTCAGTTTATGCCTGGTGTAATACAAGGTGCATAAAATATTCGGTAATGTAATTTAATCATACTAGATTTATAAATAAAAGACATCAATATTTACAGCTTTGCAAAGGTTGCAGCATGATTTACCACCCACATTATCTGATTCTCAAGTGACTAGCGTTCAAAAACAATTAAAATTAACTCTATTAGGACTGATGAAGCACCCGGCTAGCATAGAGTTTGCATCCACAATAGCTAAACAACTGACTCAATTGGGAGCAAAAGAACAAGAAATTCTTAAAGCTTATCCAAAACCAGAAGATATTCGACGTATGAAGAAACGACAACAAGTAAATATGCAATTAGCTTTAATTTATATATATTAATGATCACTTCTTCATTTGAAGTATATATGATTTTTTTAGGAAGCGGCAGCGTCTTCCGCTGCAAAGCGCGTTAAAATTGAAACTTCTTTAATACCAGATGAATCAGAAATTGTGGCCAGTTTAGTACCCAGCTCAAAAGTACCAGAATTGGTTGAACTTTCAGAAAGTTTTATTGCTGAAAGATTAAGCGTAGACATTGTTACGGATTTAGTAATGGATAGCATGGTGAATATATTTTTGTATAAAACTAGTTGGGATTTTTAATATTTTCATTTTTTTTTTTTTTTTTTTTTTTTTTTTCAAACGCATTTCATTAACAGGCATGGGTCCCAGACACAATGACAACAATTTTTCAAAGAGAATATCAGCCTTCCTCAACGACCGATATAAATGTTCAACGACAAACGATTGCTAAATTACTAGCGACACAAATAAGACAAGCTAAGACAAAGAAAAAAAAGGATGCAAAGGATGAAGATGCTGTGATGGAGGATTTAGTGAAAAATCCAACCATTAGCGTAGCGGAAGCAAAACGAGAGCGGAAACGTGAGAAAGATAGGGAAAAAGAAAAAGAAGCAAAGGCATCTCTGGAAGCACATGAAAAATCGCTTGCGAAGGCAAGAACTCGTTTAAAAGCCCTGAAATTATCTGAAGTTACAAAACCACTGTCAAAAGAAATTAAAGAAAGAATGTTACTGATGGCTGTGAATCGAATTTTACTTTCTGAGAAGACAGCCGTGTTTGGCGGCGTAGCAGCCATAAGGTACATCAGTTTATGAATTATTTATTTATTTGAAAATATCCTAAAGCGAAACAAAATATTTCTTGTTATTTCTCTTTAGATCAAAGATTTTAACTACTCTGGCAGCGACGTTTAATCCATACATTAAAGAAGCAGTATTACGTTATATTACTGACGATATGAGAAATCGTTTAGACTTAGCTTTAGGTTGGTTGTATGAAGAATATGCATTACTTCAGGGTTTCCAAAGACGAACTACATTATGTACAAAGCCCCAAGAAGCTCCGCATCAGGCTTACAATTTTTTATTATGTACTTTAGTATCTGCAATAGATTTAGTTCAAGGCAAAGATCGTGACACATTACTATATAGGTAAGTGATATCAATAAATCATTTAACAACAGAATATGTAATGTTAGCTGTGTGTGGATTTTAAAAAGGCTATACTTGGAAGCTCCATTAATCACCGAAGATGCAGTTGAGGCTTTGAAAATGGTGTCTTCTGATGAAACAAGAGGACTGATGCCGTTACAGTTATTAAAAGAAATGGTTATTCGTAGACCAACAAAACAATTAGTTTTCCTAAACGTATTGTTATGTCATACTGGCCATGAAAACAATACGGTAAGTTGTAATTATTTAACCTTGTGATCCAAGTATCATATGTACATCGCTTTAGAACCCTTTCGCTCTCCATCCTCCCGAATCCCCCGCCGTTCCATGGCAGTAGTTATTAGTATATACGTGAGTATTAAGTATCTTAATTTTCTGTTCATAAATAGATAAGGGAGGCCGCTATACAGTTAGTTTGTCAACTATATAGTCGTCCTGAATTAAGTAAACTCATAGAAGAGTATGCAGTTCTCTATTTAGGTTTCTTACGACTACATACACCGCCTGAGATCGTCTTTGGACAAGATCGAGGTAGACCGCAAGTAGAAACTCAGTGGACTGAGTCAACTACAAGAGCTTGTCTTGGATTATATCTTGCTCTGTTAAGTGAACATCAAGATTTAATTCATGAGTAAGTTCCTTTCTTAAATAAATGCATATGTTAAATACAAATTTCTATTAATACTGGTTTTCTAGATTGGCTAGAGTTTATACATCAATGGGTGCAGATGTAAAGCGTATGGTTCTTCGATTAGTAGAAGGACCTGTAAGATCCTTAGGAATGGGGAGTCCACAATTATTGTCATTAGTTGAAAATTGCCCTAAAGGCGCTGAAACACTAGTTACAAGAATTATTCATATCCTTACAGAAAAATGTATATATGTTTCCATGTTCAATCATATATATATATATACAGTTTTTTAAAAAACTATCACAATATTTAACATCTCTTTTCTTTTCAGCTGCACCGAGTGTAGAATTAGTAGCAAGAGTACGAGAACTTTATCAGACCAGAGTTTCAGATGTTCGATTCTTAATACCAGTTTTAAATGGTTTAACGAAGAAAGAAGTTATAGCTGCTCTTCCAAAACTCATAAAATTAAATCCTATTGTTGTTAAAGAGGTAAACGATATGAAATAATATTGTCTAAATTTGAAATCAAATTTTGTATCATATATTACAACGATCCTCCTTTTATAGGTGTTCAATAGACTGCTAGGTACCCATAATAATGAAAGCGGTGTACCTCATACATCTCCTATCACACCTGCTGAATTGTTAATTGCTTTGCATAATATAGATCCAAGCAAAGCAGAACTGAAAACAGTTATAAAAGGTATGCAATATAAAATTTCTTCGTTTGTTTTAAAATGATTCTTTTTCAATTATTCGTTCAAATTTTATATTTATTAATACCAATTTACAGCTACGTCCCTATGCTTTGCGGAAAAACAGATATATACACAAGAAACTGTAGCTGTTGTGATGCAACATCTTATGGAGATGACCCCTCTTCCTACATTACTCATGCGTACAGTGATACAAAGTTTAGCATTATATCCTAGATTAAGTGGATTCGTTATGAATATACTTCAACGATTAATTCTCAAACAAGTTTGGAAACAGCCGAAAGTATGGGAGGGTTTTGTAAAATGTTGTGAACGCACGCAACCACAAAGTTTCGCGGTTATTTTACAACTTCCTCCAGCACAATTGGCCGAAGCGTTAAAAATGGCGAGCAATTTACGAGCACCATTATTAGCGCATGTCGAAGCCTTTGCCGAAAATCAGGTATATTTCCTGCAATATACTTTTGCTGATGCTGTAATACTTATTCTATGTTTTATATTTTACTAAGAATGCAAAATATTTAATACGGAAATGATATGATATTTCAGAAAGCGCACATTCCGCAATCAATAATGGATGTTATTCAGGGTAAATCACCTTGCGACATACATGATGAATTTGATATTGTGAGTAAAACTACTTGTATATAAAGAGTTGATTTTTATATTATTATAAGAAAAAATAAATATATGAACTGATCCAAATAGTTCTTCCTTGAATTTCTTGCAGGCACCACCCGGTGATTATCCGATCGAACAAAAACCAGATACTATGGAAACTGATATTTCAGAACCAGCTCCGCCTGGTTTAGATTAGCATAAACTCATTCCAGTGTTGGGATTTGAATCATCATCAACAGATTGTCCCAACTTTAATGAATTTACCTTGTAAATTATAAATTATTTTTTTACGTCCAGTCATATCTGAAATATCCAGTAATTTGAAACGTTAGATTTACGTATTTATCAAATCAAACATGAAATATGTAAATATTTTTTTCTCAAAATTCATTGAAAATTCAATTACTTTTATAGGTATGACAAACTCGTATTTAGTTCTATTTTGTAAATAGAACTTTGCATATAACTGTATATATGCATTATCTTTGGCGCATACTTAGTATTAGTATACTTTTATTTAGATTATGATAAATGTATTTCCGATTCTACAAAACAGACTGAGTGAATTTTTCGTTACTTTCGTTTTCGTGAAAAGTCAAGCAATGTTACTATTAATAGTTGCGGATTTGTATTTATTTATTAACACCTGAGTTTTTTTTTCTTTTTTCTTTTTTTTTTTTTTTTTTTTTTTTTTTAGAAATATGCACATAACAATAATAGACAAAACGTTCGGAAGATAATACATAGTTACAAATTAGTGTATATATATATATGTGTGTGTGTATTATGTACAACATTAGGAAATGAAGTATAGTCTTCTGTACATCCAGATATTTTGCTATTAAATCGTCATAAGATTGACGCTGTGTACATAGGTTATTTTTGCATTGTGAATAGTATTTGTGTAATAACTACTTAGTGCCTACTAGTACTTATTCAGTTTATTAAATATTTAATACTTATATCACGTGTGTATGTATCATACACAAAACGTAAGTATAAAATCTATTTTAACTGCTAATTGATATTTCAGTTGTGTCGCAAAATATTTTATGCGCAGCTCGTGTGATTATTTATTAATAAACTAGAGTATTCCGTTTTATATAAATGTTAGAATGTATAAAAACATATATAAGCAAAAATATATATGAAATTTTATACCACAATAATAAAACAAACTACAAACATTGGTCTGTACTGAAAAACACTTCAAAAATCAAATTATACATATACGAAATTAAATAAAATATTCGTTTTTCAGTACATTAAAGTTCTTTTGTTAACATTATAAAATCTTATTAACATAATAAAAATCAGTTCTCACATTCGATTAGGAAAATTAAATATCATCCAAAATCGACACCAGTGTCTAGCAAATCACGCAACATGAATGATGCCTTCTTTGGAAGTATTCTACAAGTGTAAAATATTAATTATTAATAAAACTTTATAGGCTAATGGTAATATTAACCTTCGATTTACCTAAGAATATGACCTAAGTAAAGTAAATATCCAGGCACACTGAATTCTGCATAATTTCGGCGAACCCCGTCTAAAATTTGTTCAGCTGCGTCTGTGGCGGGCATTGTACCAAAGTAGCTTGGTATCCTGGAAGAATTGTGACAAATAAATTTTCGATAAAATCAAATATCATCATTTGATCGCTTACCTAAAACGAATATCCTTTGCTATTTCTGCGCCTACAATAAATGGATAAACGTGAACTAAAGTAATTATTATGTTACTATTCAAATGCCTTAATTCAGTATGTAATGATTCAGCTAATCCTTGAACTGCAAATTGTGCAGTGGACAAAGAAACTCTGTTTCCTCCTGTGGCAGTACCAGAAAGGCCAGCCACAGACGATAGAACCACTATGTGCCCTTTTCCAGCTCGTTCCATGCATGGTAAAACTGTATCCAATAACTGAAAACAAAAATGTGATGCGAAAATTTATAACTACTGCAATAAACTGTGTATCATTCTAAAGATATTTACCCAAAAATGACTTAGAATCGTCAAATCAATTGTATGCCTTATTTCAGGTGGATCTTGAAGTAATGCTCTAGGACTTGGTATACTGCAGCAATGGAAAAGCATTGTAACTTCACCTAACTCTGACTTAATAATATTCACTATACGAGCTACCTATTATATTTTATTTACAATTAAATCAATGCATGATACTTATTGTATAATATAAATATATATTTTATAAATGTTATGCTCACTTCATCCTTATCTGTTATATTACAAATATACATTTTAGCAACTCCTACTGATTTAGACGCTAAGTGTACAGTAGTATCACAATTTTCACTGTTAATGTCGACACATGCAACATTAACACCAAGTTGACACAAATGAATCGCTAATTCCCTACCTATGCCTCGACCAGCTCCGACGACCTAAAATACAACCTAAAATGTAAATGTTTGATACCTAATAACTCTTCATAAACAAGGGTATAGAATTTTATTACCATTGCGACTTCTCCATAGAGATTTTTTAAAGGAGGAGGTCTAAATATTCTATATAATGCAATTAGGATAGCAAAAAATATTCCAAATAAAAGCGTCACAAGATCTAGTATTAAAATAACGAGAGAATACAGTCTTAGCAACATCTTTGGTGGTTTGAAACTTCTCCTTAAACTCTCCTAGAAAAAACAAAAAATATATATATATATACATATATGTATATAAAATTATGTTTACTTTTAAATTATTAAATTAACTTATTACAGTTCATTAAAAACTACTTCGTCATCGTAATAAAATATCTGAAACATTTAATCTTTCAAACATCACAAAATCTTTCTTCTCCTTTTCACTTTTTTTTATAAACATATAATTGTTTGCCATGATACTTACCATTTCGATGCACCAAGTTTTAATTAAATACAATCGAAAACGTGATCGTGTTATGAAAAAATGCAAATTAATTAAGCGGGTAAAAAGAAATTTGTGGAATCTGAAGATGTATATGTATCTTTTTATCAATTTACGTCGTAAACTTTATGATAACATATCGTGACGTTATAGAAAAAGAAGGACAAATTGCCCAAAATTTATTTAAACTAATTTATAATAATGTTAAGAAACAATAATATAAATCTTGTATGAATGATGTATGCTGTGAATGATAAATCTAACAACAAAATATAAATTTTCAAGTTGTATAATACGTACCACGTGTTTAATTACATTTTTTAAAACTTTCTACCGGCGTTACTGCTGTTGCTTTTATATCATTCTTAAGTGAATTTGAATAAAATAAATCAGATTTTTGTTGTGTATTATTAATTAAAAACTACATTAATGAATACGGAAGATAAATTCAACACTATAAATAAATGTTAAAAGCTTTTGAACGCTTAACCTTTTATTCGCTACGAATAATTGTGTTCGTGTTGTATTTACTTACCCTGTTTCAATAATTATACATTATTATTTGGTTAGCGCAAATTGTTTATTGTAATTTATTATTATAATTTTTAGTCTTATATCAATTCTATCGAAAAATTGTATTCATTTTGTATTTAATTCTTCAAATTTCGAACTAAATAATTGATTTTATCTACATATAGCGGTACAAATACATATAAAACGCGCGTTCAGCACATTTGAAGTATTTTGAAACATGCAATCGATATTTAATAAATTAAGTTTAATGCAATATTGTAAAGAAGGTAAAGGTAGTTTTATTTAATATTTATTACCAAATCAGATTTCTTAGAACTCAAGATCTATTACAATAATAAGATTGTTCTAATAACAAGTTAATCAACCTTTGTATTTTATATATCTTGTTAGTTTCGAAAGTTTTAGTTAATGTCTAAGTTAACAATAAAAGAAATAATACAGACGTGATATTTCCTACTAAGAAACGTATAGTAGCGAAGAGAATTAAATCTAGATGATTCGTACCTCCGTGCTCTTGAACGAGCATTACATTGATTGAGTAGACAGTGACGTAACTATCTAGAAAATTTTGATATATCATATAGATTTAAATATTTGCTAAAAATGTGGTATAATGCTATGATACCATTAGGTATAATAGTAGTACTTACAACATTACCTGCTTACGTTTCACCATACATAAATAAGTTTTTTGCCGGGAACGTAAGTAATTTTTGTAACATAACCTCAATATAATAACCGTTTGATAGAAGAAAGATTATTTAATATTGCAACGAAGTGACAATTTATATGACTCCGTTTTATCTTTCTTTCCTGGAGTAAAAATTTATGTGCTTTAGAACATAACTGTTAATTATTGTGTAATAGCCAATTTTATAAATGTGTTATTTATTGTACAAATGCTTTGTAGTTGTTTCGATCAATATTTAAAACAAATCTGAGTAGGTTTTTACGAGCTAATCTCTTTATATTTTGCTATTACAGAAAAGTGGACGATTGTACAATAACAATATAATTGAGCATATGGCATATCTTAGAGACTTTGAACATGGTGGTAAAAAAAATTGGAAGTTTAACGTAGGTATTTGGTATTATAAATGTTTAATAACTTGTTATTTCTTGTATCATATCATACAATATCAGATTGATTAGTTAAAATTCGATTAGTATATTAAAATATACAATAATTGACATAATTTTTGTCTCTTTTCAGGGTTTGGAAGTCATTCCTGACAAATAGAGTCATATATACGCCAGTACTGCATTAGTCTATCTTTATTACCTTGATAAATGTGTTATGTAAATATAACATTATAATATATATAGCGAAAGAATGATTTTCAGTATTAATCTCACAACTGTCTCTACTAGAAAACCTTATTTAACAGAAAAAGTACTATTTTTATGCTTTTAATATAATTATCATTTAGGAATTCCAAAAATATCAATGTGACTAAAGCTATAAACTAACTCTGAGGTTAAATTTAATTATTACTTATAATTTCGAGAATATAATTTTTGTCAGAGATTTCAGTGATAAGTTATTGTCGCATTGTTATGATAATAATAAAAAAAAAGCAATCGACACGAGTAGATCTATGTGTACAAATAAAATATTATTTAGTATAGAAAAAAGCTGTTTAATCCACTCTTGAGTATATTTTATTGAAGATGTTATATTTTTGTCAAAGGAAGTAAAGTCTTTATAACTGTAACGCAATCGTTTCAAACACCAAATCGTATATTCCATAATCCGTTATTGCATTGAAAACTTTGCTTCGAGAGCAACGGTTACACAATAAAATGCTTGTATATTTTCGGTCGTCGACCATTTGGAATGAAACACAAAGTCGAATGAAAAATCGATAACTTCGAAGTAGGTCTATCGAAAGTAATATTTTGCTTTTGTGCAGAGTCAAGGCAGGTAACCTTCTCTTGTTGTCAAATTGCCAACTTGTCGAGAGAGGAGGAAATTTTTGTCAGCTTCATGGAAATTCTTATTTTCTTCGTGTGAAGCATATTTTTGCTATTCATTTCCAATATGCTTGGCGAAAAAAGTTCCAGGTGTTTTAAACGACGATATTCTTTGTTTTCATTATTGCAGTTTGAAACCCCTCGAAAATACATAAGATCGGCCCCTATGCGTAGACAGAGATAACGAACAATAGACGACAGCCGAGGGAAGTCTTTGAACCGAGGACTTAAAATCGTTATAGGTGTTCACATATATATTACACGCACACGCACGTTTCTTTACGAGAAACGACGATAAAAAAAAGGGGCAGATGAAATTAATGATAATTATCATTGAGCTAATTAAGTTTCCTAATTAAGATTCCAAATATCTTTATTAAAAAAAAAAAAAAAAAAAAAAAAATTATCTAATCAATAAAGACGTGCGAAAGATACGACAATGTATCGATCGTTACATTTTATCCGAAACATTTTGCTCAAGGGATACAAGATCATAACAGATAAAATAAAGGAGATATCGGTTGAAATACTACGCTGTTGCATCGAGATATCGATTGCGAGAACACGACGGAGTGCAATCTTTACTCGGAGATAGAAGCGTTTAAAGTGACTAGGTACCTGGGTCTAATATATCTTGAAAGTTTCCAGATCCGGTCACGAAATCAAAATTTACCGAATTTCTGCTCTTCGTGTCCGTTAAATTTATCCAAAGATCTTTCCGATCGATCCTCCGCTAATCTTTCAGTTGCAAAGATTAGTCACTCGAGCCTAAATGCCCTTCGAGCCCGTTTATGATTTTTGACGTGTCGGACGATGGCAATTTCTTTTGTCCGGTATTGTACCGTTACCCAGAATGTTAATTACCTGCCAGCTTTTATCCGTAGCACAAGGCATGCCTTCAATTTCAGCCGCAATCACCGGAAAACTGAAGGGAAAATCGGTCCTCCCCGAGATATCGGCCGGCAGCCTTTGGCTTAGCTTTAAATCGGTCTTCGGTCTGAACGGGCGACCTCACAGTCGAGTGCGAGACGTCGCGCAAGTAACATCGTGTTCCATGTCGCGTCCTCTTTCCTCAACGAATTTTCGTTCGATCTTTCAACGATCCTCCTCCTTCGAAACTATTATTACGGCGCGATTTCGATACTCCTTAATCGTTCCGAGAACGATCGAAAAATACGTAACAGATAAACGGACAGTTAATTTGTTTACGCGGGAATTTTCAGATAACGGGCTCGAACTGCAAACACGTTTGTGTTGGGTATATTAGACCTTTCGGGCCCTAAGGACAAATACTTACATAAAAGCGACGGCCTGGCCGATACGGAAAACTGGGAAATATTTTCGAACTGTCTTCTTTCAAATAGGCAAGAAGCGCGTGGGTAGACCTACCGCAACAAGTCTTTCGATAGCGTCGTTGCTGTTTTCCTTTCCCTCCTGCGAGTATTATCCTTTTCTGGTTCGTTCTACATAGACGTTAATCGTTCCGTTAATATAGTAAAAGAGAGCAGCCAAATAGCATATTTAGTGCAAAGTGTACGGACAAAAGTTTTGGTCAGCGTTCACGGCCAACCTGTTAGTCATGTGGGAACGGTAAAAACCGTTCAGGCAGGAACTCTGGAAGAGCAGTTTCTCGGAAACGGTCGTCAGAATAGTAATAACGATGTAGTGAAACCTGCTTCTCGTCGTTGCACAAGGATACGCGGTGTTTCAACGATGGTCCCTTTGATCGTTCGTGCGTTCTGATGTCTGCCGATTTTACTAACGGTGCGTCCTTACGTGTACATGCAAAATGATATCCTGCTCGAAAATATGTTTTCGCGATTTGTTCATCGCAACGTTCTGAGATCATTGGAAGAAAAGAGAAGAAATTTCTAAGGCGCCTAGGGACGAGTCTCGTTTGTTTGCGGGATCATGCAGCGATTTTGGAACGTTTCCGGAGGATGGGGCGATGGAACGACAGGTAAGGAAAACGTACTAGAAATTATCCTTTGTTTCTTCGTTTGATTTATGCGTTGTTTCGCGTATGTTTGAAATGCGAAATATCAGGTATAATTGGGACTCGGTATTATTCGTCTATTTATCCATCCTTTGTTTTCTGTGCGCCACTTTTTCCATTGCCACTCGGTTGTTCGTTGCTCAAAGATCGGCGTCGTTTCGCCACATACAGGACAAAGCGCGTCATGTCGTAACGCAAAAGGAATCGCACAACTCGTCGTTTCGTGAAAATCGATCGGCCTTTCTCGTGTAGTTACGCGATATTTCGCAATCCATTCGAAAGACGCTCGCATTTCTCGCTCGTATTCTTTTAACACTTAATATCGCCACACTAACGCTAATATCGGCTGATATTTTCGGTGCGAGGTCATCGTGCTCTTAAATATTTAATCATTTACCAGGCTCGTTCGTTTCCAATTCCAGTATGCATAATTGCATCTCGCGTTGCGCCGTTCTTTTCTTTGCGAATCCACGGAGATTTCGTTTCTGCCTGTTCCCGTCGTTGGTAGTTGAACCATGGCTCGTAAAATTACGCGCCAATCAGTTATGCATCGGCATAGGCAAATATTTAGACTGCGTTGGAAAAAGTACGCGTGGTAGAATCAAATCGGATTACAGTGTGGACGCGCGGTTGGACCCGAGAGATTTTTGCGTGCGATAACCGGTAAAGATCGGATCGAGACAGAGTTTAAATTACTTTTCCTCGAACGGAGAGAGGAGAGGAGAGAGACCGCGTGTTATCGGCGAGAAAGTTAATCTGCATTCTTGAACGTTGATAAATCGTATCCACGGTTTTTCTAACCGCGGTCAACTGCCGTTGATCGTCTTCCAAACTGCTCTAACGTTATATAAGCGAACGGTTGTTTCGTGGACAGGCTAAAGACAAATATAAGCCCAATGGCCGGACGATAAGAAACGAGGAAAAATATCTCGGAAAGGAAAACCATATGGATATATATGCTGGCGTGTTGATTGGAAAAATCTCGTTGAATCTGCGTTAAACGGCATGTTCTACCCGAGTTTCGCGCCGTTTCGTCGAACGAAGAACGAGAGACAGCCTTTTAATTAAAATAATATTCGGGCGTGAATCGCGTTCGCACGTACTCGTGCTATTCGTCAGATTCGCGCGCGTAATTAAAATTTTCGTGTACGTGCGCGCCCCTTTACACGTACTAAATATTAAATTCGCGGCACGCGTAAGCTGCGGGGCGAAAAAGATTCGTTAATTTTTATCCAGCATTGAGCGACCGCCGCCCTCGTAAATGAGACCCGTGAGGTAGAGTATTTTAGAAAACCACACGACTTTGTCAGTCGTTCGATTTTCCGTTTCAGCTTTATCGAAGCAAGCAGATATACCGGCGATTATTTTTCCGTTGTTTACGTAATGACAAGAACAGAAGAAGGTAACGGCGTATATCGTTATCAGGTTGTTCCAGTGCTCGAAGCTTTCTAATCTTTGTCGAGCGAGAGAAACAGTGGAAACTTGGCGAGGCACGATGCAATGCGATGCGATACGCAAGCCCGTTAAGTCGTCGTACGGTAGACACGTCGAGAGCGTCGAGAGCGTCGAGAGCGTCGAGAACTTGCGCTTCCATGGAACGTTCGAATCGCTTGGCTGATTTGCTCGCACGTTCGAACAGTTTCCGACAAAAGAGGGTTCCAATGTATCTGTATGTGCACGCCACGCACCGCAGCCGCGTATTTCAGCATATAATTAAACGACGTTGCATCACGAATAAATGTAATAATCCTTGCACATTGGCCGGTTTCCTAACGCATTCGCGGGGAGCGCTTCGCGAATAATTGCTTTTGCTTCATTGTACAACGCGATCGACTCGCGTTCCAAGCTTCGCCGATCCCCTCTTCAGCCATTGTCTTGGACCGCGCTCGCACAACCGGACCTATACTTTTCCTTCTCCGAACAACGTTTCTTCCCTCCACGAAACGATTCGACCTCGTAACCGTGCTACCCCGTGATCCTTCTATCCTTCGACTGACTGCCCCTGCCACCATTCTTCTCGATCGGCCTCGGTTCTCCCTAGTTCTTCCTCTCAATCCTCACCAATTCAAGCACACCTGGAACAAGTCGCAGCAGATGTGCTCCGAATCTCGGTGGGTCAAAGACCAAAAAACCGCTGGTCTTTTCACCGGAGCTGTACACTTTTTTGCCTTTTTCTTTCTTCCTGCTTTCTTTTTGCTTTCTTCTTGCTTTCTTCTTGCTTTCTTCTTGCTTTCTCTTTTCAGAAATGCCGCATCGTGGTTAATTAATTAGCTCGACATAACTATATTAACGACTCAAGGTCCTACGTCAAATGTGACTCGACATCACATTTCGTATATGTAAATTCTATGGAATTCAAACTACCCGCCAAACCGCATTTTTACTTTTCCTTTGTTTTACCGGCAGTCATTTGCCGAATAGAATAGATCACGAGAGAAGAACGGTAATTTAGAGCTTAGAAAATCGATTCTCGATTTTTCAGGTAAAATTTTTAGTAGATTTGTTATTTACTGTCTAATTTAATTATTTCCAAAATAAACTCGATTTTCCAGAATCGATCGTCTGATTTACCCTAAGGATTTACGTTATTACATATATATTAAAATGTATATGATTAAAGTATATTATATTAAAATGTAATATATATTTGTCGGGTCAAGATCAGGAATGGAGGTAGGGGCGTTGAACAAATCGTCGCTGGTACTATTCATTTTCGTCTCTCGCTCTATGTAACGTTTATTAGTGGATATGTATGTAGTACAAGTGGCGACGATAGTTTAAACACTAACGACAATGGCCTCAGGTTCGATAACGAATCCGCGGTCAACGGGATAACTCTTTGTTAAACGTAGAATATATTTCGGAGCGTATATGCTGCTCTTAAGAAACGATGTGAAAACTCTCCAAGGTGATCGTAAGAATAAAAGACTGATGAAAACTTTCCTCTCCTTACGATCGCGATCGTTTTGTTGATTATTGACCGGCGATACCGACAAGATCCCAGCCGCCGTTGCTAGGCAGACCCGCATAGGCTGCAATATATCGCTTCTGCCCGGGGTTTGATTGTTAACACAACGCGTGTCCCATAATATTGGCACTTTTGAGGCAAAACCACACACGGCTTGATTTGTCCTCGAGCCCGTGTGTCGCTACAACTATATCTTTTTTAAGGAGAACTATACAACTACTCCATACCTCTGTTAGGTAAAAACGGTTATCCCGTGACCGCGGCTACGTTCGGCGACTAGTTGTCGCCTCGAGCCCAAGCTCGTTATCGCAAGTCTCGAACAATTATAATCGGGGTATTCATAAAGATCAAAGGGCAGTTTTCCAAAGAATTCCAAGGGGAAGGCCCGGTGTCCTTTCATCTCCGACACATATATATGCCACTCATACGTAGGTACGTGTCATTTTACTAGTTTGCTACTGAAATATCGTAACAGTGGAAAACTATACAGTGCCGTCTTGGCGACAGTGGTCGAGGAAATCAGGGCGAATCATCTGGAACAAAAGTTCGAAAATATCACGGACCACAAAGGGTTAAATTAATAGAGAGCGACCGAAGAATTTATTTCGTTCGTTACGTTTAGATAAATATCTTCTCGAGTATAAGCTACGAGCGATCGAGACCGTTTCCGTAGGAGAGCCGTTTACCGATTAATCGAACGCGTGTTATTACACGCTTCCGAATTTGCGATTGTACGGTTTTATTATTTTCTGCCGATACCGGAGCCAACAGATATAAATTTGAACGAGCACACGTTTTATCGAGGAACGTGGAATTCGATTCTTTTGTACATACTATCGCGAGTCGGAACAAATTGTCTTTCGTTTCGGCCTCGCTTTGCCGTTAAATCGCAACGCTGGGTATCTCGAACCCGCGGCAAAAGGGACAATTGGTAATTTCGTTTTTAGAAACGAGATGAAGTTTTTTACCTGTCTTTCCAGCGTTTCAGTCCGATTCATTTGTCGAACGTTTTCGAGTAGATATCTTTTATAATTGCGTATCGTTGACCGATCGAGAACGCGCGCTGTCGACGCGATCGACCTTCTAAACTCTCGCTCAAGTTATTCGAACGCGATGGAATAGCGTACGGTCACGGATGGAAAATTAATATTATTTCGATTTCATATCTCGTACGAACTTTCGAAAGATTTGAAACGCGCGTCCTTCGCACGAATCGGCGAGACCAACCCTACTGCGATCCTCCAATTTCTATACTTTAATGTCACTCTTGCTTCGGTAAGCAGAAGATGCTTTTAATGCTTTGAGAGAAATTGTACCGTAATATCAAAAAAAAAAAAAAAAAAAAAAAACACGATACCATCACGTTCCTCTGAAAAAAAACACGATTATATTGGAAATGGCCCGAAGAACTGGGCAGAGTTGGAAAGGGCCAAAATGCGTAAATTTCGATCGCGCCGCATCGATTCCCGTCGATTTCGACTATATTCGGATTAATTACCAACACTATGCTCGTCTTATTAAAATTCCATCAACGAATCGAAACTGTCTCGATTCAGCGCGGAAAATTGAATCGCTCCCTTTCGGCTGATCGAACGAAAACGATTTCCTTGTGGGAATTTTCAAACGGAAGCTGTGCGTATCTCGATAATATCGTCGTGGAAACATTGCCGCAATTTACACAACGAACGTTATAAATAAGTATACGATAACCTGCAACTGCGTCGTTTCTTCTTTCTAGCAAGTTCTGCCTTCCTATTCTTCTGTTTAACTTCCATTTGACCGTTTTAAAATTCACATCGCGATGCAGTCGCGATACACAGTTGATTCAACAGCGAAACGAACGAACGCGCTCTTTCGGAGAGACAAGCTTGCGCAACCTGCAAGGTAATTGGTTTCAAAAGGATGACTGTGGAGCATCCTCGATCGCGATCCGGTTGTTTGGATAATTACTGGCTATTAATTTCGGAACAGTGGCTCCTCTTCGTTTCAATTAATCGCCGTTATTAGCCGATTGAAATTGAAATCGAGCCGCGTTATCGTAATAATCGCTTTCTCCGACGATTTCCCCGACAAAAGTGCGTCCCGCTTATTACCGGAATGTTCCGTTCGACGTTAATTCCGTCAGCCGTGGCGCGTGTATTTAGGCGATAAACGAGTTTACTGCCATTATAAGCGAGCGTGTCGTTAAGCAAACCTGAAACGTGGCCCGTTCGTGCCAGGATTTTCCAAAAGCTGTAAATTTAATCCCGTCGAACGGCTTGCGCGGAAATTAAGCCGTACTCAAAACGATCTGATGCATTTTGCCTTCCCTGTTTACCTTTTCGAGACCCGTTGAAAATCGCTCTTTGGCGTCTGTCTTCGGTTTTACGAACTCCAACACTTTATTGCCCGCAATAAAAATTCCGTGAAAAATGCGTTTGCCCCTGTCCACATTACGGTATAGGACGACGACCTGTCTCCCGGTCGCCTCGGTCGCAACAAGAGATTCGAGCGAGCAACGAGCTCGTTGAATTACAATCGGACCCGAAACGTTGAAATAAATTTCGTAGATGTTTCACGGCTATATCTAAACGGTGAATCAAAATTATTCGAAGACAAAGGGAAGCTGATTCGACTCTGCCCGACGTACGAAGAGATACGTTTCTCTTAATGATGGCAGGCGATGGTAGGAGAGTCGAGGGTCGAGGGTCGAGGGTGGTCGAGATGCAAAAGGGTGGAGATCGGGGATGGGAGCCGAAGCAAACGACCGTTTTCTAACCGTTCCCCCGTTTCCTCGTTTAGAAACACATTGCAGGGATAGGGGGAGGCTTCGAAGCCGCCGCGTCGCAATCGATGTTCCAGTTAAATCTGCACACGGCATGTTAATGAGCGTTAATGGAAGACTAACGCGGTCACCGAGAGAGCTACGGAAACAAAAGCGAAAAAAAAAAAAAAGAAAAAAAAAGAGGAGAGCGAAGAAAGGGAAAACTATGCTGGCAAGTCGAACGGCAACGGAGGAATAATTGCGTAGTTCCCCTGGACGACGCTGCCGTTCTCGGGGCTGCATTCTTCCTGAAATTAGCGGGAGATTTTATTCCGGAAGTTATGGATACGCGCGCCGCCTTGCGAAGAAGCAACTCGTGTATCGAGTTAGCCGAGAGGCTGCTGGTAAGTCGGCGCAAACGAGGCCAGACGTGATCGTTACCGATTTCCTTCTAACGCTAGCTTTTTCACGCTGCACGGGATACGCATCGTGATTTTTATTCTCGTTGCGAGCGAACCAACTACGTACATATAGCGCGCTGGAAATGCACAGAAATACTTGAAATTTCGAGTCGAGCTAAGCCAGTTTAGCGAGTAGAGAATACCGGTTTTACATCGAACGAATTACAATGAGATAGTTCTCGAGCGAGCTCCTTTGATACCCAACGCGAAGAATTAAGTTAGTTTGGAAAAATTCTTTCCATCACCGTGGGGGATATACTTCCCTAAAAGGGAAAATCAAGGCGTTTCTTGATAAGCGACGAAAGCGACTCGCCAGAGTCGAGATGTTTGGCAAACGCGACCAGCTACAGCTAGATAGCGTTTGCTATATGCCATATACTCTATATTATTTTATGGAAGTAAATAGCCGACGGCAGGCAACAGGATTTTTCTCGTTTTTCATTGGAATAAGCGCACCTCTTCTCGCATGCTGCTAGAAACATCGTGAAAAACGAGCACGCCATTGCCAATCAGTGGTGCATTGTTCCTCCGGCGCGCTCGATCAAAGTAACCAACGCAATAAGTTTCTTAGAAAAGTCTCTCGTTTGCCTAACTGCACTCGGGGCAAACTACATCACGGCCTCTTGAATACGTGATTGCGAGTTTCAAGGCCGTTGCACCGTACGGTATGTACGCGATCTTACGTCACGATACATCTTGATAAATGAATCGATCGATCGTTCGCGAAATGCAAAACAATGGACGCGTCAGCCGATCCTCAAGGCACCTTTTCGCTAGCTGTCGTCTAATCGTCGCTTACATCACACGCACACACATGCACGTTCCTATTGTTCGATACGCGAACGGCCCACCGTGAGCGATAATTTCCATCGATCGGTTAAGTACCGAACCTCGGCTTTGACTTTACATCGACAGCAAAAGTTTTCTTAGACCCCTGTAAGTTCTCTTTGCTTCTCTACTCCCTGGAGGGAGCGCGGAGGCAGAAAGGCTCGAAGGCGGATCACCTCTTCCATTTACTTTGCAGGTTATAGTTCCTTTGACGAGGCCAGTGAACTTTTACCTTGAACCGTTCCTCGAGATCCGGTCTCGTTAAGCGGCATATTCCGAAGCCGCGAGAAATTACGGAAGAATTACAATCTCAACCGTGATTAAAATACTATAACACGGTGATGTTCGATCGGTGGCTTCCAGCTTTGCGTATCCGATTAACAAACGACGCTCGCCGTTCTATTACTTTCGCAATCGAAATGAGTAATCCAAGCTTAGACTTTGTACACCGGTAACGTTTTCTCATCATAGCGCATAAGTAGAATCATCCGTATCGTACAATGGAATTATTTTGAAATTACCGATTCGAAGCAGCCACGTTTCTAAATTGCGTATGTTCGATCGTGATCGTTTATTCGCTGAGAGCATGTACGTACGTGCATGTACAGTAGAATTCCATATATCTCGACTGCAGTTATTTTGGACGAAGTTTTGTTTAATGCCCGAGTAACCGAACTTTTGTCGATCGAGTCCATTTATCTGAACGTGAGCTTCTATTACGTGAACGAAAAATAATAGGTGGTAGTAGAGAAAATAAGCGAACTCCGATTATATAAACTGTTCGTTCCTCGGCAAGTTCAGATAAATGGAGTTTCACCGTATGTTTAAATTCGCCGCGCTAATCGATGGTTAACAGTAACGACTCCTCCCTTTCTTCTTATGTATTCTTATGTATTCCAGTATTCGGCATTTACGGTACGTCGCTAGCGACCAGAAGAATGAAGCAATAGCGCCAGTAAAAATCATCAAATGAAAATTATGAAAGAAAATTAAGCGCGATAAATTGGCGAAGGCGATCCTTAGACCGGAGAATCGCGAGGCAGTTGTACGCCTAACTGAAGACATTCGAGTTTTGCAAAATCGTCAGCCGCGTCGCGATCGTGGTCTGTGGTAATGGAAGCGGAAGGAGAAGTCGGGCTCGATTTCTTCTGCCTTGCCTAAATTTAGCCTATGAGCGTCCTTCAATTTAATCCAGTCTTCTTGACCCAAAAGCGTTTTCATCCTCGCGTAAAGACCACGAAGGAACACAAGTTACACGGCGCAGAAATTAGTAATGGCCCGTTAAAACGGTGAATTTCTCTTTGCCTTTTTGCCATCTTGTTACTCTAATTGCAATACGTTCGCTTTGTTCCTGTGCGAATGTTTAGCGCTCGAGCATATTTCGAAACCGCGTTCTCAGCCTCTCGAAAACAGTTGCTTAGGTAAATATATGTACACGCGTGCATGTATTTAGCAGCGTGCGAAATTCTCTCGCGATTTTACTCCATGTTACAGCGATCTGCCACCACATTTTCTACTTGCTTCGAGATTAGAATCAAGCTTTCGGGGAATCTCGCTTCTTTAATTATTTCTTCCGTTGCTCGCGTGCGGTGCGAATTCGAGGAATACGAAAGTGCAACGTTTAACATTTTGACCGTCGTTGTCGGTTCCGATTATGTCGGTTCGCGCAATATCGGCTTACAGGTATTGCTCGCGAGTCAGCATTCGACGAGAAAGAGCGGCGCGCGATCACGAACGAACGTTCCGTCGCATTCTCTCCTTGTCTACTTTATCCGATTGATTCCGTCCTGATATAGAATACATTATTAGTATCGAATGTCACCGTGGTATCTCGGTATCGAGTGTCTCGTCGGTAGCAACGGAAGGTCTTGCAGCTTGCCATAACTGAACATCTTCTCCCTGTTACATTTATTTATTATGCAATATTACCATTGCTAATAATTCCGAGAAGAAGGCTATTTGGAAAAAAAATTCCGATAATATCCCTTCGGACAAAGCGTGACGGCACTGTGAACCACTCTCAGAGGCAATTCCTAGCCAGAATATCGCAAAGAATATTTTATCGAGATATGATAAATATAATACGCTTTGATGCCTCTTCCCCCTTTTTTCGTATTCTTTTTCCAAGGATACATTACATACTAATCTAGACAGTTCCTCTTTTATCGTTATTGCCGGAGGTGACAAAGCTGAGAGAAGAAGATATTATTATACTTTCCCTCTCATTCGATTCGATATAGATTGATCGATAGATGGCTGCTCTTTACAGTGTTCTGCATCTTTAATTGCAATCGAGCCGATTATCTCTTATCTCAGAGCTCTTCCCATGCTCTTTCGAAATTCTATTATAATATTAATCACGGATTCTCCCTTTTCTATTTCACCGATTTTCTATTGATCTCTCTCTCTCTCTCTCTCTCTCTCTCTCTCTCTCTCTCTCTCTCTCTCTCCCTCTCTCTCTCTCTTGCACGCTCTTAGTCGATCGAACAGATTGTTTAACGTAAAAGCTGGAAGCAACGCGTGAAATGGACGCGTCGAATCGCCAGGATACGCCCGTGAAAATCGAGGGTGGCATGCACGCAGGGGAGATTCGTAACACACGCTGCATAAACTGTCGTGACAATCGTGCGCGTCGTGTCGAATGAATTTCGAAAAGCGGTGATTCCACGAAGGAGCTGGATAGAGCTTTTAGGGTGGCCTTTCACGTCGGTCGATGCGTATACAGAGAAGAAAGAACGAACGGGGAGCCGTGGCACGAAATTCCACCGGTTCATTTGTCCAAGTCGGATGAAAACTCGGCAATGGATACACACGTGCACAATATCCGTGAAACTCGAGAATATTTATGAAGCTTGGCCGAAGATGAATGAGAAATCGCTCGCGAGAGCTTTGCGAGCCTCTGTGCTCTGGTTTCATGTGCCGCGATTCATCGGGCACACGTCAAACGTTTCTCCAGAGACGTTGTTTCGTCGTGTCTCTAATGACACGCCTCGCCTTTAGGGATGCCATCGGTGATGTCTATCCGTTCTATTGCGCGAGGTTCCTCGATTCCACGGGGTCAAGAAAAATCTCCTTCGACGACGTCCCTTAATTCTGTTACGTTCTTCGAATTTTTATATTTCAGTCTTGCTCTCATTTTAACAAACAAAAAGAACGTGCAACGTTTCAAGATGCTCGGCATGAAACAGAAACAAGGAATGACGCGTACAAATAAACCTTTCTTTTTTTTTTTTTTTTATATATTTTCTCCAAACCGAAGGTAGTTTTAAACTTTAAAAGAAACGTAATTGTATCGAAAATGGTCGAAGGAACGTAGCAGGTTTAAATAGAGATAGTCTATCTGTAAATGTAAAACCAGTTCTCTTTAAATTGGTTTTTTCTTGTTGCCACTCTACATTCCAAGGAAATTACTGCCTCGAGTAATTTTTAAAACGAGATCCGATTTCATCGGGTGGAGAGCCGAAATTACCTTGTACATTCAAAATGAATGACTTGTGCCGCATGATTCATACTTTCTGATGCCTATGAATTAATAGGCTGCTGATGTCTTTGTTTATGCGTCCCTATCAATGAATTTTAAAAGCAGACGTGCTGTTCTCCTCCTTTGTGTTTTGCGCGTACGATCACGTTCCTTGCGTAACTTTAAAATTACACAAATCATAATGTTGATCGTACGTGTGCAAATCGGGGAACACTTTAGGTTAATAAATTGGCATCTACGTACATCGTATCTATACATGTAGATAGAAATGCGTTTCCATATCTAAATTGCAAGATTTTCTAATCGTGCATCTGGATAATTAACAGTCGCGAGACTACTAGCTTCCGTGTAATTGGGGGTTTAGATAATTGATGGTCGGATAACCGATCGCGTGTCCTTTTTTCCTATCGTTTTACGCACGATTCGTCGTCAGTGAAATATCGAGGTTCCAACGAAGTAATTACTTTCAATTACTCTTTGAAGCGAATCAAATGTTCGTTCAGGTGAAACGTAGAATTGTCGACGATGCGAGGAAAAAGAAACGTTTCGTACGATCGTTTATCTCTCGAGAGAGTTTTCGTGACGCGTGAGCCAGTAATATTGCAATTATCGTAGGCGAAACGACGGGCGAACGTGTCACAGTTTTTCCTATGGGAGGGAAACGCGTGCAAGAAAAATCAAATCGGTAGCTGGACATTGTTACAGGCGGCGAAGCAATTTTGCCGCAGAAATGAAAGCAGTAAAGAAGCTCTTATTAGATCCTTCGAGTAGCTGTTAGCAGTTTTGAAACGTAAAAACGAATAGTGTGCGGTACGTTGAGAGCACCGGGAAACCGTGTTCCCATTTCGATAGACCAAATATTCCGCTGTATGTGCGTGCAACTTGAGTTATTCGTAGATTAAATAACGCAAGAATCTCGGAACCCCTGTATACAGTTGGTCATAAAGCTTTGCGTACACTCTCCGTGTGTAATATGTTACATTTGAAACATTAGCTTTATGAATTTCTTTAGCACATTAACGCGTATATTATTAAAGTGAAGCGTAATTTATTCGGTTTCATCGTTATTAAAAAAGAGAAGTAAAAAAAAAATATATATATAAAATACAATGTTACAAAAATTGCATTATTTTCTTGATAAAGACAAAAGCGACTAAATTGTGCTACGCTTTAACAATATGTGCGTTAATGTACCAAAAATATTCGTGCAGATGATAATAATAATAATAATTTATGACACTTTCTTCTTGTAATATATGCACTTGTCAGCAAATATCTCGTCGTACGCAAGTATCAATAATGATCGCTATTTTCTTGACGTTGAAAAAGTTAAAGCTCCGCTGTAGTTTTATCCCGAGATTTGCGAGTAAAATGTTTTCATTTGTTTAATTCCCTTTGGACATACACGAGTGATAATTGTATTATATACAAGTATAAATCGTTTTCTGATAAAGAGTGCATCTTTAATTCCTTTGGTAAGTCAGGCACACAAAATTCGATAGGTGTATGTAGACATTCGCCACTGAATATGTATATATATTCAATTCGGCATTCTTGTTCCAATCTTTGTCTTTTTTCCTTGCCTAGCCAACCGCTTTCCTTTTCCTTGTTTTTTCTCTCGCTAGAGGAATGACTAATTGTGTCGATCGAACCAGTCTAATTGCTTGTTATTCTCTCTCGCCTGTATGTTTTATTAATCCACGAACATGTCTATTAGCTAAACGGAGCTGCTCCTCCTGCCTCCTCTTCTCTGGTACTTCCGAATATATTCGAGTATTCGATTCCCAGTTCAACCGTAAGAGTTTTCGTGGATCGAAATATTTTTCTATTGGAGCTGATCGCTTCGGTAAAGTTGTCGGCTTCTCGAAACTTCTCCACGCTTTTTCTTCGTCAGTAGCTTTTAAACTTTCGAGGATCGAACTTTGCAGAATTATTCACGACCCGGTGATTCTTATTAATTTTCCGTGCCGCTCGCCAACCGATCTTTTTTTTTTGTCCTCTTACGGATCGACCATCGGCCGAAAACAATTTCATTACACTTCTGTTTCCCCCATTTTCTCCTGCTTTTTCTTATCAAACGATAGAAGAAACTCGGAAGAGTCTGACGTGACAAATCGGGTCGCAATTCAAAGCACAGCTTTGTTTTGCCACTGGTGTTTCTGACGCGATCGGATATTCTATCAAACATTATGCGTACGTTTGTTTACACACAGGTATGTTTATTTACTTATGCTTGTTCGCGCGCGGTATATTACGATACAGGCAGATCAAATACAACACGCAGAGAAAAAAGCGAAAGAGGAGAACAGAAACAAAATCGTTCTCAACAATTTGCGATATTTGCGATGAATGGTTGATTATTGTCGACGATACGCATTTGCGCGACATATCGAAATACGGAACAAAAGGAATTTCGTGTTAAAACGCGTTGTAGAAGTTTTCAACTTGTGAACGTGTGTCGTCCTTTCCCCGAAGAGAACGTTTGCAGAATTTTTGAGTTACGAATAGAATTAAAACGACAAACAAATCGAATTTGCGTCAGTCTTTCACCGGATCGGAGAACGTCCCTCCACAGAGCTCGCTATATTTATGAAAAAGCATGAATTATTATTCGTCGTTCGTATACGCGGTCGGGTGAATTACACCCGTTACAAACTACACGTACTTTATGCAGATTTTATGCAGCCCATTTCGTTAAAGGATTTGGACGTCCACTCTTTTACAGCCTCTGCTCGCTGCATTATTTTTACGCGCGATAAAGTTTCCTTTTTGCACGCTTGCAGCGCACCCTTTGCAACGCCATCATTATTCACGGTTTTGAACAACTCTGTTCGCTCGATATTAATCAAATTTCCGCTGTTGATTTAAATTTGCGCCGATCCTTTCGCGTATATTTGGAGGAAAAAACGTAGGAATTTTTGAACGAAACATCGAGAATGTAGTTTGCTTCTTTTCTTACTTCTCGTCATCGATCGCGGCGGATGGGTTTTTGCGGAAACGGACGGACGGACGAGAAATGGTGGACTCGCAGCTGTTTATAATTAGCGGGTTTGGAAAGGAAGCGGAGCGCGCGTGCGCCGGCCGAACGTTGAAACAAGTTAGGAAACAACAATGCTTGGTTCTCGTCAGAGTGACGGGCCCACTCTATAAATCGACGGTTAAAATAATATTTGCCGTTTCCACATTATTTCCGGACGAAGTAGCTCGGCATATTGCGCCGACCACCGCCGCTTCCTCCTCCTCTCTCTCTATCTCTCTCTCTTCCCGTTTCTTCCCTTCCTCTCTCTCAACAAAACCGTCGTCTACTTGATAATAGGATTTTCTATAGCAACCACGATAAGGAGAATCTCGCGACAGGCCTTGTCGAAGGTGTTTCGCTTCGCGAGCGAAAACTGGCTGGAAAATCGTCGGAAATGAACTTTGATCCGGATGGAAGAGCGCGGGATAAGAGCATTTCTCGTCGAATCTCAAGAGTTCTTCGAGCATCCGTACGAACCTGGCGCGTATACAGGTTTCAAGGATTTAAACGCCACGTTCTCCTAATCGAGAATTCTCTCTCTTTGTAACCGGGAAAGGTGTACATGATACAACGATAGGTGCACGAGGAGTAGCGACCGGAGGAATTGTCCAAGAAGAATTCTTTAACGAGAGAGGACGTACGGATCTAACGTTGAACGGATGCATCTTGGTTTGCTGCTGTTGTGACTATTGGATCGTAAGGAGAACGCAATGAAACGCGGCTACCTCGCGATCGTATCGTGCGCCTTGGATTTCTTTCGATCGAGGACAGGCCAGCCGTTACCGTATCTAGAACATGAAACTAGTTTGCCCGGTATCGCGAACTAATTGTTACATAATCGATACGAAAGTCAGTGTCACCGAAAGCAGTTACGTGGGTAGGCTCGACCACAGCCGAACACCAGCGAACGATTTCGTCACGGATCATCTACTTCCTCCTACGAGGATTCGACCTCGCCCCCGCGATACGTCGTGATAACCGATCGTACAACGACTTACCAGCCAGAGGGAAAGAGATTTACGACTGCCTGGCGGATCTCTGTTCTCTCCGATACAAGAACGTCGTTTCTTCCATTCTCGGAAACTCTTAAAGAAGTCGACTCTCGTTCGATCTATCCACGATAAGAATGGACGATCACCCGAAACTACCTACTCGGGCGTTGCGCGTCAATTAACACGGCGATAGAAATTTTTTCCATCGTCGGCAACTCTGACGATTTCGTGGACGATTATAGTGCACCGGATGATTCGTCGTTTCTCGTTCCCCGTAAACGATGCCTGTTATCGCGATCGACGACGACGACGACGACGACGACGACGACTCGTCTTCGATCCTCGTCCTCCTGCGAAACAATAGCCTGAAAAAGAGCGCCGGATCGACGAATATCCGATTCACGACCTTATACAATCGCGAGAGTTAGAAAGCCCGGAGGAAAAAGCGCTGTGGCACCTTCTTTGATTTATCGTCATCAGCGTTCGTAATTTGCACGGCGCATCGTTCGTTATCGAACGCCGTCTCTCTGGCGTTATACATTATACATATCTCGTGCGCTTTCTCACGCGCTGTGACATCGATAATTTGCATTTTGCTGGGGTTTTTATTTATTCCAGCGAATCGATTCGAATTTAAAAAGGGCGCGACCCCTGTCGATGATAAAAACGACGGGGATCGTTGTGCGTTGCAATATGGAAAGCAAAAATGCAATTTTCTGGTAACTAAAGTGGTTCCGAGTCAAGCTCATCGTCGAAACGAGAACGATTTTACGATAACTGGCCCGAAAACCACTGCTATCTCTCGGTGTAACGCGTCACACCCTCGAAAAAACACGATTTGTACGCGACCAGACAATATCGTGCCAGTTTGGGAGGAAGACCGTGGGTGGCACACCTTTAAACCCTCGATTAACGAATTCCACCGTGGAGTTTCCTGTATCTTGCATTCCGTATAAATTCGCGAATGCCTCGGTAGATTCCAGAAGGATATACGTAAAGTCGGATGTTGGCATCCGGGATATAAACATCGATCCTCCTACTTCTACACTATACGTGTATTTATAATATGTACACTGTGATAAACGTGTATTGTCGCGGTGCGAGTTTACTTACTTTCGAAAGTGAAAGATTTAGAATTAACGACCGATTGGACTGATTGGGGCATCGATTATTAGAAAGATAATCAATCGAATGCAAAGTACGTAATACCTATGTTATAATTATCGTTAACAGAAGCTTTCGCTATTGCCGATTAAAGAAGAAGCCTCTGTACGCGGTACAAGTTTCAAATTTTCAATGTCTTACTATAATATAACATATATTTGTACGTATATAGTGATAAAAGATGACAAGTAGACAATCCAACAAGCGGCTTTTGAAATGCGTTATACGTACGTGTGACGCTGAGGCTATGAAAGGCGAAACTAGTGCGTCGCGTAACACGCGATAGCGAAAGGGTTAGTCGTTTAACACTGGTGAGGGGCTTGTTATTTAAAGATGGGATTTTTAGAACCGTCAGATGTATGTGCGTCTGAACGCACGTGTTAATTACTTTGGGCTAGACATATTTCCACGCGTAAGGATTTCCTACCGGAGAAACAGACGCTAGTGCGCCAATACGTCGGAGAAATATGTTTTGATGAACGATTTTCTGTCGTATTTACGTCAAATATATACGTCAAAAATCCCACCTTGACGTAGTATATGGATGGCATAACTCGAGCTGGAAATTCCATAGGCGCGTCGATAGCGCGCGATTTAGACATCGAAGCCAAGGTATTCGCGTAACATGTAGAAATTTAATCCGTCAGGAGTATTACGCAAGTCTTTTTTTTTTTATATCACGCTTTGCGTGTATTTTGCCTACAGGGATATAAAGTGTACTCTGCTCTTCGCGCGCTGTATCGAAACAAAAGATCAGGAAGGAGCAGTTTGGCTCGAAATTAACATGAATATAAAGCCTTGAAAACACGCGGGATTCGAGGAGCTTTCTTCGTTAGAAAAGCAGAACGAAACAATGGATATTATTACCAATGCAGATCGGGACGAAATTTGGTAGGTATCTCATTGTGCCAGACGGAAGACCTGAAATATAAAACTTTAAATTCGTTATCTATCTTTCATATGTCTCCGATGGGATGGCGAAATAAAGAATATAAGTCAAATTTTGGTCAACAGGATAAGTACGCTAGTATTTTCTACATTACCTTCTTTTCCTTATGATTCTTCTACTAATACGAGCCAATTACAAATTTCCCGAGATTCTAACGGTATGTCCAAAATATAATGGCTAAGCTTACAATTGCACTTTGAATAGCATAAATGCTTTCCTGCGAAATTAATAATTCTGACTTATACTCTTCTGCCCGTCTATCAGATACGCAGAGGTCGTCTATATCGGCTGAATGCACGATTTGCCAAAGTTAAGATTTTATATTTCACTTTTAATTGTACAACGTTTAATTACTATCTCGTCTCACGATATCCACCAAATTTCGTCTCGATCCGACCGCTGCTGCCTTTCGAAATCACCTACATATCCACAACCGAAACAATTACTCGTTGTCTCTAAAGCTATTCGTATTGCAACGATCTGCTGCTCGGTTTCCTGCTTGCCTTTGTAAAAGCGTCGATCTTATGTAAAGCGGTTTCCGATTACCTAGGAACGCTCGTGGATCGGCAAGGATTACCTCGTCTAAGAAGTCATCGCGATGCATCCGTGCATCTACCAGAATTAAATCCTTTTCGGTGTCGTATCGTTCGTCTCCTTTTGTCCTGCGAATATGTACCTATCCGTACTTCGCTTCCTGCAAACAAGCACATCGTATTAAAGCGAAGTAGTGTAAACGGTGAAGTTTGTTCGAAACTTGGTAACGAAGCCCGTGTCCCCTTAATCCATCGATTCTTTGCGTCCGTTTCGGCGACGGTCGAGGGAGGAACGCCGAGGCAAAGTCCCGAATTTATAGGGACCAAGCAATAGCAGCAACATCGAACAAGCATAAACTACGGTTAAACTTGACCCACTCCTGAAATATCGTTCTTTGATTACTTACCCGAAGTACAGGATGCCTGTCGGCGATGTTGGTGACTGCACGAACGATGGAAGTTCTCGCTCCATCAAATCCATCTGACGAAATTACGAGATCTCGAGAAAAGGAAAGACCAACGGAGCTTCGGCGTTATTTTCGCGGTAGTTGTTTTCTGGGCCAGGAACTAGGCGGTCCATAAATTCCGCCCAACGATTCCGGGACATGTCGAGGCTGCTCCGCGCTTCTGTAAAATCACCGAAAATGCCAGCACCGTTTCTTTCTTTTTTTTTTTTCTTTTTTTTCTCATTCTGTTCGCAGCCACATCGTCCATCTGTTTTCAGAGACCGCGGTGATTAATCGCGTTTAATCCCGGCTACTCTTGCACTCCTGACACCCTGATCCGCCGACTATTTCGAAGCTCGATTTTCGCTTTGTTTCGCCTCGCCGTTGCCTGCGAACTCGCGTCAAATTTTTCCTCGGATTCCACGCGACGGAATATCTCGGAGATACCGCAACCTCTCTAGAATCTTTTCCCTCGGATTTTAACGGGAGAGCATGCGTTACCGACAAAGGCACCTTTAAACGTGTTTCTCGAAAGTAATTGAAAATCCTTCGCGTAACTTTGCCGTTTCCAGGAGTTTTAAATCGCATGAATGACAAAGCAAAGAAGAACGAATGACGAGAGAGCGAGAGAGAGAGAGAGAGACAAAGAGAGAGAGAGAGAGAGAGAGAGAGAGAGAGAGAGAGAGACAGCGGAGCTCCGTCGATCGTAAAGGAAATCGTGTTGCGGGATGAGTTTCAGTGATTTTGTGGAGGCGTCGAGCGAGTTTCGAGGTCGATGCGATCGGACGGCACGGATCAAATAAATAAAATCAGTAAAGTTCCGTGCCGCGACGTAGAACGGGAGAAGTGGTTGTTATTTTTAGGAAGATACACGGAGCGAGCACGTATCACGAGCGTGTGCGCTTCGTTTCCGGGCTAAGGGGAAGCTTTCGTGCGCGAACAAGTGCGCAGTCGGCGGGACGAGATGCGTCTAGACAAGCAGCTATCAGGAAAGAAAGAAGAAGAACGACTTCCGAGTTGAAAGCGGCCGAAAATAAGGAGAGAGGTAATCGAGAGTCTCGCGTTTGGCCGTTCGGCGCGGCCGGAATGTCCTACTCTGATCTTGACAGAACCGATCGAGCAAGAAATTGGTCATCGATCTTTGGATAGCCACGTGATTTTTGTGCGACAGGGCCTCGATTTACAACCGATGTGCGGTGTGCCGAGTTTTTAAATACGCGAAATAGTCGGTGCGAATGTACCGGGTATCCGATTAAATACGATACGTCTTTTGGGGCGTTGCAAAATTTTCCAATTAATTTACGTATATATCGTGAGACGAACAAAATTGTAAATTGTTACGATAGAGGAGAAGGTGTTGGCAAACGTAACGTCTGTTTCAAATTCTCTTAACGAAATGTTGGAGAGGCACGAAGACCGAACCACCTATAACGAGTCTCGGAAACTCAAGTGTGTCTCGTATTTGGTAGATCTTGGAACGAATCGCAAAACAGGAAACTGTATAAAGCTCGTTTTGCAAGGCGAATTGGCGCGTTACCACCGAGTTCGCTACCGTGACTGATCGCGCGGATCGCGAAACTTCTCGAGCAGAAAGTGCTAAGAGACGCTCGTTAAGGAACACGGAATGCCCGATAAAAATTTCAATTTATACGCAAAAAAGTACTCGAAACTTAGATGAAGAAAGTTCATAACTGGCCATTAAGTCGTTTGGCCAGGCCGCGGGAGGAGCGGCCGTGTTTCCCGCCCATTTTCCTTCTTTGCCGTCCAACCACTCTCTCTCTCTCTCTCTCTCTCTCTCCTCGCGACACACGGGGCTTTGCTCTAGCGTCGGAAAAGGAACAAGCCTTTCGCTTTTGTCGCTGCTCTTTTGCTATTATGCACGCCCTCCAAGCCAAGCCCCGTTCGAGACCATTTCGATAAATACTCCTTCTAATTCCCTCTATTTTTCCATGGCTTTCCTCCATCTTCTGAAAAATCGACCTTGATTTATTTTGCGTTCGTGCCGGCGCGGTTAAATATTTGGTCGTTTGGAAGTTCGGAAAAAGATAAAAGTCAAATGTATCGCAGAGAAATTTACCTCGGGTTCGTACACCGGGCAAATCTTCGACCGGCGTCGCTATACGTCGTAGGCCTAAATTTATGGCATAAGCGAAGTCAGCTAGATTTTATGGCTCGAAATAAGACGAAAATTAAGAATAAGAAAATTACATTGCGTAAAAACCTGTCAAGTAAACTGCGTATACTTGTATTTGTACTGTATAGTGTATTCGACTAAATTATTCCACGTGCGAAAATATGTCGAAAATATGGAACAAAACAATTTCGAGAAAAATCGAGTTTGAATTGAAAAATTCTTAACCAAACGCGTTTAAACGCTATTCCATCGAATTTTATTCTGTATTTTCGACTTATTTTCGCGCGTAGAATAACCTTCTATTAATTCTCGAAACTGACACTTCCAAAGCAATTTTGGCGTTAACGTTGATTTTCCTTTTACTTTGAGTTATAAAACCTGCCCGACTTCGTCCGTACCGCGAAGTTAAATGCACCATCTACGTACACGTATATGGATTCGTTGAATTGGCTACCAGCAGTGGTGTAGCATGTGTGCGTTGAACTCTCACCGCAGTTGAATAAGAAAGAGTAAACTCTAGGAGCACGTGTCACGTCGCAACGCCCGATATCGAAAAGTTTCTACTCTTTGTCCTGATTTTTTCCAATTGCCTTTTATTTTTATCTCGTCCTTAATCTAGTCGAGGAATCGAGCGAAGGAGGTGAAACACGAAATCTTTGGCGAAAGGGCCTCGACGAGGCGAACAGAAAGAACAGAGAAAGAACACAGAGACGACGCGTGGGCGTCGACTCGATATGTCGTCGAAGTGTTTCGTTTTCATAAATATTCAATGGATCTCGCGCAATCGGCGCTCGCTGGATTAGTGCCGCCGCCGTGCTGCTTTCGACGATGCCTTCGAGGTTACGACCGCGTTTAATCTCGCTATTTACCACCCGCGCATCGCGCTCGTGTTAGAGCGCGTTGCGAAAGGCGTCGTTAAAGCGGCTAGAAAAGATTTGATTCCTCGTCCCGTTAGAAGATACTCTTAAGCCTGTGAGTGACGCCTTTCAACTTTCAGCTCTCGAGCTCGATCCCCAATTTAACCTGTCGAACGAATATAACGAGTTAACTCGTCGTTTGAAATCATCTGCGCGACCGACTTTCGTGTTCGTTTAAATCTTCCAAGGATTATCTAAACTTTCCGACTAGCCTTTAAAGAAGAAAAGTTGGAGGAGCGAAACGGTCCGTCCGGACCAACCTACTTGATAACTGCCGTCGACGTTCGAAGCCGCGCAGACGTTAAATCGGTTTTGGACAGTTGGCACATACATCTTATTAGAGGACATTTTCAGACTGTTTATCACGATCGTTCGAAAACGTACGGCATATACGTGCACGCGAGTCTCGGATACGACATACATACATACGTGCATGTATCGATGTCTCGTGATGAACGACCATCTAAGAACCGAATCGGCAATCAGGTTTTGCTTCGTGAAATTCGATATGCGAAGATACAAATTTTTCCGCTGTAATGCCATCGTCGCGCGGTGTTACAGCTTAACTCGAACGTTTGCGTTTACGTTATCCGTGTTAAGATAACGTCGTCGGTTTGAGAAACAGAGTGCTTCGTGAGAATAAAACACAAGTTCACACGGTGGCTTTGAATTACGGCGGTGGATAAACGTACGTATACCGTTTCTCTCATCGGTCTCGCAACGAATTCTCCCGACGGTAGTGTTTTGCGTTCCCTTTTCGTCCATCTGCCTTTTCCATCCCGCGCAGCCGCACCGTTAACAATAATGGAAACACGAAAAACGAATCAAACCAAGCACGTAGCGCGTGTCTTTACTCGTTGATATTTTTAATATCTTCCCATCAACCAAAGCCACGAGATCGTACAACTCTGACAAATGAAATTATCCGTAAGTTACAGTCACCTGTTCTCCTCTGTTTGCTCTGGCGTCCTCGTTCGTGTAAACGAGGACGCGAAACAAAGCTGGTTAGAAAAGGCAGCTAATCCTATTGCTTCGGGCGTTAATCGCGAGTCCCGGCCTGGTTAATTCTCACTGCGAGGCTCGGGGTGCTGTTGTCCCGTGTTTCGTCAATCGCCGTCGGCTTTACTGAAAAAGTCTGCCCCCCGCCACAGTTTTGCTTTTCGCCTCGCGCAAACTGGATCCGATGCGTGAAATAATAGCGCAGCGCAGCGCAGTACTCTTTTCTCTCGGCGCGTACATACATACTTTTTTTTTGCGGCGTCCAACAGTATAATTCGCCGAGCAAAATGATTTTTCATCGAAAGATAAACGAGCCGCTTATTTGCCGAATCGATTAACTTCGCGAAACGGAAGGTGGAGAAAATTGATGGAATTATGTACGATAAGCGGCAATCGAGTGCTTTGGCGTTAAAGCTTTTAGAATTTTAACAAGTTAGCCGCATGGGCGGTTCGGTTTAACGTTCCTCGAGCGACAGTTTCCCTATTTCGTGGTCTTTTTCGACCTGTGTCTAACAATAAGCTAACCTTCACGGTTCAGCGTGGTGCTAATGCAGATTCTCGGTACGAACCGAGCAAAATACTCATCGTGCGTCGAAATCCCGAAATCGCGAAGGATTGTAGCGGCGATACTTGTTTGCGTATCTTATTAACCCGATTCGCAGGCATTCACGGAAGGATCGGTTCTCGCTTCGGTATTTTCAACGGGCACCTTTAATTAATTCCTATACCTTCGATTTCTACGAGTGGCGGCAATCCGAAAATCCACTCTATGGTATATACCAACTGTTGACAGAGTACCTAACACGTGATCAAATTCATCCTTCGGTCTACGGACTACCGTGCACCGTTCCTGGTTGCAAGTACGTACCTCCGTGATCGATATCATCTATCCTGCATTAGCGGTGAAAAATTCTCTGCCACGCTTTCTTAGGTTCATCGTACGTGATGAAACTCGCGCCAGTATTATGCAGAGTCTCTCATTCGGCGAAGAAAGAAATTGTAATTGTGAACCTAACGAATAATATCGTAAGGAGAAGAAAGAGAATAATTAATATTAGAGTAGGGCTCGTGCGAAGGAAATGGGTTTTAGGGGCTTGTTAAATATCGCGTGCGTCGATTCGTGTCAAAAGTTTGTTCGACGGGGAAAAAATGATTTAATCGATACCTCGGAATAACTCTCACTCGCCCTTACTATCTCCAAAGAACATATCCGGAAGTTCGATTCTTTATTAGAGAGTTTACTTTTTCACGAAACTCCCTTCTCGGTCGGAATAGTGGAGAAGGAAGCAGGGCAAAAGGCGAACTCTCGAACAAGCTGACGGGGTTCCATCCTTCGTTTGAACGGTGAAAAACTTTGCTTATTTCGATCATTGCGGTCGGTCCTGCGCGAAGATTTCAGTAAGAAGATTGGTCTTTTTTAATTATCGACGCAGAGAAAAATCCCATAAGTTGTACTATATCTGACCTCGACCCGATAAACAGCTAGCACTTGCCGCCCCTCCTCCTCCTCCTCCTTCCTTCCTTCCTCTCTGTCTTTGTCGCAACGTAATCATTCGTTCGTCTCTTGTTCTCCGCGTAAAGCCTCTGGCATGTATTCCCCTGATTTCGATTCCCTCTCTTTCGACACGCTACCGAGATAAGAAACGAGCTGAAACGCGCGAGCATTCCGAGTGTCTTTCGAGGACCACGAACGCGTTCGACAAGGGGTCAGGAAACGTGACGCGATCCAGGACACGCAATAAACGAGGAAAACAAACGCGATAGCTACCGGTGCAAATATTTCTGTTATGTGGCTCGGAGATCGCGAGAATTCGGATGTTCTCTCTCGAGGGAGAGATAGGAAAAACTTTAGCGAGGAAGAGACGCGATCGTTGATGGCGCTATGTTCCGACGAATATCGAGTGCTAGCGCGACACTCGGCTCGCTCTCGTTTAATTTATTTTCTCTAGAAACTGCAGCTACGGAAGAACCAACCGGTTAATGGGAGCTACGACACAACTACGACTGTTTGCTCGGAAAATATCTGTTCCCGATGTTTGCACGGAACGAAAGGAGAGAGGAAAGGGAACGGGTCACCGGCAACTGAATTTTTGACGAAATACCAATTCTCCGTACTCGCTGCGCGCCTCCCTTTCCATCCGTGACCGTTTGCCTTTCGACTCTGTCGACCTTCCACTTTCGTTTCTTCTCTTTCTCCTCGGTCCCCTTTTCTCTTTTTCTTCTAGTTCAGAGAGAAAGGAATCTCGAACGCTAGTCTGGACCAAACTCGAGAGCCAATCGCGAGTCTCTTGTTACGGTTTCAAGGTTAAAAGCGTGGCCGGGGGCCGAGTTCGCCTTTTGTCATTTACGCGGACAAACCGGTCGCAATCGAACGGTTGCCCCGGCAGAAATTGCACGGATTTTCCAAACGAGATGACTTTTGCGAAACGACTTTCTATGTACTCGACAATCCACGATACCGTTACATCATCATGACAAATTTACACGGAACGTTACTGGGATAAAAACTATTTTACGCTCGATAGAATGTTGTTACACACGATTGTACAAGTGGTTTCCCTTTGAAACCGAAACGGCACGAGTGCCACGGTAAATCTAATTTCGAGAGATTGCACAAACGACCGGTCGGAAAATGACATATTAACGAAACACGCGTGATCAACGCTGCCGGTTAATCCTTCCACAGCGTAACTCGAGAGAGAGAGAGAGAGAGAGAGAGAGGGAGAAATATTTTTATATTTATTCAGAATATTTACTTTCTATAAAAGGTTGAAAGTACGCATTGTTGTTTTGCGTCCGATATTAGAAACGCGAGAAACTTTAAGATAATGAAACAATTACGTTCTAGATCCTTCAGGGTAAATCTTATCCTTGTTATTTTATTACGCCGTCAGACAGTTAATAATCTCCGCGCGCATTACGGATGCGTTCCTCGTTTAATTTTCCTTCTTTCAAGGATCGATTTTCACCGGCAAAATTCCATCAGTTTCCCTACCTTTCACGCAGATTCGTTGGAGTTTACATCGAAACAACGCGCTGTTTGCAAATTGCAATTATTCGATTATTCGAAGTTGAATTCGCGTAGTCTTTTGATTTCCTAGGCTATTAAACAAATAACCTGTGAAATTCATCGGCATCGTTAAACTCTGTTCTCTTTCTACGCGATCCCGTGAGGTTCTCGAAAACGAATCTCTGGCGCGCTCGATGGACCGCCATTTCCGGGAAAATTGCTTGCTTCACGACAAAGGGCGTCCTTTCAGCCGTCCGCTTCTCGTCTCCTTCAGATGTTTTTGTTTCCATCGCGGGACGCCTTGTTGCGCCGTTATTTTCGGCAGTTTTCTCTCCTCCTGACCGTTTTATTTCCAGATGCCAACTACGTTGCACTTTGCCACTCGCTAAAATTGCACTCGCGTTTAATCTTCTCGCCGATTTCGCTCGCTGATTTCCAACGCAACTTTCACAACCGTTGTCGCGTATTTCGCGAATTCACGGAAAAACGCTCGTGATTTCAGACTATTTGAAATTGAAATTTCAAATAGCGCGAGAATTGCGGCGACCGCGTTCCATTCGTTAAACCGCGCCCCTTCATACATTTCTTTTTTTTCTTTTTTTTTTTTTTTTGTGGAAACGTTTCGTTTATCTAACAGTCGTTGATAATTCGAGAGAAGTTGGTGGACGCGTTGGAAATGAATATCAAGCAGCGTCCGATATTCGTAAAATGGAAACAGCCGGACGAGCAAGGCGAGAGATTGGTACCATAAAAGAAAAATTTATCATCACGCAGTTGTCGTAGTTGTATTTGCGATCGTTTGTCGCGATCTTCGTTTAGAAGAAAATAAGAGATCTTTTTCATCAGCGTGCTTTGGAATTGAATGCACGATGAATTCGAAGGAAAAGCATATTTACAAAGTCGAAGATTTAATTTCATTCAACCGAAGATGTATCCGCCTTGATATTTTATTCGATTATACCTGTAATCCTCGATAACTCTAAGCCTCGAGCTCTTTCAGGCTTTTAAGGTCTTTCAGAACGCCGCTCGACAGATGACGATTTCTTACGAAGCTGGAAATTAACGTTGACACGATATATACGGGGCGTATGCTTGTCTTACAATCGATTTCATTCCAGATTTTCACTATAACGATCGTGTCTCGTATCGCCGCTTTAAGTCGTTTACTTCGATCGATTTGACAGAGAACGCGCAGCAAAGAAATGAGAAACGATTAACGTCGGAAACAAACATCGATTACGAGAAGTTCGATGAGCTCGCCTGTCGACTTTAGACTTGCGGTTTTGCAAATACATCGTGAGGAGTTACATCGGAGGCGGTGAATCGATGACTTGCGCGTAATAAACGTTAATAGGTAATGGATGACTCGCGTAAAACTCGAAATCAGGCAACAACTTGGAACTGTGTCGAAATCTGAGACAAACACGTTATCGTGATAACGTTAGCCATGTATTCGCCTGATATTACTATATAATTTTATCTCGATGTGACGAATCACAACCGCCGAGCTTACAATAATCTGCGATAACTTGTACATAATACTTTTATAAAAATCTCTTCGATTCTTATCGCCGATAGTTCCATTTAATGTATATTGTCACCGAAATTTTTTCCCGGGGATCGTTGTTATCGAGCAAACACAGGCAAGGTTGCCTATATTCTACTCAACCGGTTGAAAGATAAGACAGTGGGGAAAGAAACTATTATAAGCAATCTTGTATCGAGCAAACTCGGCTGTTTAACGAGCAAAGTTCACCGAATGCGATATAACGTTTAGCGTCGATGAATGATAGACGTCTCCCCTGGAAAGCGATCGAGTCGGCGCGTTGTCATAGAGCGGTTATCACCACTTTCTAAGATTTCTCTTCTTTCACCTTTTTGCGTTCCAAGTATCACGGATGACTGCAGTTTTCGACGGCCAGGCGTAATGCCACCACGACATCCTGTTATTTTCCAAGCGATATCATTCGAACCGACGTCGCTTTGTAAAAAGTTTGTCTCGCTGCGATATTACGCGAATGTCAGCAAGGGCAGGCTTATTTCGGATCGGTGGCGATCGAATATCAGCGTCACAGGCGATGCGAGAATATGTAAAACTCTGGTAGAGAGGGATTGGTCGGACGAAAGGAAACATTTCTGTTCGATGCGTTTCGTTGAAACGAAGTCTTTACTCTTCAACTCCCGTGAATCGAGTCACGAATATTAACCGAGGAACCAACCAACGTTCGTTGTTCCGTCGATTTTATTCCGCTTTTAACAGGGATTTAAGAGAAAGGGCGATCGATGACGCTAGAAAAACTATGAATTCGCCGAGAAAAAACACAGAGGTGAAACGAAAAAGGGAGACAAATGTGTGGCGTGTTCGTTGGACAAGCTCGTAAAGTATGTTTACGGGCAGGGCCGGATCGAGAGGGAGAACAAGTCGCAAGGGAAATGCGAATTCGCGGATGAAACGGTTTACGAACCGGTGATCCTCGGCTTGGATCGTATCAAGCGCGGAAGCAACGATTCTGTCAACTTTTACCGCTTTTACGCTACAACTTGATGACTCGGTTGTCGTAAAATCCACGAACAAATACTTGTAAAGTCACGATCGGTAGTCACCAAAGTAAACGATACGTACGTACGTTTCATTTTAAAGAGAACGTTTGCACGATATGGCGCGCGATCGCTCGATAATCGGTAAACATAGATTGTTTGAAAGAGCATCGCGATCTACCAGCTTCGTGTCTTTCGTATCGCGAACATCGAATTTTTTCCTACAATTTCGACGTTGATGGCTGTATGAACGAACCAACCGAGCATCCGATTACGGCTGTTCTAGCAGGACAGCACGGCCTCGCTCGGGAAAAACGGCAGAGGTTGAAAAAACTGAAAACTCGCAGATTTTTTTCGGGTCGCCGGCTACATTTTTTCCTGCGACTTCAATTATTACGAACGATCGCGTGCTGCTGTTCTCGTAAAACGCGCGCGTTTCAAGCTGAATTCCAAAGTTCGTGACAAGGGTAAAAAATTGAAAAGTACAAAAAAGCACAGAGAAATCGCCGAGACCTGGCGTTGTCGCATCGAATCCGATCAGTTGCATCGATAGCCTACGAAATACACGCATCGTCGCTTCATTGGTTTATCGTATACGAGGGAGCAGGTATACGACTATTTTCCGAACGAAGACACGAGAATAAAGTAGCAATCGTTTCTCGAGTTTGAAACGCGAAACGAGCGACGAATTCGTTTCGCTCTAGTTTATGTTTCCAGTAACACCGTGTACGATGTTATAGAAGACGATATTTATCGTGTTGAGCGGCAGATGTCTCGCGTACGCTAACAGATTCGTATCTCATTCTGTGTACGTACCTGTTCGAACGATGGTAGAACGTTTCTGTTTCTACAGGACACGGAACGGTGAACGTTGTTCCGGAAGAAAAAGCGTTCAGATAACAGAACGTTCGGATAGTTGAGTACGTATTTGGATAATAGGAGCAGTAACAATACAGGTCTCACCGAACTTACTTACCAATTGAATCGCCTGATACGCGAGAACTCGCTAATTTATTTCCACGAGTTTGGCCCACCTATCTTGCAGTTAGTCGCGTTTCATCTCTCGTCTCTCTTGTCTCTACAAAGCATCTTGGTCTTTTCTAGTTAACGCGCTTGTTCCTGTTTCTTCATCCTCCCGATGATCCTCCCGTTTTCGGCAATCACGGTCGATCACGGTCCATCGGTTAATCGAGTTTACGTTTAAAGTTTCTATGGTTTGGGCGCGCCACGAATAACCACGATGAGGAGCTCTTCAGCCATTTCCATACGTTTCACAGACCTGTTGCCGCGAGCAGCGTAACGCAGGCATCTTTACGATAATACGATCTATTTTGGGATTCCGTTCGGTTACCACGTTGTTCCGAATCCTTTCCGCGTGTCGCGTACATTCCTAGTATTTATCTGATCCTTCGCGACTCCCTGCGCGTTTCCTTCGAAACAACAATCGCGTTTAAGCAACGCAACGACTCGGTAGCTTTTAATTGACGCGCGCCACAGTCCTGAATTCGTTCCAACCGGAGGCTCGTTGAAAAATTTATGGGTTCTTGACCCATGGCCGTGGCGGGTCGAGCGATTTTAAAACTTTAACGATCTGCATCGGTCGAGTTATTCGCATATTCGTCGAACAGATGGAAACCCCAGTTGAATCGGCGAAACAGGTACCGCGGTGTTTGCGCAACGCATCGAGAGACTCGGCTTTGAATTTCGCGAACGATGCATAAAATGTATCCGTCGAGCGTGCTCTCCGTTCTGTCTATCGACCAGAGAATATAGTTAGTTGGCTTACATTACCGGGACTGGTTCTGCAGTTCATCAAAGCTTGGTACAATAAACACAAGTCGAACGCTCGCTAGCTGCTCCAGCCACGCGAATTGCTTCCATGCTACATAAACCGACTTCTTCGGCACGTGCCTGAACGGAGAGAAATTCTTGCAACTCGACGATAACCATCTTCCGCGAATTCGTCCTCCATGGCGTCCTGAAAATCGTTGATCGATCGATTTCCGTGATAAGGAACCGGCGCGATAAAGCGTCGCGATTGCAATTTCGTGGCGTGCATCGAACAAGACGTGACCAAACTCTGTTCGAAAGAACGATAACCGGCTCGACTTTGAAAAGCCTGGAAAATCTAGCGCGGGAAATGGGTCTCGTACGCGGTTTCACGGTTGCGGTCGATCAGATGAATTTTATAAGCCAGTCATCGATCAGGAAAGTTTTCTACAGGGGCGAAAGCGTCCATAGCTAGTTGGGGGTATGTGAAATGCCGTATCGAGAAGATACTTCTCAGAAATTCTCTCGGCATTGTTTGCGCTCGAGAACGGTCACCGGAGAATAATGGATCGAAGTCCGCTACATAACAACGCATACTTTTTCCCTGCCGTTCGCAGCCGGCGAATTTTCGCACGTTACTTCGCGATAAGTTTTCGAACGTAACGCGAGTGTACGTATCTCATTGGCCTTTCGAGCAAGCGGAACGGTCCGAGTTTCGCTTGTTGCGAAACGAGAAGCGTTAGAGCGCTAGCTAGCAGCTTCTCGCGGGCGAAAACTGCCGTGACGTTATCCCCGATATTTTCGAGAATTCGCGTCTACTGCGAAACGTCGCCAACGTCTCGAAGCATGGACGCGAAAGCAAACTTGAAGTTTCAACGGGAAAATCTCGCCTCTCTGTTACAGGCATGAGTGCATTTCTGATGAACGGGCTCATAATGCTGAGCTTCGTCGTAGCGACCATGCGGGAGACGATGGTCCTTGGATTTTCCGGGCCGACACTAGTCATGGACCAGGACATCCCTTCGAGGATTTGCAAGTACAGCAGGGGGTACTCGATGATCCAAGTTCATTGCAAGAATTTAGGCCTCGAATGGATTCCTCCGAACTTGAAGACGGAAATTCAGGTGAGACGAGTCAAAGCATGGAGTTTTCACATAATCCGGAAGATAGTGATTGGCGATAGTCCGCGTACGATAAGCTATTTCGAAAGTTACGTCTAACTTCGTTGAAGTTGATGGTAAAAGTGGAGAGAACGAAAGTATGATGGCGTTTCTTCTGCGATTACATCAGCCGATCACGCTCGATCGAAATTGCGACAAAGCCGCGAGAGATGATGCCGTATTTGCGTCTCCTTCGTCTCGCGTCTTCCATCAATGTGACAAAGCTAGATGGCCAATGGCAAAGTATGTTCATCATAGACGGAAAAAGGTCACTGTCTTCCAAACTGTTATGTTCTTCCGTTTGCAGCATTAAACGAATCGAATTCTTGCTATAGGTGCTGGACGCGTCGGTGAACAGAGTGCGAGTGTTGACGAACGACAGTCTGGCGGCGTACACGAATCTCGCCTATGTTTATCTGAGCGACAATTTCATCCAGGAGATCCAGGAGGGAGCATTCGATAATCTACGATACCTGAGGGTGATCGATCTGTCGACAAACGGCTGCGATACCCTTCCCAAGAGCCTCTTCCAGTTACCGTATCTCCAAAAGATTTATCTAGCCAAAAATAGACTGAGCGACGACCTATTCAAAAACATGGAGGTGAAGTCTCCGTTGATCTTCTTGCAGCTAGCGAAGAACAGGCTTAACAAGATACCACAGCTGGGCCCGCTCCCCACGCTGTTGCACCTGAACGTCTCGGGCAACAGCATTGCCTCTGTTTCTCCGGAGGATCTGGCTTCCTTCTGCTCTTTACAGGTCCTTGACTTATCTAAAAATCCGATCAAATTCGACGCGAATAGCTGCGAATGCCAGACGTTGAACGCGTGGCTGCGCATCCGCGGAATTCATTCGCGACCGGTCTACAATTGCACCGAAGAGCACGAAAGGGGATGCACGAGACCGGAGTTCAGCAATAGAACCACGGAACTGTACGAGCGGTGCTCGGAAATACAGCGGTTGAAAGCGGAGACGGAAAAGGCCAGGAACACGTGGATATTGATCGCCTGTTGCATCTCTGGCTTCCTCTTCTGTCTGTTCATTAGCTTGTTTTGGGTGCACAAGAGAAACAAGCGGAAGAAGAAGAAGTTGAAGGAAGAGCAGAGGCTAAACGCAAACAACGCAAATACCGAGTTACTCAACAGTAATTTAAACCAACCGGAAAACACTTGAAACCTGGCCATAGCGTCCAGTTGTCAAGCAGAAAGGTACCTACGATCGATTCGATTCTATCATCGATCAACGAAAAACGAACAAAGTGAGAAACAGGAAGACGAGAAGCAGATGTTAGTTCGTCTGGCCCTTAAAACAAAGAAAAAGACATATGTCGGAGCGATCTCTTTTCTTTCTTTTTTTTTTTTTTTTTTTTTTTTTTCTAGATGTACGCTGATATGTATAAGGCGTTACGTGAGACCTCGATCTTTCATGAATATGAGAGTATCCCGTAACAAGTATGATCTAATAAAAAAAAAAAAAAAAAAAAAAAAAACGGAAGCGGTGGCGAAAAATGTAGTAGGTAGAAAATGCGGAAGAAATTACTTTTGCGAGGCTTCGCGTTCCAGGAAACTGATACGAAAACTTGCTTCCAACGTATGCCGATTCGCGAACGTACAGAAGGATTAAAACGGATGTTGGTCCCTGCTCGTATTCGCACAGGGGGATAACCTTGCGATAAGTTATACTATAGGAATATTAGATCGCAGAAATTCGATCGAACGCACCGTGTATTCGCCTGCGAATTTCTAGTATCGGTTTCCTGGAATCCGAAGGCCTCGTTTCTATGAGTTTCATTCGGAATTTGCGAGATCGATTTGCGATCGGTTCGATACAGCGAAAACACGCGCCCCCCCCCCCGTCCCCATCGAAAGATTTCGAATATCGGACGGAGGAAAGGGTAGAATTATTCAGAGGCACCTAAGTACTTACCAATGTTCTTGCGATCGCGTTAAGTCGTGAAATGAAATTGTACCAAGTTTACAAGGACAAGAAATTCGTGTGGAAGGGCAAAGTAAAATCACGATTACGCGCACAAATATTTCTACGCAAAATAAATAACCGCGCGATCTCGGATTATGATTCTTGTTTATGATTATGATTATCTTTAATCTGCGAATTTAATCGAAAACCGATATCACGAATTTCCATCGTTTGTCCTGTTTCTACTACCTAACGCTAAACAACGACTCTGATCGTCGTACGCGATATCAAAATTTCGATATACATACATACGTGTTATTATTGTCGCATAGTTGTTGAAGCTAATGAATGTTATACAATCATAAATCGGATACGTAAGTTTTTGGAAATGAGATTCGTAAAGTTCGATAGACGCTTAATGCCTTGATGATATATACTATGTATACGATGTAATTCTCATCACATGCGTCTTTTAAACGGACTTCGTTTCATCGCTTGAGAACGTAATGTCGGTATAAGGTATATTCTATGTATATGCTGTGTGTGTGTGTGTGTTGTGTGTGTGTATATATATACACACGCGTACATACATACACAGACACACAATATATACTTATATACAATCTTATATACATACTTATATTGTATGCACTAGCAAATACATATGTATGTATGTATGTATAGTCTTGTTAAATACTGCGTTTATTGATATTTAACGAAAGAAATATTTTCTATTATTTTTAAGTTCAAGTTTTCAAAAGTATTTGCCTTTTTTAACCTCAAATACGTTCACTATAATCGAAAATTTAAATTTAACGTAATTTTATGCTTTTTACAAAAAGTGCCAAATGTCGCCAATGCATTGTGTATAAATTTCCTAGTTTCAAGTACGGCCTACAAAGGAAAAAGGTAATTGATAAAAATGCTATGTTAGGTCCAGCTCTCTGATACTAGCTCTTCGTATTTGTACAAATTTAGTTATTCCCTTTAACCGCATAAAATAGATGATGATACATTACCTCAACAAAGTTGTCGAACTTTTCGAGGATTAGTAACAACGACGAAGAACTATGAATTGCGAGAAATTCGTGTTGATAGTATAAGACCAAATTTTGAATTAACAATAAGTAAGACACGAAGCTACAAACCTGCCAATCGATAAATGTCCTTTCTATATGTATGCGTCAAGTATTTAAACTTAAACTATAGTTGTAATACATTTCTATTGAATTTTCTTTTACTTTCAATACGTACGATGATATATTGTACAAACGTGTTACCGACAGTTCGATAAATTACATGAAATAAAGCTTAACTCCAGTCGACCATCGTTTTACCAGAAAACCCGAAATTATTTCATTGAGAAATTTTAGTTTTGCCTTTTGTTCGCGTCAATGAACATTTTAAAAGATAATGTATCGATGAAATCTCTTGTCATTTAATTTATCGATAACAAGAACATTGGGTAATTAAATAGTGATTTAATTAAATAAAGTTTGTAAGTTAATTCTTAAATTAGAATCCTTCTGTTGGATAACTGAGGTGTTGAAACTAGCTTCTTTTATTGTCGTTCGTTTAATGTTATTTAGTTAATTTGATATAGTTATCGACCTGCTGGTTAATTATCTTGATGAAAATGTTTTTATTCAGTTCTTACATCAAAGATGTGCTGTGTTGATAAGCAGTTCCCTCTTTTCATTAGTCTGTCAAGAGATGCCGTCCTGATCGACATTGCGAAGTAATACGGATGTAGGAAAAAGAAAGATAGAAGTGTGTAGATATACGCAAAGATAACTACGGGGCGATATCACGTATTAGTTTAAGGTTAACCAATAACTCATGTGAGCGCAGGCGAGTGAAGCACAGTCAAGTAACGGCCTTCTAGTTAAGTGGATGTTGCTAGTCATCCAACGAACTGCTGTGCAAGTGAAAAGTAATGGGACATTCGCATGCTGGAAAATAGACACGTCTATCTTCTTTGATCGTAAGTCGCGCGATACACTGACTAAACATTTATTTGTGCTTTCCATCATTTACATTTTATAATATTTCTCGCTTCTATCTACCAGCAACATGAATCAAACGTATCGTTTTGGGTTATCTTGAAAAAGCGTGATGATGATATGACAGTTCATTTATCAGGCGTGATTCTAACAATCGGTGAATCATTTAACGTTATTAAAAACGTTAATCAGACTGTAACGCACACTGCCGAAAATTTGTAAATTCTAGTTTCTATTACATGTGTTAAACTCGATTTGTCAACGCCTCGCCAATCGGATTTCTTCGAATAGTTTTACAAGAAGTAAGCACGTGTAGATTAAATCGGACGAGTAAAGTCCAATTTGATATATAACCAGTAATTTAATCAATGTTCTTCGAAGCATTATTTTAAGCAAGCAATCCCATATTATGTAAGGAGATTAAACCAAAGCATTCTGTAAAAGTATTAAGAACATTGTACAGTGTACGATTGTTAAATGTTCTGCTTTAACATTTCGTATTTAGTTGGTATAATCCTTTTGTATTGTTGCTATTAAATAGAACTGTTAAAAGTTTTTACATATAGGAGCAAATATCAATTTCCTGTACTTATGTTAAAAATAGAACATGTGTCAAATCGAGAGCAACAATATCTATTAATATGTACTAATGCCAATTAGAAATCTGATAAAACCCTACCGATACTCGAAGATACATTTCATATTGTTAGATTTAGTTTGTTAACTTATCATTTTGTACATCGCTTATCACAACAAGTACTTACATAGTATATGCCTACTCTACTTATTTATTTATCTTTCATTTGTATATATTTGTAGTGAAGTAATAAAGTTATAATAGCATAGTACATTAATTTTATTGTTTGTAAACGTACATTAATTTAACAAAAAATTGTAATCTTTCCTGTCCATACCGAAATTTTGCAGATAAAGCTAATTAATCAAAAGCCATCATGGATGGAAAAGTAAAAGCAGAAAGAAGAAAGAATCCCAGAGAAGGAGCAAATCCTCTTAGTATTATAACGTTTGCGTAAGTTTGAAGAATACAATGACTTGTTCATTTCTTTCGTGTTATTGGCTACTAATAAAAACACAAGTTCATGATGATAAGTAAGCGACGTTTCAATAAAGATACCTCTGAATCAGATATAAGAAAGTCTTGCAAACGATGGCATAAGAATTATCTTGAATTCTATTGTTAAGTCAACAAATGAGAGAGAAAGAAGCTGTCAATGTTTGCCATTATCTACGAGTATTTTTAGACAGAAATTTTTGAAAGAACTTTTCTTATTATCTTTAATCAGGTACTATTGACATTAGTCATTTGAAAACAGATAATTCTATTGCCTTGTAACATTTGGTTCAGTCATTGATTTAAAGATAATTCGAAGTAAAAATGCTGATGCATTGCTTACTCGTTATCATTGAAATTATGTCAAATTGAAACATTATTTGCCATAATAAAAACCTTATCTTTGTTGATAGATATACGTTACCTACTTTTTGGGCTGGTTGTCGTAGAGATTTGGAAGTAACCGACTTATATAAAACTCTCAAACAACATAACAGCAATTATTTAGGTACAAGGATATCAAAAATATGGCAAAAGGATTATGAAGCATATAGAAAACAGAAATTAATGAACAAGGAGAAAGGAAGTAGCGATGAAAGTTATACTGGAAGAAAGAAATTGAAGGAGCCTAGTTTACTAAAGGTCCTTATGAAATGTTTTGGATTACAATTAATATTCTATGGAGTAATTTATGCGGTTTCGGACATAGTGTTTAGGTACATTGTCTAATTTTATTCATATTTATTATTTATTATAATTATATCAAAAATCTGCTAATCAAATGCATTGAATTTTTAAATCTGATTACTTGTTCAGATTATCGCAACCCTTGTTTCTCGGTCTTTTGATTCGTTGCTACAATCAGACGAAAGTCGAATCTATGCCACTGCATATTATAATGACCAGATTATACGATACTTCCAATTCGCAAGTTCATGAAATTGACGAAGCGATGAGACCGTTAAGTCCCTAAGCCCGTTGTATCTTGCACCTAATAATCCTTTTCTCATATCTGGTATTAGATAGCTTAATATCTTTTTTTTTTTTTTTTTTTTTTTTTTGCTTAGGAAGTAAAACAAGATTAGCTGCTAGTTAGTCAACTAGTTAGATTAGTATTCAATAATGTCAATATATAGAGACGTCGTTTATGTAGTTTGGAATTTAGTTGATTATTAATCAGTTGCTTGATATTTCATGAATAGTAACCTCTTATGTTTCATATATACAGAGTAATGCAGCCAATATTCCTTGGAAAACTTTTAAAATATTACACTGATGATACAATGACAAAAGAAGATGCCTATTTATATGCAGGTGGTGTAGTACTATGTTCAGGAGTGTTGATATTTATTACTCATCCGTACATGTTAGGGATACTTCATATGGGAATGAAACTGCGTGTAGCTTGTTGTACACTGATCTATAGGAAAGCATTGAAGCTTTCGAGAACTGCTTTGGGTGAAACGACAATAGGACAAGCGGTGAATCTCCTATCTAACGATGTTAATAGATTTGACATAGCACTTATATATTTACATTACTTATGGCTTGGACCACTAGAAACCATAATCATAACATACTTTATGTACAAGGAAGTTGAATTATCCGCTATTTTCGGAGTTATAATACTTCTACTGTTTATCCCTTTACAAGGTAATGAAAATTAATAACTGTTGTGTATTAAATATAGTACAAACATTTCTTGTATTGTACAGCTTCTGTTCTTCCTTTAAAAATATAGGATATTTGGGTAAAAAGACTTCGGTGTACAGGTTAAAAACTGCTCTTAGAACAGATGAAAGAGTCCGATTAACGAATGAAATTATCAGTGGTATTCAAGCAATCAAAATGTATGCCTGGGAGAAACCATTTAGTAATTTAATTGAAAGGGCAAGAAGGTAATTTTTTGTATAATAAGAATTTTTTTTCCCCCGTATATCTATTTGCGAACATAATATCATTGATATCGTTACAGGAGAGAAATTAGCGTTATACGAGGCATGTCTTTAATTAGAGGTATCACCATGTCTTTCATTATGTTTACGACAAGGATGTCACTTTTCATTACAATAGTAACTTATATATTGTACGATCATAAAATAACTGCCGAGAAAGTGTTCATGTTACAAGCGTATTATAATATTTTGCGGCTAAATATGACCGTCTATTTTCCACAAGGCAAGTATATTCGAATAGGCCAACGATCAGCGACAGATTAAATCTAACGAAACAATCGATGTCGTAGGAATAACACAAATAGCTGAATTGTTGGTTTCTGTAAGACGTTTACAAAAGTTCATGTTGTACGAAGAAATTAACGAAGAGAACGAGAAAACGGAATGCAAGCAGAAGGAATCAAAGAATGACAAGGGTAAAAACGATGCAAATATCATGGAAGAAAATGTACGCGATGGGAAACATAAGACAGGAAATTATCAAGGAGAATGTATTATGTCGCTAAAGAATGCTAACGTCAAATGGTTTTCACATGATCACGAAGATACGCTAAAAAATATAAATATCAACGTGAAATCAGGCGAATTAATTGCCGTTGTTGGCCAAGTTGGGTCCGGTAAAAGTAGTTTACTTAATGTAATGTTAAAAGAATTACCATTAAAGTCGGGTACTATAGAGGTTCGTATTGCTTCTTGGATAAATATATATCTTCTCTCTGTAATAAAATAATTGTAAACATTCTATTTTGTTTTACAGATAAATGGGAAAATCGCGTACGCTAGTCAAGAACCGTGGCTGTTTGCTGGTTCTGTTAGACAAAATATTTTGTTCGGTCAAAAAATGGATCAGTTTCGGTACGAACGTGTGATTAAAGTTTGTCAATTAAAAAGAGACTTCGCTTTGTTGCCATACGGCGACAAAACGATCGTGGGTGAAAGAGGAATTAGTTTGTCGGGTGGGCAACGTGCTAGGTCAGTGATGATTATATGTTTATATGCATTCTATTAAAGACTATATTGTGTTGCAATTAATCGATCACATTTGCATGTACAGGATCAATTTAGCCAGAGCGGTTTATGCAGAAAGCGAGATCTACTTACTAGACGATCCGCTAAGCGCCGTAGATGCGCATGTCGGCAAACATATGTTTGAAGAATGTATCGTGAAATATTTAAAGGGAAAGACTAGAATTCTCGCCACGCATCAGTTACAGTTCTTACGGAATGTCGATAGAATAATCGTTTTGAAAGACGGAGAAATCGAGGCTGACGGGTACGATCCGTGGCATCCAGTTTTGTCACGTTTCTCTTCTTCGAATTATCTATTTATGTCAAGTTTTACTCGTTTCAGTTCATACGACGAGCTTATTGCGATGGGAATGGACTTTGGAAGATTATTAGAAAATCCTGCTGAAGAAGAACGATCAGGTTCTGTCCCTGCTAGCAGGTCTAATTCTCGGAACGCTAGTAGCACATCTTTGAGTTCGTTAAAGAGTAGCGTTACCGAGAAAGAGGATCCGACCGAGGTAAGTAAACATTCTGTTCGTCGAAGTGAACAAAGACCGAGCGAAAATTGAAAGCATTTGTAAATTATATGTAGGTGGCTGAGGCGCGTACAAAGGGCAAAGTTTCCGGTAAAGTGTACGCATCGTATTTTAAAGCTGGTGGAAATTGGTGCATCGTAGCTACGATTGCTATGCTCTGCGTGCTCGCGCAGGCGTTAGCCAGTGCTAGCGATTTCTTTATCTCTCAGTGGGTCAATATGGAAGAAAAATATGTAATTATCATTGGTGTCTTCTTCGTATTTTTGTCTTTTATAATTTCGATGAATCGTCACGAGTAAATATATTCGTTTAAAGGTGAATGAGACAGAAACTGGCATTAAAAGCGACTGGAGGGGGCCGATAAGCCGCAATGCCTGCATGTACGTGTACACCGGCTTAATCGTTTCCACCATTGTATTTACTCTAATACGTTCGCTTACATTCTTTACGACATGTATGAGAGCCTCCACTAAATTACACGATCGTATGTTCCGATCCATAAGTCGAGCAACAATGAGATTCTTTAATACAAATCCATCGGGTCGAGTTCTTAATAGATTCTCGAAAGATATGGGAGCCATCGACGAAGTGTTACCATTAGCTCTAATCGATTCTTTACAAATTGGCCTGTCCCTTCTTGGTATTATAGTCGTTGTTGCAATAGCCAACTATTGGCTGTTAATACCCACCGTGGTCATCGGAATCATCTTCTATTATATTCGTGTCTTTTATTTGGCAACCAGTCGCAGCGTCAAACGGCTCGAAGGAGTTAGTAAGTATTTGTTTCTAACACGATTATTTCCTCCGCATTTTATTTCCAAAAAACCGAAAAGTATCGTTTTGTATTATTTTAATTTGTAATAAAAAAAAAAAAAAAAACGCTAGCTCGGTCACCGGTGTTTGGACATCTCAGTGCAACTCTGCAAGGGCTGTCAACTGTTCGAGCCTTTGGAGCGGAAGAGATTCTTACGAAGGAATTTGATCAACACCAGGACTTACACTCGTCAGCATGGTATATATTCATCTCTTCTTCAAGAGCATTTGGATTCTGGCTGGATTTCTTCTGCGTTATCTACATCATGCTGGTCACCTTGAGTTTTTTGGTGCAAGACGATGGAACGGGGCAGGGTGGTAACATTGGTTTGGCCATAACGCAGAGTATTGGATTAACCGGAATGTTCCAATGGGGTATGCGACAAAGTACCGAACTGGAAAATCAAATGACTTCGGTGGAACGTGTGGTGGAATACAGGTGAGCGTCTCGATAGAATATTATTAGCACGATCTTTAAGCAACGAATATCGCTCACGTATACGAATTGTATTTTTAGCAACGTGGAAAGCGAACCATCGCTCGAAAGCACGCCGGATAAAAAACCTAAGGAAAGTTGGCCCGAAGAGGGTAAAATTGAGTTTAAGAATGTATATATGAAATACGACGCGGCCGAGCCTCCGGTGCTGAAAAATCTCAATTTTGTGATTTATCCGCAAGAAAAGATAGGGATCGTCGGACGTACAGGCGCGGGCAAGTCGTCCTTAATATCGACGCTGTTTCGTCTCGCGCAGTTCGATGGTGTCATCGAGATCGATGGCGTGAAGATTAACGAGATCGGACTTCACGATTTGCGTTCGAAAATCAGTATAATTCCTCAAGAACCTTTCCTGTATTCGGGTTCAATGAGAAGCAATCTAGATCCTTTCAACAACTACGCCGACGATGTGCTGTGGCAAGCGCTAGAGGAAGTTGAATTGAAGGATATGGGACTGGATGGTCATATCAACGAGGGTGGTTCCAATCTGAGCGTCGGTCAGCGTCAATTGGTTTGTCTTGCCCGCGCGATCGTCAAAAATAATCCGATCCTGGTTCTCGACGAAGCTACCGCGAACGTTGATCTACGAACCGACGAACTCATTCAAAAAACCATTCGTTCTAAATTCTCCACTTGTACGGTGCTGACCATCGCGCATCGTCTTAATACCGTGATGGACAGTGATCGAATTTTGGTGATGGATGCTGGTAGAGCCGTGGTAAGTTGCTTGTTATGCATGGAATTACACAACTAGTAGGAAAAGGTAAGTCGGAGATAAGAGGAGTGATTTAACAAACTTGTTTAATCCTCGTAGGAGTTTGACGCTCCGTACGTGTTGATCGAAAGGAAAGGATATCTAAACAGTATGATAAACGAAACAGGGCCTGCAATGGCAGAAGCTTTAAAGGAAGTCGCTCGCCAAACCTATGAGAACCGTACGTCGACCACACTCTGATAACTTCGTAACGCATTTGCCAATTCATAAACGAAACACGGAAATAAACGCCACTTTTTTAGATTTTACAAACTCCACGGGCTATGTTTTATAAGTTTATATTCTCTTTATAACGATTATTGATCGGTGGGGTTAGTTAACTCTATCGAAGCATAGGTCATTTGAACGAGTCATCCTTCGCCGGATTTCGCGTTCATCGATACAGTATTATTACATAGATTTTTATAAATGAACTTGACATCCTTTCATTCAGATAAACATTGCCTTGAATAACCGTGACCAGACTCGGACGTACTTAAATTTAAATACGCGATAGACGCTATTTTTGTATAAACGATACGTATATAAGTTGCGGAATAAAGCTTTACCTCGCTGTTGCGATTCTTCTCTTGTCATCGCTGGTTGATGCTACGAGAATATATACAAAAACCATTCGTTAAAAGGGTAGGTGTTTGCTCGATTTTTTTTGTAAATAGAATGTTTTGTCCGACCGGTGTTACACGAAATCAGTTTCATTAAAACGTTTAAAGAATATTTACGGGTTTCGTATGTTTTCCGTCTGCATCGTAACGTTTTGTGTTACGGTGATACATCGAATTTATAGGATGAAACAAAAACGAGAGAAGGATTTTTATCAATTCGAACAAACACTTTTCCAGTTTGTACTGTGTCAGGAATGCAGTTCTTCCTATACAAGATTCTAAAAGATTCATCTTTCATATTTGATATTCCCCGTGATCATTTTATTCGCTGTACAATTAAATATATTGTACTTGTAGGTGAAATCAATTGCTTTATGTACAAGTGCCTATGTAATTTAATTATAGATGAAAAATATAAACGAAGGGAATCATTTATCTCGATAATACATCTTTATCTTTTTCGTTTTACCCTTAAAGGATTTTCCAATACTTGTTGACGCGTTTCCTGTAGGAAAAAGTAGTCGTCGTTGCTGTCTAACGTTCTGAACGGCAGCGGTGGTTTCAGCAAGGTTGCCAAACGTAACGTTGTTTCGTATGTGAGTAAGAAAAAGTGACGATTCGAGACACACGATTTCTGCAAATATAAATACTCTTTGTTTATTATCGAATTTTCGAACAACAATTCCCGTTTACTTCTTAATTACGCCAGCACGAAGAGAAACGGACGTCTGATATTTGGTACGTATAGAGCCTTGTATCGTCGATTCTGTTCGATATATACGCCGCCATCAAACGGAAACGAGAAGCAACAGTACACACGTTTTTCGCCGTTCTGTTTCATAGGTAATTGTAAGAACGGTCACGAGTTGTTGTCGCCATTATGCGACACACACACACGTATGTATACGCTAAAAAAGAAAAAGTAAAGAAACGCGACGACAGACGATTAGAGGATAGTCGTCGTCGTTTTGTTGTTCTCTATATCGCTAAATAAACAAGTATACCTCCTAATGTCTATACTCTGCTTATACTCGGCTCGCAACAATTGGCCGCGATGCGAGTCAGTCGCCCAGGCACATTCTCGCGAGACGAGTACACTAGTGTATCGTAATACTGACAGTAAAGAGATTACTATGATATTAAAATTAAGCTCACGTTGCGGTTCTGCGCGTGTGCGTAACATTTAAAGTACTATTACGCGGGCATAACGGCTAGGCTATATATGTATATCGTATAGTAGAGCGTGTATATTGTATAGTTGTAGATAATCGTTACTCTAGTATTAGAATTACAGGATTATCGTTTGACGTTACGTTCGCAGATACATCTTTCTAAGTGCCTTGTTGTAGTCGTTCGACGTAACGATATGGTTTTGAAAAAACGGCGAAGAAAAAAAGAATCTCACATATAATACACATGTACACACGCACACACGTGCACGCGCATGCATGCACCTACACACGCGCTTATCTCTCTTTCCTGCTTTTACATATATACGTATATATACAAACCAGTATAAAATATCTATGTTCATTATTAGTCTTATCGCGCGTAGATTTGTTCGCTAAAAACCGCGCGTAAAATCCGCTTAGAAAAGTGTGCCCGAAAACGTAGACGCGAGTTTTACGTAATTCGTGATTTCGATACTGATACAAGGGACATGGCTAAAATCTAAACGTTGTATAAATAATACGATGACTTAGCTAAATAATAAATAAGGACAATAGAGCACCGATTTGTCCGATATATACAAACAGAGAAAACGAGAAGCGTACGCGGATAAGCGATTACGTATATATATATATATATATATATACGCGAGTAGCAAGGGACTCGCTTTCTTTTTCCGTCCTGTTATTCTTTCTCGTAACTTCTCCAACGCGTTTCATTCTTACTCCTTTCTTTCTTTTCTTTTTTCTTTTTTTTTTTTTTTTGTTTTCTTTTTTCTTTTTTCGCTCGAAGCGCCGCGCGCTCGCGCGAAAAGGAAGACTGCGCGCTTCGCCTGAATTCCTCTTTCCTCGAATTTCGCCGATCGCGATCAGTCGTCGCGTCTGCTCCACGCGCAGAAGATAAAACAGGATGGAGGGTGGTGGTGCGCGTATCTTTCGACATGGTCGAACCTACTCGCGTCCGTGGCTATTTGTCGCGATAAAATCAAGTTTCGCTTCCGACCAGCCAACGTTTAAGTAAATTTATGAATTTTGCTCGTCGTACGCAGTACGGTCTGCGGCCAAAGTAAAATTAAAAGACATTCGGATCGCGCCGTAACTCTCGTAGACACGTACGCCGAGGAGCGTCCAAAGCGTACGTCGCAGCGTAAAAAGCACAAGTCAGAACACGACAACACACGGTCGTGAATCGGTCGTCGCTCGAGCATCGAAATCGCTACATTCTTTAAAGTTCCGTAGATGCGGCTATTTGCGAGATTCGGCGAGGAAACGGCGTTAACGCGGTGCGCGTTTATTACGCTACGCGAACGAGCGTTTTCAAACGTCTGATTCTGCGCGAAACGCATGGACACTTGGACAGGCGCGCGGAAGCTTAGCCTTGTCAACGCTTTCGTACAAAAGCGAAAGGAAGAGGAACGCGGATGAGGAGACTACGTAGGTATATGTAAGTATATACTACTACGTAAAGATGCATTACGTCGTTTCCTTCGTTCGATCGTTTCGCTTTCCTTCGTTTTAAACGAGAACTTCGAGACTTTCGCGCGATCGAGCCTTCTGCTGTCCGCATTTTCCGTTCGCCTGAACGATCATGGCGACCGATTGGCAGCCGCTCTCGGAGCTGATCGGTCGAATCGGTGGCATTGCGAGCCGCAGCTTGTACCAAAATGTGTGGCTGCCGGAGCCTAAGTTTCCGGTGTCGTTCCACTGCAAGACCTTCAAACGATCGAACGAGTATTCGCGTATGTTGTTGTAAGCTCGACTCGATCGTTTCGCGATCACGGTCGTGTTCAATAGATTCTTGGTGATGATGACTATCGTTCGAGTGGTGAGCGACGACAGCTGATTCAGGACAACCCCCACGTTCGTTTCGTTCCAAGCGTTGCCCAGCGACTCTGGGCTCAGCACCACGATGACTCTTCGACTGGAAACGGCGTGCGGCCCGATCTCCACACCCCCTGAAAGAAAAATCGTTGTATTTCTTTTTCCTCGTCTGTGGAAATAATTCGTGAGATTAGAGCGCCGACGATGTACGTACGTACGGACGAACGACAACGACGAAACGTTAAATCGGCGTCATCGACTGGATCGCGATTGGAAAATTCCTCGGCATCGATAACCGTTGGTAGAGAGACGTTTGGGCGCGAGCACCGAGCTTTATCGGCATCCTGTCGTTTGTTCGCCGATGTTTGACGAATTACCAACAAAATGGACGATCAGTCAAAGGATGAACTGGATTCCGTCGAGTCGGCACGCGAGCCAACTATGTCACGACCGTAGAAAGCTTTCACCGCGTTCTCTCTCACTCTCTTTCTCTCTTTTTTGCTTGACCAGTACTTTTGAATCGGAGCTACGCAACCGTCGATGCGGAAAATTCGAGTTTCATCCGAGCTCGTGCAACTTCGGCCAAAGCTTTCTTCCACTTTCAACCGTTCTTCCGTCTGCTTTCCAAAGTTCCGAGGTTCGTTCGCTTTCAACGACGAATCGAGGACGAGCGGAGAACGGAGAGCGAGCAAGGAGAAGAATGCGCGTACGAAACGGTTTCTCGATTCAGGCACGCGTTATCGGAAGTTGGCGGCGGAGCGCAAACGCAGAATCAGCGGAGGAAGGCGGTACCGCATACGCTTAATTCGAAACCGCGGCTGCTAGAATCGGAGCGACAAACGAAACGCTCGACGTCAGACAAAGAAGCCGGCCCCAACTTCCTAATTCAATTCGCAAACTTCGATGCACCGGACCACGGTTCCGCGATCCCGATAGATCGCCCTTTCTCCGGTAGCTTCCGCGGTTCTACGTTCGCCGAGCTCGCGCGCATCGTTCGCCACGAGGAACAAGATTTTCCCAACCGCGATACGAACGACTTTCAGTCCGAAAAAACGCGCATATCGATTTCGTGACGCACGCGAAAGACAGAAGGAGAAAGGGTAGCCGGCGACCACGGATGGCGAACAAAATTTATGTATAGGCTAGTTTGCATCGGTGGATCGGTGCCGGCAGCGCGGGGCAATTTGCATTAATAAAATTGGGCGGTCGACCGCTCGCTCACCTACACGGCCCAATTTCGTCCTGCCAATTAGAAGGAAATTAGCGTCTGAATATTTTTCACCGAGCACCCGTTATCAACGCCGAGCACCTAGCCGTTGATATTCATGAGATGCGGAACCAGGATGGACGACGTGGCTGCGAAACTAGATCGCGTTATACCCCGTAAACTTTTGTTCGCCTTTGTTCCCGGTAATCGTCCCCGTTTCGCCAGTTTTCCTTTCGCCTTTTCCCTTCTGCCTTCCCTCGCGAGATCCTATCCGTCGCTCGTTCTCTCCAATTTCTCCGCCAAAATACCATCCGTTATCGTTCTCCCTGGATTTATGATCATCGCGACGCCGTACAGCGGTCTCCAGAGCGACGTTACGTTACGGCCAAAATTAAAAAACATCTTTACGTGCACGTTGCGTCGAGTCTCGTTAACGAAACGTGGCAAATCTCGGTTCAAACGAAGACTCGTCGTCGTCATGGTCGTTGCGCTGTTTCGTCGAGTGGCGGAAGGCGCGCGAGATTCGGTCGCCGTTCCCAGGTCGATTCTTCCTCGCTTCCCAAGGAAACCAGGGTTTAGAGTTTGCAGCGAGGGTGTTGGGCGGTTTTTGGCCGCAACGGCTACGCGCTCGATCGCGAGAAGGGATCTAGCGAGATTCCGAGGAACCGAGCTATCCCTCGAGACCTTGGAATAGCCTTTACTTTACCCTTTCGGTCGACCACGCGACAGGAAACTTAATAACGCTATCAACGAGCAGTTTCTCCCTCGGAGAGCGACTCGGTGCCGCGTTTAATTAAACCCGAGACTTACAATTCTGATTCAACTGGGAGAGCTCCAGCGCCGTGCACTTGTACCGGTGCCTCGATTCCAGCGTGGGTATCACTATACCGATGACCAGGCTCGAGTCTTTCTCGTGGTAGCACACCAAAGCGTCGCATTCCTTTCCATCTGAAATTTGCGTTTGCGATCGTAATTAGTATAGGTATTATTATGGTCTTGCTCACCGCTGCCACCTGGCAAATCTCACGAAGCGCGTTTCGATCGCGACCATCCAGATATTCAACACTAGAACTACCGCACCGGTCAAATCGACCTGGTTTTACAATTTTATTTTAAGATTCCTACTTCGCGTTATATTTTTTTTTTCCCAATGATGTAACGACTTTCGCAACGAAAACTAAAAATATAATATAATGAATTTTGTTTTGTTTTTTATGTATTCAAACTCAAAATAATTTTGTATCAAGGCTATTTATACCAATAGCAGTCGAAATGACGCACCTGTCAAAGTGTAAAAGGACGCTATACAATCTGTTTATCGAGCCCCAATTGACCAGTTTCCTCGTTTTGTATAGCTTACCACACGTTTTTCAAATTTTTACCGCGTATCATTCGATATGATGATATCAGTTATCAGGAAAATTCCGGATCGATCGCCAGATCGCTAGATGCCAACACTAGAAATACCGCACCAGTCAAAATCACTGGTTCTACAATTTTATAAACGTGTCAATCCTCGTTTAGGGATCACGGTCCCAGATGGATTAACAATACCAAAAATGTACTACGTAACATGGAATTTCTTCTGTAAGAAAGTAATAAATCAATAAATATACAAATATTCTCTATTATTACGTATTTTTTAAAGACCAGTCATTTTGATTGGTTTTGGTAGAAATAGCTTCGTGTTAATTATCGGTAGTTTTAGGGTTAAAGTCGGTGGAACGTGGAATAAGTGGAACCTGTGGAACCGTGGCGAGGATGGTTGAAAGAGGAGAAGAGAGCAGCGGAGATAACAACGTTTCTTTCAACGAATAGATCACTATCTTCTATTTCTATTATTTCTAAACGATTCGTTCCTAGACGTTTAACACGTTGAATACCCAGGGGGTCACCGGTGATCGGCACTCAACTTGGCCGTGGCGCCGTGACGGTTACCGATGACCGGCGCACCAATATCGGTAGAAATACATGATTTGAACAGTAGTCAATGGTTATAAATTTTGTATTATTACCATCGTTACTACAATGGCGTGACGAAATATTAATTTCGCAGTGTAAAACATATAAAAATAGTTTTATTTATACATGAAATATAGATCTATCGGGCTGGCAACTAAGTGATTGCGGTTTTTGTCATTAGGTGGTATCGACAATATCGTGTGTGCCCCCTCCAGTGGCTATCGAACATGGGAAAAACCCGCTTTTTCCGTGTTTTACCTTAACGAACAATAACCCTAAGGAACGTTTCGAACGTTTGAAAGATATTTGATGGTAATTAACACGCGAGATATCTCGTTTTCATGTTTTTTCGACTGAATCGATGACTTAAGCAACCAGAGACAAATGGTTTTTATTATGTTACCAGGGTAACGAAGGCTTGCGCGTTCTTGTGACGAACGATTAGCGAAACAACTGAACATTGACATTCCAAGCATGTAAAAACAATCAGCCAGTACAGCCAGTACATCGATAGATCTGTGCCGATCGTCTACCGTACCTTATAAAGTGTGTTTTATTGTTGTACATTTCGTTATTTCAAAGTTCTTGTTTCAATTTGTAAGGAAACGGCTTTTTAAAAATCATTTACATTTTCAGTCTGTTACTGATAATTTATAGCAAGAATTGTTTTACGAAATAGGCCGTAATTCTATAAAAGTAGCAAAATGACACACAGATGTAAAGAAAATGAAAGTCAAAGTGGACTGTTGTTCGATGATTTATCCGATGCACCAAACAACACTTGCGACGAAAATGAATTCAGCGATGGCAGAAATATTCTTGAATTGAGCGATGCGATTAGACATAGAAGAAATTAAAAAATTAATGCAAATTAAAGCATTAATGCAGAGCGCTCTACGCAATGTGTTAAGGGTTTTGACAGTAAAGTAAAAAATGCTAAATCCTGTGACGGTTCTTTAGGATTATTGCGGGTCCGAATAAGTATAACCGAGGGATGGATCATGGTTTATGGTAGGTTTATAGAGCGTAACAACATAGAATAATTATTTAGCAACGCGAAGAAACGATATGAGATAATTGATAATCGCAAAAAATAAATGAATCGAGCGAAATTGTACTACAGCGTCATGGGGGTCTCGTCGGTGACCTCAGCGCGATAAATTCATTAACGATGATTATACACCGTAACGTATCTCTTGTAGGTAATATTTCAACATTACACGTATCGTATAATAAAAGATTCATCGTCGCTCCACGGCCAAACCTTGTAAAACTGGCGTGGCATTCAACGTGTTAATTGTATTTCAATTCTGACCAATTGTCTCTTTGGAACGATTAAAGCGATTATCATCCTCCACTTCCATCAGCCACTCTTTGAAATTAATTTATAAAAGAGATTAAATCAAAGATATTTTCGACAGATGTATCGGTATAAAAAGATACAAAATACAAATATAGAATTAGTTCTATCGATGAAAACGATAGAGCTGGAAAAGACAAATAAGCGAAATTGTTTTCGAGGATCTCGCGCGATAAGATACTACTCGCTTCCTGTTTACTCGTTTTCCTCAAAACGGGACCTTGTCGCGGCACAAACAAGAATTCGTCGCGGCGGATTTCACGGTTCTTCCCACGTCGATTCGTTTCTTTTTCAACGGCACTCGGACACGCTTGCTAGATTGCTTTCCGAAACGACGCGACGTCGTGAATTCCGTCGTAGACACCGCCAGTGCCAACGAGTGAAAGCGACCGATCGTTCGCTCAACTATTCCTCGTCGTTGCTCGGACGCGTCGAGTCGGTCATGGGGTCATCGAGAACGCGGCCGACGTTTTATCTTTGCGCGCGATCTTCGATCGTTCTCGCGTGTATTCCCGAGGAACATCGATCGACGAACGACGGACGACACGGACGATCGCGTAACGTCAGCTTCTGCGGGACGATAACCGACCGGGTCGAACGACCTTAAACTAAACTAGCGATTTCCAACCTCTCTCATGGCACACTTAGGCGGACCTATTTGATATAAGATCCCGGCTTTTCTCAGCTATAAAACAACTCCAATGTGTTGTAACGATGCTATTTCGATCCCTAATCAACCGTTTATTACACAGTTGTTTTATACGCTCGTTGGCGTTGGAATCGATCAAGCGTTTCGAATGTTTTTTAATCGTTTTAGATCCACGCAGCGCGATCGCGCTGTTCGCGTACTGCGGTGAACTGTGTCGCGATGTTTGGTCACGATCGTCAATTCGCAACGCGCTCGGTTTCGAATGCAGTTCGTCGCGAGTCATATCAGTTTCCTCTCGTAATTACTTTTTTTTTTTTTCAAATAGTCGTAAACCACCTGCACACACGAAAAAAAAAAAAAAGAAAAAACGAGCAGCGCGATCGCGTCGATCGGCATTCCTCGCAAACAAATGAACGAAGCGCTATCGCGCTGCATGGCACAATCCCAAACGGATTCTTAAAAACCCCTGGCACTAAAACACGGTTAAGCGACTCAATTAACGCCAACCTTGCCAGACCGAGTCGATGTTCTATTGATCGGTTTCAAAATTTACAGGTGAAGTTTTAACCGGTACGGTCAACGTTAACTTACAAATATTTGCAAAATAATATTAGGTCGTCTGAAAAATTTCTTTCGTTCTATATCATTTCATCGAATTACGTATGATTCATTTTGCTCTGTCAAAATAAAGATCACGACGTTCGACAGATTAGGTTTCATGTTTGTACAAAGATGCGTTGTTGTAAAAGACGTGTCTAAAAAATCACACTCTTCGGACAACTTAATAATTATATAATTATTCTCATAAATATCGTTGTACAGTGGATGCAACGAAGCTTGAGATTTACCAGTGTTTGATCATTGAACGATAAAGATCTATCTTTGAAGCTACTCGATGGAGCGTTACGCTTTCCGAATGAGAATATGGGACACATTGAAGTTTCTGTTAGGAAGCCGTTCTCGTAATCATATAAATCTGATGGTTCGACCGACAAGCGCAAAGTAGAAATTGTTCTCAATGAGGTAAGTGATTATAAAGAAAATTACGATGCGGAATGCTTGTTTTGTACGGGCCTCTACTCCTCGCATGTACCTTGTGAGTGCATGGTGCACGATGGATTAAACGTATAAATAAAGCGTTATCAGTGCTGGAGGAATGTAATTAGAGAAAGAAAAAGGAAAAAAAAAAAAAGAGAACAAACATACGGATTAGCAACCGATTTTTTAAATCTGACTGTTTTTATCATTTGTATTTTTATCTCGCTACGAACAAATTGAATATGTTTTTTCATTGTATTTTTCGGTAGGTTTCGAAAGAACACATATTTTGTCTTTAAAACGTGCAGTAATTTTTAACAAAGAGTTACGACGTTAAAGGGAAACGAGTCTCGTGCCAGGCATCCTTATCTTAAACGAATTACTAAAATTTTGCTACCCGTCGAAAAATATTTAATCGAACAATTAAGGGAAAAGTAGCCGGTGCCCTCGATTAAACAGTCAGGTATCGTACACGTTTTCAAAATTCTTGACTGAGCACCGATTGAAAATCGCGGAATTGGATAAATCCCGGCGCCATTGCCCTTCTTTATCGGTCCACCGATTTTTCAGCGTTTCCCTCGTCAGAGAGACAAGCTATAGAAAGAGAGAGGGGGGAGGGGGGTGGAGCAAAAAAAAAAAAATAGCGTCCGCCAACCTATTTGCGCTTCGTTCCGGGCTCTTACCCTTTGTGGTTCGCTGGAAACGAACCAATTTCTCGCAAAGAGATTCGAAAATCAAACGCGGAACAAAGAGAAGAGCGTGGAGAAGGAGCAGGGAAATCGTATCGATCGGCTTGGTGGTTGTTTGTTCGTTCGATCGGGCCAGCCAGAAAGTCTCGGTTTTCGCGTCGAGACAACTTCGATTATCGCGCGTTGCTCGCCCCAACGAGCAAGTTAACGCCTGCGGATATTCGCCGACTTCCTCTGGAAATCGTTGTTTCCAGAGCGACTTACTTTCGTTGGACAGTGGGATCACGGCTCGTCTGGCACGCGTTCGCGATCTTTTCAGTCGGCTAACAAAGAGAAAACGTTCTCCGCAAAACGGTTAATGGACGACGTCGCGGTGCACTGCTTCCGAGAAGCACCGTAATCGCGGCAATTTTCCAGCTTCCGTATTAGGGTAGGGGCCACTCGATCGGCGGCAGCCTTATCGACCAGATCTCGTCCGGACGAGACGGCATCTCCTTCCGTAACAGGCTTCGCCGTACACGTGTAACTCGTCACAGCCTGAGGCTCGCGCGGCCGCGATTTATCGCCCATGTCTCGGCCGATCTTTCCGATTTTTCCTTCCTTTTCGTTGCACCTTGAGCGATAGACCTGTGCCGACCGCTCAGCAACGTCCGCGATATTTTGCAAGCATTTAGTCGAACGACGATGGCGAACAACCGTGAACAACGACATCGTCTACCCACGCACAGCTCCAACGCGGAAGACGCTTGAGTACACGGTTCAGGACGATCGGTGCGGCTACTTATGTACTTGTATATATAGGATGTCCCTAAAATGGCTGTACAACAGGCCGGGTGGTAGCGATTCTGCACGCAACGATAAGCCGAGAAAAGAGAAAATAACATTCTTTCACTTGAGACTTTGCTTCCGAAAAAAATGATGCGCGCTGACCGCAAGTTTCGAGCTATGAAATTTCTGTTTCTGCTCGCGTTTGTGTTTACGTATTGAGTGCCAAGTGTGCTTCAAGGATAATAGCGTCGAAGAATTAAAAGCAAACGTTGCTTCGGCTTTCCAAGACTTGCAAAATACATATAATTCGCTACGAGTGCGCGATAATTTGGTTGGAAGAGTGCAGCTGCGCGTGTGCAACGGTACGGTCAACGTTTCGAACGCTTGTTACGTTAATCGAAGGATTCTTGAAAAGTATACTAGTCATCCTTACTCATCCTTATTCACGAAACAATACGAATTAAATACAGAATAAAAGGTAGTAGTACGTACAAATCGATATCACGGAAATAAAATAACAGCAATAACAGTCAGCTTCGTAGCTGAGCTAATACTCAAATTTTTCTTTTTTTTTTTTTTTTTTTGAAAACGGAACCTTAAATGAAAAAATACGTTATTCTTTTCTTCTCGATTTATTGCTGTGCGTAGAATCATCGTCCTACGTATTAGAACCGAGCCGATCGTAATCGATCAATGGTCAATTAATTGGAAATCGACCATATGATCGAGTATATTTTATGCGTTGTAATATCATAATACCGTATAATGAATAATAAAAGTACCGTTTTGTTAAGCAGTCCGATTTTACCGCGCACACCCGTTATACACCGCGAGGGATAAGGCTGCCAACGTGGACAACCTACTACACCATTGCAACATACGTTTTATCCTATCGGGTCGTTCTGTCAAAAATCCGAAGGAAAAAAAAAAGAACTCGCGACGAACCGAGGAAACGGATAACGAAACGCGGATCGTTGGTCGCGATAAGAGAAACAAGGTTGGCGGCAAGGTTGCGCCGCTTATCGAGGGAAGGTTCGAAGAGTGGGAGCAACTCCGACAGAAGGAGCTTGAAACGAGGCGAGAAACGTTTAACAGCGAGCCTTCCAACGTAAAAGGTACTCTCTCCTTCCCCTCTCTATCTCTCTTTCTCTCTTTCTCTCTCATACAGCGTATTCCAGCTATCGGAACGAACAGAGTCGTTACGCTCGATTCGAATCGCGCGCAAAATAAAAGGTGGAAAATAGAGGAGAAGAAATAAAGGAGGAAATCGTTAACGCGGCTCGCGGGCCATTCCCAGCGTGGATTAAACGAAGATTAAGTAACCCGGTGGCACGACTATCGCGCGGATGGGGTCGCCATGGCGGAACGCTCGGTATATTAGGGTGATTCAAAGGGAGAACGTGAAGCTCCTGCGGAGTATCGAGCGGCGATGGCGGCGGCAGCGACCGTGGCCTACGCCGCTATTCCAAGGATGCGTAAAACTTGCACGAAATGGGAATTCGATATGTTAATTTCGGCTCGATATAGGCTTACCTCCCTTATCCCCCGAACGCTTTGCCGGGACGAAGCCGATCGCGAAAATACGCTCAACTGGCTAACGATCGATGAAATCTATCGCAGCGGGGTGCCGGACGTCGAACGAAACTGTTTCGCGAGAGCGAAATAAAAGCAACGTACGACACAACGTACTGCGAGAATCTTTCCGAGAAGCAAACGATTAAACACTCTCTACGACCGAATATCGTCACGGTGGCAGCGTTTCGAATTTATTTTTAAAGTAGGACCACAGGCTAAATATTTATTTTTTTGAGTGGAATTTGCTTCGGCCAGTATCGACTAGTGTAGACACTTAGCGAGTGTCAGCGGAAAAATATACCGGTCGTAAACGCGCGTTGCTTCGACGGTACGAGTTACCGACGAAACGGTACCGTGGCAAAAACGACGCTTACTTAACGCTTGCGGCGCCCGCTTCTTCGTTCGTTCCTTAACGAACGGATTAACGTCACCTGCATCGCGTGGAGTAAGAAAACGATCGTTGAAAAACCAAGGACGATAAGAAGATTGGATGTAAGTCGCTCTCATTGGCCCTGTTGTAAGAGTTAGAGGAGGGCAAAGGAGGGAATGAGGAGAGGGCGGAATTTGATGACTAGTGCTCGGCGAAGCGAGGACGCACCGCTATTGCGTATCGTCGGAAGGAATGGTGGGAGATTAAGAATCGTAGGTAACCGAGCGGAGAAACTCGGCTGTACGATAATTACCGTTCTCCTCGAGAGGGGCGAATTTGTCCCGGCAGAGCAGCACCAAAGGCAGCCAACAGCGCGCGTAAAACGCGCCGACCGAGATCAGCAGAACCAGCACCAGCACGCCTACCAGAAACGACCTTCTCCAGGATCCGTTTTGTACTTCCAACGCGAACTGTGGCTCTGCAAAAGCAAACGTTCGCTTGATCTTCTTCGCCGTGGAAAGGCTATGGCTAGAGATGGCGGGCAAAGTGGCTAACGGTGATTCATCACGATGATCGTTGAATCACGATCACGGACGGTCGTGATCTAATTTCATTCACGACCGTGATCGTGATTCTTTTTATCTCGAGCGAATTTGCTCGCCGTGATCGTAATTCTTCATCTTGATTCAATTATTTCTTGCAAGGCACTTGGATGCAGCTTAAAATGCATACAAGTATTTGCGTACGTCGTAAATTACAAATTTCCTTGCGTTCTCTTTACACAACGGAAATTTCCTTAGTTAGATATTGCAGATAGAAAATAATTCGCGACTTTATTTTCTTTTTTGTCTCATATCAGGATTTTATAATCGATTAAATAAAATAAAACATCGATTCTTGCTGTCGATTCGAAAACCGTGATATTCGTTTGATGTGTTCGCCACCGATCGAAAGCGACCACGAAATGTCGCGAATCACAGTGGAACGTCGTGATTCGCAAAAATACCAGTTTACGCCATCTCCAGGATGAAGAAAGGGAATTTATTTTAAGGCAGAGAAGAAGAAGCTATACTTGCTATCGTGGACACTAATTTCAGAACGGTGCGTCTATCAGCAGTGAAAATCTTCCGAACGAATGATTCACCGAATCTAAGATTTTACGCTGCAAATCTATCATCGCGTGCAATGATATCTGTCAAATTGCATCACGATCGGCCATCGGTGTCACTCGGAATAATATTTGAAAGAAAGAAACGCAGCGTGGCGGAGAAAAGGAAACGGATTTCTTTCGCCGTGGTGCTCGAGCGTAAACGATTCGCTGCACCGCGATTCCACGTCCGACGTTCACGAGCGTACGAATTTCGGTTAATTGACTGGAATTAATTGGGTCACGCTGTCGACTGTTAACGAGCGACGAATTAAATCGCAAACGATTGAAATCGCTGCGAGACGTCGGTTAAACCGACGGTTTAAAGCGCGGATCGGCTCGTTAATTAGCAGCGGTTAAAAGGATACGTAGATGACCGCCTCCTCCTCTTTTCTCCTTTCTTCTTTTCTTCTCCGCAGCATATCCGCGGACTCGTCTTCCCGATGCGATGCAATGAAATCCGCGCGAGGAAACGATCACGAGAGAAAATTTTTCCCGCCGGCCGCGACACGGTTCAAAGGTTCCATTACCTTGCCGATAAACGTGAGCGGGTAACGTGATCTCCTCGTCCACGCCGTTGCTAACTTCGCACTTGTACTCCCCGTAATCTTCCAGAGTTATGTCCTCGATTTCCAGGTAAGAGCCGATGATCTGATTGTTTTCCCTGAAACAATAGTCGTTGATTAGCAAACTAGGAGAGTAAGTAGAAACCTGGTCAACATTTATTTTCATTACCTGCCCATTTACTTTACTTCTCGATTTTATACATAGAGGCAGGGGCGCACTGGGATTTTTTAGTTTTTACCGGGAAATTACACGATCCGCCCTCCAACTTTAATTTGTCGATTCGATTATCCTACGCCGACCGGCCACAATTTCTCAAATCCCTACTCCGACCCACCGGTAATTTTCCCAAACTCTCGAACAAACTGTCCCGACGACCAATCCCGCCCCTGCACACAGGTAAATGTTTGCAGTTTCGTGCGAATCACTCGAGAAAAGAACGCTTTGGCGCGTGCGCTCTCCGCTACGGTACTCTCGCACTGTCGAGTATGTAAGCGCGTTTGAGACCTGTCAACGAGCTTCTGAGCGTAAACACAGCATCCAGATTGAAGGAATATCGGTTAAGCCAGAGAAACGCGCGAGAGAGATCTTTCAAATTTCTGAAGAAAATTCGAAACAATAAGAGACAGGAAGAAAATACTGTTGAGAATCGTGGATCTTAATCGCCGAAAGAAACGTAAAGCAACACTTGGATTACACTTGGAATTGATATCAAAATAGTTTCAGATTTATTTGACATGTGATTTACAAGATAATCGTCGATACACATTTGCACGCGTCTCACCATCTTCTTTTCCACACTACCAAAGGAACAGTTGCATTCCTCTGTTTAACGAGACGCTGTGCACGCGCACGCTGTCACACACTCATGCTCGTATATGTGTATCACTATTACGCGGCGGCTAATCCCCACTGTAGCACACAAAGTTACGCATATCTCGATAAAGATAAAAGAGGGAAAGAAGAGATGAAATTAGCGAGGCTTCCGCGATCCTCGCGAACCACGATCGATCCGCGACGACGGGTCTACTACTACGTAGTAGAGCGACGTTGCCAGGAAAACAACGAAGACTGGAAAATCGTTGGGAAGAATACGCGCGTAGACAACGGGTCGTAAAGATCTATGTTCCGAAGAAGGAAACGAAACGCGCATCGTTCGAGAAGCTGCGGCCATAAATGCGCCAGGTGGACGTCATATCGCGTGCTTTCCGGAAAATATCGCCCCATACCACTTTGACCTCGCTTACGTGCTTTCGTCGCTTACGAATCCGTCTGCGCGTCGCGGAACCTATGTAACCAAGCCTGCTGCGTTTTCAAGGGAAAAAGAAGAAGCTGAGCTCGTCCGACGCGATGACTCGTCGTGTTGCACATCTGCGCGCCACGACCGCCGGCTGCAGCGTGCCGGCCGATTCCTTCCCTCGTAATTTCGTTTTATCCGCGCCGATCGACAGCCGGTCGACGGCCGCGCGAATGGAATCGATCGGACGACCTCGAGGCTGCGACCACGACGAACCTTTTGTTCTCGGAATTTTTCGAGCGGCCGCGAAGCGCGGAGAACGCAGAGAGCCCGCGCGATCATTGATCGACGAGCGAGCAGCCATAAATCAGTCGATCGAGGGGACACGTTCGTCCGGCAGAAGTTCTTTCGTCGAGGTTATTAAGCTTATAGAGCCGTCGTCAGCTGTCCATCGACGTCCGTCGCTGCGACCTCGCTATCGCGCGAACGTGTCGTGTCTCTTCTCTCACCGGGATAAGCGGCCTTTTTTCTCGGAAGCGTAGTCGTCGCGATACGACGCGGCTTCAACGACTCCTATCTTCTTTATCGCCGGTGCATTCGACGCGAGATCATGCTACCTTGCGACGTGCCTCCGTCTCGAGAACTCGAATTTTCCTCGGTTCTCGGATATAACAGCGCGATATCTTCGCGTGTCTGCGAAAATTTGGTTTAATCGGTTCCGGTATCCCGTCAAACGTCCGCAACGAACGTTTCATCAGGATAAAAAATAACGGTGATAGGGCGACGTTGCGTTTTAAGCTCACGTAAAAACTCGCAAATGCGATTCCGCTGAAAAGTGGTGATTCGTTTGCGGTCGATGCGAAGCGAATCCGCGGCGCGCGTCGTTTCGCGTCGCGTCCCCTAGTGAAAATTCAATCCATCGGCGATACTTTTTTCGAACCGCGTCCCCTCGAATCGCTTTGCCGAGGCAAAACGAATTCCGGGGCAAATTCGCCGCGCGACCGAGCTTTTTCACTCTTTCCGACTTTTTCCATTCTTCGGCAGGTGTTGGCGGTCGTGGTCGCGGATCGCAGGAATATTTTATTCTGGTCGGTCGGTTTTAATCGCATCGGGAAAACTGGTGGGGGTAATGCGATGCGGCGATGGAAGATTTTTCGGACCGTGAGACCGGCACACGACCACGGCTCGGCATTCGTCGTCGGGAAAGTTGCAGGATGCGGCCACGCGCAACGCGTATTTTAAATTGAACAACTTCCCCGATGTTTGTATCGGCTGGCATCGGTTCGGCTTCCCATCAGGCCCTTCCGTTGACGATTCAATCCGGCAACTTTTAATTAAAAGTTGCACGGTAAAATTCGAAACAATCGGGAAACGCCATTCATTACAGAACGCTCCGTTGCGAATTACAAAAGCAAATTTCGACTCGACTCGGCTCGACTCGACTCGATTTGCCATTGCTCGCTCGCTCCTCGTCCTTCCCGTCACCGCTCGTTTCCCATCGATTTCACGTCGTCCACCGATCGACGCATCCTGATGGGATCTGAAACGTTTTAAATCGCTTCGAATCCGCGTCGCGCATACACACGCGGCGACAAATTCGAAATCGCTTCGAACACGATTCGAAGCTTCAAACATTTGACACCGCGTTTCGATTCTTCAGGGTCACGAATTTCTTGACAGTCTCGATAGATTTCGAAAGCCCCACGAGTATTCAATAATCTAGCCGTATAATATTAACGTCTATGTAATATTTCAAGATTGTTTTAATTATTTCTGCTTAAACAGCGTAACTAGATGCAACTAATATAAAATACCAAAGAAAGTGCCAAAAGTGTGAGTTTTCGTAAATACGTTTATTTCGAGACGATGGAGACTTTTAAAGTACTCGCGAATTATCGAGACTTTTAAGAGCTTTGAGCTTCGAATCGCGTTCGCAGCGATACGAATTGTTTGCCGTATATACAGATTCCAAGCGACTCGAAGCGTTTCGGATCCCATCGCTATCGTAGTAGCTTCTTTCACCGGGGAAACTTCACAGGTTCATTGATCACGTTGTATGCTGTAATCGGGCGAGTTTGCAACTCACAACGCGCGCTCAATCCGTGTACGTTGATCTTCCGGGTCGACTCGCCGAAACTGGCGTTGTTTAATAAATTTTCGCCGAGCTGGCAAATATTGTTGTTTGCCAAATATCCAACGGAACGGAAACCATGCTACGAGCTTCGAGAGTCGAGAGTCATCCCCCGCTTTGGGGAAACACGGTTTCCTAGTCGACCAAGCGAGGCGATGATGCGCGGAGAATCCTCGAACCGACCGAATTATGCGCTCGGAATTAATTGCTGGCGAATCACGTTCACGAACCCCATCCATCCTGTAATTAAATTAGCATGCCGGAACGCGGCGCGCGTCCGATGATCGGCCAACGCATCGCGTACACCGGTCCACGTCGCCAACTTTTTTCCTTTTGTTTTTTCTCCGAGCTCTTCACAGGTGTCTCGGAGTCGTTCGAGAAAACGGCCAGAGGCGAGTCGTCGATGCCGTTTCGCGATTTCTCGTCCATCGATCTTTCTCTTTTCATTAACGTCAACAGTCGTGTTAACGATCCATGGGTCACCACGCTTCAAGACCTGTCGTGGTCTGCGGCCCGAAGATGGGAGAGGGCAGATATTTTCATCGCGTTTCTTACGCATCATACCGTGCCCTTTATACTTTTTTTTTTTTTTTTTTTTTTTCTCGTGCGTGAACTCTCTGGTGTAAATATACATTGAGCAACGTAGAGTGTAGAGTATCTGGCATACGTAGATCTATGTACGTGCTAATACCACACGGCTGTAAATCGTGTTCTAATTCTTTGTTTAACGTTAGTGTACCAAACGTTTCTTCACTTGTAAGATCGATAAATTGAATGAAATTAAATTAAACTAAATTAGCCGTGGCGTCATGGCCGTTGTAATGACATCTCCGGGATCAACCGCGGGGTCGAAGATCGATAGGTCAGATCTAACGGCAGTTCGGAGAACAGGCCCCGTGAAGGTTCGGAGTATCTCGTCGATTGAAATAGTTTAAATCGACTTAACGGCTGGGAATTTATAGAGTGTTCGGAGAAACGCGCGTTACGCGATCTCGTGTACGCGAATGGGCTTTAATCTCGTAAAAGGTGACGGGAAATCGATGAATCTAACGATTCTGTTCCCCGCCCTGCTTCCTCCTCTGCCCCTCTTCCTCTTGCTCCGTGTCTCTCGTTCTCACCCCGCGCTTTCCCCTACTTCTTCATCGACGGGCCAACCGATATCGCTACTCGTATCATTGCGTGGTCAATCCTGTTTAATTAAGGGAAACCGATAAACTCGCTACTCATTGTCCCGTCGTCCGACTCGATTCGACTATCGGAAACGACGCGTCTATTTTAATTAAATCTCTGTCATTTTCGTTTCGTCGCTTTCACTCTGCGCGGCCGCTGGCGAACCATCGGAGAGCGCGCGTCGCGCCGTCAACGAGCGCCGATTTCCGCGTATTCTGCGAACGGCTTTCTTACAAATTCCGACAGCGTTGGTCGCTGCGGGTGTGGCGATTGTTTGAATGGCGCGCGAATACGCGCGTAAACGACAGAGTACGTAATTGACTGGACGCGTAGCGGAAGAGAACAGGTGCGAACAGTAGTAGAAAGATTGCGATCTGTTGAGCTTTTATATATCTCGGAATAGAAAGAGCAATGTATTATAGAAATTTTTTATTCAGAAATGTTAGAAATTACGACTTTCAGTGATTTCTATCCTATATGATAGTTTATTGATAGATGGATTTATTACAGTGGATTAAACAGAAAACGATGATTATTTAACGTGAACTTAATGCAGTAATGTGATATCACAACTCTTGACTTTTCACTCTCCTGTGGCTAACTGAACTTCAACTTGCTATGCCGAAATATATCGATGGCTGTCAGGCCTATTGAAGTTTTCCCACCCGTTTGGCTTGGCATTTGCACTTTATCGTCGACATTGTCCGTATGTCGGGGATCTTTCCACTAGGAAGACGTAGAGTTTTCCTAGAAGTGAGATCCACCTCGACACGATCGATTGCGTATCGAAGCAAATTTGAGATAGTCGCGTAGCCAATGTAATTGAAAGACTTTTCGTTAGCGTTGCTTGATTTTGACACTTTGACCTGTCACGTTGCTTATATATGACCGGTCACGATTTCTCCTGTGACGCCACGATGGTCATTGGTGACCGGAGTGCTTCAACTTCTTTCAATTGTAAATATTGAATGAAAATTGACAGTCAGGGCATTCTGAATACAACCGATAAATAAAAGACACTTTGAAACGAAAAGTGCCCCATTGAACGATTAAACATTCTTATTAGAAAATCAATAAAAAAAAAAAAAAAAAAAGAGAGAAATCTTGCATCTAATGGTGCACTGTGTTTGCATCCATATCTTTGAGGGGCAATCTACGAATATTATTATAAATACATATTATTACAATACCTTTGAAAATAATCGTAAATGCTGCTTTATAATCATATAATTGAAGTTAGAACTGTGCACATTCCTTACTATTATATATAGAATGAGCAAATACTGTTTACTAGCATCTTCTACACGTTTCAACAATATATTCTGAACGTTTTGCTTGCGACGAAATAACGAATGCGAATGGTTTGTTGAAATAAACGGAGCCTTGTTATATGTTGCTATCAACTGTTACCAAGACGCCACGATCGTCACCCGTGACCACCAATAGGATAAACGGTCCATTGGGGAAGAACGTTGTCTTACATCATCAATTAATTATTATTTTGCCATTATATGCTATGAATAATAAATATACTCATGCGGCTTCGGCGTGGCAGTCAAAGTGTTAATTAGTTTCTCGTAAACAAGGGTGTGGCATGGACGATCACCGGAGCGCGAGTGACGAGTAAGCAAGGAATAAGACAAAATCGACACGTTTGTCCTTTGTTGCGATCAGAACCGAGATAATTCTCGAATCCCACGCATCTTCGATACCCCCGAATCGCCTCAAATTCGACGCGCTTCTCAACAGAGATCGATCGTCTATAAAAGTAAAAGCGAGATTGCTTGCGCGTCGGAGAAAGCGCGTGCAACAGCGCTTTTATTTTTATAGACAAAACGCGCTTCGACGAAAAGCGACGGGCAGCCGGCGCGATTCCGGCGGAAGCGGTAATCGGTTTAAACACACAGCACGGCGATCGAGATCTTTTTTCTCCGGTGGTGGCGAATCACGCGGAATACGCGCGCCAACGGGCTTTGCTCGCAAATCGGAGGATTTTCAGGGATGTCGCCGAAACGCGGCAACGTCACGTTCGCCAGTGGTTTTAATCTTTCGAATAATACCGGGCGGAATTGCAAATATCGGCCGGCAGTCCGCGAAAGCGTTTTCGACAGCGAAAAAACTCGGCCAAATGCGCGATGCAAAGCGAACAAACAATCCTGGACAGTTCCCATCGGGGTAACTATCTAGGTAGTCGTATACTCGCATTGGAGGCGGCAGGGCGACGGCAGAGGTGCCGCGGCTTCCAGGAATACCTTCCAACGAAGCGGATGTTCCTGCACGCGCGGACTCCACGAGCAGCGACCAAACGGACTCCGAGCAATTTGTTGGCGCGTTCATTCAGAACGAAGAACGATATCACCGCGCCCAGAGACAAATTACAGTAAAAGCCAGTCAAGAATCGAATTGACGAATGGTTGACAGTCATGAACCACGATGGTCTGGCCCGTTATTCGCAACGCACGAACGAGTTGACCGCGACGCTACCTTAGTTTAAACGTCGTAGTTGTGGTATACGGATTACGTTTTACTTTAGAATGAATATATTGTTCGGAATTTTGAGTGGCCGTCCGTTTATGGCTCGGACAGGTCCATTCCCTTCTTTGGGAAATTCCGAATTACCTGTCCTCCCCGAGCTGTAAACCTAATGACTTAAAGGTCAGGGAAAAGCCCCGGTCGGGAAGGCACGATGGACAGACGAGACCCCAACGGCCATTGGGGAGAATCAGCAACATACAGACATCGTACCGTGCGGGTGAAATACTTCACTCTCAACAAGATCTTACCATCGTCCATGATGTTCGTAACATCACACTTTACTTTTATACAACAAGTGCAGATAATGTGCTAAATTGCGCCAACATTCAATCTACCTCCTCCATCGCGAGCGTTAAGTCATTTAATCGATCGGTTTGACCTGACCGGTTGCTCTTTAGTTGATAATTCGCAACAAATATCATTTAATTGCGATATAACGGCTGACATTTATCCGTTCGGTAACATACCCGTTCAGAGATACGTTAGTCGAAAAGAATGGAAGAACGTTCGGTTCTGGCAATTTAAGACGTCGATCGCCGGCTACTGAATATTTATTCGGAAAAGTTAGTCACGCGGCGATCACGCGCGAAATCAATATTTCACGAGGCACGGGCATACACCAGGGCCGCGTCCCATTCCCGTTGCTCGACCAATCGACTCTACTCCGTCGAGCGAGTTGTTAAGGTGCGGGATTTCTTGGAACGCGTCCAATGACTTCCGTTCCCTTCGGTTCGCCTATTTACTATTTGCATAAAACGGGCGCTCGCGGATCCGAAATTTCGCATGACGTAGCGATACGTATTCCAAACGGTTAAACCGCTCCTCCCTTGCTGTGTACTTTGTCCGCGTTGTCGCTCGACCGATGGAAATCGCGATCGAGTAATATTAAGTTGAGCGGAAAGGACTCGCGACTCGATCGAAGGAAGGAGACGCGATATCGCGAATCGGTCGACGGTACTCGAAGGTAGTTCCGCGCGTCGCGAGAATCCGTTTCTGCGGCTGACAGCGCAGGGACGCTTTCGTTTTAAATTTCTCGACGAGCGGCTACCAATTAGGGTGGAACACGACTGATACGCGAAATCGAACGAGAACCCGTATCCGGCCGATAATCCGTCTGCGACTCGTTCCGTTACATCTCGTCGAGCGTGTAGTTGTTGTTTTTTATTTAGGGATAATGGTAGGAGTAAATTCTTTACCACGAAAAGTCATACATTGTAGCGGAAACGCAATAGATATAAGTATATATGGATTATAAATTGGAGGAACGGTTTTCCTTCTGCTTTCCTGAGGCAGGCAATCGGCGAGATGCGTGGCGTGCGCGCTTTGGGATCCCGGGCGCGCTTCATTTCCCTCGTAATTAACCGAGAGAAACTCGAACGCGCTCGAAAGCGACGAGACGCGTGACGTAATTTCCTGCCAGGGTGCGCGTCAGCCCGACTCGGTTCGGTTCGGACCGATTCGGCTCTCGGTTCGGTCGGGCCGATTGGGCTCTCGGTTCGGTCGGGCTGAAATAATTAAACGGCACGTTGTAATCCGCGATGACAGATCCCCGTTGTCCCGACAGACAGAACTCGTCTGTCAAATTGCAGCCAGCTGAGCTCAGGTCAGATTAAGTTTCTATCGAGGAGACAGTTTCGCGTGCGTAGGCACGGGACGGACAGGATCAAGTGTCTACGTTGCAATTTCTCTTCATTTTGCTCGCCCCACATCGTCCCGTTTTTAGTCTCTCACGCGGATACGTTGGCTCCGTCGGTGGCTGATAAGACCGACGAAGGAAGAGATAAAAATATCGAAACGAAGGGACGGGTCGCGACCAGTCCCATCGGTGAATTTCGTTGGAAAGTACAGCGGAAAATCGTGGGCTGTCAGAACCTTTCCTGGAAGCGTGACGATAACGGAGATCGTCGACAGAGCGAAACGATACTTGGGATTCCATACGCTTTAATGTCCGAAATCCGACCGCGTGCCGGAATCGATTCGAATGGCCGATAATACGCTAATTTAATCGAGTAAATTGCGGCCGGGTCGTCCCGCGTTTTCATTCGCGCTCGCTCGTTTCTCTGTTCGCCCCGAAATCGAATTACCCAAAAGGTTAAATGTTAATTAATCAGTTTGTCACGGGCTATCGTAACGTTTCGCGAATTCCGCGCGGTTCCCCGCTCCCCTCAACATTCTGCGCTCCATCGACGATCCGTTTCGTTGCCTCGCACGGGACATTGTTCGAATCGTGCAAACGAATCCACCAACTCCTATCTTGCCATCGCTTTCGGCCCTCTCTATTCGCTCCGATCGATCGATTCGACGGCGGTTTCGTTTAATTTCCTCCGGAGTTCGGTCGATTTTCCGTCTGGTATCGTTCTACCGCACACAGCTTTGTCTCTGCCGCGGTCTAGATATCGCCGCTACAAAAAGGTAGAAGGCTTTTCGTTCCGACTCGACGTGCCGCGTTTTCAATCCGTTGCATCTCTATTTCCGTCCGCGCCCTTCTTTCCTTTCGATTCCCTCTTTTCTATTTATCTATTTGTTTATCTCGTAAACGAGAGAAAATTCCCATTAAAGTACAAATAGCGTACAACGCGTAAAAGACGGCAGCGCAATAACGACAAAGATATAAAGAGCACGTAGGTAAGAGAAACAGATGCGAAGGTGCAAAACTGTGAGAGACGATAGGAAAAGGAGAGAGAAAAGGAAAAAAGAAGAAAATGGAGGAAACGTGCTCTATATGTTTTACAATATTTTATGAATTCGCGCTTGGAATGTATACGGTGTGCCAGAAACAGGCTAGGAAGAAAAATCTGAACGAATATGCGCGTAGGAGAAAAGGTGTTTCTTTCCTTGGCGACGTTTTGCCTCTGCGAATGCTCGATCGTAATTAAACGAGAAGACGACAGACGCATCGACGAGCAGTTTTAAGAGTCTGCCGAAGGATAAATTGGCGCGAAAGAAAAGGCAGAATTTCGCAGCAAGTACGTTCTTCCATGGGTTCAACTCGGATGGATGCACCGGCAGACAGCCTTTCTTTCCTCGTGACAGGATAAGTTTGCGCGGATGTATTCGCTCGGCTCGTGATCCGAAGGGATGAAAAAATAATAGCTGGGCAGAAGCGGGAACGTAGGTCGCGCGAGAAGGGAAGTTAAACGTATCTCGGGGTATTTCATCGATCGGCAAAGTTTAGTCGCAGTCTCCTTTCCCCCAGGGGAAAAGTATTATTCGAGCGGACGACTCGGAATTAAGTTACGGACCCGTTATTACGGCATCATTAATATTAATTCCGGTTCTAGCGTGCCGATTAATTCGCCACGTCGGGGGGAATTAAACGGATTACGCGGGAAATTTAACTGGTCGCGCCCCGACTGTTTTTCACTGTCCGGGAACTCGGCAGATGTTTCGCCGCGCGTCGCCACGGTTCCGTGGCCGACGACAAGCGCTACGTTACGGAAATTTCACTTGGTCGAAAGCGCTAAATACCCGACCATCTATCGCGGAACGCGACCTTCTTCGTGTACTCGCGTCTCCCACACACGTCGGTGTATCGTTAAACGCGGCAGTTCGCCGAAACTCCAGGCCACGGGAAAATCGAGCCAACCTCTCTGTTCCTCTGGTTTTGCTCGACGCGAGTAAAATTCACCGACTGCGTGGAAATATCGTGGAGGAAGCAGCGGCACGTTTCCGCCCTTTGTTCCGGTGTTTCTGTCAGCTCGTTGCTTCTCCTCCGTTCTCGCCGGATGCTCGTCGCGCGTTTCATCTCGTCACCGTTCCGCGCCGTTTTCTACCTTTCCCGGCAACGACGTTACAATTAATGCCGTCCCCTTTTTCGGTAATTGCGTCGCATTCATCGGCACGACGATATCTTGGCAAGGCGATGTTACGCGTTGCCACTTGTACCGGTGCCGACGTTTAGCTTCATCGACCATCGTTTTTTCGCCTCGGCTACTTTTTTTCCAATTCCGCCCTACCACCAACTTTCGCTTCTTGCTTCTTTTTACTCGATCCTTCCCTTTTGTCTCCTTTCCTTTCGTTCCTCTTCGGCACCACTTTTCAATATTTCATCGTTCTTTGCCCCTTTCTTTTTTTCTCGCGCTTCCATCTTATTTCCTTCTGTGTCCCTTTGGAAACACTATTCTTCCATCGGCCGACCGAACGACCGACCGGGTGACTGGCAGACTCGCCCTCCATCGCGAATTGTTCGACCGATTCGGTCGATAATTTCGCCCCGATGCTCGCGAAAATACCGTCTACTATCCTTCGTTTTCTATTTCGACCCGGAAATCGGTGCAGCGACGCTGAAACGAGCTTACGGGCTGGCTTTCTCCTTGCTTTGTCCAGGACAATTACGACCTGAATGGAAACGGGCGAAAGTACTTCAGCCGACGATGAATTAGCGCTAGCGGGCGGCCGCTTCCACCATGAATTTGCATTCGAATGCAATCAACGTTAATAGATCCGCATCGACGCGGAGCGGCCCACGAGACCGCGTGTAATTCGTCTCTATTAGTCGACGAGTATTGGCCGCTTAAGATTTACGAGTCTGAACCGTCGTCGATCGCGCGGAATCTGCGTGTCACACCTGCGAACTCTATCGATCACCGCATTCCCCGGTTAATGCGTCACGAGAGAAACGCGCTCGACGATGAACTCGAGTCGCACGACACCTCGGTTTCCAGTTTCTTCGTATAGCGTCTAGCGACTGCTCGGCAAGATTCCGCGGTACGCAAAGCGTTTAGTAGTCGTACGTCGATCGCGAACAATCGCGAACGCGACATAATTCGCCGATGTAAAATGCCAACGCGTAAGACGTCTGAATATTCGATAACGATTCGTATAGCTATCTACGTATACGTAGATATATCAGAGCCTAGAGTCGAATCGATCGTAGTGGAACGGCAATCGATCGGTCGACAACGAACACGATTACGAAGACGTTACTGCTTCGATATTATTCTTCAGTGTATTGCGAGTCTATTTTATACCGTAACATGGAGTGGTGTAAAATATAAATAAAGCATCGTCGTGTTAATCGGTCTAATTATCATGGATATTCGTCACACTCAAAATATCGTGTTTGACAACGATCTAGCTTCGCAGCAGTCGGCGTTGTTAGAAAAGTCGTCGCTCTCTTAGTCTCCAGTGGTCCGAGTTTCTTCGACGCGTTGGAAGATCGCGACGGCTCATTCCTCCAAGTTCTACGAGGCGCGCGCGCGCGTAAAACCTACGAATCTCCGACAGCATCGTTACGTCCGCGAGCATTTAACTGGCTCCCCTTCCTCGTTCTCTAAGACGAATAGCCGACTTTCCTTCTTGCGCCGACTTAAATCGTGGTCGCGTCAGCGAATTTCCGGCTAGCGAAAACGAGTAGAGTGTAGAAAGCAGAGAAAGGGACTGAACGCGTCTCGTCGATCGATCGCGTTACGTCGAGAAACTCGTTTTCTCCACCTCGATTTCTGTCCATCGGGCTGCGAATTCTCCAAAGCTCCCCATCGCGTCTCCTCGACGCTGTACGACCTCGCGCGTTTACTCGATCCACCGGCGCATAATGGAAGCTCGATTAAAAGCGAATGGAATATAAATTGGAAGCCGAAGAAGAGAGCGAGATGGAGAGAAAACGAGGGGAAAAGAGAGAGAGAGAGAGAGAGAGAGAGAGAGCCGACGAGTCGTTTCAGGTATCGTCGATCTCGTTTAATCCCGGCCGACCAGCGAGGCGACTCGTCGCTTAGAATATGAGAAGCTCGATGGACCACCCATGGCCGGACGACGGACCTTGCTATCTCGCCACGATGATCGAGAGCTCGACGACAAAACGAGAGACAAAAAGCAAGCGGAGTGAAAGAGATCGAGGGTAGAAGAACCGGCTAACCAACCGCGGAGAAGCTCGTGACCCTGGCGCCGCGCCGCGCCGCTCCGCGCCGCGTCGTTTCTCGCTCCATTCCATTCTCCCCGACCCGGTTCCTCCCTCTTCTTCTCTTCCTCTCTACCGTGCTCGCGCGACCTCACGGACTTTCCCTTTGCCCCCTCAAACTCGCAAAGTCGAGCGTCGCGGGAGACCGCGTCCCGAGCTGCTGTCCGGTTCTCACGCGAGAAACGAGAAACCGACTTGGCGATCGATTCGACGGTGCCTATAGGTGGAAAGCGGCAAAAGCTTGGGATAGACCGTAATTGGCAGCTAGAAGCGTCTCCGCCGCGAGGAATAGCCTCTATCGATCGTATGCACCGAGAATCCGAGAATGGACAGGGACAATGCCGGCCCCCCTTTCCTCCGCTCAATTTCGTTGCCTCGCCGACATTCGGTTTCCGCTCGGTCGCACGGCATCGCGATTTTCTTTCTCTCTCAATCTCACTCTTCAGTTCCGGACTAATAAAGCGATTTCTTGCACGAGGCGCGGCCGCGCGCGTACGAGCGACTAAAAGTTTCACGGCGACCAACGACGAGTCGGCAAAACCTTACAAGAACTGCAGACCGAACGCGTTCCCGGACAGACGCGGACAATTACGGGCCGATGTTTTTCCATTTCCCCTTCGCGAGCGGTGGTCGAGTTGCGAGTTGTGTGGAGCGCGGCTTGTAACCATCGGAGGAATCGGCATTATCACAGCAGCAGTGGCAGCAGCGAGGGGACACACGAAAAAGGGGCCGATTCACCGAGGTAACAGGCCAGGCTATCATCAGCGTAATGACGGAGCTGCTGCGACGTGGAAGGGCGGCGGCAAGCGGAGAGAGGCCAAGATTCCTTGGAATTTCTTGCCTCGCTTCTCTCTCTCTCTCTCTCTCTCTCTCTCTCTCTCTCTCTTTGCCGCGCGTCGCAACCTGCCACGTTCTTTCTTTCTCGCGCTTTGCGCGCAAGAACGGATTTCGTCCTCGTCTGGTTTCTCGCGGTCGTCGAGCCCCAGCTGAACTCTACCGAGTTTGTCTCGACGTTATTACCTCTATATGTGTAATGCCCGCGGACGGCAAAAAAGGCTAACCACCGGGTCCGTGATCGCGCTCGTCGATCCTCCCTCCGAGAGACTCTCCTCTGGAGCGCAACCGACTGCCTTTCCATCCTAAACTTTCTTCGTTTCGGTCATTCGATCGGCCTCGGCTTTTGCACTGTGGTCGTGGCAAGTCGACCGATCCGACGTTTATGCAAGCCAGTGTTTTGCAAGGAAATCGTGCGAGCTTCCTTTGCCAGTCACGCGAACCGGCGACACGACGAAACACCCGGCCGAGTGAAAGCGCGTTCGCGGAACGCGTTTACGTAACGTCGATTTCCGCAGACGCGCTCCGTATCGCCATCATTCTCCGCTATCCGAGCACGTTCCAGAGCGGGACCAATTAAAGTTAACGGTTAAAGTAAACGCGCGTGTTCGATCGCGACAAGTACCCCCCACGACGATTCCTTTTTACACGCCGGACCGACCAAAAACATCTTGTCACGATGATACGTCGAACATCGAAACGCACCAGAGCTGGCAAAACGGGAAAACGAGTCGTCGTTACGGGTTTCGGTGTGTCCCGGCTCAGCTGTCACACGTTATATCGGTGTACACCAGGCGCGCGGTCGCTAATTGGACGACAAGTTTGCAGCGCGCCATTTCCAAATGTACCCCCGAGATACGACGTTGCAGGCGAAACCAACTGCATTCGCGGAAACCACGAATAGCGCGGGGCTGCTAGAGCTTCACCACGGAGCGGCCGACGCGACGATTACGCGATAACCGTCTCCGTTCGCACGAACGATATTTCACCGGGTTAATTTGATCGTTTGCACGTTCACGATTTTGCGCGTACGGTTGCGCGGCGCACAACGTGCGCTCTCTATTCTACTCGCTTCACAAAAAGCGCCATTCGTTCGACTGTGTTGGAGGACATACGCGTCTGCTTTGCGACTCGTCAAAAAATGTCGTAAGTTTGCGTCTCGATCAGTATCGACACCAAGAATTCCCTATATCCATTAAGATGATAGGGATATTTCGATAGAATTTTTAACCTTTTGCACTCGAGAGGCTGTTTTCCGTCATCGCAGCGTTTCGTGTGGCAACTCGAGAGGAGAATGAGAGGCGATAGTCCTTGTTTGTGCTAAATTTCGACCTATCCAATTGACGAGAGAGCAGCATTGGTCCGTAAATAGATTCCTTAGCTCTTTATACTGTTTGTTATGAAGTGCGAAGAGTTACACTTTAGAATGGAGATGAAATATCTATGCTCAAATTTTTTCGAAACTATGGTTCTGGCAACGCCTGCGACGTTAGTTCAGATTCGACGATCGTGGCCCAAGTATTACAGTTTCGTAAATTTAGAAGCCGTAAAGAAATGGATTTGGAAATTTGTTTAATTAATTCATATATTCTGTAAAAGAACGAAAGAACGAAGGTCCACTCAACCACCTGCGATTTATAAAAACTTGAGTAGACCAGTTGAGAGAAGATATTCGACAATCGCGAGATCGAGCTTCCACGTCGACTGCCAATTGCGATGAAATTCGGTTAAATGGAAAGCTGCGTGTAATTTTAACAGGAACAAAAAAGTATTGTAAGATGTGTTTTTACCGAAACAAAGCAGGAGAAAGACACGAAACAACTTATTATTGCGATACTTGTGCCAACGATCTGAGGATGCGTCTTGGCAGATGTTTTATGAATTGTCGTTAAAAACAATAATACGGAAGAAACATTAAGAAATGATATGTTCAAAGATGTAAATATATATATAGATTATTAAAATATAATGCGTTTTTAAGTTAATTTTTGTGCAAAATCATTGTATGTTACCTACAAGACACTCGTCACAGACGCGCAAAATCACCTCGAGTTGGTGATACGCCCGACTGAAAAGGCCGTCGAGTGCGAAGGGTTAAATTTTAAATATAACTATATATTTCACAAAGAACACCTTCGAAGACTGAATCTGCGGATACGTGTTAAGTTTACGCGGAACCGTGTCGTTTTACTGTGTGTGCGAAAAAAATAAAAACTTGAGATGGGCGTACGTAGAACATGGGACAAGCGGATTCGTCAGTTGGAATGTTCGGCAAGGAAGCAAGCACAGCGATCACCGCTGCTAATTGATAGGAAAAACTGGTAAACAAGATGAGAACCGACGATTCCCAATCAGTGGAAATAAAGATTAATTTTCGAAACAAAAGTAACGGCTCTTTGGAGATTATTGCTGGTCCGAGCGAACGTAGACATTAAGAAAAGCGTAGACAGAGAAATAAAACAGGCAAAAGTGTATGGGAGCTTCAAAACATAAAAAATTTCTGTTCTCAAAAGGTTGTTGTGGATGATGAAATGGACGAGCGTGTAATGATTGGATCGCGTTACGGAACATTATTCTCGACCGGTTTTAAATCCTGAAACATAATCCAGACGCGATTCGATCGATCGTTCTTCATTGCGGCGAGTTTCTCCGTGCAACCTCTGACCCCTCCTTTTGCAATCAGTAAAGAGGAAGCAGGAAATCCGTGTTTCCGGCGATAATGACCACGAGTATTTCATTACGTATCTCTCGTTAGCCACGCTTCTATTAACCGATCCTGGAGCGTACGCGATTCAGGCGGCGAGCGTGCTTCCTGCAAGCAGGATATTCGCCTCGGATCAAAGCCAAATTCCGATACTCCCCTGCCAAGTGCCGCTTAATTAACAGTTTGATATCAAGCGCTCTTGTCCATCGAACGCGCTTCAACCCTTATCGATCGGACCTTTCGATTTCGACGGAAGCCGCCCGTCGTGGCCCGTATGAAACCAGCCGAATTTGGCAGCAACGCGCCGTCCACGCAAACTATTAGGTTGTCCGAAAAGTTTCTTTCGTTTCATAAAGTGATAACAGATGAACAACAATTTTTGTTTTATATTATTTTATTGAATTAGGCGTGATCCATTTCGTTCTATTTCTATTATTATGTTCGGCCATAATTCAATAAACTAATATAAAACGAAAAACATTGTGCGCCTATTGTTTCCTTATAAAACAAAAGAACATTTTCGGACAACCCAATACATACGCCTAGTGTCCATAAGTCACGGACAGTTTGCCTACTTTTGACAAAATGTTTGTTGGAACGTACCATACTGTTGGTATTGCGTAATTTCCACACATTCGCGCAAATGCTATACTCTGTTTCGTAATACATAGACAGCCTTGTAAAGGAACACGCGAGATCCATTTCGAAAGCTAATCGTGCACTTAAAAACGATAAAAAAACGTTCACGTAAACGTACGTTCTATCTGTCTTCGTTTATGACATCTAACGAATTTTCTGTTTCAATCCTGCGTTACCTAATTACCTTTACACAATATATTCGTTACGTTTCAAGGCAAGTCCGTAGACGGCTTGTCACGTATCCGACTACACTTTCAATGATTCTTGGTGTTTTCCGAATTTGTTGACGAACTCGTTCTATTCCAAACCAAAGTATTTCAACATTTTCGGTAGGTGTTGCGTCTACAAAATTTTAAAGTACAAAATCATGCGTGTTTTAATTCGATCGAATATCTCACTCGTAGATAAAAATAAAATTAATCCAGAAAGTCGTGTTTATTTTCGAATAATCATTTTGCCGAACATGAGAAATTGTTCGCTGACTTATGGCCAGGAGCGTACTGTTCCGACGTTGACCCAGGTACATGTCGCGATTATTCGTACCGTCCGTCTTAACGTTCGGCATCGTTTCCACCGAACGCGCACACGAATCGATTAACAACGTCGTATGGTCGTGACATGGTGTGCGAGAGACGTTTAGATGGAAACCTTCCCGTAGAATACGCGATAAGTGGGACGCGAGGTCTCAAAGGGACGAATCGGAAACGGACTCACCTGGACACGCTGTGCTGGGCGATCCTGCCGTGACTCGGTAACGTGACGTTGCTGTCGCTCTTGGACCAGGTTACCGAATTTTTCGCGTCCGGAAGCTCCACCTTTCCCAGGTATGCCTCGCAAAATAATCTCGCCGCTCCTCCCAGGGGAACCAATTGCGAGGCCGGCCTGTACGTTGGCAATGGTTTCCCGGTATATCCGCCAGACTTCTCCCCTGAAAATAGCAACCCGATCGATTATATCGCAAAAAATATTTAGAAACCAACTGCCTCCCGGATACGAGGAATTTTCGCCGTTACCGTGCTTTTCGTTCAACGTCTTAAGCCGAGTCCGCGCTGACAGACGATTGTCCGCAGACACGTGTCGCGGCTAATCTGTATCTGTATGTGGTAAAAAATCCGCAGAACGCGTAAACGTAGAATTTGTTTAAAACCTTTGAATTACGGTTGCGTATCATTTCTGTATTTTACGAAATAGACACGGATTTAATAGTTAATTTAATTTTATTTACTCGTACATTTATTTAAAATAATATCGACGTTAAAAAGGAAATAATACCAAGTATACTGCTATACAAAGTTTAAACCAGTATACGCATAGACAAGTAAGTACAATTACTTAGAACGTTAACTTCAAGCTAGTCGTATGTTTAATGGGATTTTCTTCCATCATAATAGGAAATTGAAGAATGAGTCTACTCGAGCCACGTACTTGCTAGTCACAAACTGGTTAGTTTGACCGAATTTCGACTTAAAACCTGGCGCATGAAATATGGGCACGTTAAAGTTGGCCAAGTCTTACAAACGCCAGCTATCGATTTTATTATTTATAATATTGCGAATGAGGAAAGGTTCGCTAATAGTCCTAGCTGCTTCGAAGGTTTTATATCGGAAGCAGTCGTAATTGGGACACAATCACGATCATCATTCGCAAGAGGATATTTGTAGGTGGGGTTTTGTAAGAAGCCACTTTCTCTAATTCTTTCTTTTCGCTAGATTTACATTTCTTATGACTATTGGCTTGGCAACTAAGTGATTGCGGATTTTGTCATTAGGTGGTAATAACACCAAGAGGCATATTCTACACGGGGTAACACCAACGAGACGCACAGCTTTAGGAGAGTGTAAGGATTCTTCAAACGAGAAATTAAATCTAAGGATAACGCTCTTACAACCTTGTTTCCTATTGAAACAATTTGCAGATAATGATCGTTAAAGGAAAGTGGACGACACAGCAAGTCCACGAATAGCTCGTAAAGAGCACAAATCAAATAATGTCATTTAATAATAGTATTATTATTATTATTATTATTATCAATACACGTTATTATTGACGCAAATAATAAGGGGTAAACCCTTAGGGGTACAAAGGTGCAATATGAGGAAAAGTAAATTCATTAAAATATTGTTTATTAACGGGTCACAGTTCGATCACGATATACACAATGTAGCGATCACATAAATATAACATAAAAGTAGAAAACCGATGTCAAACCATCGTCTGTACACAAGGTGATTCAACAAAAAGCTATTCGCAGCAAAAAAAGTGCAGACAGTCAACGTAGCAATTGGCATAATTAAGAATACGGTGTACAACGGGTTGAAACAAGCGTAGTTTGAATCTACTTTGTTAAAATGAAAAATATTATATCTGCACGTATTCTTACACGATCCGTGGATATCGATCATTCAACACATTCTTCCTATTTCTTACGCAATAGTTTATTAAAAACCGTGCCAATAAATAATAGATTGACACGAGAGAAGAAAATGCTTTCTTTTAAAGGAGAAAAATAGAGAATATCGTATCTACTTTGTTTCGAGATCTGATGAATCGACCAGAAACGTCCAAGAGCATTTCCGAATAAATTCCGCATCTTTTCTTCACGTTCCACGCGGATAGAACTAGAAAAACACTTAGCAAAAAATTGTTGTCCCGCAAAAAATTGAGCCGCGCATACGAACGACATCGGACGACCAATGTGCGAACAGTAGAACCAAATTTTGTATTTTAAAGCGTTCGATTCGACGACGAACTACGCATCGTCCAAATACGCGTAACCATGTAACCGTAGCCTTAAACGAATTTTAACCCTGGATCTGACGACCGATATTTACTTAAACTCACTGAGGTGTCCATTTACGTTGCACCCTCTAGCTACTGTCCGAGATTCGAGTCGCGAGCCTCGTTCCGTTTCGTTATCGAACAGCGCAACTTTCAAATTCGCGAGTTCGTCCGAGTTTCAGAAAGCTAGGGAAAAACGTCGTGTTCGAAAATTGACAAAGCGAGAGACTCGTTTTGTTCGTCCGTTAAACGTGGCAAGTTTCCGAAGAGACCCCGCATCGCATCGTTCGCCGGGTTTTCTTCTGCGCGGTGGCAGTCGGCAACTTTTCGAGTTCGTTACGGTAGCGCGTCTGCCGCGATATACCGCGTTCGTGAAGTCGCTCGAGCGTCCAAGTTTTCACGTTGCAGGTTCTCGAGGGCCAAAACCACGAAAATCCGAGAACATAATCGAAGTACGTATTTCGTAATTTACGATTTAATTTCCCGATTTACTCTCGAATTTCGCTTAAGCCACCACAACTCCCAACCAGGTAAACCAAAACTCGGTTGGAAACGCGAATTTCGCTGCGCGGTTCAAAGCCGAAACTCCGTAGCGGTGCCTCGACGGATCCTCGATTTCCAAGCGGAAGAAGCTTTCGAACGCGTGTGCCTCGAGCGCCAACAAGATTAACGCAACTTTCCTCGTGATCCGACGTTTCCACCTGCGGCGTCTGTTCCGTTTAACGGAATTGCTCGATCGACGTTTTATCCGGTCGGTAAATGTGGAGGGCGCGCGTCGACGCATCGACGAAGATCGGAACGGAAAGTACACCGTGAAAACGCGAACAGTTCATAACGGTGGATTATAGTTAGACGAAAATGGCGTTATTAAAGCGATTTTCATTTCCATGACGATCCATTTCCTGTGCTTGGCCGCACCAACTCTAAAGACCGTCGCCAGCTGCGTTTCCAGGAATAATTATGAAATTTCATTTTCCTCGCGGAATTCCGCAAATAATTATCCACGCATACGGTCCACCATACGGTGAAGTTCTCTCTCGGAACGGAGACAAAGCGACGGCCAAGAGCTTTGTTAAACCGTCATCCGTACCGGGATGGGTCGCTCGTTTCTCGAACAGAGGACCGCTTTAACCGGTCCGGCTATCTCGCTCGTTGTCAGCATCCTCTTTCGCAAACGCGACATCCAGCGCGACGAATAGCAGCTACGAGTCGACGAGCACCGAGCTTTATAAACGCTGCCGTGAGTAAGTACGGAACCGATTACTCGAAACGAATGCCCAGAGTGGGTGGACGCGACCGGACAAAGGAACGTGCCATCGATTTTCTTCGTTCGACGAATCGGAAGCTCGATTCGGGGGGCAGGGGGAGGGGGAGGGGGAAGGGGAAGAAAACAAAACCGACCGGACGCGTGTGTTCCGGCGTTACGAGCCGATTTTATCAGAGTGCCACGCTCTCATAGAATATACGTCGATTGCCAAAGCTGCGACATCGGCAGTTACGAAATTGTCACGTCGTTTCTAACAGGGAAACGCGATTCGCCTCGCGTCTATTTTTCGTGCCATGCTTTACGTTTAAACGGCTCTTAAACGATCGACGACGCCCAGATATACGGTGCGTTCGCGTCGAGGAGCAATCGATCGCGGGTTGAAAGATTAATCGGAACACCTCCGGCAATACCTCCGCTTTGTCTTTCCACGGCAAGAAACTCGTGTCTAGAACGGCGGGTCGAATAGCATTTCCACGCACCTTCTCTATCTTCGCCGCCTCCTCACCATTACTCCAAATAGCATGATCTAATAGCGGCGAATATGTATTTTGTTTATTTGTTTATTTATTTATTTATTTATCTATATATTTATTTATTGTTAACGAAGCCCTTTGATAGGCATAGCTGAGAAGATTGGGTTAGAGGCACGACTTGCATATATATTACAAGTATGTATAATAGAAACATTTAAAATGAGACACCCAATCAGAAAAATTAAACATATCGGTGGACTTGTTAGCTCGGTAACCCTTCGCACTCGACGGCCTTTTCAGTCGAGCGTATCAGCAACTCGAGGAGATTTTGCGCGTATGTGACGAGTCTCTTGTAGGTAACATACAATGATTTTGCACAAAAATTAACTTAACAACGCATTATATTTTAATAATCTATAATATATATTTACATCTTTGAACATATCATTTCTTAATGTTTCTTCCGTATTTTTGTTTTTAACGATAATTCATAAAACATCTGCCAAGACGCATCCTCAGATCGTTGGCACAAGTATCGCAATAATAAGTTGTTTCGTGTCTTTCTCCTGCTTTGTTTCGGTAAGAACACATCTTACAATACTCTTTTGTTCCTGTTAAAATTACACGCAGCTTTCCATTTAACCGAATTTCATCGCAATTGGCAGTCGACGTGGAAGCTCGATCTCGCGATTGTCGAATATCTCCTCTCAACTGGTCTACTGAAGTTTTTATAAATCGCAGGTGGTTGAGTGAACCTTCGTTCTTTCGCTCTTTTACAGAATATATGAATTAATTAAACAAATTTCCAAATTCATTTCTTTACGGCTTCTAAATTTACGAAACTGTAATACTTGGGCCACGATCGTCGAATCTGAACTAACGTCGCAGGCGTTGCCAGAACCATAGTTTCGAAAGAATTTGATCATAGATATTTCATCTCCATTCTAAAGTGTAACTCTTCGCACTTCGTAACAAACAGTATAAAGAGCTAAGGAATCTATTTACGAACCAATGCTGCTCTCTCGTCAATCGGATAGGTCGAAATTTAAACAGGGACTATCGCCTCTCATTCTCCTCTGGAGTTGCCACACGGAACGTTGTGGTGACGGAAAACAGCCTCTCGAGTGCAGAGGGTTAAATAATCCTGGCGACGACGTCAACGTGTCTAAAGCGAGAGGAACGAGGTCGAGGTGAAAATGCAAGGCGTCTGACGCCTTCCAGATACATGTATGTTAATGTTAGTAAGAACCGTTGGGCGATAAACATATCTGTCGATATAATATACGAGAACCTGGTTCTTTCGAACCAGCAAGCTTTCCGAACCTAAGGTTCTATATTTCAGGCTACTATTTCATCCCATGACGTAGGTAGGTAGGTAGGAGAAATTTCTCGAGTAGTCACTGGTACCTTTGAGCAGTGCAGCCGCCGAGTCGTTGGACGAGACGCGCGTCGAGGAGACGTCGGATCGCGCAACAACTCTCGTCGCGTATTACGCGGCCACGTGCACGCGTAATATTCAGGATATACGGTTGGATGGGAGAACAAATTCGAACACGTGCGTGTCAGCTTGCGTTGAGATGCGTTCATGTATCGCGATGCATACACCTTGTGCGTACATAGGTTCCCCGATGGAACCGCGTTAAACCACGTGACCTATCTACTGATGAATGCGCGTCATCTACAGATCTTGCATCACGATCCATGCAACGCAGCCTGGAAACGACCGATCGATCGGTCGGTCTTCTCTCGCAGCGACTCTAGCGACGCGACCCGACGTCCAAATTTAACGCACATTGCGCGACACCTCGGCGAGGAAAGAATGACAGCTCGACGTGTATTCCCGGTTGCGTTTGCGATTGTACGCGAGACAACGCTCGACGATAACCGGCAACAATACCATCGGCCTCATACTTGAACAGCTTCAGAAAGAAATACCAGCCTGTTCCTTGACACGAAGCACGGCCACAGTCGATACGAGAGAACGTGTCTCGATGCACGTGTGGCTCACGTGCCACGACGTGCATATGCCTACGCCTATCTATATCTAAGGTTTGCGGTTGGTCAGGATGGGCTGCGATTCATCGTCGGATACGCGTTCCACCGCTGTACGCTTTCGGAATCGTTTCACGAATGTTCGCCAACAGCATCGTCGTAACCGTTTCAGTCCCATGCAGCGCGATCACGCTGTTTAGATTTTGTGTCGAAAAGACCCAGTACATTTGAGCGCTACGAACGATTGCCGGTATTTCGTACTTCATCGTTATCTTCTCAGTAATTTTTATTGAACAAAACTTGAAATATTTATAAACTAATAGTACGTATATAATGTAGATGTATTTGATAAAAATAACAAATATGACGAGCGTCCTCTTCGCAATCGTTCAAGACAAGCGCTATATCGTGCTGCTCGGGATTTTTCCACTCTGTAAAAACAGAGTGGAAGAACAAAGACCCCTGCGACTCAAACGGTTAAGAGCGTTTTCATCGTTTCGTTCTCCCCAGTCATTCGTCGGGACGTGAGAAATTCATGTTCAAACACTCTGAATACAGCTGCTATAAAATTTACCGATCAAGGATAGGCTTGAATGGAACCGAGCAACAAAACGCGGCTATTTAGGTGATTCCACTTTGGGATTCCGGAAAGCGTTTTATTCTCGCGGAGAAAGTTCTCACGAACGAACGAAAAGAAGACGAAATGGGAGAAAAAGGAGGTTTTGTCTCAATCTATCGAAACGCGTGTGCGATCGTACGCGTTTACGCGATCGACCGTAAAAGACGGAAGAATCGCCGGCCGCGAAAGCGTTGACCGAAAAAACCGGACAAACTCGCGATCGACTGCGAAGTGACTTTTTAGCCGCGCGGGAGAAGCCGCTTCTCGCGCTCTTCTTCCTCTTGACATTCGCATTTGCCGTTTCCTCGTATCGTTTAACGTCCTGGATATTCTTTTATTTTTCTCGGAGATGAGCAGCGAAACGCGCGATGGAGCGTCTCGAGTTGGAAAAGCTTTGGGACGACGACATTTTATTGTCACGTCTATTCGTCGATCGGTTCTATCGTTACCTGAGCTCGAGGCACGATCCGCCGACGTCCGTCGAGCGTCGACGATTTCATCCCGACGAACGTTGCGTCGGCGTTACTCCGCGTGGATCAATAATCGTCGATCGATTGCTTTTTTCGACCCATCGCCTTGGCTATAGTTGTCGAGTGATGGTTTCGCGGTATGGTTAGATCTATCAGAAATATCCAATCGGATCCGCGTTCCTTTGGCTTGCTTTTTTTTTTTTTTTTTTTTATTCTGTCTATTATACTCGATCCTCGCGAAGCAGGATGTAGCCCTGGACGTAGGTAGAAACGAAGAACGGTGGCCGGTGACTCGCGATACCAAGGCTAGGCCACGAACAGCGATAGGTTGAAGAAAGAGTTCCGAGAATTCCGGTTACCGTGACGAAGAAAGGACGCGCAATTCCTTTCATGGCTTTAACAGAGCTTCTCGGAATCGCGCGTGGGTAGTTTTATTCAAACTTTTGCCTCTGCCTCTGCTTCTCCTTCGCACTCCATTTCTCCTTCGTCTTCGTTACTTGTTTCGTTATAAGTTGGAGGAGAAATCGAGGGACGTGGAAGTCGGCGGACTCGATCGATATCTCCGAGCAACTTGTACGCTCGGGGGAACGATCGAGGGAGGAGAGGAAGACAGTGTGGCCGCCTCTGGTAGAGCGGTCATTTTTCTCCCCTCCGGTGTCGCGCGATTCGTCTACTTCGGCGAGGACGACGTCTCGAGATTTCCATTAATCTCGAAGAAAATCGTTTCTTTCGCTTCCAGATTATAGATTTCTACGAAAGTTCAGCGTTCGCAGTTCCGGACGAGTGAATCTTTCTCTTAGAAACGGGGCTGGTAACGTCGACAGAAAAAAGTTGAAAACTTCGCGCCCTGGCAACATTTTCCACGGAAGACTTCCGCATCGCCACGATTGCCGAACCAATGGCGGAACCGGTTCCTCCACGCGCTTTCGTCTCAAAGGCAGGGCGATACCATCGAGAGCAAACGAGCAACCGCGCCGAGTCGACGTCATCCCGCAGTCTTTCGTCCTTACGTCGCTTAATTGATCAAGTTGCTCGCTAGGCCGGCCATACGTATGCTTGGTGGCCTTTGTCATAACCGAACTATTCGATCAGGCACCTCGGTTCCCCGCGCTCCACCAAAGTGTAGCAGCTTAATATTCCCGTCCTACTACACATACAAATATGTACGAACTTTGTTGAAATCCTATCGAACTACTCCCATAGATCGCACTCTTAACGCCGCGGCTCGCTTTTTCCCCTTTCCATCGGTTCCCATTTCATCGTCATTAGGAATCGCGCAATCCCTTCCGAAACATTAGTGCCTTCGACCAGCACGCTTGTTCACGTACTCGACATGCATGCAAACACGTGCACTACGTTCGGCGCGTAGCTTGATACCACAGAATCGATCCCCGCTCGGTCGCTCGACTGACCTCGATTCTTTAGAAAAGTTTCTTTTCTAGCGAGCCGCTGGAACTCGCACTGGCTGGGCGAAGCTTGAACGGAAGGGAGTAGAGTGCAAGTTTCCGGTGGCGCGCGACCTCCCGGACGCGTTTAGCGTACAAAAACAGCACAGGTGCGAGGATAATCCGCGGTTCGTGGCTATGCATATGCATTCCGGGATGCACACGAGTGCCTGATAAGGTGTCGGCGCTTCCTCGTCGGCTTGCCCGCGGGCTACGTCGCTGTAAATACGGACGAGACCTTCGGAGATTTGCAACGAGAGTGTACACCGAGAGAAAAGAGAGTCGTCGCGCGTTCCCAGGCCGTTCTTTCGTCGACCGCTTTAGCGCGCTCGCTCGAGCGCTGGACATCCCGAGAGAGTAAGTGGACGCGCGTATTCTCGCGGTCCTCTCCCGGGATAAACTCTCGTTTACCTCCTTTACGCGTTGGCTGGATTTTCTTCGGCGGGAGAGGTCGGACGGGAGACGCGGGAGAGCGTAGAACGGCGGTCGACGATCGGAAATAGCCAAGAGAGATAGCGCAGGCTGTATCGGCTAATTGCATTACTGGCACTACTGGCAGCATCGTCGGAGCAACCTGCCCTCTCTTGTTGCGAGATCATACGCGTTTAGTTAATGTACGCGGTGCACAACCATTCCGTGCACTTAGCTCTGAGGTATTGGCTCGTAATTCTCTCCCTCGGCGTCTCTCGGCCGACGCAGCCGACTCGCCGCCGACGCTAAACGCGTATGCATATTTATACGGGCCGAGTTTCAACGGGTTACTCGCTCGAAAATTAATTTCCACTTGGCCGCTTTCGGGTCTGCAGCGTCGCGCAACCCACGACCATACCGTCGTTACGCATCGTCGCTAAGCGTCCGTACTCCCCGCGGGCTTAGCCTCTCCGCTATTTTCTAAGAATTCTACGAAAAGATAATGCAGTTCCCGTTCTCGCCAATCGATTGCTATTTCCATTCGAACTTTCCGAGTAGCAAATAGCTTGCGAAGATGGAATACCCGGCGTGTGCAATGAACGAGCCATTGCGTCTTTCTTACGAGTAGTACTCGATCCTTATGCAATAGCGAACCTTGGGTATTCCGATTTGATTACAAGTAGATATGTTGGCTTGGCAACTAAGTGATTGCGGATTTTGTCATCGGCTGGTATTGATATATCGAACTCGATCGTATAAAACTGTGACGTTTATGCAGGTAACGCGTCCGAATAAAATGGAAAACGCCGTCAATCGGTAATCTCGGTACTCCTGGGTGACTGGTTTTGGGGATTTGTACGGTCGAGCGATATGTTGGTCGCGTTCTATCTCGAAGATGGTTTGTAATCTGGCGGAACGCGACTGCCGAACCATCGCGAACGTAACCAAAGGGAGATGACGCAAGGGCGAGTAAGGACTCGGTTCGGCGGCTGTCCCTTCTTGTCTGCATTCCGCTTCGTTTCACCGATTCGGCCTTCCATTTTCCACGAACGAACGCCGCGCGTCTACCGTCCAAGCGACGATTTAACCGGAAAAGCTCGTTTCGCTCACTGCAACGCGACCAAGAATAATGCCCCGCCATCGAATGAACTTTGTACCGGAAGCCGATGCGATAGAAATTGCAGGGAAACAAGGTTGTCGCATTGGGACAGAGACAGATATCTCTAATGAAAATCGAAGAGATCGAGAGCGCTGAATAAGCGGGCACGCGGACATCGAGCAGAATGAAACGAGGGTTACTGCGGAAAACGTGGATAGGATTATAGCGTTATATCCCCGGCCGCCGGAAAATTCAACTGCAATTTTTCCCGACGAAATTCGACAACGAATTGGGACACGCGATCGTTTAATTACGCCACTTCCATTTCGCTATCGCTTAACATCGATATTCCCTTCGACGAACACGCGGCGCGACTTACTAAGAATTTTATCGGACGTTTCCATTCCGGATATATTCCGCGTGGCGAACAAACGCAACGAAACGGTCGCTAAATAGTCCAAAGTTGCTTACAAATTGTTCAAACTCGGCAAGTTATTCTATTTTGACTTAACATTTTGACCGCCATGTTGGTCATACATGACCGGCCACGGTTTCTCCTGTGACGCCACGGTGGTCATTGGTGACCGGAACGCTTCAACTTCTTACAATTGTAAAAATTGTATGAAAATTGACAGTCGGGGCATTTTGAATATAACTGATAAATAGAAGACGCTTTGAAACGAAAAGTGCACCATTGAACGATTAAACATTTTTGTTAAAACATCAATAAAAAAAAAAAATGAGGACAAATATTGCATCTAACGGTGTACTGTGTTAAAACACCTTAAACATAAATGTGGCTCGTCGATACAATCTGAACAATAGGTGGTCACCTTTTTGGTCCGATTCTTAGCAATTTTTGATCCTAACTGTTCAACATTTCTTTTCATAGCACTCTGTGCAAAATTTTCGTGCCAGGTACGCTTGCCCTTCTTTCTTCTCCATTTCGTGTGGCAATCTTTGTCGAATAAGTGTATTTGACGGCTCTGGTGAACGGCACTGTGTAAGGTGCGTTGCGAGTGCATTCTAAAATCTGATTCCTTGATTTTTGTTTTTGTTGCTCGTTTACAGAGTGGCACAGCGTTTGAAATTGATGTATTTAACAATAACTCTAAAGCTAATTTTATATACCAATTGAGGGTTCTTCTATGTGGTGTAGAATATGCTATCATTCGATCTGATAAATCTACAGCATATTTTCCTCTGTTGTAATCTACCACTATCATTGGTTTATCACAAACATAATTTTTTTTTTTTTACCTCTACCATTTCAGTCGAATGTATCGTCGAAATCGTAAAAATGTCACGCTTATCTCTTCACTATTATATATAGAATAAGCAAATACTGTTTACTAATATCTTCTACACGTTTCAACGATATATTCTGGACGTTTTGCTTACGACGAAATAACGAATGGGAATGGTTTGTTGAAATAAACGAAGCCTTGTTATAATATGTCGCTATCAACAGTTACCAAGGCGCCACGGTGGTCACCCGGTAACCACCAATAAGATAAACTGTCCATTAAGGAAGAATGTTGTATTACATCGTCAATTTATTATTATTTTTCCTTCGTATACTTTGAATAATAAAAATACTTCCGTGGCGTCCTGAGCGAAACATGTGAATTCGGCGTGGCAAAGTGTTAAGGTAACGTGCACTTGCTACTTCCATTGAAATAGCCACGTTAGAGAGACAAGGCGTCCTATAGAACTTGCTGATACGTACATACCTGCAACTGTGAGGTATTTTTAGCATTCTCAGCAGTACTGCTGGAGAACAAAGTATTGGCCAAGCTGGTTTCGATAGCTCGATTGCGAATAGCCGCGTTTAAAAGGTTGCGTCGCGTCGCTGCAATTCAAAGGATCAAATGACGCACTGGCCGAAAAAGAACGCACGCCACCGTGAGATCGCGATGCGAGGAAATTCATTCTAATCGAGCTTCCTCGAATCCACAGCATGCAGCTACGTGCGACGCGCGCTTCTGCCCCGGAGTTATCTGTCGGAGCACCGGCGCGCCGCGGCATGCTTTCTCGACGAGAAATTCTCGCCCACGCGCCGTTCCTCTCCTGGCCTCTTGCACACCGGACGCGGTTTAATTTCCGAGAAAAAGAATCGATTTGCGGCTCTTGGAACTACCATCTACGCGTAGATATCGACTTTGTGTTTTCTGCGAGCGCGAGCAATCGGTCTGCGCCGCGCTGTGCCGGCCTTCTCTCGCTGAACGTAAATCATCCCGAGAATCGTGGCCCGCGAAAGAGAACGAAAAGGCGATCGGTCGAACAACGTAAATAACCAAGGACGAAGCCAATTTTCACCGACCGTATCGATCCGACGCGGTGTATATAGCTGCTACGATGCAAGCTTTCTGGCAGCGACTCTTGTGCTCAACTCGGAGCGCGGCCATCGCTCCGCGAAATAAACGGGAAATGGTGTAATTGTCGCGTGATAATACCGCGACGATATTGGAATTATCGAGGTGGATGATATCGAGAATGCCTCGAGTCGCTGTCGATGAAGACGCATCATCGAGTGCGTTTGCTTCGCAGCTCTGCTTGTTCCGCATCGCGAAATTTCAATTTCTTCTGCGGATTTCTATAATACGCTCTCGACGATACTCTCTCGATTCGACGAGCTCTTTTTCTCTCTCTGTCTCTGTCTCTTATCTCATATCCGCATTCGACCGACCCTCGATTCTCGAGTTATCGTGGAAAGAAAACGTTATAAACAGGTTTTGCAGAAGCTGAAATAAATGGAATCGCGACTCGTCTATTCGCGCGAACGACGCGTGCGCCGATTTATCAATTGATGTACACGATAACGTATAATACGATGTAGAAAATTGTTCGTTTAGCTAGTTTGAACGACATTCGCTAAACGTTCTCCGCGGACGAGTATCGTGGCGTGCAAGACGACAAAATGCGGAAACGTATACGCGTCGTGACATCTTCGATCGTAACCATGAAAATACGCGTACGTGGACAAAACCACGGAGAAAATACTAACCGAGGACGGCGAGCGTGATATCTCCTTCGAGGATGGTCGTGTCGTTCCTCGCCTGACAAGAATACCGTCCCGCGTCGGAGCTCCTCACCTTCTGCGCGTAAATCGTCTGGTTCGCGCTCTCCGGATACAGGATGAAATGGCTCTCTCCGCCTGGCCAAGGATAAGCCCTGTTGTCCTTGTACCTGCAACAATCAGCGCGACAACCTTATTATCTTCGCAAAAAATTCGAATATGCGACGCGAACCACACGTAATCGCTTCGTATTTTTTCTCTTATTTTCTCTTCCCCTTCACACCTTTTCCCCGCTAAAATATAAACTATGCATGCTTGGCTCAAGCACAGTCCGTTCGGCGTATTCTCTTCTTGTTAAATTCGCGAGGTTCACGCTCGATCGATCTTCTGGGACATCGTGCGAGGCCTCGCTCGTACTCGCTGGAAACGCGAACTCGTCGCTACGGAGTCCCACGCGGTATTCTGCTCTAACCCAAGAAGCAAGTAAACGAATAACCGTGTTCGCTGGATCGGCTGATCGGTATAGTTAGGTATAAATTAGAGCCGATCGTAGTGGATAAGTGGCCGATCAGGTAGCGACGAAGGAATCTCGCTGCAAAATTTGTCACGTGAATCGATGTCGCTTCGATGTTACTCTCGAGTGTATTTCCATTATACTTTATCATCTTTATTAACATGTCGAACACCGCGTCAGCCAGATCTGGGTGACACTATTTTTTGTTAAATTATACGATACTTTAGAAAATGTTGGCAACATGTTGTAATATTGATATTCTTTCTCGCGAAGCAATTGAAATAAAGTTGTCGATTTCTTAACATTTTTTTCTAGCTGCTGGTCTATCTAAGGACTGCCGACCTTTCTTACAAACAATGGACGCGCATGATTCTCCTTTCTTTTTCTTTTCCTTCGCCCTTCGGCCACGTGTATATAAAAGGAAGCTAATCGTTTCTCACGAGTCTAATGCATAATTTCCATCGGCTCTCGCGTCTTTAACTTTTGCATTTACGTACGTTGAGCAAAGTGAATTCTACGAAGAGACACTCGATACGAACATTTTCTGAAAAGGTAAATATAACGTGTTCCGTACAAAGTCTTTGCACGTTGAATTCTCGAAAAGTCGAAACCTCTACAACTCGAAGATTTTAAGCTCTGCTGTTGAGGTTTGACCGTACCTACGCTTCGAACGAATAAATTCATTCTCATCGCTACTCGCACCATTCGCAATCGCAATCCTTTTTGCGATCAACGTGTTAATAAACGAAGGTAACTTTCCATTAGCGTACGTAAGTGTAAGCGCAGAATGTTTACATCTGTAGAACGCAAGTTACAAAATTCTTCGAACCGAATTTCTGAAGACACAGATGCTAGTACTAAAAAGATGGAAACAAGTGTAGTATGAGTTCGCGGTATTCCGTATACGATTCATAGCGTCAGAATTAACCGATGATGATAGATAGCAAAGTGGAGGAAAGGTTCGTGCGAAACTAACGACCTCGTAGAGGCACAGAGATTTAACAAGTGAAGGAGTGGGGGCAATGAATAACGGTATAAACCATTTTTGAAAGGAAGAACGAACTCACCGCGACTCTCCTTGGCTCGAGAGATCGCAATTTCAGTAACATCATACTTGTGCTGTACGCACGATCAGCAACAAACATACTCTGTTCCAATTTATATGTTGCCAACCTAAGAAAACTATGCTGCACGCTGTCAATGAACTATTTTCTTTCTTATCGAATTTTAACTGATTTGGCGACCAGATAACGGGCACATACTCTATGCGTGATTCAACAAAAGTGCGTTATAAGAATTTGAAGGTCCGAGGATTAGCAAAGCTAAAAAGTACATCGCTCGACAAATGCCAATCTTCTGTACGCATTGCTACCGATTCGCTGGTGGTGGAAAGAGAAGTTTAATAGCGATGCGTATCTAAATAAAGTAGTTTCTTGTTAATCAGTCTTCTTTTTTTATGCGAACGTCCGTTACAGAGATTTCGGCGATGCGACGATAGGCGCGTACCCGTCTTCCTACCTCGTGTGTTCGCGGAAAAGCGGGAAAACCAGCCCACTGCTCGTTCCTCGAGAACGCCAAAGTTTGCTTGTTCTTGACTCTTCTTTACCTTTCCTCCGTTATTTGCGTTCGGCAAAGACACTCGCATATTACGCGTGGCAAATTACGAACAAAGAGAAACGCGTTGTTCTCTGAGCGACGTTCCTTCGACGCGACGTCTTCACAGCACGCGTTTCATCACGGGCTACGCGCATATCTCTTTGCTTTTGTCAAATTGATCGCCGAATATTCGGTCGATTGATACGTCGCTTTCGGTTGTACAATTTTCATCAACTATTCAAGTGCGCCAATTTTACACCAAATCCAATTCCGGCCGTGCAATTTCTGATAATATCACATTCTAATAATACACGCTTCCAGTGAGATTTCTAGTAATAGTCTTTCGTCCATAAATTGTCAGATATTTTGTGCAGCATTGCTGTTACAGAATGTACATACTTTTGACATTATGCAATTTGAACGCTTGACGTAAATTACTAACTTTATGTCATAATAGAGATATGAAATTTCATAATATAGACTTGTACGTATATTACAATAGTTGCAGGATTAAATACTTTACGGATAAACAATAAGATTCAGTCAAGTCGTTTTGTCCGAAAATAAACAATTGTCCGCTTATGGATGAGATATTACAAAACTTGGCGAACGAACGACATTAGCGCGTCTCGATGAAGCACCGAACAGAGAGGCACTTCGACGACGACGATTCGCGCGAGCCGGTTAGAAAAATTTAATAAAGCCCTTGCAACGACGCGAGAAACACGCGAACGTCGCGGCAAATTACAGCGGTGCTCCTTATTTCGTGGAATAATTTCGGCGAACGTCCCGTTTCCGACGACATGGCCGGTGATCGTCCTTTCTCGACTACTTTGCGGCAACTACGTGGAAACCTGCGCTTCCGACCTCGTTTTAAACGGAAAATAATGATCGCGCGGAACGGGAGAACGGCAGAACGGGAGAACGGGAGAACGCGAACGCGAACGCGAACGGGAACGGGAACGGGAACGGGAACGGGAACGGGAACGAGAACGAGAACGAGAACGAGAACGAGAACGAGAACGAGAACGGCAACAGGAATGAGAAAGAGTCGATAAACGAGCTATTCCCGCCAACTTTAATCGAGTTTCGCGCGGCGAGTTTCAGAAAGACGATCCATTGAAATCTGGCTGATTCTATTTATCCCGAAGCTTTTTACGCTTCTTTTTCAATTACCGGTTTCGATCATGCTCGATGAAACAATCTCGACAGTCTCCCCCCAGAGTCCGTTTTTCTCTCCTACGCTATAATAATCAAACGCGGGTAGTCTACCGTTCCGATGTTATTCGGTTCAAGCTCCAACGAAAACATTTCACGGTGTGTTTGTTTGGAGAAGAAGTCGATGGCTTCTCGCGCGTTTCTCCATTTCTATCGGGTCACTGAGATTTCACCGTTTAACTCGATTCGCCGAGATATCAACTGCCGAGGTTTATCTCAATATTTTTACTCGAAACAGAAATCTCGTCGTCTCTCTTCCTATTAATTCTTCTCTGCACGGTGATTAGCGATGGGACTAAGTTCTACATGTAGGTGTATTTATAAATCCGATTCAAATTCAATACCAAAGATTCTACTCATCAGATTCGAATATCGTTCATATAATTGTTCGTTCATTGCACATACGTATTTGCGAACAATTCGATCTTCGCAAGCTATTTCGGAACCTCGAAATGAGTACACCACTGGTCCCTCGATTTACGCGGAGTATCCGTTGCACGCGAACTCGTCTCACGCGAATGAAAATCGCGTAAATAAAGTCTCTTGGTACAAAACGAAATTATGTATACACATTGACGATCAACACAACGTAATGTACTTTTATCCTCATCTCCTATAGCACTGACGTGACTGGCCGCGTAAATTAAGATCACGACCAGTGTATTTACAAGCCTGAAAAATTTATTTACATTCGATATTAAAACCTTATCGACTACTGATCGACTAATGAGCGTCGTATATCAATTTTATTTTATTGCTCGCACTTACAGCTATTTGCGCGTAATATTTGATTTATAATATTTTATAGTAAATTACGATAACGGATTTCAACGATAACCAAGAAAAGTGATAAAGCACTCGTACAGGGTCCGAATCAGTCGCGTTTCAATTCGAGTCTACTTGAAAATCCAGCTTCTTTTCAAAATGCCGATGGAGGCATCGGTCGAACGTTGAAACCTGCTCGCGACGTACTCGAGTCCATCACCAACGGCGATCGACGGGATCGAAATTCGACGGGATGCTTGGCCGCGCCGCGTTTCGACGGCCGGACGTGTGTGATCGTGCGGCAAGGAACACACAGTTGCTTGTCACGGTGGGAATACGCGACAGTCATTTTTCATGGTGCGCCACGAAAGAGGTTCTCTCTCCCTCGCAAATTGCAGAGCGGTCGCGGAACGACGGACAGGATACGGCGATTACGTAGGGACTCGAATCGATTTCGAGCCGAGTAATCTTCCACTTTTCTGTTCGCGGAACCGATTAGGGGGAAAAAGCGAGCCGCTTCTACCGGCGTACACACGTACGACATTTCCACCGAGCATTTTTGCCCGCTGCGTGTTTCACGACCGTGTTACTCGCGTCGCGTCGCGTCGCGTCCACCATCTCTTCTCGGAAAGTTCATCGCCACCGACACGCTCCGAGTTCGATCGATCCTCCGCGCTTCGTCCCTTTTATTTTTTCTTACGATCGCGTACTAGCCAAAGTTTTACGCGTTCGATCTTGTGGTCGAGTCTAACCTGTGCTTCACCTGTGTCCAACTCAACGCATATACCGAGTCAGCATGTGGGATTTTTCGCCGCTTTGGAGCAACCCCGCTAAAGGCAAAGAGGAGTTTTGGCCCATGTCGGCCATCGTTCCTCTTCCTTGCTTTTTCCTACGATATATATGCATCTACCGAGAACCTGCACAAGAGACTAAATTTCGAGGTTCTCGAGACGACTGTCCGGCTCGCCATTTCAATATCTTTCGTACAGCTTGCTAGGTTGCATTTCCCCAAGTCGTGGTCCACGTATATGAGGGAATACACGAAGAAACGTGGAAAAAAATACATATAAAAATACATACACAGTCGACTCGGTCATGTACTCTGGAATCCGGCACACGACATACAACGTTTTTCGCAATTTTCTCGGTAACTAGAAAATCGTCGAAATTCCGCAAAGAAGACAGCAATGATCGCGTAGCACGCTCGCTAACCAAGTGGATGCTATTAAGGTTCGTTTCGCCGAGTCGAGAGACGCTTTTCCCAGAATTCTTTGTTTTTCTTCGCATGACGGCAGAGTTTCACGACGATAATCGTCGTTACAGCGGAGTCGACTGCCTACGTAAATGACGCGAGATAGCGGGATCGTACGTTAGCTAGAGAGTGGAGGAGAACGAACGCGATTTTGCCACTCTTTCCTCCGTTTTTTCTCATTTTTCCCGTGGCCTTAGCCGACCGATTATCAACAGAGTCGATCGTCGTCGTCGGCGGGAAAAAAGGTTTCTAGGACGATCGCGCGTTTTCCGAGAAGTGACCGCGACACGAGATGCAGTCACGGCACGTACACGCTTCCGCGCCGACCTTCGTGCTTTTTTGTCGCGAAAGTCTGAAAAATAAGCTGGAGAAAATAGTCGCGCGACGCTTAGCCAACGTTAAATCAGCAGCCGCCGGCAATTTTCATATTTTTCTGTAGAAAATCATGCAGCGAATTTGTATTTCGAATAAGTTTAGCGTAAGAAGCGTCTTTTGACGCGATGCAAAAACGGCAATGCGATAATAGCGTGGCACGCGGAAATGAACGGAACAAGCAGACCCGATTTCGGTTCGCGTCGCTCGCGGCTACAGTGTTAAAGCAAGCAAATCACAATTTCTATCTCACTCGTGTCGTCGGCCGCGTCGCGTCGCGTCGCGTTGCGTGTCGAAAGGATTAGCAAACAATTCGCATCCCCTCGGTAGCAGACGCCACTTTGAAATCGAATAGTCGTAGCCGATTAATTCGCGGTGATTAATTTTCCCGGGAACGCGATACCCCGCCATCGAGCGGAGCAACGCCAGGGAAAGGGGTTGGCGTGTAATTAATTCCCAGCGGTAGTCGATTAAGGAAAGGCTGCCTAGCGAGGCAATGCCGGAATCACCGGCGCTGGCAATCAATTTCCACAAACGCAAAACGTTAAACGGAGCGACGATCGTCACGGCGATCATTTCTCTAAATCGCGTAGCGAGCGAGCGCTGCTGGTGCGTTGCAACTACGTCGATGCCGACGCTCGTCCGAACAGGAAAATACTCGACTGCTATGGTTTCGGGGAAAGCGGTTACAATTAGAGCCGAAAAATACGTACGGCGCTTGTAAATACGCGTGACGCGATGTCGATTGGACGTTCGAGATGACCGTGTATTTACCGCGATAGCGATCGACAGCGATCGACAGCGATCGACAGCGATTGCGCGTGGAACGAGACGAGCGCGACCGGTCGACCAACCCAGAAACGTGCGATCGACGATCCGATGGGAGTTGCTTTATGGGCTACATTGGTCGCGTCGTGTCGCGTCGTTGAAAATATATAGACTCTGAATTTACTACCCGGGATATTCGTCTTTTTTATGAGAAACGAGCGCGAAGAGAAGTCGCGAACGAAACGATGACGGGACAACGCGGTCTCTGCTCGATATCAGATACTTGCGATCGACGATTTTAATAACCGCCGTTTTACGCCGAGACGGCAGGTCAGCCGACTGAAATTACCATGCCGCGTCGATTCCGCGAAGTTCGTTCCCCGCGAGATCAATAGCGAGTCGGAACATTAATCGACGACACTCCGAGTAAATCGTTTCCATGGAAAATAGAGCGGAGAGAACGTGAAAAAAACCAAATAGACCGGTATTCGTTTTCGTTCGTAATAAACGATGTTCGTCGGTCCGTTCTCTTACTCTCTCTCTCTCTCTTTTTTTTTCTTTTTTTTCACGAATCGTCGACTCGGCTGATTCGATACCCGAACTCGGAAGCCGGTGTTGCCGGTTTGCAACGTCGAAGGAATATCGAGAAATTCGTTTCTCTCGGACGAGCAACGATTAACGTAATCGCGCTCGCCTGGTAATATCCATTTTTACAGCTGCTCGAGAGATCGAGTTTCGTGGCACGAATCGTTCGTGCGAACTGTACGCGGGAATGGGCGGCAACACGGGAAATAACAGCGTTGTTTACACGTTGATCGTACGGTCCGTAGAATCGGCGCGACGGAGAAGGCGACGACGACGCATGTCGCGAGTTCGACGCGCTAACGATACAACGAAACGTGCATTCGCGCGAACGCCGCGGATAGAATTTTCTCGCGAGCCGGCTTGCCGACCAAGCACGGCTCTTCTCTCTTCGTGATAACCGATGACGCGATCGCTCGCGCTTCTCGGAATCACGTCCGGCACCGATTACCGCTGATTGTACGTTCGATATACAGCCGAGAACAAAGATGAGGAGTGGACAGGTAGCGCAAATAGGTGTATCAGAAGTTTCCTTAAACGCGTCACGTTTACGCAGAAGTATACATTTTAATTCCGATCGTTTACTGAATAATCTAAACTATAAGGATATGTAATATATTGGGTTGGCAACTAAGTGTCATTAGGTGGTATTGACAAAATCCGCAATCACTTAATTGCCAACCCAATAAAACGCTAGTGGGCAGCCTTGAAGCGAGTCTCGCTTCTAGGAAGACTCTACATCTTCTCTAGTGTTTAGTTTTTGGCACGACGATTCTCTTTACAGCGGCATCTTCGGTCTCTATTATAGTACCGCGGAAAGATCGTCGACACAGAGACAATGTCGACGATAAGACGTAAAAGCAGACAAACCGAAAGGGTGGGAAAACTTCAATAAGAGTCTAATGGCCATCGATATATTTCGGCATAGCAAGTTGCAGTTCAGTTAGCCACCGAAGAGTCAAAAGTCAAGAGTTGTGATATCACACTACTGCATTAAGTTTTCTGTTTAATCCACTGTAATATATCCATCTATCAATAAATTATCATATAGGATAGAAACCATTGGAAATCCTAATTTCTAACGTTTCTAATAAAGAAATCCTATAACATTGGGTCGGCAATTAAGTGAATGCGGATTTTGTCATCAAGTGGTATTGACAAAATCCGCAATCACTTAGTTGCCAACCCAATACATTCATCCCCACGCGTTTGCTTTCTCTATTCCGAGGTATATAAAAACCTCAACATACAGTATGGCCAGTTGGAATTACACGCGCTGCACCGTGTCACCAGGGCGAATGAGAGCATCTCGCCATGTTCGTTGCAAGATCGGCATTGCGCTTCTTCCAGGAATTTTTCCAAGAGTCGCGGGTTCGCGTGAACCGTTCCACGTACAACCGATGATGTAACGCGGCGCTGTTCTCGGAAAACGGTCGTCAGAAGCTCCTTGCGTGAAGTTGGAAAATTGATTAGTCTCGTTAGCAAGGGCAAAGGGATGACAAAGCGCGAAACGCGCAGCCCCCGCCGCTTTGTTCCGCGACGCGTCTTTCAATATTTGTCTTTGCCTTTGCGAATGCACGTCGATGCGAGTTTACGCGCGTCCCAGGTTCTCGATAAAATTGCCAAAGCCGGTCGAGAGATACGAGAGAAGCTTTCAAAGTTTTGTACTTGTAATTAGCGCTGCATTATTACGATATTTTGATTCTCTTGAACGTTCCGTGCAACCGTCACCTGGTAGTATTATTGGGTTGGAAACTAAGTGATTGCGGATTTCGTCAATAGATGGTATTGACAAAATTCGCAATCGCTTAGTCGCCAACCAAATATATCCGCGACTTTTACCTAACCCACGCGGGCGCTTCATCTTACCCGATGGTCGACTGAAATGGAGTCTCACCCTGCCTCGATGCTCCACGTTCGACGAGTGAGATTGATGTTTACGACGAATGCCTACTACAGACGTATAAATATTAACATTGCGTAACCTATTTGTACGTACGTATACTCCCTAGCGATCGCTATCTATTTGTGCTATTGAACGTGCGAATGTATTGTACGTGCGTATAAGGTTGTTCGAAAAGAGCTTTGCTCGTTTCCAAATTTAGATAAATAAATTTCTGAAAGTGAACGAGCGACTTTGTCGATCTGACGTTTATGGTTTTCCGAGGGAAAATCCGCAAGGTACACGCTAAGCTGAAGTATCCTATATACCGAAGCGTACAATGACGTTACAAGATCGCGCCGATAGAGCGTAGTTTTGTTCGTTCGTACGAAATATGGTTTCTAAAAAAGCGTGGTTCCTTCGTTATGTTCGTTCAAAAGTTGGTAAAGTTTCGTGCACGTGAAAACACCGGATCGAATACTTTTCGAGATACGAACGAGGTTCGCTGGAACTCGCCGAAAGGTACGTTCGACGTACTCGTTAAACCGATACTCGGAAATAATTACGAGACTTCGTAGGTGTCGCTGTGCAATTAAGACGGTCGTGCACAGTTCAAATACTCGAGCCGCGTCGGCCGCTGCGTAAACGAACGCGTCGGTGAAAACGCGCGTCGAATAGCTTGTCGGGTAAACGGCCGGGAATATTGACACAGCGAACGCGAGGAAGAAACGAGAGGAACGTAAGCTGGCTTCGCATGCGCCTACGATATTACCATAGCGACGTGATTTTCTCCAGCGTATCGAAAATTATACGGTAGGAGCGAGTGGAGAGTCGCGAAACTACCTGTGGAAATACTTGTGACTAGGTTCGATCGACTGGCGTCGTTATCACCAGGATTTATGTTCCGATTATGGAAATCACCGGCAGCTCGCTTCGGCTATCATTCCGACGCAAAGGTGAACAGTAACCGGCCGATTCGCTTTTTCCCCGCTCGCACGATGTCTCGTTTCCGAGCCCGTTTCCCTTGTTCGATGACTAACCGCTTTTATCGAACCTAGCTTATGTTTTACCTATATCCGACTTAACGTATACGTATATCGAGCCAGCTTTGTTTCAACGAGATTTCCTCACGCGTTTTACGAGCGACATTCAACACCCTTAATCAAGGGTACAGTTGCTCGGCCAGATTGCTCGTCAATGTCGTTTCTCTTTCCCTGGAATATAATACAAAAATCTGCACGACAAATTATACTTTAAGTTTCTGGAGACAAGAAACAACTCGGTGACTCGTGATCTCGCTACTTCTCGTACAAACTTGCTACGTGTTATATTATATTATGTATATGTATATTAATATATATCGTTAAAGGTTAAGGAAAGGTTAAGAAGATTCAGCTTTTTGGCACTACGTGAAAAATTGTATGACATTAATAACAATTCAACGCAGTTAATTAGCAACGCTACAAGAACCGATATTTTATCAGAAATGGATAGAAATTCAGATGATGAAATATCCTGTTCACATCCCATAAATAAGTATTACACTTTGAAAGAGTAACATTTAGAAGTAATACGTAAAAATCGAAACGCATTAAGTAACGTTGCGAAGTAATTTTTATCGTAAATTCAAAAACAATAAATACATTATATATCTATATTAAAGAATAGTTACCGAGGAATAAACACTTGATCCGATCTTCCGGTTTCTAATTGATCTCGCGATATCCGCTTTTCCACGAGGATCTCCGACCGACGTGATCGACAGACGAGGGCTGGTTCGGCACGGAGTTCCATCTATAAGCCTCGTTACGTTCCCCGAGGATTTCGACGATTGGATTTCAATGTCGCGAACACGCGGTTTCCACCTCGCTTCGAAGGAGCTCGCTCGAAATTTACGATGGACGTGGATTTCGAGCAGTCCGCTTTCGCGACACCCATTGGTTAGCAACGGTGAAACCCTCGCCGATTTATTCCAATATCGTCGAACGATTCGCCAAGAACGTCGAATGAAATAGAATCGAGTGGAAAGCACTCGATATCTGCGTCGTCGTCGTCGTGGGATCGAGATCGCTCGGGGTCTCGTCCTGTTACTTTGTCTGCCGTAGCAAGAAACGACCAGTTTTCTTCCTTAACCAGAGATCCTTAACCAACGACGCTAAACGACGAACGTCGTAATTCGTTCTCTGCGGGTCGTCGTCGGTCGCGGCTTGTCCGCGCGAGGACACTTTCACGAACGATCAAAGAGCGAACGAAGAAAGGAAAGCCGAAACGAAATGGTAAATAGCTCGAAAAGCTCGAGTTCGACGGGTACAATGGAGGTTTACTCGTGTAACGGCCTTTCGGTGTAGCGGTCCACTCGTAAATTTCCTCGAGATCCATGGGTTCGAGGCCAGACCTGTCCATAATTCTGGAAATTCTCTGGCCGAATCGTTTCTTCGGCTGCCTCTTTTTCCTGCACTTTCTTCGCGGACCGAAAGCACAGAAAAACCGGTAACCGTGTTACCGCGCTCCTTTACTCTGAAATAACATTTGCGCCCGAATAAGCGCGGCACCCTTCCGTTTCCTCTCTTCCGACGGTCGTGACCAGATAAAGCCTTTCTGCGACGAAGAGAAGAATTTTCAGCGGAATCTGGCGCAACACGCAGCGTCTACGACACGTGGATCCTCGCTAAAAGCCCTACGTCTCGAATGCCATCGACCGGTTCGATCGGTTTCGCTAGATAGCACAAGGTAGCTCGGTTATAGAAATAATAAGGTGGAGGCGGTAGATTCGATCGATAAGTTTGCTACACACCGACTGCAAACGTTTCTTCGAATTGTAGACGAACGTTCGTACACAGACACGTTCGCGCACACATACGCGCAGTGGGAAGGAAGAAGTTCGTGGAACGACATTATTTCACTACTAACATGCACCTTCCTTTTCACGGAATATAGCTTCGCCGGCAGTCCGATTCCCGGCTCTAGAAACGTCGTCGTAATTTTACGAGAATCCGTTTAGTTTCGCGAGCAAGCAACGAGCGTTCGCGCGTTTTCGCGAAACCCGCGAAATACCGAGCGAGCGGAACTTTGGAAACCAGCGAGAAGAACGAGAGGAAAGGGAAGAGCAACGCGAATGGATTCGAGAAAAGACAGTTTCTAGATATTATTCCGAATGGCACCGATACGCGATTGGGACGAAATTCCGTGATTGTCATTCAGACCTGGGCGTTTCTGAAATAACGTTGTTTCAAATACATGTTACTTCAAAGAACACGTTATTTTACATTATCATTATTTGAAATGCTTGTGAAAACGTTGGATATCAGACGTGACAAATGAGAAACGGGATCTTCTACGCTCGGATCTCGTTAATCCGGACACAGCAGCAAATTTCTCTACTGAGAAATCAAAGATACACAACGATTTCGAATTCGAAGGCGACGAAGTGATGAAACATCGAACAATTTCACGTTTCGTATCCAAAGTCAAAAGGAAACAAATGCATCGACATTTCTGCAAAGATAAAAGGATCGATTTGTCTATGTCGAATGATTATTCGAGGATAAGAGTCATTCTTCCGAAGAGTAATACCCCTCTTCTATCTTCCGCACCGGGCGAACGATTATATTAATACATTATTTTCTTTCGCGGCGATATTACACGGATGCAGGCAAAAGTCTCCCACCGATCAGCTTTCCGTACAGACAGTCTTACTTAATGACAAAATCCGCAATCACTTAGTTGCCAAGTAAAAATTTCTTAAAATTAAATCTTTCTGTAGCATATTATTTTGAGGACTATTTCCTTTGTCAAACTTGGAATATGGAAATAAGGAAATAATTAGTTGTTTGAAATTTGAACCATTTCAAACGAGTCGATAATATATTTTTCTTCTCAAATAACAATATTAGGAACAAAAGTCCGAAATAAATTATTTCGAATGGTTATCTTATTTTCCATTTCGAATCAAATTTGTCTATATTTGGCGAAAATCGATGAAAGAGGAGACCCGAGATATTAAAATCTTAGCTCCGGGAAATATACAGGGTGCCTCAGTTAACTTGATCTATCTTGAATAACCTGGAACGTATGCGTTGTTGCGAGAGAATTTTTACGCGAAAGTTACACCGTTTGGTGGAGCGCATTATGCGAAAGCGTGTATTTTTTATAGGAGGAGACATTCAAGGTCAACGTTGTTATTTTCAACGAGATACTATATCTTTTTATGTCAAAATATGAAAGTATGTTGAATTTTGAGTAAAAACGTATCGACCTTCGTTGGTCCTAAACTGCTATACACAGCTACAGTCAACGATTAGTCTCGCTTTGTTTCTTGAAAATTCACTTCGTATAATATCAACTTGAATATTCCATATTATGAAAAATGTCCGAATGACAGCGGAGTTTACGTGCGCATTACGCACACGTAGCAAAGCAAATGTTGAACAGGCAATTTCCCCATCGATGGAACGGTCGTGGTGGAGAATCTCTGTGGCCACCACGTTCACCGGATCTAAAGCCTCTGCGCTACTTTCTGTGGTGGACATTAAAAAAACATAGCTTACCGTGAATCAACAACACCAGAGTATGTGAAAGAACGAATTCGTAAAGCATTACGAACGGTAAACAGAAACAATGCAGAGTGCAGTTGCCTCATTGGTTAGTAGACTGCGTCATTGTATTAAAGTTAATGGGTAACGGATACCATTTCGAACACCTATGACATTACGACGTTAAATGAAGACAAACGAGTGCGATGAGATAAAATCTGTACGGATAAACATCGTGACGTAAACATCGTTGTTTTACGGAAATTTTTGATCAAATCGAATGCCCAATTTCATATTACGTAAAGTAAATTTTCAAGAAACAAAACGAAACTCTTCGTTAACTATTGTTTATTATTGCATCGCATTAGTGTATTAGTGTACTGTATAAAGTATTAGTTGGCAACTAAGATTGATTTGTCATTACCACCTAATGACAAAATCTGCAATCACTTAGTTGCCAACCCAATATAATTATATATAGTATAACAGTTTAGGGTCAGCAAAGATCGATACATTTCTACTCAGAATTCAACAGCCATTCGTGTTTTGATATCAAACATACACAAGTTATTAGAGATGATTAGTTCCAGCACTCTGTATATATTATTGAAATATATGTAATTTTGTGTGTTACGCTAGATCAACCGCGTAGTAGTAACATACATATATTATGAGTATGAGTGCGTGGCGGTATGTGCGTGCACAGCGTCTCGTAAAACGGAAGAATGCAATTGTTCCGTTGGTAGTGTGGTAAAGAAGATGGTGAGACAAAGAGAGTGGTGAGACGCGTGCAAATGTGTATCGACACAATTCTCAGCATATATATTTTAATGTATATTTATAATATAATGCAGATCTGCTATCTCGTCCTATGAAATTCATCAAATTTCGTCTCGATCGGCCGGCCACTGGTGCCTCTCAGAAGCATTAGGTTGTCCGAAAAGTTTCTTTCGTTTTATAAGGAAATAATAAACGCGCAATGTTTTTTTGTTTTACATTAGTTTATTGAATTATGCACGAACATAATAATAGAAATAGAACGAAATGGGTCATACCTAATTCAATAAAATAATATAGAACAGAGACTGTTGTTCATCTATTATCACCTTATGAAAGAAAAGAAACTTTTCGGACAACCTAATAGAAACGAGTTACGACCTAGTCGCAGGTCATCTTCGATTCGACGCGTGATTCGAACGAATTACATAGTTTCGGTCTTAGGCTAGGCTCGGTCTTCCGTAACTCGAACCGGATATAGCGAATCGAATAAGCGGCTCGTTAATCTGTCCGAAGCAGCAGGAGCAGCAGCAGCAGCAGCAGTAGTAGCAGCAGCGGCGGCGGCAACGGTGCGTTTCATCGAGAATCGATAACGCCAGGTAAAACCCAGAGGACGTCCAATCTCCGCGTAAAATTTTCCATCGCCTGGAAAAAGCAAAGGAGATTCTTTTTCTACGCGGAGAGTTCTAAAACATTCTCGAGACGACGTACCTCCGTTTTTTTCTCCAGTTCGCGTTCGATCGAGCGCAGCGAAGAAACGATCAAAAATAGAAGACGAGCGACTCGCGAGCAGAAAGACGAGGCTAGACCATTAACGTAACGCGATTAATAAACATGAACGGTGTCCGCGAACGAGCATCCGGCATGAGAAATTAGGAAAAAGCTGCAGCATCCACTACACTCCATTTATTGTTCTCTGGGTTGTTGAGCGAAGATTTACGAGCAGCTCGCACATTATAACTCTTTGGATCTTTAATTTCTACTTCGTTCATTAACGATATGTCCGAATGCTTTTTATATCGCCGCTTCTCGTTGTTTGCGAATGACTTTAAGCTATTTCATGCCACTGACAATCCTCACGGTCAACTACTCATATTGTACAATCCCGTAAGCCTTGCTTATTCGTTTGTAACATAGAAGGCACACTATACCTGTTAGTTACACCATAAATGATTTTCTACTGTCTACTGCGAATGATATTCGTGACATTCGCGCCACCTTTCTCTCGACCGTCTCTTTTGTTAGACATATATCATTTAATGTAACTAGCAGCGCATTTAAAACTTTCATTCTCTTTAATAAAGCCTCTAAATCTTTTAAAATTGTTTTTGTTTTTCCACTTGGAATACCGGTCAGCCGTCTGGCCTCCACACCGAGATTACCTTCGTAATATGCTTGAAAGTACACAGTATCGATTTTTCCGTTCAGCCGCCCATCGAATAGGTGATCCAATGTCGACATATAATCTCGATTTCTCGTACAATTATAATATAATTATGTTACTTCGTATAATTCGTTAAATCTATGATCGCAAACGGATTATGTTTGACATCCTGATGGCGCATAAAATACTAAATGACACTATCATGCGTCTTGAAATACTGTGCCTTTTTAAGTTAAGATTAAATTAAGCCAGCGTCAAGAAATCGTAGTTTACTGCATCCAATTTGCATAATAATTAACGCCAATAAGTTTCGTAACTCGATAGACTTTTTCTCTTTCTTCAAATATAACATCAATAGAGCATTGTCATCCATAAACGACTTGTCATCGAATTCTTATACCCGTGAATAATAATAACAATTATGATTAAAAGTATGACCGAAATTGGCTCGGAACGACGCTCCAAAGGCGAAGAAATTAAAGAGGATTAAGCTGCAATTATACACAAAGTCGATCGGACATATTCCGATGAAATAAGAAATTGCGAATGAAACGCACAATGCGCCGCTCTCTTAATTAAAAATGCGTCGGTAATTAAAAAGCGAATCTAAAGTCTAGAGATTCGGGACCGCGCAATGCCTACAATCACCAGCGAGCAGTCTGCAGCGTTTCATTTTCTCTTTTGACACCGGTATCGAGTTGCTTGATATCGAGATTTTTCAAAGACAAAAAAGAAGAAACGAGGAAGAAAGAAAAAGGCGAAAAGGAAGGTAAAACTTTGAGCTAGTTTCCATCTCCAGAAACGGATCTTTCCATCTCCCTCTTTGCAAGCTTCGACTATAGCAATCAAAGAGACTTATTTAACGTTGGTCTGCGACAAAGCGAAAAAACTTTACTTGTTTTACCGATAAAACGAATATCCTTCGAGAGAATGGCTCGTGGAGGATAAAACGACAGTGGAGAGAATGCCTGGCAAAACCTGGGTTACAAAGTTCTTCACGCGATTTGCCGTACTCGATTCGTTAAGGTGGCGTTACGAGGTTCAAACGCGGCGCGCCATTTTCCTAAATGCGAACACGTGGCCGTTCCTTCGTTCTTCTTTCGTTTATATATTTCCCCGTTTTGTATCAACGTCGATCCCTTTAACGAAGCGCGGATAATTTTCAAAAGCTTCGGCTGCTTCTTCTCTCTCTGGTAAACAAACGGTTAAAACCACCTTCAATCCTTTGTGAGATTTCTCTTGGATCCTTGCGTCCATCGAATATCCTAAGTGGGTACCAAAAAAAAAAAAGGCAGATACCCGAGATTTCTCTGGTTCTTTACCAACGAGTGCTCGCTATCTCTCGATAAGCGATCCGTAATGCGGCGGATAAGAAAGTTGGTGAAAGGAGATGGACTTTTGCGCCACGTTCCGCGCTAACTTTCTTCGCTCCGCCGCGCCGAGACGAAAAATCAGGCAGAAAGGATCAAAGGAAGAGCAGATCCAAGCTTGTCCGGCTTCAGGCTGACGTACGTCCTGTTGGATCGAGCGAACGCAGCGATCGCCAAACGAATTCCCCTTTCCTCCGGAGACTAAAGAAATCTTTTACGCGACACGATTTCCCACGGCCCCGCACCACGCCGCACCGTGTCGCATCGCGTCGCCTCGCATCAAGTCACGTAAATCCATTTTCTTCCGCCGACTGCCATAGAGATCAAAGACAGGTAGACGACCAAGGGACGTCTCTGTTTCGCGGACGTATCCTACATGTACGTAGGATTTGACATTGTCGAATTGACAACTCGTTTGAAGCGACCCATGCGATGTATGCGTTGCTCTCGACTTTAAGACGAACATCTCTTTGCGACGAGTGACGTCGATGCGCTAATTGAAAGGCACAAAGGAATTAACACTCTATTGTCTCCCGCAGGGTAGAATGGTCGGTATTGAGGGAACAGCTATGGATTTTTATGCATTTATGCACATAATATGCAGACATCTAAAAAATATTCAAAGTGAAACCTTGTTATAAGATTTAACGAATGAAATAAATCTTTATGTAGGTCCCATTTCTTTAGTTATGCTAATAAAAGTATGAAATTGTATAAAAATCCGCAGTCTAGTGGAGTGTGTGGCAATATTTTCATTTCGTGCAGCCTAGCTTAGTGGTAAAACATCAAAATAAGTATACCTAAATTAAGTAATTGTATGTACCTGATTAAGCAGCACTGAGCAGAGTTGTGACAGTGGTGCAACTGTGAAACTGTCATGCATATTTGCAATTATAGTTTACTACGTGTAAAAGATTTTTTGGAAATAAAGGAAGAAAAGAATGTAAAGCAATGTACGTGTTTTTCAGCGAGATCGTCTTTTCTTTTATCAATTTTTTTCTAAATCAAACGTATAACTGTTCGACAGAATTATACTTCGATCGACTAAACTCAATAATTGCGCGCGGGATCTGTCTGTCATCTCGACCTCCGAGAGATTTTTCGGTTTGCAGCGCTGTATATCAATCTATCGATCGCAACGACCCTTTTTTAATTTATTCCACGCTGCTTTGTGCTCCGCGATCCGTGATGAAGAGAAATGTCCTTGACAAAACCACGTTAACCACTTAAATACTCGGGAATTTTGCGCGGGGCTGTTTCCTTACGCAAGCACGTTGCAATGAAGTTTTTGATAACTAAATTATAATTTTTCTTAAAGATATGATGTATATACTTTAACTTTGATAATTTACTTTAATAATTAATGATAAAATTGAGTGTGACATTTTTTTAAAGCACGGTGTTACGTCGCGTGAGATGGTCCGTGCGCGACGTCCTTCATGGTCTGGCCGCCAAGGCCCACACCCCCTTACAACGACCCGCAATAAACCTAAGGAACCACCGTAAACCCAATCTTTTTGACTTAATCTCCATTCATGCAAGTATTTTCGATTTATGGATGGTTCTTAAAACAACCTTTGGGTTTGTTGCACGCTCTTACAGATTACGGAGGAACCGGATGTTTGCTTAACGGAGAAGCAGGTTTTTCCCATAAACAAGGACACCCATGAGCCACGCTGTCAGGAGACTTTCTCCTCATATTTTCACTTATTCGCGTTGGCTATAATCAATGGGCATCGCGGATCGTTACCCTCACTTTCCTACCGAAAAGTGTGAATAACGAAACCGCGTTCTTAGTTCAAAAGGGCACACCTACACCGAGCTTTCCTCCGTAATAATATGAGACGGTTCTTCACTGTTCTTCCAACTGCGGTACAGTCATCTACTGTTATTATAACTTCGGTCCAGTCAACTAATGGTCCTTTCTAGTGTGTAGCCATCTTCAGTGTTACTTCACCCTTAGCGTAGTCTTCACTATTGTTTATACGACTCAATTCCCAATTCTACATCTATCAATTGTGTATATCAAATATATCTACCGAAACGGCGCTGTATCAAGTTGTTGAAATTATAAATATTATAAAACTGTTGATTCCAGTTTTATTCGCCAACAAACACCCCTATTATCCCAGAAGAAATAGGGGATCGACCTGTTCGTGGTGTCGATTACAATAATCGTAACGGGAATTTACGACTCCCGTTGACGCGTTTCCTCGCGATCGCGTCTCCCCGCGACTGGAAGAAAATACACACGGTACGACACAAGTTAACAACGAAACAAAATACTACCAATCGTTCGTAGCGTTCAAATGTACTGGGACTTTTCGACATAAAATCTAAATAGCGCGATCGCGCTGCTCGAGACTCAAGCGGCTAAGAAGTTAACAGACCAAGTCGGACAACGACCTCGGCGCGACGAGTATTCAGCATAAGTTACCCTTTTTCTACTCGTGGCAAAATCGGTATTCCTTCGCACCGTTTCTGTTAAAAATTAGAAGTTGGCGTATTCCTATGCGCCGTGCATTCCACTATCTTCAGGAAAACGACCAAAGTGGGATTATCAGGTTCGCGGCGACGACGCTGCACGCGGCTGAATCCCGGCGAAAGAAGACGGATGGCAAGCACGATCCATAGACTCTCGTTCCATCGGAGCAGAAACGTCGATGACGTTACAAGGACGCGCGAGGACAAGGACTCAATTATCCAGGATTTTGAACGCGGTCGAGTTAGCGCGGCGAGGTGAACGCAAAGGTCACCGATCAACGAGCTAGAGCAGCGTTCGTTCATTTACCGACCCTGGCCCGGTAGAGAAGCCGGATAAAGAGGAGGATCAGTCGGACACTCGATCGACACGAATCTACTACAAGTTAAGGTTAAATCAATGGAAAACGTTGAAGAGCGTTTAATACTTCCGAGTTTTGAGAAACAAAGGGAAGTTTTCTTTCTGACCGTGAAAGGCCGCCGCTTCGTGCAACTCGATAACGAGCTATCGCTTTATCGGCGGCGAGTTTCCGCGGCCTGCAAGACTATCGACTCCGATTGCCTCTTTCGCGATCTTTCAATCCGTAGCCGGAAGTCCAAAACTGAGCCATCGGAGACCGACTTGGGTCCAGTTCGGGCGCAGCTTCGAGTAATCGTCTATATATATGTCGAGTTCTCATTATGGTTAGAGGCGTATAACGAATCTTCATTTCGATTAGCCATCGTTGTTGTACAATAGAGATAATATTGACTGGTATAAATATGGTTATAGTACATAAATATGGTGATTAGACGATCGAGATGCTAATGGCAGTGGTCTTAGGTTCGATAACGAATCCACGGTCAACGGGATAACTTTTTGTTAAAACGTAGAGTATATTTTGAAACGCTGAAAGATACAAAAACGTTCGCTAGGACGCCGGTATTAACTAATCGTAAAGGCGATGTGTAACTCTCCAAGGAGATCGCACGAAAAAAAAAGACTGATGAAACTCTCCTCTCCTTACTTACGATCGCGTTCGTTTGTTTTATATTGGTCGAGGGGTACCGACAAAATTCCAATCGCCTTTGTTAGGCAGTTCCGCGTAGCGGCGACATTGTTCCTGCCCGGAGTTTGATTATTGATATAATGCGTGTGTGTCCTACGATATTGATACTCCGAGGCAAAACCACACGTGGCTTTATTTGCCCTCGAGCACGTGTGTCGCTACGACTACATTTTTAAGGAGAGCTATACAACTACTCCATACCTCTGTTATGGTAAAAACGTCCATCCCGTGACTGTGGCTACGACGTTTAGCGATCAGTTGCGTCACCTCGAGCCCAAGCCCACTGTCACAAATCTCGGATAAACATAATCGAATTGAATCATAAACAACTACTTCCAAGTTTTATTATTTAAGTACAACTATAATAAATAGTCTAGACTAAAGTATTGGAAATCTTCCCAAAAATTCCAGAAGGAAGGCCCCGATGTCCTTTCATCTCCGACATATGTATATGTACTTCCCCCCTCTTTAATGCAGAACTTCTCGGCCAGCAACCGTCTCTGAAGACCCAGAGGAGGAGAAGAGGTTCCTTTTCTCGCAACGTTCTCGAGAAAGAACAACGGGCTTGGAGAAGCACGCGGACCCAGAAGTATGTAATTACATGGCGTGCACAAAAGACGACCGACGAAACGTGTTTCAGTCACGAATGAAATTGCTCGAGGACACGGCTCGTAATTCCATCGAGTAATCGGGTGCAGCCGATTAAAGAAGTCGACCCCGCTGGAAATTCGACCCGTAGGACGATCTACCTGTCTCTCTCGTTAGTAACGCGATTAATCCAACCTCGTTATTATTTGTCCCTTTCACTGTGGCATACGTACGACACAGTTGCACACCGAAAACTATAAATTATCGGGATTTGCGATTGCCACGACGATGCACGGAGTCGTTACGTATTTCTTATTTGGAAATAGTCCATTTGCGTTGCGAGTACGCATTATCCGACATGTAAATAATTGCGTAAAAAAATCCTCCCGAAACAACGTTTCTTAAATTTTGTAACACAGTCATTATAGCACAGCAGCATTGAAATTCACGGAGGACGAATTAAGCCTCTCGAGAGGCGACTCTCGGTGATCACGGCGTTCCGTGCTGCAACCCCAGTGGCGAGCGAGAGACGACAGTTCCCGTTTATGTTAGATTTCGACATCTCCAATTGATGAGATATAATATCGGTTCGTAAATTGGTTCCTTAGCTCTTTGCGTTGTTTGTTAGGAAGTGTAAAGCGTTTGACTTTAAAATGGAGATAAAAAATATTTAATGCCATATCCCTCCGAAAGTATGGTTCTGACAACGTCTCCAACGTTAGTTCGGATTCGACGATCGCGGCAAAAGTATTACAGTTTAGAAAACATAAAAAAATGGTGTTGGGAAGTGAAATTAACCGAAACGAAGATGAACTTGATTTTAAACTGCTGAAAAATGAGATCAATTATATTCAAGAATGCATCTTGGTGAACGCTTCATAAATTGTCATAAAAAAGAAAAAAATACAGAAATTAATATTACAAAATCATATTTTCAAAGATGTAAATATAGATCAATTATTAGAATATAATGTTTTTGTAAGTTAATTTGTATATAAAATCATTTTACGCTAGCTGTAAGACACGCGTCACGTGTAAAGGAGCAACCCTTTGCACTCGGAATTTTATTTCAATTTCATTGCTAGAAGCTCCCAACACTTTTAAGTGTTTTATTTGAAATTTATTTTAACTAAAAAATAAGACAATTTAAACACATAAAGGAAGAAACAAATTCACTTAAATACCAATTTTTGTTCACACTATTGTTGTATTTTGTAACTTTTAAGTGTATGATATATCTTGAAACAACTTCCATAATGCAATCCTAGTCTTCAGTGGGACTGAAAGAATGTCGAGTGGGACTTGACGAAGTAGCTCCTGAGATAAAAACTGATGTCGAGTCGCACTCGACATAGGAGTGCAAAGGATTAATATCGAATATTCAAGCGTCTTGCGCTGTTCGGCAAGTTAATTTGTATTTAAAATTATTTTACGCTAGCTGCAAGACACACGTCGCGTACGCGTTAAATCATCCGGAGTTGCTGCTACGCCCGACCGAAAAAGTCCTCGAGTACAAAGGGTTAAAAGCCAGATGCGGCCATTCGTTTGAAATCGCGGGGGGTTTCCGATTTACGGCGTGAGCAAGCTTGCTTCTTCTTTTTCTGCGCGCTAAAATCGGTAACGCGACTGGAGGAGGGCCGGTTCCTCGATAAAACGTTAATTAGATCGACTACTTGCTCGTAGCTGGCGTCCTCGCGCCTTCAATCCTCTCGTTCTCGTCGCACAAGTACCGACCGCATTAACCATTCGCCGCCGTTTCCACCGGAACTCCCAAGGGATTGTTATTTCTCGCGCCGCGCCGCCCGGTCCGCGAAGCTCCCGCGGGAACCGAGCAACAGGAACGTGTCACGGTCTACCGGGAACTTCGCTTTGGCTTGCACAACTTTCTTCGTGCTGCCTCGCGGAGAAACCGCGAGAATATTAAGAGGGAAACGCGCCAAGGACTCTTTCGAACTCGAATATCTCGTCGCGGCCCCGCTATAGATATCGTTGCACGATATCGTCGATGTGCAACCATCTGGATTCCAGGTATGAAAGGCGGGGCCGGAGATATTTCGCCGCGCCCTCTATATAATTCGATGCGTTTCTAGTTTAGCGGATTAGTTAGACGCAATTAGAGCGGTCCGCCAGTTGGCAATTTGGTGGCAGGCCACGCGTTCTCCGGTAATTCGATAGGAAAAAAAGGAAAAGATCGTCCTCGAGGCTCAACAAGATTGCAGCGATCCAATTACCCAGGCCCTGAAAAGGGGACTCGAGTACGGAGCCAGAATGCCGATGCTTCCTTTACTCTCGCTGTAATTCGTGGCCTCCGTTCGCTATAGAAACGCTATATTCTCGTCGCACGCTTTTCTCCCGGAATCGGCCGCTCTTCACCGTCCGTCACAGAACGCTTGCTGGTTTATTAAAAACGAAAAAAAAAAAAAAAAAAAAAAAAAAAAACGAATTACGATTGAATCGCATGGTTCCGAATTGTGTAAAAGCATTTTTGTAGCATTCTTAGAGAGCTTTTGCAGCACCGGATCGTTCGATTTCTGTTTCGCCGAGTAATCGTTGAACGGTGAACGAGTGCTGCTCTACGCTTTCATCTCTAACATCTAATTTTAACTGCAATTTATTAGTCAAACGGATAAAAATCTCTTTTTTATATAAAAGGACCGTGGTATAAAGTACGAGGAGAATAACCATCAGAGTAATACAGTAATTCTGTGAAACGATATTACAAACAAGTGTACAAGTACATGGAAGCAGGTTTACGCGCCGCTCGATTTGGCTAAGATTGCATGAACCTACTTTCTTAGGTCGCTGTCTGCAACGGGAAAAAAAGATAAAACTGTTGCACAGAGAACAGCCAGCATACTGATATTTAAGCGAAAAAAATAAGGAACAGAAGTTTGAGGAGTAGGATGGTGGATGGAAGTTGATAAGGCTAAGCAGCTGAGGACAGTCAACAAACCAGTTTATGATTTTGAATAGAAAGATAGCATTGTCCTAACTTTACTAACGCGAGAGAAGAAAGAGCATCCGTTCGGTTGGCTAAAACGTACCATAAGCTACCATAAGGATGTTATTTTTCGTAAAACGGTTGCTCCGTTATCGCACCGTTGCGACATCACAACACTTTGACTACCACGCCGAAATCACATGTTTCGCTCAGGACGCCACGGAAGTATTTTTATTATTCAAAGCGTACGAAGGAAAGATAATAATAAATTGATGACGTAAGACAACATTCCTCCTTAATGGACAGTTTATCTTATTGGTGGTTACCGGGTGACCACCGTGGCGCCTTGGTAACTGTTGATAGCGACATATTACAACAAGGCTTCGTTTATTTCAACAAACCATTCCCATTCGTTATTTCGTCGTAAGCTAAACGTCCAGAATACATTGTTGAAACGTGTAGAAAATATTAGTAAACGGTATTTGCTCGTTCTATATATAATAGTAAGGTGAAGAGACAAGCGTGACATTTTTACGATTTCGACGAAACATTCGGCTGAAATGGTAGAGGTAAAAAAAAATTATGTTTGCGATAAACCATGGTAGTGGTAGATTACAACAGAGGAAAATATGCTGTAGATTTATCAGATCGAATGACAGCATATTCTACACCACATTGAAGAACCCTCAACTGGTATATAAAATTAGCTTTAGAGTTATTGTTAAATACATCAATTTCAAACGCTGTGCCACTCTGTAAACGAGCAACAAAAACAAAAATCAAGGAATCAGATTTTAGAATGCACTCGCAACGCACCTTACACAGTGCCGTTCACCAGAGTCGTCGAATATACTTATTCGACGAAGATTGCGACACGAAATGCAGAAGAAAGAAGGGGCAAGCGTACCTAGCATGAAAATTTTGCACAGAGTGCTATAAAAAAAAAGTTAAATAGTTGAGACCAAAAATTGCTAAGAATCGGACCAAAAAGGTGACCACCTGTTGTCCAGATTGTATCGATGAGCCACATTTATGTTTGAAGTGTTTTAACACAGTGCACCGTTAGATGCAAGATTTGTTCTCATTTTTTTTTTTTTTATTGATGTTCTAATAAAAATATTTAATTGTTCAAATTTTTATTTCAAAATATCTTCTATTTATCGGTTATATTTAAGGTTGTAAGAAGTTGAAGTGGCGTCACAGGAGAAACCGTGGTCGGTCATATATGACCAACGTGGCAGTCCAAGTGTTAAGCATTTACGCGTATGCATCCAGCGAAACGGAATTCGTCCGAAGGAAGAATCGAAACCCGTTCGAACTTTGATGTCGATACGCAACGGATCGGTTGTGTGGTTCTCCAAGTATTTGGCCAAGACGTTGCTATCGGGACAAGAGGAGAGTTGCGAAAAGAAAAAGAAACAGCGAAGAGACTCCTAATGATCGATCCAGGTTCTTTACTCTCGCGACGCTATCGTTACGACTCGTGCTAATTACACAGTCTGGTCGGCAGCCGGTCGAAGGAAAAACGACAGAACTGGCGCGACTCGATCCATGGACTCCGTTCCACCGATAAGCGAATTCCCGTACTCCTGTTCTCTTTGTCGTCCCATCGATAGAGTCGCATTTAGTCGTCGGCGATACGGCCTGCTAATTCCTCGTTCGTTCGAATATTTTCGTCGCGTCTGCGGCCGTTTAAAAACCTGCCTGTCGCTTAAGTGCTGTCGGCGATTAAAAGAAGAGGAGGAAGGGGAAAAAAAACAAGGTGCGGACCAATCTCGTGTGGATCATCGCGCGAATCTCGTCTCGTCTGCCTAGAATTTTTGCTAATTATTTAGAAATACTGCTACCTCGCCGATTCCCATGATTCTTTAATTATGCCGCAGAAATTGTGTGTGTAGCAGAGTATCTGTTAATAGTGATATAAAGTAGCTGGTACAAACACTGGTACAAAATAACGCTTAACCTGGTCTAATTCTTATCTTTTGTTTATAGCCTATATAGGTTTCGGTTAGGTGTTATCTTATTTAGCCGCCGCCAATGTCAAGGCGTTCGCTTTCACGGACACGCTCAATTATAAGTGCAATTTTTTAAGGTCGGGGTTTGTATGTACCGCGAAAAGTTGTTCCAAATGTTATTTCTCTACAACATATATAGAAAAGTCATCGAAATCGGTGAGATCGCAGTATTTTCAAATAATTATTTTTTAATAATCGATTTAACTATGTAATGTAATTAATAATTAATTTAAATATACCAATAGTCAAGATTATCACCACTGGAGAGTAAGGTACTTATTTACGAAGCAATAATAAGATCGATATGGACTTATGACATAGAAATATGGCGTTGCACTTGTAAATCCAATACTACCATCATACAAAGATCGCAATCTAAAATACTCCGTACAGTGACAGATACACCATGGTATATAATAAACAAAACACCGTGTCCTTGACATCCTATTCATCGCAGAGATGATACAAGTAAAAAGCAACAGCCGTCGCATCAAACTAGATGTTCGCATCAACCATCTCTCGTTCAATCACTCGTGAAGGAACAGGGTCCTAGAAGACTGAGAAGACAGAGGTCAGCTGACCTGGAACGAGGTATGGTAGAGCCGTCGTTATGACATACGTGTAAGTCACCTAAAGCCGAAAGCTTTGGAACGCTCGCTCCGATTGAAAGAAAATATTGCAATAGCGTTTCGCTTGGCTATGGACACCGAAGCGCTACGCATTACGCGAAAACCGAACGTTACGTGGCGAAAGGAGGGATTTTTCGTAAAATGCGACCGAACTCGTGCCTTTTCCCCAACGAGCAAACTTTCGTTCTCGCAGGACGAGTAAATCTCCGCGCAGGTCGCTCGACCGGATGCTAAATAACCCTGTAATTGCGCCGAGGGAGAAAGTTTTTCGGCCGATGTGCCCCGGGTACGGTGTTTTTCGGCTACGTCTACGGCGCTGCTTTTCATAAAAACTTCTTTCTTGTCGATGACTCTCGTTCTATATAACGCGATCCTCCTCGTTTAAACTTTCGTCGTTGAATTCATTTATCGGTCTCCCACTCCTCGCCGCGCAGCGACTTTTCTTCCGCTGCTTATTGTCCAGCACGTCGATCGATCGACGAGTTTAATTATCGGGATAAAGCCACGATGGCGTCCGCGTAGCTTTGCGTCGCGAGCTTCTTCATCTGCATCGTATTATCGTCGCGAGAGCGGAGAACTTACAACGTTAGCGACGAAAGCTCGTCAAGCACTGGCAGACAACACCAGTCAGTGATAGACGCGGACATTCCAGTCTATAGCTTGGAAACACGCGAATGCCACTTCGCGGTAGGTCAGTGTCGATCGACGCTAAGTTTAAGATGGACGATTTTCCTGTACAAAAAACCTCGATGGAACGAAACGCGATTCAACAAAGTGAAAACGTCGTATAAATACACTGTAGTTGTAAGAACATTTGATACAGAGCAATCAGCAGACGTTAATATATTTTCAAAATTATAACGGAAGAACGTTCCTATACCGTTAATTCTATGCTTCTTCAAAATTTCAACTAAAACGAGCAATGCATATAACTGTTTATCGCTTGAACCCATTACTTATTTCCAACAAATAGCTAACGGGTGAGATAATCTATACAAATATAATAAACGATGATGCACACATATTCCAAGATATCGGCGTCGATAGATAGATATCCGAGAAACGACATCGAAGGTAAACTAATTTCGTCGTGCACGGGTTCGGGGAAAAGAAAGGAGAAATAAAAAGGAGGCAGCGAGTTGGTAGGGGAACCGTTGAAAGGAAAACGATGAACTCCGACGAGGGCGATAATTTATTCCGTTTGGCGGAACAAGTTTTATTTGTAAAGAGAAATTAACCGGTCGGTTAAGGAAATTTGGTAAAAGTTTTTCCGGAGTGCAGGCGGATAGTTGGGATAGCTCGATTTCACGGGCCAGCCAAAGGGATTTAATCGAGCTCGCTTTTGTTTTTATCGGCGAAAGTTCTGCAACATCGAGAGGAGGAGGTTTTCGGTGGACTTTGCGAGCCGATCGTTCGGTTTGCGCGGCACGCATACCAGGTGCAAAGTGGTTTTTCTCGGAACGGAACAAGCTGGCGCGCGCGATCGTGGCTTCCTCGATAGAGGATCGAGGTAACCGGAGAAGCGAATTTTTGTTGACGTCCACTTAGCGGACGATCGATCGACGCGGGCCCCCCTAATCGTTTCCACGGAATCGGACGTGTAGAGTTTCGAGGTGGTCGAGCGATAAATTCGTGGCGGTTATCGAGCCGGCAACCACGATAAAACCCATCGATTCCGAGAGGCCACGTGGCCGTGCGTTTTCACGGAACGCATTGCAACACGTCGCGCCGACAATTCGGAGAAGCGCTTATGGAAAATCGATGTACCCGCCGTAAGCGTTTGCACGTTTTCTCCTTCGGCTTCGGTTCCTCTCCCACGCTCGTTTTCTCCCCTTTTTGTCCATTACACGCTAACGTATTTCGCGTCAGCCCGACGTTCCATATCCAGATACATACACCGGAAGAGTATCGAATGTCTTCGGTCGTTAACGCTCCACGTTCGATCCGTCCACTCTTTCCCATCCCCTCAACCGCCTCCGGCGTAAGGCTGCGTTTTTATAAAATCCGCTTCTTTCAAATATACATACGACTATTACATCTTTTCCGGCAGCTCTTACATCTACGTAGTTGAGCGTATAATTTGAATCTACTATTTCAAGTAATACGACGGAGATATATTTCTTCTAATTATAATACATTGATCCAGTCGTAGCTGCTTTTATTTTCTTAGTTGCTTTCGACAAGTACAAATGGCTACGTTCGTTAACGCAGCGTAACCGGTGCCAAGTCACAGCGACGTCGCATCCGCCCGCCCGCCCGCAGATCGCGTTGCTCGTGTGCATCGGCTCTGTATTGCATACGTATTCATACGGTTTCGTACATAAATTTCAAAAAATACATTCATAAAAAAATGTTGCGTTAAGCGTGGAATACTAAAGTGCTCGTGAGTCACTGTACATACTCGTCCCATAGCAAATAATATCGATAACGTTCTGCGCGTAGAAAGAAGTCTGTTAAAAAGAGTGGCCATTTTTGGCGTCGCTTGCAGTTAGGAAATTCAGGTAAGAGCTTCGAGCGTTTTGTCTCCCAAGGAATAAAAAATGCTCGTATCGCTTACCGAGAAACAATGGGCAAGTTGTCAAAAAATGAATCCAAACGTGTGAATACGATAGTGATTGAACAACTAGCTTTAGCGTTATTACACTTCATCTTCTTCTTTCTTCTTCAGATATCGAATCGTCTTGAAAATAGTCAGCGAGGAAATCAGCGGGTAAATCAATCGAAGGTTAGAACCGAGCAAATCCAAAATACCATAAAAACGTTGCTACATGCGAACAGCGACCAACAGCTTGTTATCATCGAGTTTGCATCAACGTGTTTGTGCAAGAATGGCTTTCAATCCGATTTTACTTTTGCCTATCAATACGTGTAGGTACGAAATACAGAATCCGGTTGAATAACGTGCAAAAGCGAATACGATGTCGTTGCTTGTGGAAAAATCAGAAAAAAATGCAGAATAAAATTCTTTCATTTGTGGCTTAAATTTCGAGAAAATCGAGTTTGAAAATTCATCAACCATACATAACATGGCTAATTCCGCACTGGACGGAATTAAATAATCAGCAGGAGGTCGTCCTACGTGTGGAAACAAGTAATAATAATAACAATGAATCACGTCGTAGTCGCCGTTACATGTTATTCGGTCGAACATTGTATTTTAAGCTATGGGAATGTCGAAAATGTAATTTAGTTTTTAATAAAATTGTATTGTAGTAAAATATTATTATCAACTGATATTTTTTGATAATAGATGCATCGGAAAGAATCTCTTATCGCGAATTCAGTACCAACTATAACATAAGCTAGATAACGTAATCTATTCCTACCACTGCAAGAAGATTAATTTATCTTGTGATGACAAACAGCGTTCACAGCTGCGACAGAAAAGAATTGTTATTGTTTCGATTACTCTGAAATTTCGATAACGGTATCGTCTCTCTGCTTTCATTTTTTTTTCATCAACTAAAAATTTCCACAACTATCGTACTCTTCTTCCTCGCATTTACGCATACACGCGCGATACTCGTTCCAAAACGCGTATTTGACCGAACAACCGCGACCTTCACGGGGTTAAGTGTTTACAAGTCGATTAGCTCGACCAGTTACGAACCAATTTTTCTCCGCATCGACGAGAGCGCAGATATCTGGAATCGCGTCGTTGTTTCTCTCGCGCATCGAAGGGGATCGAAGAAAATCCTCGGGCGGGGCGAAAGAGATCCAGAGAGACGAGACTGTAAGCTGCAAAAAGCTCGACGTCGCTCTTCGCCGGAGTCAGGGCCAATGTATAGCGTATAGTCGCCTGGAAAAAGGATTTCCTTTCCGCTTCCTAGTCGAACGATACGTTCCCGTGGAAAACTGGAACAGCCGGAAAATCAGACCGCTGGATCTACGTAACTCCAGGCTTCTCCCATCTCTTCTCTCCTCTTCAATCCTCTTCGACCTACCCGACAACCGATTTTCCTTTCGCGGATTATTCGTCGCCCATGAGGAATTTCCAGCCGATTTTCATTGCAAGCCAGGAAAGAAAGCGAATCTCAACGATACGCATTTCGCATTTGCACGCCTGCGGCGCTGTTAGACGCTCGAAAGAAAAGTAGTCAATTTCCTTTGCAGGACCCTTTTACACTTTGAAAAGTACCAGTCATTTTGACTGGTATTGGTACAAGTAGCCTCGATACAAAATTATTTTGAGTTTGAATACATAGAAAACAAAATAAAATTCATTATATTATTCTTTTAGTTATCGTTGCGAAAGTCATTACATCATTGCGGAAGAAAATATAACATGAAGTAGGTACTTTAAAATAAAATTGTGAAACCAGTCAATTTGACTGCTGTGGTAGTTCTAGTGTTAACAAAATAACATTTATATATATATTATAATACTCTATGTTACAGCACATAAAACATACTCGTAATGCATTCGCCATTAATCCTTTGAACTAGAAAGGCGACTCTCAGTGACCAACGGTGTTCAATGCTGCAACTCCAGTGGCGAGCGAGAGGCGACAGTCTCTGTTTATGTCAGATTTCCACATCTCCAATTGATGGGAGTGCAATATTGGTTCGTAAATTGGTTCTTTAGCTCTTTGTGTTGTTTGTTAGCAAATGTAAAGTGTTAGACTTTAAAATGGAAATAGAATATTTAATGCCATATCTCCCCGAAACTATGGTTCTGACAACGTCTTCAACGCGTTAGTTCGGATTCGACGATCGCGGCAAAAGTATTATAGTTTAGAAACCCTAAAAGAAATGGCGTTCGCCGCGTATTGAACGTGAGATAACATCGCTGTAATGGTGGACTATTTCATTGTGTTCGGTTATAATTGTAGCTTTAGACGGCACTAAGTTTAGATGTAAATATACGGAAATAAGAAAATATAGGATAAATTGACGCGAGTGCTTTAGTTACGTTAAATAAGTATTTATACTGTGTCATAGATCTATTTCTTGACCACGATATCGAAATTAAACACATACATACCGCGAACGTTCGTTACAGCTTCGTCGGATCGGCTGAACTACGATTTTTCCGGCAGCCGTCTCGCACGAGCACCAAAGTTTCGACGCGAAGCACACAGACGCGGACGATTCAAAATTAGCAACTGTCTCTGCTATTCGTCCTGCTGTCGACGCCACGTCGTTTCTCATGCACTTTCGATCGGCGCCAAAGTTTCGATCGAAACAGCGAGACGTACAAATGACGCTGTTTCGGGAACAGAAAACGCGTTTTATCCCCGAGGAGTCCGACGACGAGTTCCATCCTTCTTCGATGTTCTCGCCGCACAGCGACTCATTTTCGTCGCTGAGGAAAAAGTGGAGTGCCCCCGCTAGTTTTCATTCTGAATTTACGGTGTCGAGGGGAACTTTTTCTACCTAGCGAGGATGAATGCTTTTGTTTCCTGGATGCGGCGAGTGAGATTCATTTCGCTGCGCGTACCTCCGCACATCGAGGTTATCAACGCGACGATAATTAATTCGCGGAAGATTTCTGCGACGCGTAAACAAAGCCGAGCTGCGAAATACCGTCGTTTCGTCGGTCTCATTCGTCCTTCTCCTGTCTTCGTCTGTAATCGAGTTGCAGCGAATTAGCGACCGTACTCCGTGTCACGTTTATCGTAAACACGGATGCGATTCCGAAAGACGTTTCGAGTTTCCAGCGACTGCAACGACAACGTAGCCGAACACGGAGATGTTTCGAGGTACACGAGATTCGATTCGTCGCAATCAAATTGCCGATATTCTGATCGAGTTAACCGAACATCGGACCAAGCTCGTTATAAATTACTTTTTCCAACGCTGGTTTCCGTGTTTCAATTTCATCCCTCGATTCGCCAGAAAGAATTTCACGGCAGCCGCAACATTAATGCAGATTAAAAACATAATCCTCGGTCCGGGTCGGATGAAAAAGCGGGAAAAAACTCACCTACCGTGAGACGCGGCCGCGCGTGTTCGCTCTCGCGAAGCATCGTCCAACCGATATAAATCACTCACCTGAAACAGAAAAGAAGGAGAAAGGGTTAGAGATCGTGGCCTGACGGTGTTACGAACGACTCGCGATCTCTCGTTCGTCGAAACTGTTATCGTTCGCGCGAAAAAGTCGCTAATACGGAAATATTTGCCTCGCTGGTGAATTATTCCGCCAAGGAAATTGCGCCACTTGGAGCAAGTTTCTCTCTTCGCAGATTGTACCCTCGAAACCATCTTTCAAACGTATGCCTCACCTTTTTAATTGGCAGTTTTCGACTCTCGTGCACGCGCGAGTTCCCCGCTTTATCCGAAACCTTCGCTCGGCAAATCCCCAAGGCGCACGCTGCTCCGGTTCTCCTACTCTTTTTTCTTTCCTACCCACCGCCTAGTCCAAGTCGACGAGAGTTCCGATACGTGGTGTACGTAAACGATGTTCGACGTAACGATTAACTGTTAAATCAATTGCTAATATTATATATTGCTAAATCAACTGACAAATTAGGACTGTTGTAAGACAACGCTGCTGCTATCGACGCCGTTCCAGGCTTGCGACTGTAAGCTGTATACAAGAGACGAAAAGATTCTCAACGTTTCGTTGCAGCCTTCGTCAGGGACCGAGGTTCGATATCAACGCGTCAAGACGTTGGGTTACGTGTATCGTAAGGTGCGAAAGCTTGAGAATCGCTGCTATAATTCAACGTATACGAATCGAGATGAAGCAGCCCTTAGAGTCCGGCGAGTTCCGCGATTTCGAGGCTGGGCAGACTGTTCCAGGTAAAAATCGGCTGCAAAGTCAGCGACAAAGGAGGATGCCACGAAGAAGGAACGAGACGAACGCGGAAGACAAGAGAAAAGGAAAGAGTAGAGAGAGAGAGGGAGAGAGAGAGAGAGAGTTCGAGGAAAGGTAGAAGCACGGGTCATGCGCGTGGATTATTATCGGCAAATGAGAAAGAGGAAGGAAAAGGGGGACACGGGTTACGACGTAGGACGATGAGGAAAGAGGTCGAGTAGTTTGTTTTCAAAGGACAGGTAATAATGGCTGTTAGGCGAGTAGAGTGAACTCGGTATGGAGCGCGAAGATGGTTTGTATGCAGACAGCGGCGGTCGTTCCGACACCCGGCACACGTGATGAAATTTCCTCACGGCGTCGTGCTGCGTCGCGGCGACGGGGAACACGATACGGCCTTTTACCGAACCGAACCGAACCAAACCGAACCGAACAAACCTTGAACACAGGAAAAGATCTGCAGAAAGGAAATCCGAAGCAACGAGAAAATGTAGACGAAAGATCGAGGGGTGATGGCCAATCGACAGTTTGCCTAAAGTGAAACGAATCTCAGTACATATTTGGATATTTTCAAATAATATCAAACGAGAAGATTGCGAAGAAAATGAAATGCGGAAAGGTGAGGCGGAATAGAACGGTTCGAAGCGAGTCGAGTCGTTGGGATCGGCGAGTTAATTCAATTGCACGTGCATCCCACTCGCGGCTCTCTCAACTTTGTAGAGACTACCGTTCCCGGGGACAGCTGCTTCCGGTTCTTCGCGCGTTCCGCCAACCTATTTCGAACACGGAAATTACCTGGCGTCGCTCGACAGCTCGCAAAGGCTGAAACGGGCCGGTGTCGGTTCTCGTCGCTCGATCGAAACGTTCGACGCGACGCAACTGGCTGAATCGCTACAACGATAGGCTGAAATCGAACGGAAGTAACAAGAGACGAGACGTTGCGAGAAAACTACGAGGCAAAGTTACGAAACATCGGAACAACAAGGCAAGCAACGTGGAACGAATCACGCGGCGCAACGTTCAGGAACTTTATCGAACTTCTATCGAATGCAGTGGCTCGTTAAATCGTAATTATTAGCTCGTTACGAAAGTTCCGTTCGCACCAACTCGCCCGGTAATGCCCGAGACCTTTTTTACGCGCTTCACCGTAGAATTACGAACGCCGTAGTCCGTGTTTCCACCGTGTTTTAAACACCGATTTCTCAACAAAGAGAAAACTTTCCGTTTTCCCGATCCGTTTTCGCCACGATACCTACCTACCTACCTACGTGTCAATTCGACGACCGTAGTCCTCGACGAAGTTCCCTCTGCCAACCCAATATATCCACGTATTGAGTCGTCCGAAAAGTTTCTTTCGTTTTATAAGGAAATAATGGATGCGCAACATTTTTCGTTTTATATTACTTTATCGAATTACGTATGATCCATTTTGTTTTATCAAGATAAAGATCACAACGTTCGACAGATTAGGTTTCACGTTTGTATAAAGATGCATCGTTGCAAAAGACGTGTCTCTTTTCGGACAATCTAATATTTCGGTTTTCAACCGTTTTCGATAAACAAATAAAGATCGCGTGAAAAACGAGATGAGAGGCCGTTGCTTTTGGTGATCGGTGCGACCGAGTCGGCAACTAACCGGCAACTTGTAGCCATAACTCTCGAGGTACGGAGCACCCAGGCGAAAAGAAGAAAAGAGGAAGTCGAGTGGAAAAACGAAAGGGGAATCGAGCAACGATCGCAGCAGCGGCGGTGCTTCGAGGGGAAAACTTTTCGCTTCGAGCGTACCCCTTTCGAGCGTAAACGAACGCGATTAATGTCTACGGAGTCGAGAAGCTTTCCATCCATCCATCCTTCCATCCTTCCTTCCTTCCTTCCTTCCTTCCATCCTTCCTTCCTTCCTTCCTTCCTTCCTCCCTTCCTTCCTTCCTTCCTTCCTTCCTTGCTTCCTTCCTTCCTTCCTTCCTTCCTTCTTTCCTTCCTTTATACATGAAGTTGTTGTGCAACTCACGCATATTCGCGCCGAAGAAGCGTTTCGCGTAATTCTGGAATTCGTGGAGGAGCAAAGAGCCAGAAGCCTGGCGAAAAGTTAATTTATTGGCGCGTCGGCGAGCTCTCGCCGACGGCACCGTTTCTCGTTCGTCGTCGTCATCGTCTCGACCGACACCCACTTGGCGTAGGAAGGGCGAGAAAAGAAAAATGTTGCGACGCGGTTCGGCTGGCGGCTATCGGCCGGAGTAGCGACGAGTAGCGGCCCAGCCGCTAGACCAGCATTAATTAACGCGGACGATGAACGCTGTCTAATTTGCATAGCGTTTCGCGCGCGCGGCCCGGCCTCGGAAGCTCCATTCCCGAGCACCCGGTACATGCTGGAATTTCACCAGGCCGAGACAGGATCCGCCTACCGTCTCCTACGTTCTCCTTTTGCTTTCTTTTCTCTCCTCCTCCCCCCCCCCCCCACCTTCGTTCCGTTCCTCACCCGTTCCACTCTCCCAGTAGGGGTACCGTTTCTCTCTTCTTCTTCTTTTCTTCTCCATCTCACTCCCTCTGCTTCTTTCTTTGTTCGCTGCTAGCCCCTTTTCCACTTGGTCACGGACTTCTCTACCCTTGGCCCTTTCTTTCCCTTGTTCGACACGCTCGCCTCGATGGCTCGCGATAGTTAACGATAGCTAGCGATGGCTAGTCGATTCGTTTCTCTCGCCGGATCTTGGCCGATTTAATAAGCCTCGCTACACCGTTCAGCTCGTTCGAAGGCGTACGAACCGGCGAAACGTCCGCGTCCACCAGATTCCAGCTCGAATCGAAGATAACGAACAATTAGGTACGTTTCCGACTATCGACGGCTCTTCGAGTCTCTGCTAATTGCTACCGGCGTGTCGTACGACTATTTGCTACGTTGTCGAACGAAATTTCTCTCGAAATCCAGAAACCTGCACTGTCGAGGGATTCGGAAAATTGTGTTTCGTTCGGCCGTGATTTTCCCAACGCGGCGGAACGACCAAGGGAAAATAATTCCTACTCGTCTCGCTTCGATGCTGTTGATCCCTTTTGCCGAACCTGCGCTCCAGCTATCTCCTACAGCGACAAAATTAATCTTTTCACGGGAAATGCGAGCGTGTTAAAGACCACGCTCTACATCGAACGTACTAATAACGTCCGACTGTCCTACACTTAGCAAGTCGCCCACTGTACATACCTTGACTTTTGCTTTTCCTTTTTCCTACCTTTTTCTTTTCTCTGTATTTCAACTTCTTTATTTTCTATCTTTCCGTATCTTTGTCCTTCCTTGTGGTTCTCGGCTGTACTCCACCGCGTATAACATACGTCGAACTGTTCTATTTATTGTGTTGGCAACAAAGCGCATGCGGATTTTGTCATTACCACTTAACGAGAGAAAAAATTGAGAAATGGGTATGCAAACGGTACAATAAGCGAGATAAAATTCACTTAAATGTTCGTTGAATTCGTTACTACGCGCTATCTAGCAGATGTTCGTGGGATTCGTAAATTTCAGTCGGATTTGAGACGGGACGGAGGCAACAACATCCGACGAGGCGGTTCAACCGCTAGGCGACTTTTTCTGGTAGTGGCTGCTCTCTTTCGACGGATTCCATAGATTTGTACCGGACCGAAGCGGAGTCTGTTGTTTCCATCGTTCCTTTTGGTTGCCGTTCCCCTCCTAGCTTGCCCTTTTTTACGGCCTGTTACCTGCTTTCGCTGAACGTTACAAGCTGTTTGTGTGTCCGATGAAGTCGTCTACTGGCGGTCGTCGCGTAGGGTCGGGTTCTCTTTTCCTCGCTAATTTCGCTCCTCTACACACCGAGACACGTAGCTCGATAATATCGGAAACCGTGGACGCGCGTCCGGTCTTCTCTTTGGGATTCCCATCCACCACCACTAGCCACGAATTAGCATTCGTCTTGTTCCAGACATTTCCTTTGCGCCGAGTCTTCGCAAGGCGATTTCACTTTCGCTACATCTTCGAACCAACGATCAACTAGCAACAACGTAACAAGAATAAAATGACACAGGGCTCCGTTTAAACAGATTTACTTCACCCTCGCATCTTCCTCGCCGCTACGCATACAACAAAAATTACTTATACCGTCTGTACCTGCGCCGAACAAATTTTCTGAGGGCATTCGTTCGACAATTTCCATCTGCAAATAGGAAAGTGCTGGAAAAACCAGTGCGGTAAATGCGCTAAAAAAAAAAAAAAAAAAACACATGAAAGCAACGGAGAACTTGCTCATCGATTTCGATCATAGAATTAGCGCGATAAGATGGCGTCTCGAAACACTGAAATAATCGTCGAGCGGATTCTCCGAAAGAAGCGCAATTACTTTTCTAGCTGTTTATTAAATGTTAAGATTAACAAGAAGACGGCACGGTGCGATGCTGCTGGGGCGACCGTGGACAATTTTAATTAATCAGTGAAAGTGCACGCGGTCGGAGAACGAGCTCAATGTAATCTCGTTTCTCTTCCGGGCCAGGATTACAAAGGCTTTGAGCGTAGTCGCGAATTCGCTTCGCCGATGGAAATAGCTGATCCGTTGGCGTGCTACGTTCCTACAGTCGCACCAGTTTGTTTCATCTTTATCATCCGGTTTACCATCTGTCGCCGATAATTAACGAGTGCCGTGAGCAAGATTACTTGGGCGCTCGCGCTCGTGTTTCTTCGGACCGCTACTAGACCGCGCCGTGTCGTCCTGCGTTTCCGTTTTCTTCGAGCTGATCCTCCTCGTTTCGGCAACTCGATGAGAGTTTTTGCGCCGTTTCGCTCCGTGAAAACCGGTTAACGGAAAGTTCGCCGACCAAAGGATGCGCAGGCTGGCTACCTACCTACCGTTGTTGCGTTCCTCTCCGGAGAAACGACGAACTGAAATTTCGACGAAATGCCTGGCTTCCCACGATCGAAATTCGGGCTGCTTTCGAGTCGCCGAGTTACCACTGTTTCAGAATTTCGTGCATCCGCGCCGACGGAAGCGACGCGGCGCGTAAATAACGAGGGTCGCATGTGTCCCGGATTAGAGAGCGTTCAAGTGTTTTGCAAGACCGCGAGATTTTATGGCATAGTTGCCGCGTCTAACGATTTATTAATCCATTCATTCATGGAACTAAGGCTGCTAGTTACCGGATGAATAAAGCAAAACCTGCGGCACGAGACCAGTCGAGTCGAGTCGAATCGAGTCGAGCTGTACGTTAAAATCGGACAAAGCGAGATCAAACACGTTCGACTCAAAACGCGATTAAAATCGAATCGTTAAACCGTGACCGATTCTTCGATCGAAACGGAGCGGAGCCGAGGCAAACGAGTTCAACTATTTAAACGCCCGATGTTTTTTTTTGGTCAAGTCTTTGAACGGTACGTTGAATCGAACGTACAATTGAAATTGCATTAGGAGCGAAACATCGATGTTGGATAAGCGCGGAACAACGAAATTCCAGACGTTTGTTCCGATCGCTCCAAGACCTTCGCCATACACGAGATACGCTGATCATTTTTTCTATCGTATCAGTCGTTGCGTACTATAAAGTGTATCCTCTACAGCCGATAGACAAATTAAAAATAAATAAGTATATAAATAATAAATAAATAAACAAACAAACTTGCCAAACATCGCAAAATGCTTCAACATTCGATATTAACTGTTTGCACTCCTATGTCGAGTGTGACTCGATATCAGTTTTTTATCCCAGGAGCTCCTATATCGAGAGTCCCACTCGACATTCTTTCAGTTCCACCTTTTTTTCTGTGAAACGTGCGAAAGAAAAGCAGGATTGCATTATGGAAATTGTTTCAAGATACACTATACATTTAAAAATTACAAAATACAACAATAGTGTGAATAAAACTGGTTTTTAAATGAATTTGTTTCCTCCTTTATTTATTTAAATTGTCTTATCTTTTAGTTGAAGTAAATTTCAAATAAAACACTTAAAAGCGTTGCGAGCTGCTGGTAACGAAATTGAAATAAAATCCCGAGTACCAAGGGTTAACCAACCCTTTTGTACGTGACGCGTGTCTTACAATTAGCGTAAAATGACTTTATATACAAATTTACTTACAAAAACATTATATTCTAATAATTTATCTACATTTACATCTTTGAAGACATGATTTTGTAATATTAATTTCTGTATTTTTTTTCTATGATAATTTATAAAGCATTCACCAAGATGCATTCTCGAATATAATTGATCTCATTTTTCAACAGTTCAAAATCAAGCTCATCTTCGTTTCGGTTAATTTCACTTCCGAACGCCATTTCTTTTAGGGCTTCTAAACTATAATACTTTTGTCATGATCGTCGAATTCGAACTAACGTTGAAGACGTTGTCAGAACCATAATTTCGAAGGGATATGGCATTAAATATTTTATCTCCGTTTTAGAGTCTAACACTTTACATACATTTGCTAACAAACAACGCAAAGAGCTAAAGAACCAATTTACGAACCAATATTGTACTCTCATCAATTGGAGATGTCGAAATCTAACACAATCAGGGAATTTTATTTTGTTTTTTATGTATTCAAACTCAAGATAATTTTGTATCAAGAGTACTTGTACCAATACCAGTCAAAATGACTGGTACTTTTCAAAGTGTAAAAGGGTCCTGCAATCTGTTTATCGAATCCCAATTAACCAGTTTCCTCGTTTTGTACAACTTTTTTCAAATTTCTACTAAATACAATTTTATAAATGTGTCAACCCTCGTTTAGGGATGATGGTCGCAGATGAATTAACAATACCAAAAATGTACTACATAACATGGAATTCCTTCTGTAAGAAGGTAATAAATCAATTACGTACTTTTTAAAGACCAGTCATTTTGACTGGTTTTGGTAGAAATAACTTTGTGTTAACTATCTTGTTGTTCTAGTGCTAAACTGTCTGATTAGAAGGGTGGATGCATCGTGCGGTTCTGCTGGATCCAACGAACGAGCTGTGTTCTTCGTTCGAGCGAAAGCAGAAGGAAGAAACGCGTCGCAAAGTAATAGCTCGTTCAAGGGTTAGGAGACCGCCGAGGTCTGGTAACGAGGAGAAACTATAGGTGGTCGAGGTGACTGCTTATGAGCATAGTTACCGCGAGGTACAGTTATCGTGAACGTGGGCGATAGTTATGGGCAGCGCGCGCGTGCAATTATGCAAATAGCCGGGACAAATGTCAGTGTGTGTTTACGTCGGAACGTGGCGGTTGGTAGTCACATTGGAGGTTTGCTTACGCGAAAAAATTAGACGTCGCCTGCCTCCCTGTTAATCGACTCCCGTTTAATTACCGCGTCGGCCGATTATATTGAATTACGACCACCGCAGCGAGAGCGACAGCGTAAACGGATTATCTCGCAATTATCCGAATACCGTTTACACCGATGTCTAATTACATCGAGTCATCGCTTCGAGCGCTCTTGCCCGTCTTTTTCCAATTTATTGTTGTTATTATTAGCAGCGAGTCGCCTGTCGAATAAATTTCAGCTCAACAACGCGTAATTAGCCGATAATCGCGCGTACTTTACGTTGGCAAAGTTTCAAACGACGGACCAGGCATCTCGGAGACTGAAAACCAGTCGAGACTTCCCTTGTCGTTTACGCGTCGCTTCGTCGATCAATCGTTACACGCGAGCATGGAATTACAAGCAGCGCATACGTATCGCGGTTTATATCGCGTAAACGAAGACGTATCGCGTGTAACGCTGTTGTAACAATGTGTAGTACGTAATTCATTTCCTACCCCTCTACCATCTCCTCTACTTTTTATAGCCTCTATTCATCCTGTTTTTTCTTTCTCCCAATTTTAATTCCATCTCTTTTCATTATTAAAATCTCGCCAGCGTGCCAGCGTGCTGCACGCATTGTACACACTTTCTGTTTCTACTCCAATGGCAATTCCCTTCCGTATACGAGATAAATAAATATCATATATATGCAAAAAAATTGATACGCGCGTAATTCGTTCCCGAAATTCTCTGGAACGATCACGAGCGGTATTTCGGTATTCCATAAAGTTTCTATAAAGCACCGGGTCCATCCTCCGCACCTTCTCCGCTTGCAAACTTCAAACTCTAAAGCTTCCTCGACCAACTACCGCGTGTTGGATATCCATGTTTATCAAGCGACTTACACCGTCGGGTAATGTTCTTCGGTAGCGAAGATTTACGGAGCAAACGGTTATGGAATATCCACGAATCGCTCATCTATTCGCCGGATGCCGCAGAGCTCCGAGGAACGTGGCAAGTTGGCGAATACTTTCCTCGGATTTGACACGGTACGAACAGATCCAGAAACTAGGTAGATTTCTCCGATGTGAAATGTAACGGGGACGCGCGGCGTTCGAGCACTGGCGATCGAAAAGTCGCGTTAGATTCGCGACGCTAAAATTACTACGATTCAACGAATTCGTGTTCCAGGATTTTTGCAGCAGAAACGGCAAGAGATCGAATTTTCTCTCGCGACGATTTAATAACGCGCGATGATCGTTCGTTCGCTCGACAAGCCGGATTAGCCGTGCAATTTCTGTGACGCGCTCGCGCTACAATTACCGCGGTTGGAAAATTTATCGTCCGCGGGAATTTCATTGCAGCGGTTGGTAAATTTATTTCGGGCGGTGAACGCTGCACGACGAATGGCACGCGCTATCCTCTCGAATCTCATCACCTGGTCCAGTATTTTCTTCCTCCTGAAATTCGACGGACATGTCCGTAACGTAAACTTTTCTACCTTCTCCGAAACGCGTTTCTCTCGAGTAACGAACGATACGTAAGCGCGAATCGGCGAATCATTTCCGCGAACGTAATCCGACTCGAGAGTTTCATTGTATTCGCGCCCTTGTATTTTCATCGGTCACCCGATCGTTGACAAACGATCCGATATTTTCGTCGGTTCGATCGGATCGAATGGAGTTGGATTGGCGCTCGTTAAGAATGGAAAGCGAAGACCGAGCGGGATACGGACTCGGCACGAGATTAACCGGTGCGAAAGTCTTAACGGAGCGATAAATCTCGATCCCAAGTCCGGATCGTGACTAATAAATTCTAATCGCGTTTCGTATATAGATTGATGAACGCGGTATTCGATGTTCGGGCCGATGCAACGCTCGAACAACGTCTCGCGACGAAAATTCTCTTGGCATGCGTGCAAACTATAAATCGCTTTACGAGCGGCTCGATGCGATCTCGTTTGGCCGTAAACAGTCGTTTGCCAGGACAGACTGGCCGGAGACAACGAATACGAACAGCACCCAGTTACGCCGGCTTTCCTTCTACGCCACCGAGGAATCGTTAACGTTGCGAGAGCAGGTCGCCACTCCGTAATTCCGTTTCTCCTGTCCGCTCAGCCACCACGACAGCTTATTCCTCTCTTTGTTGGAGGTAAACGATTTCGGAGAGCGTAACCACCTGGGGACGCGCTTTAATTCCATCTCTCGCATATCCAACGGTTCTTCCGCGATCTCGATACTCTGAATATCTTGCCCGCTTGGTTTCGTGGCCGATGCGAATGATCGGTAACGCGCCGGGACTGGAAATCGCACGGAAGGCGAGCAGATTTTCATTACGCTGCGCCAGTAAAATATGTGGTTCGAACGAAGGAAGAATGGGCGACGCGACTGTAGTCATCAACCCCCCTGGAGCCTGCACGTCACGGGTAGTGGGATAAAACGAGTTTCCTCGAGTTTCCTCTCGTCTCGGCGTCGCATCTCCGACCCTTCCGCCGCCCCTTTCTTGTTCCTGTGTTTCACCCTGGGGGAGATACCGGTGACAGCAACAGCCTGTCTCGTGAGATTGGATTCTCGATGACGCGACGATGAAGTTGCGGAAGACGAGACTGTGGTCGAAGGAAACGAGCGAGGGTCGCGAGATCCCGGTGTTATACGCGTTCAACGCAGACAGCACGGCGTAAACGTGCTGAGAGACGCGTAAGTGCCAGACGATGCGTCGAACGATTTTTGAAGAAACCTCGTGCGTTCTACCTGCCACTAAACGAGAGAAAAAGAGGCAAATAGAGGGAAAATTAAATGCGAGATTCGTCGTTAAAAGATATCCGCTCTCTGGTTTACGCTGCGATACCCTTCGACAAACGAACAGCATTCGTCGGGACATCTGCAATAATTAATCAAAGAGAATGCCAGAACAGAGGAAAATACATTACGCGGAAGGACCACCGTGTATCGTGTAAACACCGTTGGATCTCGCATTCCGAGAACAAACGCGCGTAGCTGCTTCGTCCTCGTGGGAATCTAATCTTATTATTAGCTAATTTGATGGAGCATAAAGTAAGCAAACGCGAACTCTTCGGATTCAGGATGCAGAATAGACGGAACGCGAGGCACGGCCCGCTTCTTTTCGTTCTTAGTTATTTATTTCTTTGTTTCGTATACAAGAGAAAATTCCCATTAAAGTAGGAGCAGTGTATAATGCATAAAGAACGACAACGCAATAACAAGAAATGTATAAAAGAAATAAAAATGACAGATAAAGGGTCGTAAAAAGTGGCAGATGAGAAAAAATAGAGAGGAGAAGGAAGGGGCGTGCTCTACGAGTTTTACGAGATTGTTGTAAATTTCCGAATTGAATATACCGGAAGAAAGAAACTCGAATCTGATTGGATGCAACGTTACCGTGAAAGGTCGGTTAGGGGCTACAGAACTAAGAAGCGAAAATCGTCTGCGCGATCTAGCGACCTATGATCGCGCCTCGTCGATCTTTCGTTCTCGCGAGAGGCCGAGCGCGTATTCGAACGACCTCGACGGGTCTCTGCTCGATGATCGAGCGACCTTGAGCGTCATCGATATAAAACGTTGACGACCTCGCGTTAATTATGTTTGTACAGCGTCAAATGGATTTCGCTGTACTCTCCGTGGCTGAACTTGCCTCGGCTTACGTAGCTCGAAAGGAGCGTGCTTCGCGCTTCACGCGAATTAGTTTGGAAAAGACAGCGGCAGAGGGAAAAATCCATAGTCGATAGACGTGTTTCGGTGTTTGGCATGCGAATCACGTTTGTGCGGGGGCAAAAGTCGTGGCTCGAGAGGTGAGAAATTTAACGGGGAACTGAACGCATTGAAATTTTCAACGAATCAAACTGAAACGAGTTCGTGCGTCATTCGATGAGGCAACAGGAAGAGAAAGCGTCGCAAAAAGGATGAAAAAAGGAAGGCGCGCGTGGGTGTTTGGGATGCCGTGGAGCGGAGGCAAATAAGAAAGAGACAAGAAGAAAGACGGAGAGCAGGGCGAAGGTCTACGGTTCGAACAAATGCAATGGGAAATTTGCATTTGCGGGTCACGCCGCGGTGAGAACGAGTCACGAGGAGAGAGGCGTGCAAGGGGAAGAAAAATAAACGGAGCGAAGGGAGGCGAAGAAGAAGCGTCGAGTCTGCATTCTTCTTACCTCTGCATACGCTGCTCTTGATAAAAGCTACAGGATTTTTCTTACGTCCCTTTTTCATTTACCAGAGGCAAGGGTGAAAAAGGTGGCCTCGACGCCGACACGATGAATTTGTCGCGCATTCAGACGTCAGATTTTAACTCGAAACATTGCGCGATCGAGATTCCCTAGCGACCGTTTTTCGTGATATCGCAGGTAGCGCTGGTCGACCCGTCGAGAACAATCGCCGAGCTTTCACTCGGAACGTATCGATTCGAAAGGTCGTGTGGTGCCAGGATTTCCATCGATTTTCCTTGCCTCGAATCCGCTGGAAAACTCGTCGATAGTCGAACAAACTTGCTAATTCGTTATGTAGTCGGCGGAAACGCTGGCGATAAATTTTGCCCGAACGAGCGTTTCGGCGAATTCTCGATCGGATTATTCCGATCGAATAGGTCAAAATTAAAATTCAAAGGCAAAGGGAAACGAAAGCCAATTCCATCGTTGAACATCGTTGGAATAATTACGAGACGATAGAGAAAATAATATTCACTCGTACGATCTCCGATAACACCTACGCTCAACTTGGTTTCAGGGACGTAAGAACGCGCGATAGCAGCCTCGAATGGTCGTGGCAAGGACGTAAAAAGGTTCCGGCGTGTACGCACACGCGTGCACGACGCTCGAGGTACGACCGCGGACGACTATCAATCTTCGGCGGCGACTATTCGTAAGAAACGCGACGCAGGTAAAGGCGAGTTCGCACCGATGCGACAGGGTTAACCCGATTCATCGCGGGTCGCAAATACGACGCTTCGAGTGTTTCTCGTGCTTGTAGCGAATTCAAGGTAAACGCTGGCATCGGAACACGCGCGATCCCCGCGTCTCAGGCTAAGAATGGAGAATCGGATGCGCGAAATTGGTCCGTCCAACCCGCCGCTCGTAGTTCGAACACGTAACTCGTTTCCGGTCGACTTTTTTCTCTCGCTCGTTTCCTTTTTTCTATTTCTCTTTTTCTTCTTCTCGTTTTCAAGCGACTCCCTCGCGGCTTCTACCGCTTAGTTGCAAGCTCGCTTTTGTCTCGATCACGGTAGTTGCCTTTTGTAGAGGCGTTCCGCGTAGCTTATTTTCTCGAGCCGTCATGCCTCCTTCCCTCCTTTCGCGCGGCGGACGAACAATTTCGCCTAGCGAGGCTCCGTCGATGCCCCTCGAAGCAACAAGTACTTCAACAACTTTCGCGAAAGGCAGGAAATTTTCAGCCGATGCCTTTGTGGTTGTTCGTTGTTTCGTAACAGAAATAACCGCCGCAGCTCCGGCTCTTTCTTTGTTGTACCTATAGATTTTTCGGCCGGCCGCTTCAACGAAACCGCGCCAACAATCGTCGGTATTTCGCACTTCGCAAGATTCGAATTCCGTGCGAAGTTTCGGGAACGGGCGCGATCGATGCGGTTACGCAAAACTCGAGGAGACGGTGCGCGATCGAAACAACGTCGAACCATGTAACACGGGGACGAACAGCAACGCGCAAACGGGAACTGACGTAACTCGCGTTCGATCCAGTCGTTCCCGTTAAATTACACCTTCTCCTGGTTCGCTACATCGGTACTACATACAACGGACTCGTCGACACAAGGTACGAGTACCGATAGTCCGGATTACCGGGACAGGATTCGCCCTATAAGTAATCTTGTCCGGGAGTAACAGTGCGTTGTGTCGTGCAAGTGCGTGCCTTTAAGAGCGACCGTTCTGATGGTTTATTCAAGAAGAATACGCGCGCTTATTGCAGTCGCGTTTTGACGGAAATAGAAAGCCAGCTTCGACGAATGATTATGCGCGTCGATACGAGTCCGTTGCTCGACATTGCGTGTTTTGTAAAGCGAAAGAGTCGAGGAAACCCACGTTCCGTCCAACGGTTTATGGTAAGCGTAGAGCGAACTTTAGTCAAATTTGGAGATTAAAATGTAACCGAGCATTCGTTCGCCGTTTGGTGTTCTCTCTGCTTGAATCGGAAATCCAACTTGCAAGTGGTGAACCACCGAGCTGTAAGATGCTCGATCCGATCTCTGAGAACATTCGTTGGCGTTCGTTCGAAGGCGCAGAGAACTCTTGGAGCATTCGCATGATTTTTTATTACGACGAGCAGTCGCTAAATGGCGAACGTATGTCGGTTTACTATTTCGTCTCGAAAGTTTACGAAAGTCGGGAAAGTTCAAGCGTTCGGCCGTTTGCGCTAAACGACGTACGATAAACTTTCCACCGATTATCTCGGAAACTCGTTGGCGCTAATAAATTAACGACGGTGCATCGAGTCGTTCCGAGAGCTAAGCGGCAGAAGTGTTCGCGACGCGGCGCGGTGAAAAGTTACAAGAACCACGGAACGCTATTATCCTCTCGACGCGACCAGGCGTTTTCCGTGGGAAAAAAAAGTACGATCCGGTCGGTTCGCGGTCGTATCTCGGACGCTCGACGATTTATACCTGTCCGAGGTTAGCTCCGAGATAGAGATACGAAACTCGAGGCAACTGATTTTAATAGAAGCAGGCCGGTCTCGGTGGAAAACAAAAGGAAAGATACTGCAAGCCGCGCTCTTTACAGCCGGACTGGTATACGCGATGATCTCATCCGGATAACCATCTTGAAAAACGCATCCGGTCTACCTTTTTTGAAACTAATATCATCTCGCCAGAGAGGAAAGAAGCGGAGAGAGCTTGGAAACCGAAACGCGATCTTACCTCGATTGTTTCGAGGTTGGGCTCGATTCCCATGAGCGAATTAGTCGGCCTCGATTTTTATCGAGCAAAATCCGACGTGTCGCGGATAACGAAGCTTCTGTCGTCGTCGTCGCGAAACTTGCTCGTCGATCGACCATATTCCGTCGACGACGACATGGCGACTCGATGGTGTTTTGCTTTTGCCTCGTTGTCGGGTCGCTGTCTCGTTTTCCCTGACGATGACTAATACACGTTTTCGAGAGCGTTCGTGCTTTCTCTCGGTCTCGAGCGAAACGAGAAGAAGAAAAGCAGAGAGAGAGAGAGAGAGAGAGAGAGAGAGGGGTGGGGGGAAAGACACTAGACAGGGCGAGATCGCGGTAAACTCGCGCCTGCTCCACTCTACAGAGGCTCTGAGATCCTTGATCCAGTTGGTGGAGAATCAACGACGGAGTCAGGGGTTTTACCGAGGTACAAAGCTCGCGACGCCATATCGAACGTACAAGTTGCGAACCTTTGAGAAATCCTTGCGGATGGATAAAGTGCCAAAGATAATAAAGCGAATGGTGTCGAGTCTGAAAGGAATTTTGTCTCAGAGTTCTCGCTATGCTTCCAACGTTATTTTCTCTGGTATGGTAGCCGATAGAGGAAAGGCCAAAGGAAAGGAGAGAGAGAGAGAGAGAGAGGAACCCAAAAAATCGAAGGTTTCGATCGGCGAACGAGAGAAAAAGAAAGGTGAAATCGATACGGCGTTTATTATCGGGTGCACGCCCATCGAGGTCCGCCGCTGCATAGGCCGTCGATGCAACAATTACCGTCGAAAAGCCCGTGGCTCTCCACCGAGCATTAGGTTCCTCGACTCGCTTGGCCAATTGCCGTTCTCCGTTCGCGGAATAATCAGCCAAGGTAGATCGCAGCCCGGAGAGCCAGCCGGTGAATAGCAGTTATGAGTTGCCTTTGTTCCAACTTGCCGATCCACTCTCTCGCTCGCGTCTTGTCCTCTCTTCTCTTCTCTTCTCTTCTCTTTTCTTCTCTTCTCTTCTCTTCTCTTCTCTTCTCTTCTCTTCTCTTCTCTTCTCTTCTCTTCTCTTCTCTTCCCAGGTTCGACCTTCTCCACGATACTGCTCGCTTCTTTTTGCTCCGAGCACGGAACACAGCTCTGGCCGGTCCGGCACAGCATAGTACCGCACGAACCAGGAATCGCTGGTAGTTGGTGATTTCATGGATCGCATATCCGATTATCGACAAACATTGTTGGAAACGTTGGGCCAAATCGAGTTAGCGATACCGACGGTACGGATATAATATCGTCTCGATACTTGTCTCGAGTTTGCCGTGCTTCCAAGGATGTTATTAGTTTATGGCCGGAGAAATTCCAAACCTAATCACGATTAGAATCTGCTCTGCCCTCGGTTCTTCTCGCAATTAACTTAATGCTATCTCATCTTTCAAATTTTCCTTAATTATTATCCTATATTACGTTGGTCGAAGGATCGTTCGTACCGATCTCCAACTATCTTCGAAAACACAGGTTAACGACAAAGGCTAACGAGCACGACACAGCAGAAACGTGTATAACGTACGATACGGTGAATCGTGGTTGTCTTCGATCTGGCTACGTAGCGTATGTAACAAAACGCAGTTTCTTCGTTTCTCTCTTAAACTCTGTCTTCTCTTACGCACCGATCGAACGATCGCTTCGAGTGCTGTTAACGTTTCATCGAAATCGGGAATTACGAGGACGCGGCGCATCGATGAAAAGAAGACGAGCTCGTGCGGTATATTTTTACGAAGCATGCGTGGACGTGCAACGCGTGTAAAATCGTGGAGACGAACGCGCGCGCGAACCGGTGTGCCCACCTACGGCCTCCTCCTACAGGAAACGGCATTATTCCGTTCGGGACATCCGGTCACGCTTTTTATAGACAGGTGCTTATCCCCTTCTTCGTCGAATACACCTACGCGGAGCGAACTCGAGAGTCGTTTCGAGTCTCTCGAATTAACGTTTCGCGTTTCAAGCGTACCCACCTTGGCGCGTTAAAGCGGCGGCAACAAAAGCGATCGGTACTCTTCCGTATTTAGACAAAGCCAAATGGATTTTCCGTGTTCGATCAATGTCCAAATGTTCAAATATCCGACGTATCCGAATTTTTAAGCGGAATCGGTCGATCAAGGCCACGGTTGCAGTGGATGCATATTCGCACGATCGGATGTTTTCACGAACTCGATACGTGGATGCAATCAAATATACATATATATATGTCGGAGATGAAATCTTTTGGAATTTTCAGGAGGACCCCGATACCTTAGTCTAGACTTTTCGTTATAGCTGTACCTAAATAATAGAACTTAAAAGTAGTCGTTTATGATTCAATTCGATTATGTTTGCCCGAGATTTGTGACAGTGGGCTTGGGCTCGAAGTGACACAACGGGTCGCTGAACGTAGTCACGGTCACGGGATGGACGTCTTTACCTAACGGAGGTATAGAGTAATTGTATAGCTCTCCTTAAAACCCGAGGGGTACAGAGAGGTACGGAGAAGAGTATAAAAGCGCAGTTCCACTTGGACTGTGGACAAGTTGAGTTACACTTGAATCGTGGACCAATAAGTTCAGTTCGACTTAGACTTTGGAAGAAAACGCATTTGCTATCCCGTTGGCCGTGGATTCTTTGTTGAACCTAAGATCATTCTCATTAGCATCTCGAGTATCTAATCGCTACTAATCCTATTTGTACCAGTAAATATCATCCATATTGTATAACAACAATGGCTAATCCAAATGAAGATTCGTTACACGCCCCTAATCCCAATGAGAACTCGACATATATATGTTGAGAATTATGGATCTTAATCGCCGAAATAAATGTATAGAAACACTTGGATTACAGTCAGAATTGATATCAAAATAGTTTCAAATTTATTTGATGCGTGATTTACAAGATATATTTGTCGATACACATTTGCTCGCGTCTCAGCACTCTCTTTGTCTCGCCATATTCTTTACCACACTACCAACGGAACAGTTGCATTCTTTTGTTTTACGAGACGCTGTGCACGCACATACCGCCACACACTCAATAATACATATATAAGTACGAAGAAGAGGGAGGAAAAAAACATGAAATGTCACAGTAGAGCGAGGTTTGAGTATTTTACTCCGCTAGAAAAGCAACAACGTCTCTCTCTCTATCGTCCGAAAACATCGGTGAGAAGCACGTTGAATTTTTAACGAGGTCCGTTTCTGTTCAATTTCCGTCCACGTTCCACGGCAACGTTTAGTTTAGCCGCTGCGTTCGGTCATCGACGTAACACGTCGTCCGTTTGATCGTTTCGAGCAGATTCCGTGTTTTTCCAACGAAGAATCGATAAACAACGGCGAATATAACGAAAACACGATAAAAACGATTCTCGATTGGTTCACCAGTGTATCGAGTTTATCGGACTTGGACTGGCGAAGCCTCGTCGTTAGTCGCCGGGTGAGGATCACTCGCCCGCCACCGACTGATTCAAATTAATTGGGCTTTCAACCAATTCGGATTTATCCGGATGCCCGGCCGAACGTAAAAACGAGATTCGTTTCAGCGAGCCGTCGAATCGACGAGCATCGATCTGCCAAAGCGAAACAGGATAATTTAAATGTTTAATTTCGACTTCGTTGAAAATCAACCGACCGAAAGAAAATCCTGCGCGAGAACATAATACGAGTGGATAAATATCGCAAATTATGTACTAATACGATCGCTTCTACAAGTGTATTTGACACGATTACAGAGGTGCGATGTAAATGAGCCAAGCGCAATACCCACGTTAAACAATGTCGTCGAATTTGAGCATCAGGAAAATGCAACTGATTAAACGTTTTCGCTCGAAGAGAAAGAACGACTTCTTTGGAACTTGGCGATTTTTCTCCTCTCGTTTCCCTTCTCCTTTCTCTTCTTTCTTCTTTTGTATTTTACCTCTTTTTGCAACGATCGATTCGGCCCGTGCTTCCGTATACATTTTTTTACGATGGCTAAACCACTGCCCAATGCAGCATTTGAACTCTGATAAAGAACAACAGTATGCCATAGCGTGCACGGCATATGGACGTGGAAATCCGCATTGTTGCGAGAACCTTGTCATCGACACCTTGAAACGCTGGTCGCTTCACGAAAACAATAGACCGAATACCGCGTCTGTCGTCCAAACAGCGCGCGATCGTGGATCAAAGGAGATGCAATGGATGGAAACGCGTAAAAAATTGAAGAACTCGTTTAAATTGTAACATCGATCCTGGCGTTGCGGTCGACTGTCACCGACTCTTCCTGACGCGACGCGCCACGGCGACAGAAAAATTCCGTTTCTCATTTTACTAATGGCACCATCCGTTATACAAGGTGTGAATTAATAACCAGAAGCTCGATTTCAAGCTGCAGCGACGCGGCAATTAACTTTTGCTCGGCAAAAGCGATCTATTCTCGCGATCCTGTTCGTCGACAGCAAACGGAGCGTATTCGAAATTCCTTAACGCCAGACCTTAATTTCATGGTCGAGTGACGTCGTTTGCCGAAACTGCCGAATCATCAGTGCATTCTCGCTGCGTAAATCTGCTAGCCAGATTTTCATCGCGGCATGCAGCTTGCCCTACCACGCGCGATATACGTACTCCACTTACGTACTTCGGTTCTTACGATTCGATATTTCGGACGAGAAAGCACAGGCAAAGGGACAGCAGAAGAATAAGGGAAAGCTGGAATCGACGTCACAAATTTCTGATTCGGTTGTGCGTCCCCTTTCTCTCTCTCTCTCTCTCTCTCTCCCCCTCCTCGTAGTAAGTCAAACGGCCAGTCTCTTTATCCTCGATAAGTTGGATACAAGGGATGTGGAACGTTACAAGGCTCATCCGAGCGGAAACGAGAGAGCATTGCGAACGTTATGCCATTGTATCAGGATCACGGCAAAGTATAGGGTTCGAAGAAAAAGCTTTCGAGAGTCGGAAGTAAATACGTACGTCGTGAATCGACGAAAAGAGGCAAGTTGTTCCGCGACGAAACGAGAACCTCCATCTGGCGATCTCCCTCGACCTCTTCTCGCTTATTGCGCTTTTCGCAAATTGCGCTAAATGTTATTCGATCAAAATATACAAATCGCGTGCCGCGAATCCACCAACGCGATACTCTTCGACGCGGCGTCTCTCTTTCGTCCTTATCCTTGATAAATCCACGTCGTCTGCTTTGATTACGATGCATTGAACGCGCAACGTGGCAAAGTTGTAGCTGTATCGGACAGAAGGCGTCCCGACAGGCTTAACTTTCCTCGTTCCACGCCAGACAAAGAATCTTCCCTCGTTGAGTTTCAGTTAAACTCGCTATCAACGGAAACAAAACTTTTCCACGGCAATCGAGCAGCAGTCTTGAATCCTAGTTGGAAGATGCGCGCGGTACGCGAGGCTTCAACCGTTTCACCAGGGCCTCAAGTTGAGCTTCCGCAAAAACTCACCGCTAGACCGGTTCACCGGCATCGCCACTTATACATCTCTCCGCTAAAACACGTCTATCAACGACGTTGCTTTAAGCCTTCTTTCGCGGTGTTCCACGACGGTGAAATAGCGCCGAAACTTAACGCTAAAACTACCACACCAGTGTAAAAGGGTCCTGCAATCTGTTTATCTTAACCAGTTTCTTCGTTTTGTACAACTCCCCACGCGTTTTTCAAATTTTTACTGCGTATCATTCGATATGACGATATCAATTATCAGAAAAATTCCGGATCGACCGCCGTGATCGCTAGGTGCTAACACTAGAAATTCAACCAGTCGATAAGACCAACCAGAAAGAAAACCAGTCAAAATCACTGGTTTTAGAATTTTATAAATGTGTCAATCCTCGTTTAGGGATCATGGTCCCAGATGGATTAACAATACCAAAAACGTACTACATAACATGGAATTCCATCTGTAAGAAGGTAATAAATCAATAAATATACAAATATTCTATTATTACGTATTTTTTAAATACCAGTCATTTTGATTGTTGTTGGTAGAAATAGCTTCGGGTTAACTATCGGTAGTTCTAGTGTTAAAGAGCCACAGGACATTTTGGTCATGATCGAATGAGAAGTAAATATCGTTTTACACTCCTTGTTAATTGTTTTTACTACACACGGATTGCAGATATATCGTCGGACGACGACGTATCGACCTATCGAACGCAAAAAGAGCGTTAGGCGTTTCGTACGTATGGAACAGTGCGACTTCGCCATTTTTTCCAAATTTTGCTTTAGATCCTTATTCGAGGTTTTCATTCCATCTTTTCTATTCGCGAAATTACGTCTCTCTCTCTCTCTCTCTCTCTCTCTCTCTCTCGACAATATCATGGAGCATCGGCCGCTTATTAGCGATTGCCGATTGTTTTCACAGATAGGTACGCGTCACGTAGAAATCAAGAAAGAATTATACCGAGACGCGTACAAGCCAGCCGCGCGCTAGAAAAACTTTGAGTAGACCTCCCGAAAGCTTATCGCTGTTCGAGTACCGAGTCCTTAAGAAAGGCGAGGCAAATGTTCGCTAAGCAACGATGGTCAACAGACCGATAACCCAGGTCTGTTAATACCTGGATATCTATTCCCAGATAGCCGTTTTGTCGTCGGGTCGATATCCTCTTCCTTACTTTCGATCCCTTGTGTTTAACAAATCTTACAACGTTTCGCACACAATTGTGTCCTCGGAGATATTATTTCTGCAAGACGTTACGTTGCATTGACGACAGTTCATAATCATCAGATTATCTTGCCGTAATCTCTAAAGAAACGTTGTAAAAAAAAAATTGAGTAACGCGACACGCCGACGACTGTCGTGTTACCCAACCTCGAAAAACAAAACTACGTGATCAGCCTGTAACGAGCGTTTCATCCTGGAACCAACTGAAGCTGCGATGTTGGCCTTTGTCGTTTTTACCGAGGACATGGTCAAAGAGTTCGAACGATTATCGGCGGTCGCGATATTTTTTTGCCGGCGACGTTGCTCGAGATTGGCCGATAAAAGCGACTGGCGAACGTATAACCGGGTTAGAGCCGGTCGGGTCACCGGCCTTCGCGTAAAAGTTTACCCTCGATGTAAACGACTTACGGGAGAAGAGGCACAGACCCCAGGATCGCGTTTAAGGCTCCTCCGGTAACGATGTTTACGGCACGAAACTTGCTTTCCGTGACGGAAATTGGATTATTTCGCAGCGTGCGATTTTATTTCGCTAATGAAACACCCTCCGCTCCGCGGCCACGCGATTATTAGCTTTCCGAGCACGTCGAAGGTTCGTGATTCGAACGCGACGAAAATTCGATCGTCATCCGGGCGAATATATTTTCGGTTACGAATATGCCTGGAATGTTTATCCCGGGAACAGAACTACTAGATGAAACCAAGCGAGTACCGAGGCTCGTTCCACGAACGCTATTGGCGGCGGCGGCGGCGGCGGCGGCGGCTCTTGCATTACGGCCCCGATATTTTCGGCTTTTCGATATTTTTACGAGCTCCTTTATTGGACGTTCGTATCGTAAAGATTTCACCGACCGGGGCGATATCGTTCCACGTTTCTCGATCGTCCGGCAATCTCCGTCGCCGGGTTGATCGATGTAAACGATTTGGCGCGTCGTCGTCGTCGTCTCGTTGTCGTCGCTTTTTTCCAAGACGGAGGAACAGCAAACGCAAACGTTTCGACGCGAGCACGCGCTACGTCGATCGAGGCGACGCGCGAACAAGAAATTACGTGTTCGAGGAAATTTGGAGATGGATGGCAGCGAGGTGCGCTGCGCCAGCGTTCGTCGAAAGTTTCTCTCTCGAGAAGGTTCTCACGATGGTGATCCTGAGACGCGGCAAAAGAAATCGAAACGGAATGGAAGAGAGAAGGCGAGAGAAGGGCGAGGAAAGGGATGGAAGGCAGGCAAGCGGCCCTTTCAGGCCTGCGGCGTTCCTCCTTTTTCTCTTCTCGGTTGGTCTTGGCAGGGCTGCCTGCTTCGGGCTTCGGGGGTTCGAGACATTCTTCGACTGCGTTTTACCTGACTCTCGAAACGCGCCGATACCGGGCTACCTTTCGGGTATACGGCAAATGCAGCACAGAGCGAAGCAGGAACGGCATCGGAGCGATCGTCGAAAAACAAAGCAAGTCGAACTGGAGAGGACGAGAGGAGAATCAGGGAAAGAGAGAGAGTCAGAGACAAGAGGAACGACGAGCAGAGATTAAAGAGGAAGGGCGGTGGGCCGGGCGAAGGGACAAGAAGAAAGAGAATGGGAAAGGGAGGGGAGAAGACGGACGAAGGATAATAAGCGACTGCGGTACTATTCTCATTGCTGTTCTCTGCGTGAGAGCACGCGTACTTGACACATGTGAGCGTACATATGCCCACTGCGTAGCCCTGCTGTTTCTCGTTCTTGTATACGAGAAGAAATTGAGCGAGAGAGCGAGCCTAAACCTGGAATCTAGATCTCCGGCTCTGGCAGACCATCGAGGCGACGCGTTCTTGGAAACGACGCCGTTCGTACGCGTTTCGCAATCGGCGCAACAGACCAATTGCGTGTCGTTTATTCACGTCGCTGCGATGAAGAGAATGTGGTACGCTTTACGCAACGTTGCCGGGATGGACGATTATTTGGCGAAAAGTTCCGGGAAATCTCGTGCAAACTTCGCCGCTATTTTCTCGTTAACCGGCCGTTATTTTATATCCTTCCGGCAAAGCCGCTAAACCCGAGAGGAACTATCGAACGCGCGCCCCGTTCCACAATTTTGCCTATCGTTGCAAAGCTGAAGCTGGTCGAAAATTCTTGGAAAATTTTGCGAGATACGGCGCACACTGCAAACAGCGGCCAGATTTCGGGTGTTTCGAAGCTCTCAGACTTCAAGCGGCTTATCGAGGACGCGGCGCGTGCGTAACATTCATGGTACGAGACGAAAGGAGAAGAGCGAGACGATTATATTTGAAATTACTTGGAACGAAGAGGAAGGAAAGAGAAGACGCCAAGATTTTTGTCAAAAGAGCTAGTCGCCGTGCGTTTTCCACCACGCTGGATGCACCCCGTGTTCTCGGTTTACTCGGCGCACCGTGTTTTTCTGCGGCTGCCGCGAGGATCCAGCCGAGGCCAGTTTCAAGCTCGAGATTCGTACGCGTCGAGGAAGCGAACTCCCCCTCGAAAAAGGGAAAGAACAAACGAAATAAGTGGCTCCGATCTCCGAGCACGAATTACCTTTCGAGGTTTGCTGGCGTTCGGATGAAGAGAGCTCGACGACGACCACCTCTGAATCAAACGAATAAAGAAAAAAGCAAAGAGACGGAGACGGAGAGACGTGAGATAGGAACGTCGCTACTCCCTCCTCTCTTGGCCCGTTGCTGCCATTTCGTTCCCGATTCTGGCCAATTTCGCCGGTTTTTCGAACCGATCGAGCGAAACTGGCGTGCCGCAATGAATACGCTTTTGCTTGTTCTTCTCCTCGAACTCGCTCGTTTTATCTCTTTATTCGCCTTCTATCCCTTCTTGACCTTGCCACGACTTTCGACGATAATCCGTGAAAAAAACCCCTTGAAAGCTACGGCACACGGGCTTGTCCAACTATGACGAATACATTTATGTTCGCGTCGAATCGTTAAGCCTTTAGCTACCGAGCACCGTCGTAGTGGCTTCGCGCTAAATCATTTTTTGAACAAAACGCCATTATTTATCATTATTATTATTATTTATTTATCGGTCCATTCGACGTTTTTTATTTGCATAACATAGTTTGCATACGCGGCTAATACTTCTTTCGGAATCATTTTTCCGAACGGCGATATTATGCTGACTCCTTCGAAGACAAAGATTCTTTATATTTTCAGACAACCCTAATAATTTTGCAACTAATAATTGTCTAAATATTCCAATATTTACGTGCTTCCTTGTTGCAATTTTGTAAACCGTCAAAGCGTTTACAACAGAAATTCCCAGAAGGAGTTGAAGAACGCCAAGTTTTCTGTACCATTTGATTCCTTTTCTAATTGTGGTGGCATAAGAAACCGTTCGATCGGAATAGTCTATATCACACTTTCCTCCATTATATTCGACAACAGCTAGTGATTTCAATATTGCGAACAAACGTTACGAGAGATCAATCTTGAGGCCACCACTTGAGCGACTCGCATTACTAAAATATCGATGAGAGCACCTAGCAGAGAACGCTTGGTACTGCTGCACGCGTGGCCTGACGGAGATTTCTTTGAAAACACGCGTGGCAGTGAACGTGTTAGAGAAGAAATTAAAAAAGAATGTCGGCAATCTTTCTCCTCTCTTCAAGCCCGATCATATTCAATTTACGAAGTATGAGATCATAATTATGATCGCGACTACAGTCTATATATAGCGATTCACTCGTTTGCTTGCTTCGAAGGTTGACAACATTTTTATTTACAACTCGTTCAAACATTTCGGCAGTGCGGTTCACGGCTGGCTCGTGCAGTCGTAGCTAGAGCGTCGATTCTGCCGAACGCATCGAACCAAATCGGTGGTCGATCGATCCAACGACGCCTCAATTTCGCTACTACTAATCCGTCGAACGTTGTGATCTTTATTTTGATAAAACCAAAGTGGATCACACGTAATTCGATAAAATAATAGAAAACGAAAAATGCTGCGTATCTATTATTTGCTTATAAAACGAAAGAAACTTTTCGGACGACCTAATGCATCCTCAGGCCTTTTATTAACAATAAAATGGCGCGACAAGAGGCTAACGTATATGTTGTCCTCTTTCCACAATGAAGAATTTGTTGACACGAAACGTCGTTATCGCAGGCAAAAAATGATTCAAAAACCGAAGAGTGTTGTCGATTACAATCGATTGATGGGAACTGTGAGGCGAATCGCGATACCAGTGCCAGATTTGCGATGTTGGCCTATGTGTAAACACCATGTTTCGAAAAATACCACACGCAATACCATTATTAAAAGCTATTAGTATCGTACAATTATATTACACTATGTCATATTATTATATTCTGTAACGTTATTTGTTTCCAAATTGTAATTAAAAGTGAGCGTGTTAAGAGGTTACAAATACTCTGTTTTGAGGAAAGTTTGTTTCTTCGAATAGCACCGTCAGAGCAGCTCGGTTTGCAGCGAGCCGTAAACGCGGCCGCCGACGACCTTTCTCGCGCACCGTGCACTGTTTTTGGCGCGGCGGCTCGTTCAGCGGAAGTGCCGTGACGGAGAAGCCGCCCGAAGCGAAAGGATTAATTTCGTTGTCCTCGAGTCCAAAGGATTGATCGGTGGAACTCATCGATCGAAATGCTGAATACCGTATGTATATCGCCTAAACTCGGCGCGTAAGGTTCGCAGCAACGTCGCGTCACTTTGTGTTTGCGGCGGTATTAATATCGCGAGGGAGCTCAGTCAGGTCGCCTAATGCGATACCGTAGCGTAGACAACAGGTGCTAATAACACGTACAGACACGTCCACCTAACTGTCGCTTGTCGCAGTTTACTTCCGCTAGATAGTAATCGGCTGCAACTTAATCAAGTACATAGATCGTGGTAACCGTGAGCCACGTTCTTAAACGCATTCTCTGTTGGCTGAAATCACCCGGGAACGCCTGGAAACGGGCGAGGATTCACGCCAAATTCGTACGCGGTCTCTTCGACGGGTTTCAGCAAACCTGTTCCAACGCTTGCAAACTGATCTGTTGCGTAACTTTCGCGAAAATTCGAGAAAACGTTTTCAATTAACGCAAAGGAATCGAGGAATCTCGTCACGTTCGATGATCTCAAACGGGATTACCAACTAGACTTACAGCGCCTTTCGTGCTACGTGGAGTCTTACGGCAACAATTAGCAGAATCTCGGCTTCCTTCCGTAACTTTGCCACCTTTACGTGTTTCCAAACGACCTTGCGCGTTCCAATTTCGCCGGGTCTCGACGCTACGAGAAACGCGTTGCGAACCCGTGGCACCATTCGCGAAAGAGAAATCGTTGAAAAGCAGAGCGGAGTCTCGTTTACCCAGCCACTTCCAACAACTTCGTTAAGGGATTTCGATTGCGATTAGAGTCGCGCGAATCTCAAACGGTCCTTTGTATCTTTTTACGATTTCGATAACCCGTACGTCGACCTCCTTTTAACACCTTTTTAAGCGCCACTCGAAGTAACGATATCGGTGGTGCGCGAAACCTATTAACTTTTATTCGTTTATATTTCATTATTTACGCTATTATTATTTACAATATTATCAGTATTATTTATATTATATTAGTAATATTTATCTACACTGGTATTATTTACAATACGAATATCGTGTTTACACAATTTTCTTGGCCGCAAAGATCGTGACGTGATTCCTGCATGAGTAAGAGAGCAATGCTTTGGGCGCAAAAATTACATCGAACGTTGTTTCGTCGGGTGAATCCTTGCGTAGCCCGGAATCTATTCCTCGGTCGAGGCGCCCACTACTCGCCACACAATTAGTTGGATCGCAATAATCCTAAGGAACTGTCATAAAACGAGGCTTTTTGATTTATCGTTGAGGCCGTTAAGTGGCATAAAACATCCTCGAGTCAACAGGTTTCTTATGGTTATTGCCCCATCAGGTAAAAATTGGGGAAACGTGGGTTTTCCGATGTTTCCCGAGATTCCACCCACATGTGACTGGTGGTGGGGCAATCTCTACCGAGCAAGAGTTTTCCTTCGCAACAACATCGTCGCCGGACTTTACTGGATCTACGACTACAGATCAGTCAACATATCTTGACTCGTTCATCGACTTTGGAACAGTCAACACCTCTTGAACGAGTTTCCACCCTTCAATCAATCACCTACTTAACTTATCCCTCGCGTAACGTAACTATCTTTTCTACAAAGTTGTTGGAAATATATGCTATCTTTGAACTGTTAATCAAGCATTCTACTCATCGAAACTACCTCTATTATCCTAATCGAAATAGGGGATCGATCTGTTCGTGGCGTCGATTGTCAAATCGTAACGGAAATTTACGACTCCCGTTAACGCGCTTCCTCGCGATCGCGTCTCTCCGCGACTGGTCGAATAAACAAACGTCAAAGTTCAAGCGTCGTAAGGCTTAGACGGCTTAACACTTTGACCGCCACGTTGGTCATTGATGACCGGAGCGATTCAACTTCTTACAACTGTAAAAATTGTATGAAAATTGACAGTTGGGGCATTTTGAATATAGCTGATAAATAGAAGACACTTTGATACGAAAAGTGCCCCATTGAACGATTAAACATTTTTATTAGAACATCAATAAAAAAAAAAAAAAAAAAAAAATGAGGACAAATATTGCATCTAACGGTGTACTGTGTTAAAACACCTTAAACATAAATGTGGCTCGTCGATACAATCTGGACCATAGGTGGTCACCTTTTCGGTCCGATTCTTAGCAATTTTTGATCCCAACTGTTCAACATTTCTTCTTATAGCACTCTGTGCAAAATTTTCGTGCCGGATACGCTTGCCCTTCTTTCTTCTCCATTTCGTGTGGCAATCTTTGTCGAATAAGTGTATTCGACGGCTCTGGTGAACGGCACTGTGTAAGGTGCGTTGCGAGTGCATTCTAAAATCTGATACCTTGATTTCTGTTTTTGTTGCTCGTTTATGGAGTGTCACAGCGTTTGAAATTGATGTATTTAACAATAACTCTAAAGCTAATTTTATATACCATTTGAGGGTTCCTCTATGTGGTGTAGAATATGCTATCATTCGATCTGATAAATCTATAGCACATTTTCCTCTGTTGTAGTCTACCATTACCATTGGTTTATCGCAAACATAATTTTTTTTTTTTACCTCTACCATTTCAGTCGAAATCGTAAAAATGTCACGCTTATCTCTTCACCTTACTATTATATATAGAATAAGCAAATACCGTTTACTAATATCTTCTACACGTTTCAACGATATATTCTGGACGTTTTGCTTACGACGAAACAACGAATGGGAATGGTTTGTTGAAATGAACGAAGCCTTGTTATAATATGTCGCTATCAACAGTTACCAAGGCGCCACGGTGGTCACCCGGTAACCACCAATGAGATAAACGGTCAATCGGAGAAGAATGTTGCCTTACATCGTCCATTTATCATTATTTTGCCATTATATGCTTTGAATAATAAAAATACTGCCGTGGCGTCCTGAGCGAAACATGTAATTTCGGCGTGGCAGTCAAAGTGTTTACCCTTTGCGGACTACCGCCGCATGTATGCGTTCTGTGTAGGCCATGAATTTGGCCGAGGAACTCACATATACGTTTGGCATAGTACCAAGAGACTCACATGCGTGTCATTTTATTTATCCTGAGGAGAATCTATACATGCCCATATGTCTAGATATCCGAGAATCAGTTCATAGTTTCGGACAGTTATTTTGAAGTGGCTGGGGTATGTCTATTTTTCTGAGCGATAATCTTATGCGTATTTACGCGTGAGTATAGTAAACTAAAGAGTATTATGTCATGAAAATTATTGACCTTCAGAAATCTTATCTTGCGTTTAACGTAAACTCGCGATGCAAGATAATGGTGGAGTCAGAACGAATTTCAATCTTTCAATGGCATTACCAGATGAATCAGAAAGCTTTTTATATATTTTATATATTTTTCTTATAATACCTTATACACGATGGCTAAAAGTTCCAGAAACAACATGTTCGATAGCGATAGTAGTGATAACGAACATTATTTTCAACCTAACAAGATAGAAGATGACGACAGTGATTCAGACAGTGGAAACGAACTCCGTTCAACAATGAATCGTCTCAGACGTTTCAATATTTCTAACAACAGTGACAATGATGGTGTACTAAATATCGATGAAAATGATACAAGCCTCGACAACGAATAACGCAAACGTTTAACCTGTATATTTTCTCAACTGCCAATAATACCTCTCGTCCACAGCGACGCTCGTTCGTTCGCAAAGGGTTAAGATATGAGAATATTCGCGTTGAACAGGAGATGCGAATAGTTCTGAAATCGTGTCGCGTTTCAATTTTCGAATATCTCGGCCCTCTGTTAGACACGGTCCTCCCACTCGCGCAGTAATCACGACGTACTATTCTTGGCTGAGAAAATTGTACAAACAGGATATGCGCTAAGTTCAACAGGAGACACGTAACAGCCTGAAACACGAGCACTTAGGCGCAAGTAACTATGTTGTATACGTTCGAAATTGTTAACGAGGTAACAGTAGCGCGGCAACCAGATAACGGAGCAGTACTCGAGACGAGCTCCAACCAGGGTACGATAGCTTGAAAAGACATTTTTATTGTTCACGTGTTGTCACATTTGTACAGCTCGACTCTTCACGCCTCGGCTTTCCCAAGGAATCACACATACACCCACATTTACTATATTTGGGGTCTGGTAACTGATCGGTAACTGATTGGAAGTAAGTGTGTATGTAACGTCGCCGCGTCTCTTTTCCGTATCTTAACTGTCGACTACTGGGTATAACGGGTTAGTTTTCAGAGACGATGGCCCAAGTCGGAAATAGGCCAGTGGTTCCGCGTTCGATCGAAGAGAGGAAGAAGAAAGACGTTGAAAATCTCGCTTCTTTCCGTGAAATGTTCGGTCGCCTAAAGGACTATTAATCATTTCGATCAGCCAACACCTTGATTCGGTGCCTTTGAGGGGTTCGCGGAAAAAGATGCGATTCCTGGTACGGGACAATGGCTGGCGAATTTATCATTCCGAGACAAGTACGGAGGAGAGAGTACGTGACGAGTGCATAATCGCGATCTCCTTTGTCCGCGTACAACGCAGAATCGTCCGACGAGCGTTTCGGCGCATGAAAATGAACGTCGTTCCACCTCCGCTTCTCTCGTCTTCCAGCCGATCTCTGTTTCCAATAGCCACGTTCTTTTGTTCGTTCGACTGTACACGCCTTTCAACGATCGACGTTTATCTTTTGTTCGTAAATATTCGTGTCTATCGCACGATAACGATATAAAATTCCATTTTTACACGATAAATTGGCGCGTGCGTGGAATCGCTCGTTGCGAGTCATCGAATCGTTGAGAATTTCACCGACTTGACGGATTTCTCTTCTCGAGCGAGTAGCGAACTTGGAGAAGCAGCGAGGCACGCGCAAGTGCACGCGTAATCAACCTTTGGACAGTCGAACTACGTGTGCGTAGCCCGTGATCACGCGCTACTCGAGTTTCCACGAATCGTTTACTCGCGTTCATTCACCGTGGCACTTTTATACTTTCCCCCCCCTTAACGATCTGACATTTCGAGACGGTGGCTGCCGCGAGTTTCGTACGCGGCCGCTCGAAAAAACACTCTGCCAAGATCGTCGTTCGCTTTGTTTACTCGAGCGTACGGCATTCCATTCGCGCGATCGATGATTCGTCAGCGTCGGCCTGTGCGTAATCGTAACAGCGGAGACCCAATTCGCATTCGTGTCGGTCTTTTCGACGCTCAACTATTCGGTGTAAAAAGGCTGACGCTCGTGACCCTCGTCCTCTATCAATCTAGGCTAACGATATATTTATATTACATCGGCATAGCAAGATCTTTCATTGTCGTTGATACACACGCGATCTAGTCACGAAAGACGCAACACCACGGCGCTCGCCTATCCGTCACACGATCAAATATATTCCGATCGAATTCCGATCGAATAATCGAATCAGCCATAATTTCGAAAGTATCTCTTTCATCCACGTATACGCGTCTATACGCGTGTAATATACAAATTCCCGAACCGTCGCAAAGGCGCCGCGAAGCTCGTGAAATTGCTCGATGGTTTCAAGTTTCCGGAAAGCAAGTTGCGCGATCATCCCACCGCGCAGATATACGTCTACCATCGCAGAACCAAACTCGTACCGTACCGAAACCAGTCGTACCTTGGAATTTCAATCATAGAGCATCGACCGATATCCATTTGCTACGGGCCGAGAGTGAAATGGATTCTGCAAGTACCGACCAGCAAACTGACGGGCAACCGTTTAGGATATCGAATTGTTTGCGTCCGGGTTAAGAGTTGCGAGACAGGAGTTCGACTACATCGTTCGAAGATTGCGGCGGGCAACGTAAACGCGAGTAAAACACGCGACTCGAAATCACCGTAGAGCACTGAGTAGTCCTCTGCTTGCTGTTCGAATTTCGAGGACGATAGGTCTTCTATCTAGTAGAGGGCGACGGCGCGTTAATAAATCGCTGGAACGAGGGATCGTTCGGCGCGGAAGCCACATTTTCTCGCAACTGCTTTCGAACATCGCGATAAAGACGACTTTCCTGCTCCTCGGAAGGGAGCCGAAAGGCCATTTACCTCAGAGTTCGTGGCTTGTCACGCGAGACTACAACCGGACTCCACGTGAAGCGTCGCCGAGATCGTTTTATTGTTTCGCTCGGTCGCGACTATATCTCGATGTTTCAGCACAGGTTTCCCGCGAGTTCTCGAAGAACCGGCAAACTCTCCGCAGCTAATGACCCTTTGAATCGCTGCTTTTCACCCGCTTTAACCCGACGAACGTAACGCGCTTTCATCAAAAACGAGCTATTTGATTGGCAACTAAGCGATTGCGGATTTTGTCATTACCATCTAATGCCAACCTAATACGTAAAACGGGACGCGTGCAGTCGCATCGGCAAAGATACCCGCCCCCCTTTCCACATACAGCAATCGCGGTTGCTTTTACGCTACATCCACGTAACACCGTTTTCGGACATGAACGACCGCCATAAATCTCGACAGACTTCCGCCTAATTAGCTGAGCTTTCCTCGAGATAGCTGCCTAATTCACCTCGTGTCGTTTTCTTCCACCTTTCCGGTTCTCGACGTTCGACGCTTGGAAATCGGCTCCTCGCTTGGCCGATTTTATTTTTTAAAAGCATCCCTGGTATATGTGGAAAGTCGGCGAGAAAATTCTGGCGAGGTACTTTTCAACTTTTTCACTTAATGATTCCACGGAAGGTGTACTTTCTGGAAACAGAATATCGAAAGCACGCCACGTTCCGCGAACAGGGAAACTCTTCTGACCGAGTTTCGCTTCTGAACGTAAACTCGGAACGCGAATAAGGTCTCTTGACTCCGCTAAAACGTGCATGCTCTAGCGAAATGCTAGATAGGTTTTCGTAACAACGTTATGCACGTTGCAACGTTAGCAACAATAACGCCATAAGCAAACTGCCTTGCCCGAATTCGATGCGCAGCAACCCTTTGCCACCGGATCAATCAAATAAATAAATCCGATTACCGACGTAGAATTTAACCAAAGAGACAAGAAGCAACGGAGGGAGAAGCTCGATCGACGTTCGACGATCGTCGTCTTCGCTCCGTTCGCATCGACGAAGCAATAGGAAAATGGGACCTGGGAATTCGCAACTTTTGAACCACGTTTTGGTCGAAAGGCGGTTCCGATATACGAGAACGAGGAGCAACGGTGTTCCGGCCGGGAAACCGGAAGAATGCGAAGCTCTCCGCAGATCCCAACTATTTACATGCTACGGACGATTTGCACGAGCTACCCTCTGCATCCGTAACTGTTCCGAACTCTGATTAGATCCGGACCCTGCTCTCTCCCGTTTGAACCCGGACAAGATTCCAAACTCCAGACTGCCTGGAATTTCCAAATTCCGGCTTGCCTTCCCTTTTTCTCGATCCCATCTGCGTGCACCCGTTCAAATTCAAAGTACCGATTAACCATGGACCTCGAACGCCGGTTACAAGGGCGATGGAATTTAGCAGTTTCGTTCGATCGGCCAACCCCCCCCCCTTCCACGCATCCGCTTCAACGAGATACGTCTGCTCTCGTTATCCTCTCCTCGCATCGTCTCAACCAAGGTAGCTTTCATTTCCTAAACGGTCGTCGATCGCGACGATCCAAAAGCGACCACCGAGCAAGCAAACATCGTTTTACCGCGGCACGTCGTTTAATTATCGAGGAACGCCTTGGTTAAAAAGGAAGTTGCATTAACGGGAACGCGAATTAGTACGCGGCGGCCACCACTTCGGTATGAAATTTAACCAAGCGGTAGAGTAAACAGAACGTAGGAAATGGTTGGTGCGGTCACAAAGGACCTTGTTTTCTCTTGCCGAACGAAATGGCAAACTGGAGGCGTGGAAAACGTCGAGCCCGATTCTTTGCCTTCTACGGATCGAATTACTCTCGCGTCGTCGATAACTCGAAAAAAGTCAAAAAGTAACTTTCGCTGAATTCCGGCAAATACGACCGCCACACACTTTTGTGATCGCATCGGCGCAATTTAGACGAGAGTTGGAAAAACTCGACAAACTGTCGACCCCACCCTCCCAATATCGAAACTCGATGCTAATTAGAGTAACAACAATCTACCACGCCAACTCCGCCTCTTGGAACGAAGAAAATTTACATAAACGAGTTCGAGGAATCGCATCGTGAAAACAATGGACAGAGTGAAACGAAGGATGACTCACGCAAACGGACCGACCATTCCCCCGCCCCTCTCTCTCTCTCTCTCTCTCTCCCCCCGCACTCGTCGCGTTTCCATCCTCCATTACCTCCAACTTTGATTTCCCTTTACCAAAACTGATATCATCTGTCTGGACTATTCGCGGACGACGCACCAATTCCGCGACCAAAATGAAATTAAGGCAGCTCTCACACCGAGATATTGAAAATACATATGCACCGATGAAAGCGTTCGCAGGACGAGTCTCGCGAGACACAGCATCGATATCGACGTTTCTCCTGTATCTTGGCAACAACACACTTTCCCTATGAAGGCGAAACGGGAAAACGAACGACGATATTCACAGGGTACGCAGCTCGCGACACGTGTACTACGAAACCTACGAAACGCGTATCTCCGTGTGAAAGCAGCCTAACGCGGATCGGCTGCCAGGACCGGAGCGGAATCTCGGCCAGCGATGTTTACTTTCACGATCATGAAAAAGAAACGAATGGACTCGGGAGGGAAAAATCGATCGCGTCTGGCACTCGACAGGCAGAAGACGTGAATAACTAACGTCAGTTCGCGCTGATCGCTATGCGCTCCAACTATTTATAGATTTCGCACTAACAGCTATGCGTAATGCGCATAGCTTCGACATATGTATGTATATGTGTGTATAGCTCGGTCGACGCGTCGCAATCAACCGGTTCCATGTTGTCTACCGGATTATGTAGCTATATTTCTTCTACGCAAATAATTCAAATTCCTCTAGCTCGGATACAGTTAACCAGATTTCAGATGTCTCGCATAACGCTTTTTTTTTCCTGGCATCGTCGAAACATTCAGATGGGAAATTTACGAAATCTTGTAATACATGAACAGAACTATCGAAGTAATTACTTCAAGAGAAACTCTACATCTTTACCTTTGTATATCTGTGACCTGGAGACCGCTGTTGCGAAAGGAATAGAATTTAGTGAAACAAAAAATGCGGAATGAGTAAATAAGTAACTAAAATAAAGTTCTAAAGCGATACTCTTTGAAAAGTTCGGCCGTGCAAAATGATCGCGACGCGATCTTTCTTTCGAAACACACGCGATTGCAATTCCCTCGTCAACGTTCTCTCTCTCTCTTTCTTCGCGAGCGAAACTTCATCGCGATTTTCGTTGGTCGGCAAACGAAAGCAACTGGACGGTGTAATACGAGGAGAAACCGGACAGCGAAGAAGTTGCGTTAGGAAACACGGGACCGACAAAGAAGAGAGCGAGAGACCCGGGCGAAGGAATAGAGAAAAAAGGGGAGGGAAGAGGCAGCCAGACATCGAGGGGCCGAGCGAGATGGAAATTTATCGCGTGTATAAGGAAGAAAGTGGTTCGACCAGCGACTCCACGTGTCTCCCCCTCCTGCAAGTTGCACCTGCGTTCCTGTCTACAGATGTATTCCCGTGTAAACGGTAACATTCATGGAACATGCAAGGCATCTCGCACACGCGCTTCTCTCCCTTTCCCTTTCCCTTCCTTCTCTCGTTACCTTTTGTCGTTCCTCTGCTTCACAGTCGTATTCGAGAACCGGACACTTTACACGCCCGTCGAGACGATACCGGAACGACATCGTATCGAAGGTAAAATGGTCCGCGAGCGCGCGATTGTCACGAGCTCAAATCCATAAGATCGGGTAGACGCAGCTCCCGAGGAAGAGGTGTATTATCGGCTTCTTCGAAGATTCTCTCTCTCTCTCTCTCTCTCTCGTCCATTGATCCCCGTGAAAACATTCCAGATGCAAATTGCATCCGCAGCCGGTCGCATTTCCCTGCCAGCGTCACCACGCCATCGTGCCATCGGCAAATATACATTTTCAGTCGATATGTAAATATGGACGCGCCGTATAGCTTCGAATTAATCGATGCGGTTTAGGAGCGATCCATCATCACCGGCCTCTACTTATTAACAACGATACTCGAAATCTATTTGGCAAAGCCGTTTTTGTCAACGACCGAACGTGGTTTTTCAAAGGCCGCGTGCTCTGTGACGCTACGACGACCGTTTCCAGGTGACGATATTTTGATCAACGAAATGATACAGCATGATATCCGATTTCGAAAAACTCGAACGTGTTCAGCCAGCAGTCGTTAAACGCAACCCAAACGCAATTTTCTGTCGGCGGAATGCGAGGCGATTTCATCGAGGCCGGATTTATATCGCCTTAACGAATTTTCCGATCGATGAGACTAACGGAGAAAGGGTTTGCAACGCTGGAAAATCTCGGATAAAAAAAAGGCAAAAAAAGAACGCCGAACGAATTTTCGCTAAAATCGCAACGAATGGGCGGCGTCTGTTATTCGTTGGCGAATGAAGAAATTAGTAAGGAAAACATAGGATTGTTTGTTCCGTTGCTTTTTAACGGTGCCGCACGGATAGGATTTTTCCTGAAAATTGTTCGTTCCAGGTGTTCTTGTTCGTGGTCGGTAGGTAATTAGCAAAGCGTGACGCATCCGCCGAGTGTTTTGTTTCGAGTAACGGTGAATCGAAACTCGTGACTCGTGATTCTCGCGAACGCAAACAGGGAAGTATCGATGGAAAAATAAACGAGATTCCCTCAAATATTTGCGGCGACGGATGTCCGTCGTTACGTCGCGACGCTTTCCATATCGAGGCCCTAACCAAATACCCCGAACCATTTACTTTCGACAAAACCGTCTCTCGTTTGCTTCTTTCAAACCATTCTCTCTCGTCTTTCTCCGCAACCTCGCCGATGAACGTTCGCATTCACCATCCAGATTTGCAAATCGCTCCTGTCTCGCTTCCAACGTGTTCGCGATTACATCTCGGGATGAGAAACACCGATGACCGATCGGAAGCGACAACAAGCCACGGAACCGAGGAAAACCGGCGACCGATCGACCTGCGGCTTGGATTTCGCGAGTTTCTTCCAAGAAAGAATGGCAAACGACGAGAAATCGGCAGTGTCGATCGGTAGAAGCGAGTCGCGGGAAAGGTACGACCTCGGCGAATGACGAAAGCGCTTCTCTTTCGCGTTTTTACCTTCCCGTTCTCCTTACGTTCTTGCAGCTCCGTCGAGCGCGTCTAGGCTCTCCGTCTACTGTACACGTTTGCGTCGAGTATTATTATAGGCGATGCCCGCGCCATAGGACACTTTCTCACGATTTCTCCGCTGTCACTGAATTTCCGAATTTTCCGTCCAAACGAGAACGCATTCTTCTCGAACTACGAGCGAAACGACGACGACGGTTCGCTACTGACTCGCTCGTCCAAGCATTCCTAAGACTCGGGGAAAATCAAACTCTCGATAGTCGAACGCTAATTTCTACTCATCAGATGGTAAATTAAAGGAAGGAAAGGAAGCAAGAAATTAGCCTTTTACTTTCAAGGATAAAAGGCGACTGGCAAAAAGCAAAGAGAAGAAAAAAGAATCGCTGATTCGCAATAATGATTGGCGCAGGTGCACCAACGATGCGACGCGAGGTTGGAAAAACCGACGATTATACCGCAGAAAATGAAAAACCTTGGAAATGATGTTATTGGATAGAAATTTGTGCAACGTAACGAGTCAGCGCGGGTCACGCAACCGGTAAATATAGTAGATATCTCGGCATCTATAAGCGAGAGGAGAGACAGTTGGACGCGAAGATAAAAATACAAAGAGCCTCGGGTTACGAAATGTTGTACAGGCATGTTGGGGTGCGTTATCGATGCTCGTTCGTCGTTGCCAGCCAGCCAGCCACGCGATTTATCGAAAATTTGAAAAGCCGTTGGAAAAAACCGTGGCGCGCGTAACGCGTTCTCCAAACAACCGTCTCGTATTTGTACAGCAAATAAAACCACGACAGCTTCCGGTATAAACTTTCCCGGCCTGGTATTTCTACGTACACGCAAAGGCATAATAACGACACATAGTAGGACACCTTTCGTGTCCCGTTAATCGAGAAGCGTGTTAAAGCGAGCCGCTTCGTTTAATCGGTCTCGCGCGGTGTAACGCGATTCTCGAATGGTCGAACGAGCAAGCTGACCGAGAATGAAATTCGAGGCTACGAGGGGGGGGGGCTCTTGTCTACGCTTTCCGAGAAGCCGCGCACTAACTTTTGACGTGCTTTTCCCCGTAACGGAGACGCAATGCGGCCGTAAATTGCGACGGATGTGCGCCAAGGTGAAGAGAAATAATTCCACGAAATCTTCCGTTCCGAGGCCTCCGCTCGATGCCGACTATGCGAATCGCGTAATCACGCGTACCTACCCACTAAAATTGGCGCAACGTGACGCTACGATTCGACGATTCGCGCGGCCGTGCCTATGCTTTTCGCAATGATACAAACGTTTCAGGAAATCGCAACGAGTGTTTCGCAAGGAGCGGTCCGTGCTGCTTTCCGACTGAAAAGTACCGCGATAAGATCTGACGATGTTTCGCAACGATTTCCCATTGTTCGACCGACCGCAGAGTTTCGCGCGATCGAATTCGACGAAAAACGTTCTCGTGACCTCGTATGAACGAACGAATGAACGAACGAACGAACCAACCTCTTTCTCTCGGCAACGTTGCTGAAGATAGAGACGGCCTTGCAGCGTGTACCTTCCACTGCGAAATGCAACCCGTTGCATTTGCATCGATAACGCCTGGAGACCGCGGCCACCGCTCGAAAGATCCCCTTTCTCGGCACCCACAACCGTACGTACACCGAGACGCTGCTGCATCTTTTGCCTTTCCTTAAATTCAATCGCATTGCCACGGCGTTCACGTGCCACGATGCACTCGGATCGTATTACACGAAACCGAGGACAGAAGAAGAGAAGAGAAGAGAAGAGAAGAGAAGAAAAGGGAAGAGGAAATTCGCCCTGGTCTCGGATTCGTCTCCTCTCGTCGCCTGCCGCCGCTTCGCTCCTCCGTTCTGCGCGCTCTCCTCCACTCGACTCGCGCTTTTCAAACTTTGAGAAAAACCGCCACGGGAAACGAAGCGGATAGACGAAGCTACGGTTTCTAGATCGAAAAACTTTTTTCGCGTTCTGCTACCGTGAAATTTAGGCTTCGCTTCCAGCGTCGTCGAAAATCCGAGGAAATACTCGACGCGCCGTTTCCACGTCGACGAACAATTTCCTCCGCGAATTTGTCAAACGCGAACACAATCGCCGTCTCTTTCTCCCATTCTTTCCAACGAACGGTACAGGTAAGTAACTGCTGCGTGTACGGTGGACGACGTTCGCCGGTTGCGATGAACGCAACGGAACGGAAGAAAGGACGAGTCCGTTGGTCCCGTGGTCGTCGACTGGAGTCCGGACCAAGCAAAAAGATCATCGAGCTATTCGTGTTTGTATTGAATGTTGCTGGAGAACCGTAATCAGCAGAGACTGGCCAGTCGTCAATTTGGTGCTATGCTTCGACCAGTCCCATACTAGGAATTACATACTCGCTCTTCGAAAATCGTCTTAACGAATTCCGTGAAGGAGCAGAGTCGAGAGAAGCCAGCAAGAATGGCGCGCGTCCCTTTGCCGATGTGAAATTACAGTTCTGTTTCTCTGGCTTGTCATTATCCGAGTCCCGAGGCCCTCCAAGCCAACGCAGACGCGTATACGTGTGCCCTCCAACTTTCCCCAGGATGCGACGTCCGTGCAATTGCGATTTCTTTTCTATCCTTCCCTCTCGTCGCCCTTCCTTTTCAAGTTTCAACCTCTCAACCATCACTTTGCCACCTTCTCTTACGAATCTTGGAAAAATCCTAGCTACGAGTTTCGATCCGGATTCGCAAATAACGACGAGGAGGAAAGCTTGAACGCTGATGCATGAAACGAAAGAAAGGGCAACACCCTTGTCCATGGTCACGATTGCAAACTCTCGAAACGTTACTACACGAAGAATAGCTGTAACGGTCGAAAGGGGAAACGCGCCTCGACTGAAACATAAATGCACGCAAACTATCGCGTGACGATGAGAAACACACGAAAAGGAGACGTCTCTGACAATTGGGAAACGACTTTCCGCAAAACGATTACCGACTTCCGTTACATCGGAAGCGTATCCCCGGTGCCACTCGCGACCGGTCCTCGTTCGCGTTCCGCACGCTATCGTCATTATTATACATGGATACATGGTAACTGTATGCGTGCCGTTCGAACGGAACGAAACGACCACCGGTAAAAAAAAACACGCTTACGACCATAGAGTGGATGACTTTTCGTTACGTTGCTCGTCTCTGCTCGCAACGGTACGCGTTACCGCCGTTGTCGTTACCCGTCGCTCGGCGATACTCGAAAATTCGCGGACACCAGCAACCGGCAATTACCGTTGCTGAAATTTCGTCGCAGCGCGTCGAGACCGTGCGTGGAAAAATCGAATTTGCCTGGGCCAGCGCGCAATGGTCGTTCGTAATGTCCGTTAAGCCGACTTTTTCGCGCACTGCCTCGGTTATAGTCGAATATTTCAAGCATAAATTCAAATAAACCGTCTCTGCCGATGGTCCTCCGTACGACTCGCCGGCCACTCGACGGATACGTATATGTATAAAATTGGTTTGACGAGAAACGTGGCGCATTAAGGTGGTGGCGACACGCGCGTCGTGTCGGTCAGTGGTTCGAACGACGCGCCGCGAGATGCGCGAATCGCATGGCCAGTGGCACCATCTTCCTCGCGAATTGCTCGTCAGATCGAGAGATAAAATATGAAATATAACGCGGCCACGTTTCAGGAGTTGGCCTTCGCGGTTAGACGTAGCCGGCGGATGTTGCCACTAGTTACAACGCCACTTTCTACCGGTGAAACGCGCATCGAGGACATTCAACCGAGAACATTTGCGCATCAACGATTTCGCTTGAATTTCGTCCTTTGTTCTTTACGTTCGTCTGTGGAGCGTGTGCGCGCCGCGAAGCCCCATACGCTCTCTATACAATATAACATTGATAACGCCGCTGCATCCTCGCGAGTCTAAATTGTTTGCAATGCAACATTTTATACTAATAATATACCGGCAGTGTCTCGCGAACGATGAAAATAATTTCGTGCAAACATATATGTAAATAGCCGAGAAGCAGAAAGACGAAACGTCATATCGATAGACGCTGTTTCACTTTTGAACAATGGAGATGACTGCTATGAAATTCTACAAACGCATAAATCGTTGTTGCCGTTTCGTTCGAATTCTCTGCGAATTCTGTAACGGGGACAAACGGAAATTTAAGATGTAAAGGAACGACGAAGCGCAGCTCTGTCGCGACCGAACCAAGAGGAGAGGTGTTTAATTTATGCCTTCCGCGTATCCTTTGTTCCGCCGATGAATTCGACCGCTAATAAAAAGTATCGGTCGGACATTTACGCATCGACGATTTCGCCCCTTGTTCTATTCGGACCCTCGTGTTTCTCTTTCTCGGAATCGTCATCGACGCGATACACGCCGGAAGAAGAAAGGGGGAAAATCGCTTACGGGGAAAAGCAAAAAGCGGAAAAAACGTCGGAGCCCAGGAAAAGGAGTGGAATCTTGGCCGTCTCTCTTTCTCTTCTCTCTTTCCTTCTCGCCGATTACGGCTACGAGCAGTTGCTTTTTTTCAAAATGGCCGTCTCGTACGCCGATTTTTTCGTCCTTGTACTACGCAAACACGCTCGAAAGAAATGCTCGTTTGCAAGTATGCGAAGCGTAAAGAAGAATCGAAGGAGAAACGTAGCGACGATGCAGTGGTTTCAAATATTTTCGCCGAAATTACGATACAAATAAAAGCACCGGTGGTGTCGCGCGTCATTTGTCCGTCGCGAAACGTCCGCTCTCGCATACTCGTGCATTCAAGATGGCGGAAAGCATGGTAGGCAAAGCAGCACAGGTACATAGTTGGAGAAACGTTCGGCAGATACGCATCGAACACGTCGATCTGAGAATCGGTATTTCGGAGAACGCGAAACGACTGGTAATCAGATTTTCCGACGTTTAACTACCGCAGACAAGAATCACCGCAGCATACGAAATGAAATGTAAAAAATCGAAGGGCTACGCGCTTCAAGTTATGCGCGTGAGAATTATCCGTAAAAACGATATCGACCAGGACAGAGAGAAATATTATACACGTAAAAAGGACAATAGACGCGACGACGGCCCGTTGGAATCGATTAGACAGAATCGATGGAAGGATCGGAGAGAGAGAGAGAGAGAAAGTTGGACGACCTGCGAACGAACATCCGCATAATTTGGTGCGTGTTCATCGTCGGAAAGCGGCATGCTTTAGATGGACACGCTCGATAGAGACGTAACAGGTGTGGACAGAGAGCGGGAGCGGGAGCATGGCCACACGTCCGTTAACCCTCGGACTTTTCGAGAAGCAGACGCGACAACCTCTGCTTCTCGAGAGCAGCAGAGGCCCGGTGAATGCGTGCAACAACTATACCGTTTGACACCTGGAGGAGTGTATACCGAGAACGCGCGCGCAGCGCGCACAATAGCCGAGCTAAAATCCCACTTTGTCCCAGGAATAATAAAGTTCCCGGTGCGGAAGGGATTCGGCAAATCGGCCGGTCGACCCCTCGAAGGTCTCTTCTCGGAACCGTGCCTTTGTTAGCTCGCCTTGCGGTTACGAAGGGGACAGCCGAACGCGTCTCAAACTGCGACCCCCTACAGCGATTTTCATCTCGTACTTCGAACCGTGTTTCTAGATTTATCGTGGAATAAACAAGCGCTTCGCAGAAACGTTATTACCGGGTGACGTGACGTGACTCGCTTTTGCCTCGTCGCTACACCGTACCGCGCCGCACCGCGCCGCACCGCGCCGCGTCCCCAGCAATTCCAATAACCGATCGCTTCTTCGCTCTCCTTTTTACGATTATCTCCAACGCGAATATTCTTCCCACTGGAAACCTGTTACGCTTTTGACAAACCATACGCCATTTTAGCGGACAGAGTAACGCGTCTCTCCAACTTTCCAATGTTTATTCGGAAACCATTTACCAAGTCCTCTTCGTGTTTCTCTGTTCAGCCGATGTGTACTTTGTCAAAGACGATGTTTGTTTTAAATTGAGCGTATTCTATGACAGACTAATAACCGGTTTAACGTAATCCTCTGACGATGGTTTAAACAAAAAAGAAGAAAAAAAAATGGAATATGCATATATATATATATATATATGTATTCTGTAAATGTAGTAAATCAGCGAGAGCGAACAGTGGACACACTTCCAGGTATTCGTCGAGTTTGATAAAAAGAGTGGCAAGAAATTGCATCGGCCTACGCGAATGTCGAGAATAATGTCATTCGAATCCTGAGAGCGTGACTCAGAACAGCCAGGACATCCAAGTAGTAAAATCATGAGATATTCCGTTACACTTCTTCCGTCGGCGGGGCTACGACTTACGCGTTTCTCGTATCTCATCGACGCGGAGCTATGTTAAGCTTGAAAATGAAAATAGGTCGAGTAACCTATGCGTTAATTACGACTCAAATCAACTTGACCAGACACATCGTTTAACCTTCGCTCGAGATTCCACGCGCGGCTCGTGTTTTCATCGGTTACACTCCCTCTGACAAATCTACATACGCGGTGTACTCTTTTTCTTTTTTTTTTTCACAATTTTCGAATTTTATTAACGTCATTTTAACACCATCTTCTTAATCTTAACATTAGGATAATAAAGTGACGCTCACCATTCGATACTCCTGTATCCACGTAGACAGCAGTGAAGCGCTTTGAACGCTCCGATGTTCGCGTACTCTGTTGTCACGACCTCCTTCGTAAACCTGAGGCCACCGGGTGGTAAATTGTCGAATTTGTGCTTGGAACAGTAGTCCTTAAGTTCGTTGCCCTGACAGATCGCGGTGAGGAGCGACAAGACAAGCAGTCCCCGCTCGACCGGTGTCGTCATCTTCAGATCTCGACGAAAAACCAATTTACCAATTTAAGCCGGGAAAACGTTTCAGATTCCGTGATTTTCGAATCCGAGAAACGCCATGACCGAGTTTCCAGGGTGAAAATTACGTCCCAACGGTCCACAGCAGACTTTTCCCCGAAAGAAAACCGATATCTCTCACTTCAGCACCGTTAACGTCCAAAGATAAATACAACGACTCCCGTCACTAAGCACGCGCCGGCAATCTTAACCGATTCGTTTGATATTTGTCGTCAAACATGAACTTTCGTCTACTCGAGAAGACTGCGTGTTTACTGGGTGGATTCAAATGGCTTTCGCCGCGCGCTCTTTTTCTTCTTAACCGATAAATCGTTCAACCATTCGGTCACTTTCCGCGAAAAACCACTCTTTTTTTCTACACCAGCTCTATTTTCGACAAAATCCCGCGTCGATCGTACAGCTAATATCTTTCAACCCCGCACGAAACGCGCATATATTCTTTACCTCGCGAATGTTTCTCGTAAAGCATTACAAGATTCAGCAACGTTACGTCAAACGTCTCGATGCTACGTCGACAACACCTATCGCGAGACTGCACTCAGAAATCGTAACAAATCGTAAATCGTATCGCGTGTTGTATACGAGAAGAGGGAAAACGTTGAATATCAAAATCTACAAAAACGATCGTAACATAACCTACGTTCAGCAACCGATATACAACGTACCAGCGAAACACACGCTGTGAAAGCCGACGGCTTACTGCCAGCCCACTGCTTTGAAAACTCCCCGTAGGCCACGGGCCACGGGTTTAAAACGAGCCGCCTGTTGCCTCGTGCCCGTTCGGTTCAATCCGGCTCTCTTCGGCCATCCTCGACGGGACAACGACTATCCGACTGTGCTACGGTCTCGTGTAACCGCCCGATGTGTTTCTCCCAAAAAGGTACAGCCGATTCTTTTCCTTTTCTATATGCGTTTCAGCAGTCTTCCAAGCTACGTACACGCCACGCAATTGTTATGACACGTTTAAACTCAAATTTACACACACACACACACGCTCTTTCTATTCATCGATTCTTCGTTTAATCGAGATATGTCCATGGGAACTAGAGGACGCTGTTCTCTGAAGCAATCGATAAATCGATACATCTCTTACAAAACTCGCCTTTCAGGATCGATTTAACCTAATGTTCGTTAGATTCATTTTCGCGTTGCTAATCTATTTAATCGAAGCGGATAAACCGACTACCGATTACGTTGAGAGGAAAATGACGAATCCGAAAATTATCGAACGCGTTCCCAAGGTAAGAGGAAAAAGCGTTGTATTTTACACGCCATTATTGTATTCTTGTTACTCGTGGCGATAAAATTTTCCAAAGAAGACGTCTGGAAAACTAGGAGGATACGTTTGAGCGAGACTCTCGCGTTATTCGCTTTGCTTTTACTCGACGCTCAAAAGTAAAACGGTTCGAATAGCGGACGCATCTGTACGCGCGTATAAACAAGTAACTAAAGAATGTTCGTATTTTTTTTTTTTTTTTTTTTATGTAACGCAATAAAATATTTAGCAAACCAGTGCGCGTTTACAGCGTGCCTCTACTCGATCGTTCAAAGGGCGCTCCGACAGATATTTGATTACGAAAGAAGTTAGATTAGAGTACAGGTTTCCACGAATATGATAAACTGCGAATAAATGTATTTAACAACGTCGCGAACAGATAATTTTTGCGGATAGGATTCCCTTGAAAGCAACTGGCACGTGCCATATTGTTCAACGAATTCCTTGCATATCAATGATCGCCTGCGCGCATCCCATGCTAACTTCTATAAGTTACTTCCAAAACTTTTACATCGATGTGATATTTAAGATCATGACAGATCGGTTCGATCTTACAAAATTACCATCCTTACTTATATATTTATCTATTAATAGGATAAGCACTTTGGCAGAAAATAAACGTGAATGTATGTACATATTTGTAGAAAAAAGGGAAGGGAAGGAAAGGAAAGGAAGAGAGAGCTAGACACAAACGTTTAAGCGTAAACTAAGAACGAATATAAGTAATTATAGTATACGTTCTCATCCAAAGGAACATCTTAAGAACGCTAGGGTATGACCAAATATGTATGTCCTGGTGGACAGATTTGGTGCAGATAGACGCTCGTTCCGTGTAAAATTATTCAAAAATGTTAAAATATCCACAAGTAATGTTATGCGTGTACAAAGTGTCACTTCTTGAACATCTTGAAGGTATAAGCATTTCAAGAAAATAATTGGACGATCGTGGGACAAGATAAAAAACCTTCGGCTATTTTACTTACAAACAAGATATCAGACATTATTCTTCTATCGCTCAATGTCTGAAGATTTTAATTTTTTAATTTTATTAATAATTTTATTAATTATTTTTTATTTATTTATTTTTTATTAATAATTTTATTAATAATTTCTCCATAGGTGTGAGAATCGAATAGCATAGTTACACAGTTTCGAACGTTTCAATTTGTTACTACGTTGCTTATCGTCTACGATTTGGTAGCAGCGGGTACAACGTTCTTCGTACGGTCACTCGTGTACACGCGGCTGCCGCTGACTTGCATTCTGCGAATTCGAGTACGCGGTCAGTCGTTTCGTGTCGTGTGGCAACGATTATGCCGGATGATCGTAGCCAGACCCGCAGCATTTACGTGCGTACAACCACGACACATGGGAAAAACTTTTATGCGTGCCGGCGATGAACGTAATCCAGCAAAACACAATTCGTTCATGCGACGCCGTGTCTCAAGGCGGAATACCCATTGACCAGATTATAGGTCATAAACATCGAACGTTACGCGTCTCTTGACAAGTTCCAAACCAGGAGTGCTACTACGTAGCCGGTATTTTCCGTGTTGTCCAACGCGTTGTTTGTCGTCCTCCGAAATTAATCTGCCCAAGTTGTCACCGTGTGGGATCGACCGTTTTCGTCCGCCCTTGACATCATCTCGTTGGAACAGTTACGTTAAAACATAGCATTTAATACGGTGTATCGGTGAATCATCGACCGATGCATTTATCGTCAAAGATATCGAGTACGATAATAGAACTGCTGCGATATCGATATGATCGCGTCCACAAGCTAGAAACTTGGAAGGATGTCGTTAGTAAATTTAGGTAAGACTCCGTTAATTATACGGTTATAGAACGGATTTCGTAGTCGTTCTGTAAAATTTGTCAAGAAGCAAACCCCTCCTGAACAGACTTCAAAGAACAGTCGTGTTATCAATTAGAGTTCCGAGATCACGGTGTGCGTAACGAAATTAATCTCCCCTTAATTAATGGCGTTAAGGCGCATCCAAGCGTAGAGGCAGTACGAGTTTCCTGATTAAGACGACGATACGCATTCTGAGAAGAGACATCGAAAGAGCCGAGAAAGGAGATATGACCGGTAGGCTTTATTGAAATCTTGTACAATTGAAACAGTATAACATTGGTTGCGTGTAACCGACGTTAACACGCGTAAGGTCATAGTACCCAATCACGATGTTATTGATTCTATTTTGCATCCTGTAATTTCCCGAGTCAGAATTCTCGAACAGAGAACGTTAGTTTCTCTTATATCCTATCTATCTATCGGCGAGTATGCTATCCTCCCTATTCATATATACTCAAGTACTTAGATTTAGTCGCGTATCGTTCTGGTATCTAAATAACGACAAACTAGCTGGCGGTGGTCGGACACGCGTTCTAACAACCGGTAAAGCATTTTCACGCGAGGCAGAGAGGCAACCGCGAACCTTTGTCCTCGTATATATCTCTCTGTCGCGGCTATATCGACGTTTCAACGGAAATGAGAAACGCCTCACGGTATGTTGCCCGTTTTCCTCGCTTTACCGAGAATTCGTAATTACACGACACACACGCCACTTACAAGCGTTTCTGGCCTGCACATACCGGGTGTCAAGCGGCCGTACGTTGTGAAAAAAGAAGTCGCCGCGCCGTTACGAGATTAGTCCTTAGACGGTGCGGGTCGTTTTTACTTTCGTGAGATTCACAGGTGTCCCTCGAAGGAAGCCGTCTCGCTTATTCGACTACTGTAATTGTCAGCTGTCTGTTCCGCCGCTTATTTCGCGTTCCAATTCAACTGGTTTTCTTCGAACCGCTCCGTTTTTCATCGTGATTTTTCCGCGCTACACCGTGTACCACGGGAATTAAGTTTCAAACCTATTTCTGGCAGAATTCAGGTTCGCCTATTTTCTTCGATCGCTTACGGTCCCAAAGCTTTTCGCTCACGGGAATATCTTTGTTTTGTTTGCACGACAAGACCCTATTAGAACGGGTTGCAACAATCGAAAGAGCACGCGGATGTAGGCAGAGTTTGATAGAACGTTAATTTTCTCGCTGCGTACGACGCCAACTTCAATTTCAGATTGTCATGACGTTTCTCGACAATTTATACAGCTTCACTGATTTGGTTATCAATTAATTTTCTTCTGTTCCTCCGGCGCGAGGTGTTTCCTCCCATTTTCTAACAAAAAGAAGAAAGAAAAAAGAAAAACGACAGAGCAGGACTAAACAGTCCATTACGGTGCGAATCGCGCGTGTGCCCATTCGCAAACTGTTCACCCTACTATTTGGTAGCATAATGTGCTGATAACGTTATAGTTAATCTCAATTACATCATCGTAATTCCTAGAAAAGGTACACCGTGGCAGATCAGAGACAAAGTTATCGACGTTTCACCTGTCAACGCGAATCATACTGCTTAATTAGTTTTTGTTGAGGATATCTGATTGAGGAACGAGTGGATAAATTTTTAATAAAAATATATATCGAAGTAAGTATAAGTACAGGTATAGTGTATGCTGATCCAGATCCTCGCTCTGGCAGTGTTACATTACGATAGAAGTCGTTAGGGAGCACGTTGATACGTTTATAGCAAAGGACATTACCAAATGATTAACCTTGGTGTGTAACTATAGCTGAATGTTACAAGAAACAGCAATAAAAATCTATCTATAACTCACGGGCACAATAATATGGTCCTCTACTTTTTTAAATAATTTACTTCGCTAAATTCTATTTTTTTCGTAACGGCGGTATCCGGGTCACGGGTATACAAAAGAAAAAGATATAAAGTTTTCCTAGAAATAATTACTTCAACAGTTTCATACGGCGAAAATGTTGACCATTATAATCCGCAGGAATCTTTTCTTTCGCGATTCGATAACCAACAAATAAATTTCATTCGACAGACACTTGTTGCTCTTGTCACAACTCGTCGTGCACCGTAAAGAGAAGAAAAATTTCGTGCAACCTTCTGTAAGAGTCACGACATTTTAAAAACTTTTATTTCGGTCCGCCTCGAAATTTCCACTTTAACAGTTCGTAACTAATCGGCATCAAAGAAAGTCGTACGGTACACGTTGGACGTTCAGTTGGCCCAAGTTACTCTCGGAATACCGTGCTTTTGCGGTTGAAATCAAAGAAACCGCATAAGTCAATAGTTCGTTTTTCTATAAGTGATATAATTAAATTCCCTTCGAGCAGAGATTTCCTAGACTCTGCATTTGGAGGTTATGCGAACTTTACGAAGCCGAATACAAGTCGTTACTGAATGACACGCGCTAGCAGGAGCTGATTCTACACGAAAGAGTAAGTCGACAGTGCGGAATAAGCCATTTTCGCGATACGCTTCGTTTCCAACGAAATTAAATTTGGACTTTGTTAGAGGTGTACTAAAAATGATGCCCCGAATGAAATAATTTTACCCCACTTATTGATTCCATTGATCGTTCACTCGCACCTTGTCGATAATTAGCCAAATTCAAGTATACTTGAGAAATTTTCGAACTCGATTTTCTCGGAACCAAATGCTCGGATAAGAGAACGTCACTCTACTTTATCGACTTATATTTTCATGAAGATCCACCTCCTTTCGGCTTGTTCCATCAGTTCGATGACACCCTGTATGTTCGTGATCGAACGGTCGAAACAACGAAATCTAAAATCGATCGTAATACTGTTCCCTCCGTTCGTCGCCGAAAATGAGTTTATCTCTCTCGGTACGTCGGTTTCCCATCGATTTTCAACTAATTACGTCGATTAAAGGCGCATCGCGGATTTAGGAAATCTGGGGTGGATTAATGGAGGAAAGACAACGAGTTAACGTAACGGACGAAACAGCGGACAAAAAAATCCGAGAATGGATCGGTTACCAACAAATTTTCAAACCGCCGCTTTCTTGCTGGCAGGTTGCAGCAACGTTTCTTAATCTACCGTGGCGAGGCAATGAACGATCGAAGAAAGGAGTCGCAGTTAAAACCTCGAATATTTTCCGAGGTTAACCTTCTCCACGGCTTGTATTCGATACACTCCTTTTGATCGCTGAACTGCAGTAAATTGCCTCGATATAGAGCAAGGAAATCGTTGAGGTTATTAGATGTGTGAACAAAGGAACGCGTGGATAAATTGTATGGTAGAAAATATATTTTAATACAGAAATGTAAATACAAAGAAAGGATATAATTTCAGCTGGTCTAGATCCGCACGCTAGCAGTGTTACCCTATGACTGAAAGCCCCGAAGCCATCGTCGTCGCCTGTCTACACAGTTTATTGTCTGTCTTCGTCCCAGTCGTTTGTCTATACGCTGTCGATGGCCTCGGTGCTTGGGAAAAACTAAAAAGACCAGATGTAGAGTTTTCTTAGAAGTGGTGACCACTTCAACAGAAATAAATAGAGATTTAGGTTTACTCCAATTTGTTTGTTAGAAGTACGAAAGAGTATTTAGAATTATCGGTTAACCGCTAATCATGTCCAACAAGTTTACCAGCGTATAGTTTTTCAGCATGTCGTTCAACAAATTCCTAATAATCCTACTAACGTATCGCGATATTAGTTTTTGATACTCCTCGAGGAAATTGGGTGCCGCCTCGGTGATGGTTTCGCTTATATCCTCGGACAAATCATCGTCGACGTATAATTTGGAGATATTACACTGGAAATATTTTCAAATTAGCCATTCGGACCTTTAGGATTACCGAAGCACTAGTTGTTACAGGATCATATATAAACTGCGGATTTTTATGCATTTATGCGGTATTTAAGAACGTACTTGTTATAATTTTGATAGATAAGGCAAATCCCTCTTTAGGTTCTGTGTCTATATTTGCGTTCGTAAGAACATCGATTTGCATCAAAATCCGCACTGCAATCATATACAACACTTACGTCGAATTTCCTTACTCTGGTCTGCAATTCCAGGTTTGAAACGTACAGCCTCCCTTCCTTTATTTCGAGTTGCAGGTCCGTTGTCACTTTAAGTTTCTCAATGCAGAGGCTGAGGTTCGAAAATACGCAGTTGCCATTTTAATCAACGGTCAGGCGTAGTTTATACAATTTATAAACCGAAGAAATCTCCGAGCGTCGATGGTCCGTTTCGGCAATACTGTTTTACTAGCATTAGGAAACTGCAAAACCGACTGCGAGTGCGTTCTCGACGGATCATAAATGTGTTTTCGAAAGGTGGTGCGCTTCCGAGCTTTACCGTTTTATTAAAAGATACGTTTATTTGTGTAGTAAAAAATTATTCATTTTCTAAAAATATCCAAACGTCTTACAAAGATCGGAGATAAAGCGCGAATCGAGTATTGCAAAGTTACGCGCTTCTGCGTGCTGGTTAACCTATTATATCCGTTGTATAAAACGTGTATAAAAGGAAATAATTGGGAGAAACTTACGCGAGGTTTCCGCGTCCGTGGTAGGAATTTTCATCGAGGAAGGTACCTTTCATTTTGTACCGAGACTCGATGTTAATTTTGCGGAACAGAAGAGTTACTTTGGCTTTAAAACCAGCCATCGGGAAGTCAGCCTGCTCTACTACATAGTTAGACAAACCATCTATGCGTAAATCCTTCAGACGTCCTCTTGCTCTGTTTGAAGAAGAAGAAGAAGACCGATGTCGGTTAATGTCATTTGGTTCTCTTTCTGTAATTAATGCACGAAACATATACGTACGAGAACAAATACGTTTCCTCCAAATCTATATCCAGGCGGTCGCTCACGAATGGTTCAAGGACCGGAATACGAAGATTTTCATCTCCTTCCTTCATCGTCTCCTTAAATTTCTCGAGAAATCCATCAAGTTGAACCAACTTAGACATACCGCTCATTCCGGCTTTTTAACGAGGAGAAACAATTTATTTACTATGAATCGAATTCACTTTTGATTAAATCAGAGCCGCAAAGCAAAAGTATTCTACTTACGAAACATGTCGGCTAACACGAATGCGTAACAGACAATAAAACTGAAACAAAATCACAACTAGGAAGTATTTCGGATTAACGCCGACGTTAAATGTTTTTTTATGCTAATACGAAGTATAGTCTTCCGATAATCGAGATACTCATTTAGCTTCGATAAATTACACGATACTACTTGACAATATGTTATAATAGATTGATCGTCAATACATCGTTCCTTATATACCAGTCAGTGTCGTACTCGAGTTTTGATGTCTCTTATTTCATGCATTAATATCGTATCTGCACGATATGCAATCGGCCCACGTGATTGATAAAAAAAAAATAATTAAAAGATAAAGAAGCAACAACGCTAATTCCCTTGGTCGTTCTTTATTACAGGGAGTGACAATTCGGCAGTCGTGATTCAAGAAATTCAATTCTACAGCTATGCCACGATCGCGTGTCCGTTATTTCTCACAAAAAAGTATAGCCGATTCTTTGTCTGCTATACGCGTTTTAGCAGTTTTCAAGACTATGTACATGCCACGCGAATAATATGCTACGTTTAAACTCGAATTTACACAAGCTTCTTCTGTTCGTCAATTTTTCCTTTAATCCAATTTTTCGACGAACGTCTCGATGCTACGTCACCGACACCTATCAATCAAGAGACTTCACTTGGAAACAAATCGCAAATCTTATCGCGTGCCACTTCTTGGAAGAAGAAAGATAATGAATATCAAAACCCAGAAGAATTGTCGTAGCATAACTTAGGTTTATCAATTAATATTCAATGTAATATAAAAACGACACACCCACCTTGGAAGCCGATGACTAACTGTCAGCCCATTGCTTTGATAACTTTCAGTAGACCACGGACCACGATTTTAAAACGAGCTTCCTGTTGCCATGTGCCCGTTCGGTTACTTCCGGTTCTCCTCGGCCATCTTCGACGAGACCGATTGCGCTGCGATCGCGTGTAACCGCCCATTGTGTTTCACCCAAAAAGCTACAGCCGATTCTTTTTCTTCTCTATATGAGATTCAGTAGTTTTCCAAGCTACGTACACGCCACGCAAATGTTACGACACGTTTAATCGAGATACATCCACAGGAATTAGAGGACGCTTTTCTCCGAAGCAATCGATAAATCGATACATCTCTTACAAAATTCTCGTTTCAGGATCGATTCGATAGACTTAGCTCGTTAGATTTATTCTCGCGTCGCTAATGTGTTTAGCCGAAGCAGATATGCCGACGATTAGGCTGGAATGAAAATGACGAATCCGTGAATTATCGAACGCGTTCCCAAGGTAAGAGAAAAAAACGTACTTAACAACACACTATCTTTTTCTTGTTACTCGTGACGTCAAAATATCTGAAAGAAGACATGTTGTAAACTAGGAGGGTACGTTTGACCGAGACTCTCGCGTTATTTACATTGCTTCTACTCGACGCTCAAAAGTAAACGGTTCGAATACCGAGTGCGTGTGTACACGCGTATAAATAAGTAACCAAAGAATGTTCGTATTTTTTTTTATGTAATGCAATAAGATATTGGGCAAACCAGTGCGCGTTTACAGCGCCACTCTACTCGATCGTTCAAAGATATTTGATTACGAAAGAAGTTAGATCAGAGTATAAGTTTCCACGAATATGATAAACTGCGAATAAATGTATTTAGCAACGCCGCGAACAGATAATTTTGGCGGATAGGATTCCCTTGAAAGCAACTGGCACGTGCCATATTGTTCAACGAATTCCTTGAATATTAATGATCGCCTGCGTGCATCCCATGCTAACTTCTATAAGTTACTTCCAAAACTTTTACATCGATGTGATATTTAAGATCATGAAAGATCGGTTCGATCTTACAAAATTACCATCCTTACTTATATACTTATCTATTAATAGGATAAGCACTTTGGCAGAAAATAAACGTGAATGTCTGTATATATTTGTACAAAAAAGAGAAGGAAAGAAAAGGAAGAGAGAGCTAGACACAAACGTTTAAGCGTTTGACCAAATATGTATGTCTTGGTGGACAGATTTGGTGCAGATAGACGCTCACTCCGTGTAAAATTATTCAAAAATGTTAAAATATCCACAAGTAATGTTATGCGTGTAAAAAATGTTACTTCTTAAACATCTTGAAGGTATATGCATTTCAAGAAAATAGTTGGACGATCGCGGGACAAGATAAAAAACCTTTGGCTATTTTACTTACAAACAAGATATCCGACATTATTCTTCTATCGCTCAATGTCTGAAGATTTTAATTATTAAATAATTTTTCCATAGGTGTGAGAATCGAATAGCATAGGATGACCACTATATGTTTGGCAGCAAGTTTCGAACGTTTCAATTTGTTACTACGTTGCTTATCGTCTACGATTTGGTAGCAACGGAAACAACGTTCTTCGTACGGTCACTCGTGTACACGCGGCTGCCGCTGACTTGCATTCTGCGAATTCGGGTACGCGATCAGTCGTTTCGTGTCGTGTGGCAACGATTATGCCGGATGATCGTAGCCAGACCCGCAGCATTTACGTGCGTACAACCACGCCACATGGGAAAAACTTTTATGCGTGCCGACGATGAACGTAATCCAGCAAAACACAATTCGTTCATGCGACGCCGTGTCTCAAGGAGAATACCCATCGACCAGATTGTAGGTCGTAGACATCGAACGTTACGCGTCTCTTGACAAGTTCCAAACCAGGAGTGCTACTATGTAGCCGGTATTTTCCGCGTTGCCGAACGCGTTGTATGTCGTCCTCTGAAATTAATCTGTCCAAGTTGTCACCGTGTGACATCATCTTGTTGGAGCAGTTACGTTAAAACATTGCATTTAATACGGTGTATCGCGTGTAATCGGGATTATTTCCAAATGAATCATCGACCGATGCACTTATCATCGAAGATATCGAGTACGATAATAGAACTACCGTAATATCGATATGATCGCGTCCACAAGCTAGAAACTTGAAAGGATTTCGTTTGTAAATATAGGTAAGACTCCTTTAGTTATACGGCTACAGAACGATTTTCGTAGTTGTTTCGTAAAATTTGTCAAAAATCAACCCCTCTTGAACAGAGTTCAAAGAACAGTCGTGTTATCAATTAGAGTTCCGAGATCACGGTGTGCATAACGAAATTAATCTCCCCTTAATTAATGGCGTTAAGGCGCATCCAAGCGTAGAGGCAGTACGAGTTTCCTGATTAAGACGACGATACGCATTCTGAGAAGAGACATCGAAAGAGCCGAGAAAGGCTATATGACCGATACGTTTTATTGAAATCTTGTACAATTGAAACAGTATAACATAGGTTGCGTGTAACCGACGTTAACTCGCGTAAGGTCACAGTACCCAATCACGATGTTATTGATTCTATTTTGCATCCCGTAGGTTCCCGAGTCAGAATTCTCAAAGAGGGAACGTTAGTTTCTCTTATGTTCTATCTATCTATCGGCGAGTATGCTATCCTCCCTATTCATATATATTCAAGTACGTAGATTTAGTCGCGTATCGTTCTTGTATCTAAATAACGACAAACTACGTGGCGGTGGTCGGACACGCGTTCTAACAACCGGTAAAGCATTTTCACGCGAGGCAGAGAGGCAACCGCGAACCTTTGTCCTCGTATATATCTCTCTGTCGCGGCTATATCGACGTTTCAACGGAAATGAGAAACTCCTCACGGTATGTTACCCGTTTTCCTCGCTTTACGGAGAATTCGTAATTACACGGCACACACGCCGCTTACAAGCGTTCCTGGCCTGCACATACCTGGTGTCAGGCGGCCGTACGTTGTGAAAAAGAAGTCGCCGCGCCGTTACGAGATTAGTCCTTAGACGGTGCGGGTCGTTTTTACTTTCGTGAGATTCACAGGTGTACCTCGAAGGAAGCCGTCTCGCTTATTCGACTACTGTAATTGTCAGCTGTCTGCTCCGCCGCTTAGTTTCGCGTTCCAATTCAACTGGTTTTCATCGAACTGCCCCGTTTTTCCTCGCCACTTTTCCGCGCTACACCGTGTATCACGGGAATTAAGTTTCAAACCTATTTCTGGCAGAATTCAGGTTCGCCTATTTTCTTCGTTCGTTTACGGTTTCAAAGCTTTTCCCTCGCGGGAATAACACGGCAAGCATCTTTGTTTTGTCTGCACGACACCACTCTATTAAAACGGGTTGCAACAATCGAAAGAGCACGCGGATCTAGGCATTGTTGGATAGAACGTTTATTTTCTCGCTGCGTACGACGCCAACTTCAATTTCAGATTGCACGTCGAGACATGACGTTTCTCGACAATTTATATAGCTCCGCCGATTTAGTTATCGATTAATTTTCTTCTCTTCCTCCGGCGCGACGTGTTTCCTCTCATTTTTTAACAGAAAGAAAGAAAAAGAAAGAGAGACTAAACGGTCCATTGCCGTGCGAATCGCGCGTGTGCCCGTTCGCAAGCGATTCACCCTATTATTTAGTCGTATAATGTGCTGATAACGTTATAGTTAATCTCAATTACATCATCGTCCTTCTTGGAAAAGATACACCGTGACAGATCAGAGACAAAATTTATCGACGTTTCACCTGTCAACGTGAATTGTGTTGCTTAGTTGGTTTCGTATGGCGAAAATGTAGTCCGTTGTAATCCGCAGGAATCTTTTCTTTCGCGATTCGATAATCAATAAGTAAGTCTCATTCAACAGATACTTGTTGCTCTTGTCACAACTCGTCGTGCACCATAAATGGAAGAAAAATTTCGTGCAACCTCCTGTAAAAGTCACGACATTTTAAAAACTTTTATTTCAGTTCATCTCGAAATGTCCACTTTAACAATTTGGCAACTAATCGGCATCAAAGGAAGTCGTACGGTGCACGTTGGACGTTCAGTTGTCCCTAGTTACTCTCGGAATACCGTGCCTTTGCAGTTGATATCAAAGAGACCGCATAAGTCAATAGCTTATTTTTCTATAAGTGATATAATTAAATTCCCTTCGAGCAGAGATTTCCTAGACTCTGCATTTGGAGGTTATGCGAACTTTACGAAGCCGAATACAAGTCGTTACTGAATGATACGCGCTAGCAGGAGCTGATTCTACACGAAAGAATAAGTCGACAGTGCGGAATAAGCCATTTTCGCGATACGCTTCGTTTCCAACGAAATTAAATTTGGACTTTGTTAGAGGTGTACTAAAAATGATGCCCCGAATGAAATAATTTTACCCCACTTATTGATTCCATTGATCGTTCACTCGCACCTTGTCGATAATTAGCCAAATTCAAGTATACTTGACAAATTTTCGAACTCGATTTTCTCGGAACCAAATGCTCGGATAAGAGAACGTCACTCTACTTTATCGACTTATATTTTCATGAAGATCCACCTCCTTTCGGCTTGTTCCATCAGTTCGATGACACCCTGTATGTTCGTGATCGAACGGTCGAAACAACGAAATCTAAAATCGATCGTAATACTGTTCCCTCCGTTCGTCGCCGAAAATGAGTTTATCTCTCTCGGTACGTCGGTTTCCCATCGATTTTCAACTGATTACGTCGATTAAAGGCGCTTCACGGATTTAGGGAATTTGGGGTGGATTAGCGGAGGAAAGGCAACGAGTTAACGTAACGTATGTGACACGCGAACATGAAAATTCTAGAATCGATCGGTTACCAACAAATTTTCGGACCACCGTTTTCTTGCTGGCAGGTTGCAGCAACGTTTCTTAATCTACCGTGGCGAGATAATGATTGATCGAAGGAATGTGTCGCAGCTGAAGGCTCGAAGGTTTTCCGAGTGTAACTTCCGCCACCGATTGTATTCGACGCGCTGCTTTTTATGGCTGAACTGAAGCGAATTGCTTCGACATAGAACAAGAAAATGAATAGAGGTTTATGTTTACTCAAATTTATTTGCTAGATGTGGGAAAATTTATTTAGAATCATCGATTAATGGCCAATCATATCCAACAAGTCCTTCAGCGTGAACTGTTTCAGAATGTTGTTCATCACATTTGTAGCCACTTTACTCACGTATCGCGATATTCGATTTTGATACTTCTCGAGCAAATCCGGTACCATCTCGGTGATGGATTTGCTTATAACCTTGGACAAATTTTCGTCGTCGTATAGTCCGGTGATAACGCACTGTAAACATTTCAAAGTTAGCCATTCGGACTTTCAGCATCATCAAAACACTGGTTATTACAGGATTATATGTAAACTTTGGATTTTTATGCATTTACGCGATATTTAATAATACAAACATGTATGAAAAGATATAAAATATCTAACGTACTTGTTATAGTTTTTGAAGATAAGACAGATCTCTATTCAAGTTCTGTTTTTATATTTGCGTCCATAACGATATCAATTCGCATAAAAATCCGCACTCTAATCATATACAACACTTACGTCGAATTCCTTTACATGAGCATGGAGTACGAGGTTTGAAACGTGCATTCTCTCGTCCTTTACCCCCAGTTTCAGGTCTGCCGTCACGTTGAGTTGCCTAATGACGAGGCTGAAATTCGAAAAAATTTAGTTGGTTTTTTCATTCGGTGAAATACTTTCTACAAATTCGAAAAATCCCAATTGCGATTCGAAAAAATCGATGAAACGTAGCTCAGGCAATGTGCAAATTATAGAAATTTCCGACAGGGGGCGTTGATGGTCCGTTTCGGTAATGCTGGTTTACTGACGTTAGGAAACTGCAAAACCGACTGCGAGCGTGTTCTCGACGGAACATAAATCTGTTTTGGAAGGGTGGTGCGCTCCCAAGCTTTACCGTTTTATTCAAAGATGCGGTTACTTGCGCAGTAAAAAGGTACTCGTTTTCTAAAAAGATCTAAAGGTTTTACAGAGATCGGAGATAAAGCGCAATTCGAGTATTGTAAATGCACGCGCTTCTACTAAGCTAGCTAAGCTATTATATCCATTGTGTAAAACGCGTATAAAAGGAAATAATTGGGAGAAACTTACGCGAGGTTTCCGCGTCCGTAGTAGGAAATTTCATCGATGAGCGTACCACTCACATTGTACCGAGTCATAATGTTAATTTGCCGGAACAGAAGAGCCACCTTGGCTTGAAGACCAACTATCGTGAAATCGCCCTGATTTACTTCATAGTCGGATAAACCAGCTATGCGTAAGTTGTCCAGGTCTCCTTTCGCTCTGTTCGAAGGAGAAGAAAATCGACATCGGTTAATGTCATTTGATTCTCTTTTCGTAATTAATGCACGAAACATATGCTTACGAGAACAATCCGTTTTCCTTGAGATCTATATGCTGGTGCTTGCTCATGAGAGGATCGAGAACAGGAACACCGTGTTTTTCATCTCCATTCCTCATCGTCTGCTTAAATTTCTCGAGAAATCCTCGAAGTTGACCCGATTTGTACGCATTGTACTCTCCGGTTTCTTAACGAGGAGAAACGATTTTTCTTCTTAGTTTGGAACTCGCTTTTGATTAAATCAAAGTCGCAAAGTAAAAATATTTCACTTACGTCGCGCGTCGGCTACATGGGGCTGGAACGCGTGATAGGTGACCAACACGACGGCTAATATCGGCACGAGAAAACGCATCTTACTGAAAGTGAAAGTGAAAATATGCAGTTTAGAAGTAGAGACAATTCAGACTGAAATATTTCGCTTGAACGCGGAATTTAAACGTTTTTTTTATGCAAATATAAAACCCCACTCTCCAAGTGGAACCGATAGTCGTCGGATAATCAAGATACTCACTTGGCTTTGATAAATTACACGACCACTATCCGACTCTTCGGCATATCACGGCTCGTTAATACATCGTTCCTTATATACAAGCCAGTATCGTACACTCGAGTTTTAAGATCTCTTATCCGATGCGCGATATCGGAATCGATCGATTCGGCTGATAAATAGCTAAATAAGAATTCGAGAAACAACAATACCGATTCACCCGGTCGTTCTTTATTTAAAGAATAGCAACTCTGCTTTCGCAATTTAAGAAATTCATCGCACGATCTTGTACAATCTCGGAGACACGTCGATTGCGCAACGATAAATGTCAATTTCATTGGGCTAGCGGCGAACAGCTACATTTATAACGTACCGTGCAATTGCAGCGCTACAAATGATCGTTTAATTACGTTACATCGGTCGACTTGCGTCGCTGATTGAACCGGAACAAGAGAGAATCGTGGAAAATGTTTGGTTCGTCGCGTTCCGAGGCAGAGTCCCCGCAGTTTCAGAATAGCCACGACGAAAAATTCAGTTGCGCTGATCGGCTGTGCACGAAGTGATACGTGGCCAACGGTAATTATCTAAACACGAGCGAAGCGTGAATTTCCATAAATCCGAAAAGGCTATTTTAGGTGGCCATGAAATTCGCGCGGTATCGATCGTCATGGCGTAAATACTTGGTTATTGGAAGCCTGAAATCGGAGCAATGAGAACGAAGGTTAGATGCAAGGCCGAAGGTAAGCCGGCAAATAAACTCTCGATACGTAGTAAATCGTGAATGGATAAGCTGCTAGGGAACGAAGCAAAATACCCGAAGATTTCCTTCTGACAAAGTTCTGCGCGAGTATGCGAAACGAGAGAGCAGATAAAATTTGATTGGTAGTAGTGGATTAGCGAGGCCGCCGGAGATAGATGACGATAAAGAGAAGAATGCCGTTACAAAGCCTCAACTTTTTCTTTCTTTTAACATTGACCGCGCGCGATCATAATTTTTTTCCTTTCTAAATAAACCTATAAATTCATTGCCACCGTGATACTTATCGCTGTAATCAACGATATATGCAAAATGGTTTTGCGATGGACCTTGGTTTGGTTTTCCATATCGAAAACGAATATTCTTCTGGCTGGTAAATATTCGAACGTTAGGCGGATACGCGTCTTTCTGGAAGAGAGGTGGGAACACGCAGGAGCAAAGAGTAGAGGAGAAAAAGAGAATCCGAGAGGAGTATAGGGAAAACGCGCGTGTGCGAGCGGCGATGGTAGAGCCTGTGTCGGAGTATTTGGCGTGGATACGAAGAAAGTAATGAAAACTGGATAAATGTGAAAGGGAAGGGGCAAGGAAGGAATAAGAAGAAGAAGAAGAAAAGGAAGAGGATCGAACGCCGACGAAGACGACGACTACGACAACGACAACGACGACGACGACGACGACGATGACGACGACGACGACGATGAGGATGATGATGCGAGAAAAAGGAAAAGAAAGAGGGAGTGAATAAACGGTGGAAAAGGGGTGTTAGAGGGAAGCGGCTGGGGGTTGAACACAAGAGAGGGAACCGAGTGGTGTACCGCCGGCCGAATGGGCTGAGAGTGGGGTAAAGCCGAGAGGGGATGCTAGACCAGTTCACCCTTACTTGCCACCGCTCGACTCGTCAGTGCGGCCTGAACGGTTAACCGGCCTACTTGTTCGCGTGGTTCTTTCGATTCCTTTCATTCTCGAAATTTACGTCGTCGAAATCGTCGTCATCGTCGCCGTCGTCGTCGTCGTCGCCGCCGCCGCCGCCGTCGTCGTCGCCGTCGTCGTTATCGTCGTCGTCGTCGTCGTCGTCGTCGTCGTCGTCGTCGTTGTCGTTGTCGTCGTCGTCGTCGTCGCCGTCGTCGTTGCCGTCGTTTCTCAGCTCTTCGCCATCGACCACGAACCATCAAGTTTTAGCGACTTGTTCGCTCGCGAAACACACGTGAGTTGTAATAAGCGAGGCACAGTTTTGTTCGTCGTTAATTCGTGTTGTCGGTGTTCAACTTGTCCTTCCGATTCGAGTTGGAAAATTTTCCGTCGATGAAGAGTCACGTAAGATAACGAAAATAATCGAAGAAAGGGAAGAGAAAGGTAAAAAAGCGAGCAAAGTCGAGAGAATTTGAGCGAGAAAAAGAGGCGGCTAATAAACGAAGGGCTGAGCCGAAGCAGCAGCAGCAGCAGCACGCACGTTTCGACTAAAACCTCGTATTCCGCTTGACGCCGCTGTTCTCGTCGTGGTGCTTGTTGCCGAGCTGGACGCAAGGGCAGAGGAAGCAGGGACGGTGCTTGCTCTCTTAGAAATTCGTAAGTTTACCTTTGTAGTTTTCTTGTGAAGGAACTCGCTTCGTTGCGTTCGTTCTGCGATCGGCTATCGCGCAATTTGCCGCACTCGATTCGCCAGATTTGAACATAGTCGGCACCGAAGGTCAATGATTTTTTGTAGCGTGCCACCCTATCGGAAGTCCAAGATTATCGGACGAAAATCGCTAGAAAATTGTATCGGTCCTGCCCGGCAGGATTTTTCCACCGACCATTTGCCTGTAGAAAGGCTCGCTGGATAGCCGAGATAAGCAACCGATGAAACGATAACTCGTGTACAGCCGCTTGTACTCGAAAAAGATCGATTTTCAGCGGCTGGGCGACGCGAGCAATCCTTGTTTTCTCTTTTCGCGTCTTCTCGTCTCAAAGAATCCTCGTTTTATTCTCCGTTTCTTCGAATCTCACCTACGTTGCACGTTTCACGAGGATTAATGTAATACGCGGTGTACAGCGAACGTGTCCCTTCTCGCGATTGTTGCGCATCGAAGCGAACGCTTTTTCTCGTAGCCTTTTGCTTCAAGGGCTGATAAGAGATGATTTCTCGCGATAGCGAATGGTGTCTTACGATCGTGCACCTTGTTCAAGTAAAAAGCAACCGATAAGAAAGATCGTCGAGCAATTGTTTTGAAATACTGAACGCGTTTAAAAGGGTTCAAAGGCTCCAACAAAGTTATCCTCCGTTCATAGACGATTCGCGTTCTTTCCAGCAGCTCTACGGTTCTCGAGATTCCTTTGTGCTGTTCCACGGCCGATGATTTTCAGCTAAAAGTGGCATTCTTTTGTGGCGGAAGTAAGCAGGAACCTTTTTAATTAAGGGCAACAACTGTCGAGGCAGCTACGACCTCGAAGCAACGGTAGGACGGAACGACAAAGTTGTGCAAACAGCAAACATCCGTCGTATAGGAGAAACATGGATCGATCGTACGAACGAGTAGGGGCCTTGATCGACGATCCACGTAAATCGATGCGCGTATTCCCGTTTGCAGCATTCTCTTTTAAAAAATCGCGCTGTTGCCTGCCACAGCTGTTAGCTTGGCAAAAGAACGAGATCGATTTTAAACGAAGATTGCTCCGCAATAGTTCTATTAGTCCGCGTGAGTTACGACGACGAAGCTACCGGATCAACGATAAGATCAACAAACGGATATCAGGGTATATATGGGACGGATTAACGTCGGCTAGAGGTTTGCCAGGTTTGGTGATAAATTTCGATAGGCTTAAGCTCGCTGCATGCACACAAGATCGAAGATGGGATTTTCGTGTTCGAGGTCAATCGGTAAATCTACGGCGAAGGTCGCCACTTCTTCGTTCGATCTCTACTTGTACTTGTCCACTTTGATCTTACGATTACGATCTTCGACTTTGTGTCGAAATCTCGCCTCGCGATGATTGCATCACGCGTTTTATAGTTCGGAGCAAGGGATCGTGCTCGTCTTTATTCGTTTCGCAGACCCTTTGTTCGCAGATTTTCCTAATGGCCGGATTTTAATATTCCACGCACTTTTCACGGGTATCGCGATACGGAAGGCTGAGAGAAAAAGGCGAGAAACGGGACGGCAGGAGAAGAAGGTTGAATCGAGAACACGGCGAATCGAAACCATTGGATAATGGAGCTCGTTGAAAACATTCGAATACAAAATTTATCGATCGCACGCGGCTCGTAAAAGGACTGTTCTTCATCGTTGAACGCGTTACGCAAGACCTGTACTTGCTAAATAACGTATCCGCTAACGTATCGTTTGTAATCGTTCGACAAATATTTGCCCTGTCGTACACAGAAAAATCCGACGGAATCGAGCAAATCGAGCGAAATTATGCGCAAATTTGCGATCGATAAAAAACGAACGATCGTGCATGTCGATTGTCCGTGTAACGACGTGATCGTAATATCCGCTTATCTTTGACAGGTGAAAGATGTTTCGAAGAAAAATACTCGATACGATATTTTCTTGAATCTATTTACTCGTTCGCTAGATAAGAATATATAAGAACGGTACACCGTATTGACGTAGCTGGTAGCTGAAAAATATTTCATCGTGAAGATTCTGGATCATCGTTGCGGTCGTACGACTCGACACGACGCTCGAGCAGCGCGGATCAAAAGGAGAATTGAATTTCGAAGAGCCGCGATTCTCATTAGCTGCTTTGTTTTCTTTTCGTCTTTCTGCCGCGACCATTTGTCATTCGGCTTTTCCCGCGCACACGCTTCGAAACGCGACGCTGTATGGTTTCACGCGCGTCGCCACCCATAATATATTTAGCGCTCTCAGGCAGTGCGGCACACTCTCATGGTCGTCGAGGGCGTTAAAAAAACAATGACAAGGTTATACACGTGACAAAAAGAAAATTGACGTGTGCTCGGTGCGCGTGGAAGCTCGTTTTTCCGTGGCTTGACGCGCCGAAGCTTTGTCGGATCAAGGGTCGTGTCAAAAGCTCTGCGAGGAGAGAGTTGGTACGCGTGTGTATACGTTTCTGTGTACCTGAAAAAGAAAGAAAGAGGGTAAAGAGAGAAAATAGGGGGGAATTGGGGGTGGGAGGAGGGAAGAGAAAGAAGCGGCAGTAGACGGTAGAGCGACGGCGTAAAGTAAACGTTGGACACACACGGCTGGCCTTTGCTTTCGTTTGAACTCACAATCAGTACCGACTAAAAATAGGAACCGTGACCTAACTACGCTCGATTCCACAATTATGCATTTCCTCCCGTTGTCCGACTATTTTTCGCTGCTCGCGACCGAATCAATGTGCCGTTGATACAGCGTCTGTGTGTCGCGACGACGTCGATCGAGAACCCATCTATACGTACCATATACGCGTCGCTGAAAGTGAGATGAAATTCAGATGGGTCGAGGCAAACAGGGTCGAGTCAATACTTTTTCCTTTCTCCAACTTTTCTTCCTCCGACCGTCGCTTGGGCGCCGTTCTTCTTTCAACGATTCCTCCGAGACTCTACCGGTCCCGTGAAAAATAAACGATCGTGAAAACTACGAATCTCACCGAGGATAGCTACGGTCTAGTTATCGGCTAGCCGAACGAGAAAATTCAGAGTCGAATACTACGAATATCGTCAAGCGTAAAGCCGTTCGTATATCGCGCATATCGTACATCCTACGTGTATCGAGTGAAATTCACTTCGGTTTGCATAAACGCCTGGGAGCTTGCGATTCTGTAATACGCTGCTACAGTTGCGAAGTCACGTTTTCGCGCTAATTAACTCTTAACGATTTCGGTTAATCTTCGCAAAGTTTTCGACGACCCTCGCGTTTTCCGAGCTTCCAGGTTAAAATAAACCGGAGCCTGGAGGAAACTTGTCTTGGCAACTACTACCCTACGTTTCTCCTACATACGTTCACCGTAAATGGAAAACGTCGTCAAAATGAAAAATTCGTGTTTCGCCAGAATCAGCCGTTTTTGAGTGAAAGGAACAGCCGTTGCTCTCGACGATAACGACAAATCGTTTCGGCTTAGGCTCGGGAATTCTAACTCGGACAGCGTATTTCACGTTATCGAAAGATTCGATCGTGGTTTAATCCGACGACGGAATAGGACAGAAATAAACGAGCCTTGGAAATTGAATAATAGTCCGATCGTCGATGTCCCCTAAAAAAAGAAGTACATCTCGATATCGATAAGTGTGGAGATCAACGGTCTGATAAGGACGTTGGCCTTTATTCGCACGAGACCGTAATCGCGGCGAATCTGCGCGCGTCTGCAATTCCCAACAACAAAGACACGCCGCTGCTGCCTCAACTTTGCTTGCCCGTTATTCCGCTTCTTTTCCACCGAATCAACCCTTTCCACGCTCTTTGTAGTAAACGCTGCTGAAAACGTAAAAAGTGTAAGGGAAAGAGAAAAGGAAGGGAAAATTTGAATCACAATAGATACGTCGTTTTGTTATACGATGCGACAAAAGAAAAGGCAGATCGAAACGAAAGAGGAATCGATCGTACGATGGAACGTAAAAATATTCTTTAAGCAATTTATCGAAGGAAATGAGAAAAAAGTTGTTATCGTTACCCACCCAAGTAAGCGTAATATTAGAAATTGCTGGAGGATATTAAAGGCTCGCCTTGCTTTAAAGGAAAGCAACTACTACTGCGACCAACCGTCGTCGCACCTGCAGCCAACCCTCGAGGCTCTATCATGCCGCCACATTCTCTTTAGATCCTTATCTAACCAGGTTAATCTATCCTTCCCTATCCCCTACGACTTACCAGTTTACCTTCCACCGCCACCCATCCACCGTCCCTTTTCTAGGGCTTTGTGTCAGCTGACACGTAACTGTTTATACCATTTCGGCTGGCACATCGCGTGACGAGACTCGTTGCCAGATTGCCGTTCTGCTGGATTAAACTAAATCATTTTCTATCTGTAATATTTGTTATACTATATTCGTTGTTCGAATACCGCAACGTTTTCGATACGGCGACAGAACGCGAATATTTCTCAAATAATTTTCATCGGTAATATTACGTACCTCGGTGGCGTTCGTTTACCTTTCCGAAGAAATCTAGACTAGTTGCTCGTAGGTGGAACAAAAGGGAAATAAACGTAAAAAGAGCGTGCGCAATAACGTCCGAACTGCTTCGCTCGAACAGAGACGAAACTTCCTTTCCCGTAATTTCCTCGCGTTTTCTCTTCCTTTGTTATCTCGCTGTTCCGTTCACCGACAACCTTTCATCCTGTCGACCACTCTATCTTCTCTGACGTTCCTTTTCTACTTTTCTGATATACCTTTCGAGAACGATGGCCAGCAAGACGCGCGGGCTTTAATTCCATCCAACTTGAAAGCAATCAACGACTTTGATACGTTAATGATCGCGTGAAATGACGGTATCAACGACGTTTGCCCTAGTATCTCTGAAAGACTCATTCAACGTGGTGAAGCGTAGTGCTGGCACTGCCAGTGTAGGTACGTAGAGACGCGTAGTAGAGGGCGAAGATACAGAGTCAGCCGGCAAGTGGAACATAGATCTCCGTGGCGCGGCAGTTAACGCGAAACTCGGCCTGCCAGATTTTCCTCCATTTGTTATACCGCTATCCGTTACGCTCATTATGTCAGCTTTCGCCATAGATTCTTATCTAATCGGGTCAATCTGCCTTCCATTAGACCCCCCGCAGCCTGATTTTTTATTCATGACTTAAACGTCACGTGACTTCCTTAACCGACAAGGACTCGAAATTACACTCTGGCTAGATGAGTTTTTTGGCACGATAAAACGTTTTACACCTGGCCTGAAAAACAGCTTGTACGAAGGAGAGAGAGAGAGAGAGAGAGAGAGAGAGAGAGAAACTCCGTTCGTTCGTAAAATCGATATCAACGAATCGTCTACGTCAACGCGAATCATCGATTTACAAGGACGCTCTCGAGACTCGAAATTTACTAACGATTGCAATTATCAAGCGTCTCGATTTTGTTACGTGCATCGCGATAGGATTCGACGGAACGCGACGGATGCTCGTGTAAACGGACGAAAAACAGAAAGGACAGGTGCATCCGGCTACGAACGATTTTTCTTTGCACCGGAGCTGCATTGCGGCTGCAGCAGTTTCCGACGCATTGCCACCGTGAACTGGCGTCGAAAGGCTGCATCGAACTCGATGAGGCGAAATGTCCGAACCAACCGGATGCTTGGTATTACGCGTAAAAATTCAGTAGAGCAATCCCAAGCGAAGCAAACGAATCCGAACTGTACCCGTTACGCGTCGTTTCTCCTCTACATTACATTCGACGATGAATTTTACGAGACGAATCGCGCGAATACTTGGAACGAAAGAGGGGACACGGGTCACGGGGTTGCAGTTTTCGCCAGTTCGAATGCAAAGTAATCGCGTGGACGCGTTAACGGGGGAGCAGAGAAAGGCCGTTGTTGTCGGTTGTCTCGAAACTCGACGTCGTTACCCGAGTACTCGCAGTTGTAAGCGTTCGTCTGCGGCAAACGCAAAATATTTTTCAGCCATGTTAACGTCGCAAGCACCGACTCCGAGAGCTTTTAAGAAGCGAAAAGCTCTCGGGGAAAAGAAGAAGAAGAGGAGGAGACCGGCCCCGCTCGCGTTTCTTTGAGCCTGGCGATTAACACTCGACTTATCCGAGTCGCGGTGTTCCAATAGCTTTTCAATTTGTAGAGCGGCTCGAGCTTTCCGCGAGGCGCTTTTACGTCGCAAAGTTCGCTTACGATGCAAGTTCGCGACGGTTTATTTCTAACGAGAACCATCGATACCGTGCCTAGACTTGTCTCGGTTCTACGGCAAGGGAAGAGGGGGGATCGTCGCTTTAAACGTTCCGCCACTTTCATCGAAATCTGCGTTGAATCGTTGCGTTGCTGGATCGCAAACGTCGATCGAAAAGAAAACAGAAGGAGCTGGTAAGAAGCGAACGAAAGGCTAATTCGATGTCGAACGAATATACGGGTCTCGGTGTCTGGTTCAGGCTGGCACTTCGCTTCACCGCCAGCTCTCCATTGCGGTTCGCGTGAACTTGCCGTCTACGTTATCGCTTAAAAGTTTTGCTGTACATATTAACGAGTACGAGACCCTAAAGTTTCTCCATCGTGCATCCTAAGATCAATGGTTTTCTTTCCTATATATTTTTCATCTTTTCGCGTTAAGATTCGCTGATCGAATGATCCTTTTCGCGATAACAAGAAACTCGAATCGAATAATAGAAAAGATGCATCGCCTAGTAGAGGTTTATACGTCTCAACGCCTCGTACGTCCGTGTTTATAAACAGCAACTGTTTCCATCGATTTTATTTGTTCAAGCCGCGGCAGAACACAAGCGCATCGTTACATGTAAATAAATTATTTCGATCAAAGGTTACAAACGCGATTCACTTTGCGAGGAATATGTGGTGACGACAAAGTTTCACCGTCGAGCGTACGCTAGTGTACAGCGTGCTGTGGAAACTATTTACGACTTGTACAAGTTGGTTTCCAAACAGTTAGGCGAGAAAATTATCGCGTCAGTCGCGTTTCCCCCATACGATTTCGAGGTAATTCAGAATTTTTGACGAAGATAAAGTCGAAGAACGATATTCCGGAACGCGTCTCTTCTCGGCTACCGCTTTGCATCCGCTTTTTGACGCGATGCATCGTCGAAACTCTCTCATTGGCATCGACGTTATCGCCGTAGCTTCCATACACTTTCGATGCGCAAACATTTAGCCTCCATTTAGGGAAAGTGCTAGCGTGCTTGTCGTACATGCACTTGCACGCGACGATACGATCGCACGGAGACGATCTAGTTTCGAGCGTGACACATCACGACGAAAGACAAAGGAAAAGAAGGGATCAAAGGTTTCCCTCGAGAAGAAATCGCAGGTCCCTCGGGTCGCGTCGCTTAAAGCGATTTATCGTCCTTTGTAAAATATCGATCGATGCTCCCCATTCGGTGATAACGTTTAGTCGAATGGCTGAGAAAATAGGCAAAGCGGTTGGCACTGTTCGAAGCCTAAATACGAAGCTGCCTTTCACGTAATCGCATCGATACGCGCGAGTCGATGGATCTTTTTTTCGTTTGATGTTGCGTCGTTTCAACGGAAGGACAGCGGAAAGACTGTCGGGTTATCCGACGATCGCGCGTCTCTGTAGCGTATTTCGCGACTTCCTGTCGATATCGGCTCACGATTCGTTTGTTCCGTTTTACCCTGCAGGTCGCGGCAACGTCGAACGAAACTCGATAGGACTTTCCGTCGGTGAGGATGTAGACACCCTCCTCATTATTATTTTAATATATGCCAGAGGAACCTCGAGCCGCGACAGTAACGAGCCGTGAAACGGTGTCGCGGTTTAAGAAGAGCAGACCTTTCGTTTTAACGACTTTCTAAAGACAGGCTTCGGAGCACAGGTTGGGTTAATATTTGGCTCGGTCGCAGCAACCGGGTCAAGGATCACCGAGCTTCGCCATCGAAATCCTGATCCTTCGTTGTCACGTCCTGCGTTCGAATTTTTCCTTCCTCTTTCTTCGTTCGAACCCTGTAGCCTATCTTCCAACCTGATCGCGATTCTCGTCGTATATCCTTCGTTGAACTCGGTCTCGTCCGTTCTCAGCGTCAATTGTCTTCTCTGAAATTGAACGTTATAACTCATCCACGTCCAGGAGAGAAACGACGTCACCGAGATAATCGCGTCGCTTCTCGGCTGCTCGGCCAACCGTGTTTGCGAGCGTATATTTGCACGTGCTCTTCCATCCTTATGTGCACATTGTACAGGCATACATATACACGTTCGGTAGGTCTGTATACGTGTTTGGTCCATGTGCCTTTGTACACGCGCCAACCCATAAACGTGCGCGCACACGATGCAACTCTGCAGAGTTGTACCGTGTTACGAGCGTAGCTTGTACTGCAGATACGTTGCGGTTCTGGCCTCTACTTACCCGCTCGCCGCGCCGGCCGAACGTGATACATTGTTCCTGCCAAATTCATGCAACGACCGAAAATTTCCTCGGCATTGTCAGGGAAACAACAGAGTCCTGGCCTCAGGCCGTCCGATTATTCCTACACGTGACGCGGGATGCTCGACTGGCATGTTTCTTTGCATGCTGCCCCAACTCCCTTCTCCTGCATCGCTCCACTTTCGTTTAATCGCTCGAAATCAAGATGAAATACCGCTACTCTGTCGGAATGTTTTCCCTCTGATAACCTTGCCGTGTATTGTTCCCGTGTATATCTTTTGTTCTCCTTCGTTCGACGATTGCTCGAGTTGCCGTTCCATCTCTTCCAGTTTTCCCCGCTGCTCGATGGATCGTCGGTTGATTCCAAACCTACGGTTTCTTCGCGCACGAACGCAAAAAGTTTACCGCCCGTCTTCTATTCGATCATTCTTTCGATGCTCGAATCATTGAAAACGCGTTCGTCGTATTTGCATCGATCACAAAACATGGCAGATAAAACGAGCAGAAGGTAAACGCTGCAGTCGCATACTCGTTACGCGTAAAATACGCGTAGCCAAAAATACTTGGAAATTTCATCGTCGAATTTTATTTGTTTAATTTCGAGAAACCTATATTTCCTCGTCGAACGATCTTACAAGTAAAAAAGAAAAGTTCATTTCTCGCTGGAAACTTTGATTTCTAGACGCACCTGACGAGTCCGCTGACGAACGAGGATATCTGTTCCCTGTACGCGGTGAAACTCGGCTCAAAGTTTCGCCGCGATACCGACGAACGACTTTCTCAAAGTATCCAGGCTGTTTACAAAGCGACTTACAAACTAAAATCGATGTGAAGCAATCTCGTGGACAAAACCTCGGTCCCTTGTCCGACTTTAGCTGTGCCGTGGGAAAATTAGCAGGATGCAAGGTAGACAACAAAAGGATGGATACCCTGGACGAAACAGGCAATAGCGGCCGATTTTCAAGACAGCAACGAGTCGACGTAAATCCGGCAGTTGTTTGTCGCCGGTTTTATCGCGGTCGATTTTCTCATTAAGCGGTGCACGTGGCCCGTCATCGGACGGCTTACACCGTTTGAAAATTCGCTGACAAATTCATATCCGTTTCGCGCGGCTGTACCAACCATGTTGGCGAACGAAGACGCGACACCGTTTTCCATTCTGCGGCTGTAAATCGAGACGAGTCGGGGGATTAAAATGACAGAGAACGTCAGAGAGCGCAGAGAATGCAGCTGGTAGACGCTCGGTTCCGCTAATAAAACTTTCTGCTGAATGTGAATGAATGGATTTCGGAGTACTCGTTTCGTCCGTCCGTTCAGCAGCCGTCCTCTCGTTATGATATCTTTCTTCGTCGTTCCACTTTCGATAATGCGCCGACTTGCCATTTTTCTCTTTTGTTCGCCAGACCTGTTTCGCTTCGATCGTTCTCGCTCCACTTTGATTCCGTGTTTTTCGCTTTTCGCTAATCAAACTCACACCCATCGGTAGTTCCGCCTCTCGCTCGATTAGTTAATGTTGTCAATTATCGTTTTCCGATTTTCCAGCGTTCTTCTATTTTAGATCGAATTCCAGATGTTAATTTCGCGGGCATTCGAAGCGCGTTAATCCCAATCGCTTTACGGCATTAAGCTTGAAATACAAGTGGCACGACAGTAATACGCCTTTGCTGCGATTCATTTTCTATTAAAAGAAAATGAAAATGTCGCGCATGATACTGAATGCCGTTGCACATCAATCGGTGTCGGTGCTCGGTACTTTCATTTCATAGAACCTTTCTATCGATACCGTAAAAATGACAAAACGGAGGTAGATTTCGTTGCGATGCAGATGCATTCGTTGAATTACCATGATTGTACTCTACTATACTATCCGATTCTTTTGTGCCGTTTCGTCTATGCCTTTGTTTCCTTTCGTTATCGAGCCAATTCTTTCGTCGCGCAACAAAGGAAATTACTGGAAAGCGGCAGCGCTCGTTATCGCCAACGATTCGTCCAGTTAGATGACTGCGAGGTTGTTAAATCGGTACGCGTCGGTCGTCGTTCGATTCCCACCGATTTAAATAGCCTGTTCGTTCGTTTTCGATCTGATCGGAACTCGATCGATTCGCGGTAGTTTACAGGTTGCGTGCAGGCCCAGGATGAGAAAGAACGCTCAAGTGGAACATGAAACGTTCGTATGTAGATGCGCCGTTGTATCCGCAGGGCTGCATGCCAACCTATGACAGGCTAAAACCGAGTGTGTATCACCCGTATCAGGGTTATGGATGGCCCATGAACACGCTAACCCAGTGACACCTCTAGGTCACCACCGACTCCCAAACCACCCCTTGTTTGTCTTCCTTCTCTGCTGCGTTTGCTTTCGCGTAGCCGAATCTCCGCTTTCCTTCTCTCCTTCTTCCTCCGAGCCTGCTCTCTCTCTCCTGCCTGCTTTCGTTCTTATCTCGATCGCACGATTATTCCAATGCGTAATTAAAGTCGATAATTCATCGTTTTTTTTCCCCCCCCTATTTATCGTCTCGACCTTGATCGACTCAATTAAACAATAAGTGGCGGTACTCGAACACGAACGTGTCTTATTTGCAACAAATTAGAAAGGAGGATAAACAAGATAAGATAGTATTAGTGGCAACGGTAGGAAACTGAGGCAACTACGAGACCGCGGATGTCTCGTAGATTTTTAATAAATCGACAAAGGAAAAGAAGAAAAAGACGCGACAAAAGCGAAACGGTTCGAAGAAACAAATAAATCGATAGCTGTTGCAGAGAAACACGGAATCGAGGCTAGGAATACGCGCGGCACGTAAATAAACCGCTTTGCAGCGTTCGTTTCAGCGAGCTCCGCAACAAAGTTTCAGCTGCACGTATGCACGCGCAACGGCTTTAGTTTAGCGTTATTAGGCCTGGAAGTTGCTGTGGAATTGTTGATGCCTCGGCTCGCGTGGTATTTCGCCAATCTCTCGTCTCCTCGGTGTATCCTCTGCGCTCGTCAGGCCGCAGAGCAGATCGCGATTTACCGTGGTCGACAAAGAACCTACGCTGAAGATCGAATTCCTCGGGGATTCTTTTTCCAGCGAATACGATCGCGACGAAACAATTAAAGAGTGGCGAGACCCGCGAAGAAATTGAACTTCTCTGAAACCGAATAGCCGTATCGTATGATCAGACGAATCTTAACGAGATCCACGGGATATCTCCGTTAATTACGCGGCTTGCACGTAATTACAGAGAAATTACGCGTATAAAATTGCGCAACTCGAGTAGTCGCGTTCCGTTTCAACGCGCTTTCGTTACGATCTACGTTGCAGGATCCGGCCGCAAGATCTAAATAAGCAAGAGATAATCAGTTTTCGAGTATCGAGGGAAGATTAATGGCGAAAGCCGCCGAAACCATAGAATCTGTGAAAGCGGGGACGGCTGGAAATAAAAAATTATTCGCAACTCTGGTTTGATTTCCGAGTCCGTAAATCTCGCGGCCGATTTTGTTTCCTGCAGAATCTCGGGGTCGGTGCGACGCATTGAAAAACGCTTTGCGACAGAGGCTGCCGCGGGGGGAAATTATTCGGGCCGATAGATGAACGTCGAATGAAACTGCTTCGTTTAAACGTTTTTTGACGACGAACCGAACCGGCCGAACAATAAATATAGCTCTGTTGCCGTCGAGGCAGGAACAATGATTCCCATTACGAGTTGCAGTTTTATTTAAAAGCCGAGCGGCATTGTTTTCGCGGACAAGCGGTGGACCGCGAACTCGTGGCGTTTTCAGTGCTCACTTTTGTGGTTGACGGCACGGAATCACGGCCCTTTGCATTTAAAGACTCCTTACGCGCATTGTTCGAACGATGAAAAGCTTCCTCTCTATGTTATCGGAAAAATAGCAGGATCGAGATTCAGGCGAGAAGGTTTCCTTCGACGTTTCAACTTATTTCCTAGCGCATACTTACATACATACACGTATACGTATACTTTCAGTTCGATTCTACCATCCGTGTCCCGTGTTTGCGTGTTTGTTTACGCCTACGAATGCCGAAAGAACTTTTCCTTGCAAACTATACTAGACGGATAATATAAGACGAAATCGATCATCGAGCCACTGTTCGAGCATCGTCCGATAAATCTGTTCTTCTACGCGATGATACAGCGTTGTTATTATCGAAAGTGTCTGCCTGCAAAATTGTCGGTGAAGATACGCGATAACGAACGTAACCATAATACATATTTTATTATTCTTATCGAGGCTATACGGCCGAGTAATTTCAACGAGTGAGATAAAAAAAGAAACGGGCAGATACTTTTACCGACAATCGCGAGCAAATCACGAGCATCGTTTCTCGGTCGAAACCGTGCAAGAATCGAACAGGGACAACCGGAAAACCGGGTCTTCTCGTTTGTTTCCCCGAAATTGTATCGCCGCAGGCCAAGTAAACTAATTGTTTCGCGTGTACGGAATGCTGGAAAGCGAGGTCAGGAACTCGCAGCAAGTTGCGCCTCTATCCGCCAGCGAAGCTCTCGTCCGACTGTCATTGCGATACATTCTCTCTCTCTCTCCTCTCTCCTCTTCTTTTCTCTCGTCCTTTCTCTAGCAGCCTGTCCTTTGCTGTACTGTCGTGCGACCAGCTTGCATCGTACCATTCGCAACAATGAAACGAGACGCGAAAAAAGAAGCTTTTTTACTGGAAACGGCCTCCAGCCGGAAAATGAATCCCCACGTCGGCTCACCTTTGGGAAATCTTTTCCTGCGAATCTTTACACGCCGTCCTTTCGACGTCGCTCGCTTCAATTCCGAATCGTCGATCCGTTAAATTGCAAAATCTTCCGAATACCACCTCTTCTATAATCTGTCCATTAGTCTTCCCGCCATTCTACGTACGGTAAACGACCTATACGTAAAGTATTTCAACACCAACCATAGAATTCTTTTATGAATATGTTATGTGCATTATGCGAAACTTTTTGAAATGTCGTTGGCGCTGTAGCGAAACACGACTATCGTGACTGCAATCGTAAAATTTGAAACCAATCAAGAAGTTACGAAACTTTTATTGCAAATGTAGACTTAGTGAAAAGTTAGTACACGGTACGAATAGTAGTCATAAACGTATTAACTAGTGCTACAGATGATCTCGCTACAAATTGTAGCTTATTAATGTAGCGACTAATTGACTGTTCGAATATCGTACCTATTTACTTTGCTGATCTTTGGCAAGTGTATCCATGCTTCCAATAAATATCTCGTAACTTCTATACGCACTTTCAGATTCGTTTCAGTTTTTACTAATTTCCTCGGCATAACCGCGACGCTTCGTTACAGCGCTAACGATATATCAAAATGTCTTCTTTAGCACACATATAAATATACATGTAATAGGAAGTGTCCAAGTATGTTCGGATAATTTTGTGAGCCATTGTGCGATTATTTTTAAAACACCGTCGTTCGTTTAACGACTTTAAAGTGTCATAGAGAGCGGCTGGATAAGATAAGGCTTTATTTCATCGATCAATGTCAATTAGCATTCTAACGAGTTATCAATCGGTAACTCGAACCGTGCGATCCTTCGAGGAAGAAAATTCCGACTGAAACGACACAAGACGGGAAAGAAAAGGCTGCACAACGTAATGTTAATTACAGGGCGGAAGACAAGTTTAGGTTTGCGGTGAAGAAGCGAGAAGGGTACTCGCACCGAATATCTTGGCGATGCGATCCAAATTCATTATCCGCGTTCCCGTGAGGCGGGGTACCGTGCGCTGCAGCCTCGAAATGAATTTCGAAAGTGGGACATACGCTTATTAGAAATTCCTGAATTGTTCCGCGTACGTGTATACTCGGTCTATCCGCCTGGTGTAAGTCGACCGGTGCGGAATTTACGGAGCCTCTAGCCAATGGATCAGCTCAAACCGAGATAGCGAAGGAAAAATCGTCGTAGCGAGACTCATTCTAGAGACCTAAGAATTAGATACGATGATACAGCTACATTCAAATCTGACAGAACTCACCGTATCCGAGTGTTATCATAATTTTACGAGTTCGTTTATTTACGTCGTCATAAACTTATCGGCTGTCTCTGGCTATCGCAGTTGTTTCCCCTTCGAAATTTGTATAATCTGTCGTAAATTTGAAGTATAATCTCTGTCGTAATTTAAAGAATCGTCCGAGACACGCGCGAAATGAAGATGGATTTTCAGTTTCTTTGACGTCGTCGGCCGGCGAGACTTGCGGATTTCTCCGTGTCTTTGGGAAAAATCTCGAAGAAAAGATATTTTCTCAGAAGCAAAGATAATGGCTCTCCTAATGGCTCGAACACGACACAGATAGGATGCAGTCTCGTTCCTTGAAAAGATTTTCTAATAAAAGCAACAAACTTTCTTCTCTTTCTCTCTGCTCCTGTGCCTGCTTCCTTGATCCTTGCAACGTGTATTCCGACTACGCTTAAGGATCAAATTTCTCGATTTTATCTCTCGCAACGTTCGGGGTAGCATTCGAGCCACATTCTTCGACGATTCACCCTTCGTAGGAAAATGCGCGACGGTTCTTTCGAGGGGAAAGATTTGACGATGTACCGGAATCTCGTAATTCCCGGGGCTAACGGTCGCCTGATCTTTCGACCTATCGAATTTTTCACTCATGATTGCCACACTCCTGACTCAATTTTCCACTCCCGCTGTTGCAGCCAAGCGATGATCCGTGAACTTGGAATGTAGACGGAAGGGCGGAAAAGCGGATCTGCCCCTCGCAGGATCGAAGGAAGGGCTTTTCTTCCACCTCCGCTATCATCTTCGCCGTTACCTCACCTTTAAATACCTAAGATCTCCACATCTAGACTTGGACATTGTAAGTACGCCGCCACTCTCCCTTTTTTGTTTTTCTTTTTTCTTCTCTTTTACAATTTTCGAACACGGATGAATCCGTCAAAATCCGATCCGTTTATTTCTCGTCCTTCTTCCGCCGCGTATCCGAGAAAAACTTTCCAGCTAGCTGTTTCAGAATAGGACGTCGAGGTACAATGTATAAAGATCGATAAGAGGGATAATGAGAATGACCTAATTGAGCCAAATCGTGATTCTCGTTGGTCTTTCTTGTTTCTCGTTTCAAAAATGATTACACTTTCCATTCGGTTTTCATTTTGTTCCCTCGGTCTCGGAAAAATGATTCGCCAAGACTAAGAAACGGATTGGCATTGACGAGAAGAAGGGAGCCATGGAGGAAGTAAGTAACTAATTGGACCGGAGCGAGGAAGCGAATCGAATAGCTGGAAATCAAAGCTGGTCTGCATTTTGTACGGACTGCCGGTCTAATTGGTACGCTACGCCGGCCATTCATCGCGCCATCGAGAGTACAGAGCCAATTGATATCGCGTCTCGGAAACGCATGCGGCATTCCCTTTGCGGTCTCCCTTTGGAAATCAGCGAAAGTCCGGCCAAATCCCCAACGAACGAAACTTTCGGTTCGAACCTCGTTTGCTTTTAAATATACTTTTTCTTCGTGTGCCATTCCGCGATATGGACAACGTAATTATACCTTTTCCCTCGGTTCTCGTGCCCGTCTAGATTAGCCTCGAGTTTATACGATCGTACAGAACGATCTCGCGCATTATGGATGAAAATTACGATATCGCCGTACTTATTCAAAAATTAACATAAACTCGGAGGGAGCCTGTTGAGCTGGTAGAATTCTTTTTCCTTCGCCCTGTCGACGCAGCACACGCGTAATTAATTATCGAACGATCCACTTTGCGGAAAGCGAGGGTGCATGATTGATACACGCAACCGCCAACATTTTCTGGTCCCTTAGGTTAATTCGAATAATTGACACGAACGTTTTCTTTCGTTCATTCGCGTTTAAGGAAAATCGATACGACGACACGTGTAGTTAATCCGCATTAACGTTAACAGAGTTGAAAAAGCTCTGTTTCCAATGGAGCAGTGGCGGATAATTTCGACGAATAAACCGGGCAGATAACACGGCCGACTGATAACGCAGTAGCCTTGCAATAAAACGATGCAAAATCTCGCGTGCAGGAAATTCCACTGGGAGGCATAGGTGGATTTTGCCAGTTTAATCGAGCGGTTCGATTTCCAAGCGCCGTGGCAAATTTCGGCGCTATATTTTCCGGAACACTCTCCGGAATTGCTCGTTACACGGACGCATACGTAATAGAACAGCATTCGCGTTTATTGACTGATAAACGTACAGCGACGATGTTATTGCATCCCTCTATATTTTGATATCGCGCGCTTTCGCTAGGTTTTCGTCGTAAATCGATTTTTTCTTTGCTTGTTAAACCGGCGAAAAGATACAAGAAGAAAGGAGAAAGAGAAGAAAAGAAAAAATGACTAAAAAAGTGGCAAGGAATTAATTAGGAGATAATCGCGATGTATAAAAAGGATACAGATGGACCTAACCTATAAAGCTAGCGTAAAAGTTTGCGATACAAGCCACGATCGTCTCTAGATATACATATATGTATGCACGTGTGCACTCTACTTGCACCGTAGCAATCGCTTGCACGAGATCGAGAGAAATCTCGATTATCACGATCGACAACATCGGTCGAGTGTGCTCTGACTGAATTTTCAAGCGTATGGCAAACTAAGCCGGTGCCGAGTAGCTAACCACGTGCAGATTTGCCCAGAAAAAAGGAGGATTGAGAGAAACGCGAAAAGAGACGCGACAAGGAGCATAAATAAACGAGAGGTATGGCTGTATCGATCAGTCAGGATAAACGACGGGTCTCTGGGCCGAGTGGCTGCCAGCAGCTTCGATGTCCACTGTCCCGAAGAAACTGGAAACTTGAAAAAAAAAAAAAGCGAGGTCGAGGTTGCACCTTTTTTCGCCCTGCTATCTTCCACTCTCTTCTCTTCGTCGATAGACCGCGTACGCTAATCGAATTTCGAAACGAAAACAGACTCGAACTCCGTATCGTTTTCATTTTCAGCCGTTCCGAAACTTCTTTGCACGTTCCACGAAACGAAGCTAATAGAGCTTAATCGGTCGTCGGATCATTATATTTCAATCTGGCTGTCATTTTAGCAAACGAGGAGGATTCGTAACGTTTTGACAAAACATTTAATATACGTGTATAACTGAAACAAAAATTCATGCCTACCAATGAGAATTTTTTCAAATTGCGTTCAAACTTGAGATATTCCTTAAAGTTAACCTTAATCGATGCGGGGAATCGTGTAGTAAAATACGAGAGAAACGTCCGACGATCATTACGAGAAGTCCGTTGAATCCGCAAGCGACCGATTACGCAAGATCTGAAGGCCACGTTGAAAATAGCGAAACGAACGTGAGATAACTAGTTCTTGCAATGATTCTCCTAATGAACTCGTGAGTTATCGCCCGTTGCACGATGCTGCCACCGCGACAAGGGGGACAACTAACCTTTTACGTCGGCTGCGTTCGCAGTCTCTGTGTCTGCCTATGCCTCGATAGAAAGGTACCTCGCGTCCCTAGCTCGAACTTCCTCTTTTCTTCGCCCGAATTCCACCCTGCAGAGTGTATGACGAAACGCAGCCGGGCAACCGACAATCGATCTTGTTCTACCTTGTGGAAAATTTTCAAACAACGAAATTATCATTGTGCGAAGCTTCGCATCGTCTCATTTGCCTAACGATTTCGGTAAGTAGAACACAGTTGGAAACGAAAATAAATTTCATGGTAGATAGAAGAAACGGTGACGGGGTTTGATCGAATCGTCGGACGATTGTATCGGGAACGAAGGATTCGTTAACGAACAAGAAGAAATCGTTTATCAACGTTGGCAATCTTGCAAGGAGATCTGTTTGCGGGTAGCGCTTAAATCACTTTCCAAAGCGCAGTTCTTCCAAATTTAAACGGAAACGAAAACGAAAAGCGACCAGGTAATACTTGTCTTTAAACGTTGAATATTGAACGAAAAGACAGCCGGCGATAAATTATCATTCCCGATGACAGCTAATCTGTTATTTCTCTCACGTATGCTTCCGCGTGTAACACTTAGATACTGCGTGTAATCGCGCGTGACCAACGCTCCACACAGACGGAACACGTAGAAGGAAATGACCAATCAACGCGGACCTTCGTATAGAATCGCCACGATATGTTTCCTTTTAACACGTAGGAAATACAAAACAGTCGTGCACAGCTGGACGAAGAGATCCTTCGATTTTCAGAACTTTTTTCCAAGGAAATTAAAATCAATTTTGCGGACAGAATCGTGGAACGTTTAAACGCCTACGGGAGTTCGGCTCGGTTTTCGAATATCGAAGACAGCGCGAACAATCGAAGAAACGAACGCTCGAAATTTTACGCGAACCGATTCCATGAGTCACGACAAAGAGATGCGCGTACCGATAGATGGCGCGTTTAATCGTCGAGTAAATAGCGCGAGTTCGGTGGATGAAAGCAACGAGAGTAAACTCGTCCGCAATGAGTCGTACGGTATACAAAGACGAACAAAGACCGACCCTATTTTTAATTATCGAAATGACGATGCGAATCAATCGTGTATCGGATCGCAGGCCAAATCTCGTTCTCGCGCGATATCGCCTCAAGAAGGTAACGATCGTTTCCGACGCACGCGAAGAATAAGTTTCCATCGGAATGAACCAGCCTGCGTTGCGTTTGTCTCTCGCAGCAGTAGGCTTCCATCTCGATTTACCTCACGAACCGGAGTCGCGTTAGAAACCAACTCCTTTCTACGAGCGCGTTCGAGTACGATCGACGCGTCTCTCTAACTGCGAACTCGTTTGAAAGCCAACGACCGTATCGCGAGGGAAGGCAAAAAAAAAAAAAAAAAAAAAGAAAGAAAGCACGACGTTGAATCGAGCAATGTGGTGTTTTAGGCGAGGACACGATGTCAAGAAACCGAAGTTCCTTGAGCAAGTTCGAGGCCCTGATGGTGCTAAGTTTAACGGTACTCGTTCAACTGGACGTCTGTTGGTGCACGCCGTCTCACAGAAGCAGACATCACGCGGACATGTCCTACGAGGATACGAAGAGTTTCCGAAGCAGCGAGGAGCTGCCTAGACCAGCCGCCCTCAATTCGAACGACGATCCGCTGGTAGTGCAAACCAGAAAGGGCAAGGTCAAGGGTAAGACCATGACTGCCACCACGGGAAAGGAGGTCGACGCCTGGTTCGGGATCCCTTACGCGCAGAAACCTCTCGGTAGGTTCAACCTGTACTGATCTATCTATAAGGCGATAGCCTTGGAAAATTCGGTGATTAACCTTTCATCGCTACCTCAACCGGCCGATTACTACCGGAGGGAGAGCTATTCTCGGAAATTTTCTCTTTCTTCTCGAAAGTCTTTCTCGCGAAATTTTCTCTTTTTCGGAAAAACGGTCGAACGGATCGTTAGGTAGAGGTAATGGACAAATCGAACGGTAATGATAAGAGAAAAAGAAAAAGAGGAGAGGAATCGAACTGGATCGTTTGAGAGACGAGAGATTGGGAGGAGACAAACGGGACGGGATTCTGTTGCAGGAGCTCTGAGGTTCCGGCATCCGAGACCGGCGGAACGTTGGTCGGGAACTCTAAATGCAACTACGCTACCGAACAGCTGCGTGCAGATTCTGGACACGGTGTTCGGCGACTTCGCAGGTGCGACTATGTGGAATCCGAACACACCGTTGAGCGAGGACTGCCTTTACGTGAACGTGGTCGCGCCACGGCCTAGGCCTACCAGTGCCGCTGTTATGGTATGGATATTCGGTGGTGAGTTCCAGCTGACACCTGTTCACATCCTTAGACTAGACATGCTCGTGGAAACTAGAGCACACCGTCGCCAGCGGTCGACGTTCTTTTACAGGTGGTCGCTTCTTAACGAGAAACGCTTATTTTCGTCGCGCGCCGTTATTTTAGGGCGGCTATTTTTTCACCCAAACTTCATCTAAACGATCGGAAGAACGCTCGAGAAAGCGGTTTACACCGCTACGGAAGTTTCATCGCGCCAACAGGTGCTCGATCGTACGAAATTATTTGACGGTTTCACTTGTATCTGGTGCGATGATTAAAAAATGTTCGCGAACGTCAGCTCCTTTCCGCGCGGCCGTCACGAAATAAGCGTTGTTCAAAAAGAAGTCGAAGCTCCTCAATGTGAAAGAAATTAATCCGAATGGAATGCAAATGAGAGTCTGCGAAAGATCCCGTGTATAGGCGCAGACACTAGTTGACATTCGATTGATCGTGTTTGCTCGTACATGCGTGCGTGCGTGCGTGCGTGCGTGCGTGCGTGCGTGCGTCTGTGTGATCTATTTGGAAAGCAGAGGTTTCTTTCGAGAGATGGAATCGCGCGACATCCTTATAGGTGGCTTTTACTCCGGATCGGCGACCCTCGACGTTTACGATCACAAAACCCTGGTGTCCGAGGAGAACGTGATTCTAGTCTCGATGCAGTATCGAGTCGCCAGCCTGGGTTTCCTGTACTTCGGAACGTCGGATGTTCCTGGGAACGCCGGTCTGTTTGATCAGATGATGGCCCTTCAGTGGGTCCGCGACAATATCGCTGCCTTTGGCGGAAATCCTGACAACGTGACCCTGTTCGGAGAGAGCGCGGGCGCCGTTTCCGTTTCTATGCACCTCCTTTCGCCTCTATCAAGGTGCATACCTTTTCTCCTTGTCACTTTACGTTGTTTTGTTTGTTTCTTTGCTTGCCGCTACCATGTCTACTGCTATCGACGCTGCTACGCGATAGACGGTTGGAGATCACCCCCTCGGCGAACAGCCGATTATATATCGTTGTGCCAGTTGCCGCTGGGCGATACGCGACGTAAACCAAGGAGGGTGGTGGTCTCGAACTTAGGAACCGCTTCGATCTTCCAAACGATTGGCCAACCTTTAACGCAGACACCATTCTGTGTTTCTCTGGCTTTCAGGCATCTCTTCAGTCAAGCCATCATGCAGTCTGGCTCTCCAACAGCACCTTGGGCCATCATCTCGCGCGAGGAGTCGATCATGCGCGGCATTCGATTGGCAGAAGCTGTCGGTTGTCCTCACGATCGCGACAACTTGCAAGAAGTGATCGATTGTCTGCTGATTAAGGATCCGATCGAATTGGTGAAGAACGAATGGGGCACCCTGGGCATCTGCGAGTTTCCGTTCGTTCCCGTGATCGACGGCGCCTTTCTCGATGAAACGCCGCAACGCTCGCTGGCCACCTCGTCCTTCAAAAAGGCCAACATCATGATGGGCTCGAACACCGAGGAAGGTTTCTACTTTATCATTTACTATCTCACCGAGCTGTTTCGCATCGATATGGCCGAGGATGTAAAAGTCAGCAGGGAACAGTTCGTTAGCGCCGTTACCGAATTAAATCCGTACGTCAATCAGTTCGGAAGGCACGCCATTATCTACGAGTACACGGACTGGCTACGTCCGGACGACCCTCACATGAATCGCGACGCCCTGGATAAAATCGTCGGCGACTATCAATTCACCTGCAACGTGAACGAATTTGCTGGCCGTTACGCCGATACGGGAAACACCGTTTACATGTATTATTACAAACACAGGTGAGATTCATGTGCGATCGAATCGGAAAGAAGGAGTAGGGATCACGGGTAGGCGGGAACGATCAATGCGACTCGCCCGAAAAGGACGTGTTCGCTTCTTTATCCCGGCACGCTTTCGCCTATGCCACGATATTTACGAGACCCCGATTTCTTTTCCATAAATCCATAGATCGGCGAACAATCCATGGCCAAGATGGACCGGTGTGATGCACGCGGACGAAATCAGCTACATCTTTGGTGAGCCGTTGGATTCTTCGAAAGGGTACACGCCCGAGGAGATAAATTTGTCCAAGAGAATGATGAGATATTGGGCGAACTTTGCAAAAACAGGGTAAGTCGAAGAGCGATCACCGCTTTTCTCTTTTCTTCGCGTCTCTGACGGCTGACTAACACCGTCGTGTTAGGGATCCGAACGTCGGAGACGTCGAGTCATGGACGCAGACCTATTGGCCGCCGCACACTTCCGCCAAGAAGGAATACCTGACGTTGGATACCAACAGTTCCGAAATCGGAAACGGACCTAGAGCGAGGCAGTGCACTTTTTGGAAGAAATACCTTCCGCAACTCCTCGCCGCTACTTGTGAGTAACTTTTCACTCTCTTCTTGCTCTTCTTGCTCTTCTTGCCGTGAAAAACAATGACGGCGTTGCCGCAGCGCGTTATTTCCTAACGAAAGATTCAAATCTTTCGCCGTTTATCGGAATTTGTCGAACGTGTTTCTCGCTCGCGCCAACAATCTTAAAGGTCGGTTCATCGTTCAACGTTCAACCCTTCGACTGCATTTAGATTATCTCCTATGACACCTGTTGAGTGGAAAATACGTTTCATTAACCTCAAGGCGGCCGTTCGGGACCGTCGAAAGCAAATCAATCGGCTCGATTACTTTTTCCGGTCGAGAGATTTTAATCGAGCGCTCCGTTACCCAACTTCGAATGCAAGTCGTTCTCGATTAAACTTCCGGGGCTACGAAGCATTCGTAATTCGAGCCGAGATATCTGTCGTACCGGTTCACGAAGGAATCGTCTCCCGAACGAAGAACGAAGGCGGTAATTTCTCGAAAATTTTCAGACTCAATTTTCGACCAACGAACGAACGAACGAACGAACGAAACAGAGTCGCCGAGGAATAAACACGCGCCAGCCTTCGTTCTATCGAAATCTAACCCAAGTACGTTAACGAGGTCCCGTTGTATTTGGCGAATTAAAAATAAAATGAAATAACCGAGCCTTTTCGCGTAGCGAAGAAAACGTTGGAACGCCAACGTAGAAGATTTCGTGTCGCAACTCGCGTATCCAATATCCTTGTCGCTTATCTATCGATACGCACACACGCAGAATTTTCGAAATATTCGATTCGCGTGTGTAAATCAAGCACGGAGTCAAGGTTGCTTCTTTTGAAATTTTCGTACCAACTTTACTCTTTCTCTACATTGTTGAACTTGATCCAATGAAAGAGACAGTCGACCGTCGTAGCTACCAACCAAGTTTTAACGTTTGCCCGAACTTTTCGCTCTCTTCGATTCTTCTCGACCCACAACCTTTTGCTTGTCACGCGTAAAAAGTTTCGATCGTTTCGACGAAACATAAATCACGTACTCCACGCTCTGTTCCCTGTCCTTCGCTTTCCGATTCATATTTTTCGCCCTTTTGACGCGCTTCGAATGAAACCGAAGCGAATTGCAATATTTCGGACGCGTTTCGACCATTTTCCGAAATTTTCGTTCGCATTTGAAAAAAAAAAAGTATCGTTTCTGCTAACAAGTTCTATTCGAGTTTCTCTCGTTTTATTTCTTCTTTTGCTGTTTCACGATCGAACCAAATGGAACAGCGAACAGCGACGAAAGGTAGGACTTGAAAATTGGAAATTGCTTTCTTGGCAGCTTTTCTATGATCAAATTATTCCATCCCAATTACGTTATTATAAGTGAGTGCAATTTAATAGAGACGATATTCGTGGTTTCCTGACTGAGGGAGCGACTGGTTTCTGGCCTCGTGCCATTCCACAAAATACAGGCAGATGCCCGAGGAAACCTAAACCTTCGTATTCGGTTCGTCCATTATGCAGATTCGATTATTGGCCACGATTATCGGTCGTCACGTCAGTAGAAGAGCACGAGGGATCGCGTTTTAGATATCCGAAGAAGGCTTTTTCTTTCATCGTAATTGCGTTTTCGACCGAAGATCCGCGTTCGCTTTTTACACGAGACACAAGATTTCCTGTATCTCTCATCGCGAAACAGTGGCCTTCGAGCGTCGTGCGAGACGCTTCGCGAGACAGGACGCGCTCAATACAAGTCCGAGCGAACGATGCAGATTCAAGTGCAACGCGCCGACTATACAATATCTTGGGTCGACTATTTTGCAGCGACCGTTAATTTGAACGTTCCTAGACGATTTCAACACCCTCGAGACAATCATTCTTTCACTCTGTGAAAGCAACTGTCGACAAAATAGAGATACTCGGGTCCGATATGACCGATCCGTTGACAACGTTCGCTACAAATTCCCGGACAGACTTATTTAACGATTAATTTCGTTTGATTAATGGAATTTTGGCTAAATCTAGGAGAGTCGGAGGATGAGGATTACCGAGAAGTTCTCTCCTTCGAGAAGCAATTTCGTATCCCATTGACTCCAAGATGAGCTATCAATCGAGGGTGCTCAGCTCGCGTACACCGTGCCTTTGGAGAAACGTTAGGTCGCGGAAAAGGAATGGCTGCGAGCCAACCATCGATATCTATTCAAAGAATAATCTCTATCCGCTTCTTCTTTGTCCCGAACAATATCGGCACCGTTGTCGTCGTCGTTGGCCGGGCACCGTTCGCAAAGAAATCGTCGAATCGGAGAGACGTGCCAATCTTCGATGGCACCGATTTCGGACGATGTTTCTTGGAAAATCTTCCCGAAGCTTCAGAATGTCGTAACTACTTCTCGATGAACGTTTCGTCAACGTTTCGTTGGTTTAGCGAAGATAAAAAAAAGAACGATCGAACGCGTCAGCGACGGTAATTCGAACGACAAGAAAAATTCAACGAGGAAAATTCAACGATACCGACTCACCAAGATGGAAAATGAAATTCCAACGGAGAAGCTCGCGGGCAAACGGAAGAGACGCACAGCGACTTGGAGAGAGAGAGGATAGGGATGACGGTGGCAGCGAATTTATTCGCTTATTCGCGACGGATAAACTACTCGCGATCGAATCAAGAATCGAACAGCGTCGAGGAGCAATCCGTCAGCAGTTGCGACTCAAAGATCTCGATAGGATGGTAGAACAAAGGGGACGAGAAAAGAAAATACAAAGGGGTGGCTGCGTTAGTCGGTGGAATATCCGGTGAATGGTTTAGCGGGGCAGATGGACGAAGCAAAGAGGGGATGACATCGCGACGGATAAAAACGGCGCGGCGGTGCAGCGGAAAATTGCTGCCGCGGTGCTGTATCTTCTTCCAACACTCCTCTGGTCGATTGTTTTTTGTCCCTTTTTTCTCCTCTTTCCAATTAACATCCATAGCAGCCTACGGCTGCAGCGAGTGAGTATCCAGATCTCTTTCGACAGAATCGTCAGAACTCTGCTTCGCTCGCGAGTACGCGCGATCGCTACGTCTCGACCAAAGTCCGAGGTTTTTCAACTTTTCGGAGATTCGCCTTACGATAAACACAACATGGATCGCCTCGTTAGCCGAGGATGGCGCGGAGCAGCTACCCGTAAACGAGCTTTTCGTTCGACGAGAGCATAACGGCTGTTTTACATTTACGAGGATAAGGTGAGGCAAGTTGGGAGGACAGTTGCGTTTGGCGACTGGATCGGAGAATTAGGACGAAACGTTGCGCGATTAAATAAAATGTCTGCATATGCGGCAGATGCGATTCTCTGGTCTGGCGCATCGGCACTGTAAATAGAACAACGACGTCGCGGCATTGCTTTATAATTACGTCGGTGAGCTTGGAAAGGTTAACCGCACGCCAATGAAGGTAGAGGGTGTACAGCACGGGGACGTGTCGTTGTCACGAGCACTAATGGCTCGTTTACACGGTAAACCATTGGCGTAACCGCAGATACACTCTGCTCTGCTATTTTCCCTTGTTCCGGCTCGGACAATACATCGACGACAATCATCGATAGGCGAGCCGATTTCCCGATGATCGCGAGCAAACGCGTATTCCGAAGAAACGTCCGGTAATCCGGGTGCGCTGTACGTTTGGGCGGTCGACCTAATCGATCACGCACGGTGACGTTCTCGGTTGCTTTTAAACGAGGATTTATCGCCTCGTAAAATGAACGGAGGTTTTAGGCGAGCAGCGTACGGGTGCACCGTGTAACGGTAACGCGGTACGAGTCCGCAGAGCGGACGGGAGCGGACGAAGGTGTCATTTTCATCATCGCTAACGATCCGAATTCGAGCCATTGGCGTAACGCTATCGTAACCGTGAGACCAATTCCGGTGTCTACCGCAGCCGTGACGTCACGGAGTTAAATGCACCCTTCTATCGGACACGTTCCCCGTAATCTATGTACGCGCCGCAGAACTGCCGTTGATACGGCGCCAACCTGGAACCCGCTCGGATCGGGCCGCTATTACATTCACGATAATGCCGTTATCTCGCGTTAACGATCCCTTATAAAAGTATATTTACCGCTGGCCACCACCGTTTTGACTTTCGTCCAAAATCCATCGAAACATCCACGTTGGCCGTGTACGGGCGATAATGGAATCGCGACCATAACGATAACTATAGGACGCGTGATCGATCAAAAGCGACAACGATTATTATTCGAAAATTTTCGAATCACCGATAAAAACATCTCAGAGGAAAATCGAAATACACAGATAAGCAATCAAATTGAAAGATACGAAAAATCTACGGCTATCGAGTTTGAATCGATTCGCTTCTCTTAGCGGAGATGCTGAAATTGCCTTGCTTCTCTCTCCTACGATGATTTCCACTTACTAGACGTTACGACGTAAGAAGGTTTCGAATGAAATTTGAAAATTACTGCGCCAACGCAACAACCTCCGTGTATCCCGAAGCAGTTGTTACGGCGACAATTCCATTAGGAGCTAGCCACGCGTAACCGCGTCGTTTAAAATTTTAAAAGAACGTTTCGTATTCTTCGCACTCTTCGAATTTATTTCGATGGTTTTTATTTAACCTACCTCTCTACTTACTTGTCCGTCCGTCTGGCTAGTTGGAATTTTATAATCGAAATTTCACCCACTTCTCGAACAGCTAGAAAGCTGAAATTTGAAACACGTGTTTCTTTTCCACCGTAATACGACATGCGTAATTTCAACAAATTGACAATTGTTTTATTGGAAATGATTGTCTATTTAGCTGAATTTGTTGGGCTGAAACGTGGAAAAATCTTTTTATCCCACAACAGGAAGTCGATGTACATCGTCGAATGACTAAACATCGAGACAAAAGTGAAATATTGAAGTTGAACAAATTTGTTTAAATGACTTTTATTTAAAAATATACTAAAAAGGAGAAAATGATTTTCTTAATCGGGTATCATCAAGTAATTGTAAGTAAATGTAATAACGATACACGGGGAAATCCGTATATTTCGAGTACACGCGGTAATTATATAATAAAGTATCGCTCAATTATTGAACCCGTACTGCTAAAAATAAAATCATGGCGTCATCATTCTTGCATTGTCTATCAGCATGACGACCGCTCCACAGTTTGATTCAAACATTTTTTTATCCTTTACTCCTATCCTACTTTGCCTTTTATTTTCTTTCTTTAATTTGCTTCGTATACGTAATCGTAAATATACGGATATGTATATACGTAAGCTGTATCTTTTCCGTGTGAATCTTAATATATCTCCGCGGAAATATCTAATATTTTAGCAGCCATTAACAGCTAACGAGTTGTCCAATAGATAGATCGCAATTAATTACTGTACACGGGTGCTCGATCGCGAAAACAATGACACGCGTAGCCTCTCTAAACATACTGATTGATCGTCCGTCGCCACGAAGAAGAGGAAACAGAACGGTACGATAATAGTCAGCGTTGACGATTGCAGCAGCATATACGTATCGCTATTGGCTGTCGAACGTCGCTGCTCGATTTATCATAGAGAGCAATTACATCGAGGCTCGTAAATTTGTCCAAATAATTAACTGGAAACGAGATAAACATTTTTCCAAGCGAACCTTCTTGCTCGTAGGTCGTTTGTCGCTGATCGTTCGGTCGTTCGTTGAGAAAGTTGTCGGACAATTCGTTGACCGATACTCGACGACGCTTACTCTTGCAAAGTAATTAAACGAAAATATGTCGCGGGAGAATCGCGAAGGAGAAACTTTGAGCTTGATTGCGAGTTCGGTTCCTCCTGCAGTTTGCCGAGAACTTTTCCAATCGATCGCGAAATCGAGCATCGGTACTCCCGGGAATACCGGCGCGTCCAGGTGTTCGCCGCACGTTTCTCCCTTTTATTAGTAGTCGGTTTGCGTTCGCGGTTGCAACGCGAATTCATCCAAGTTGCTAGGGGACAAAGTGGAAGCGGAAAAAGAAGCGGAAAAAGAAGCGGACGGAGAAAGCATAGTGGGTCGGTGGACGTCGGGCTGACTGGTGGGCAAGTTTGATCGGTGCTCGCGCCTCGAAAACAAAACAGTGATAAAGTCGGAGGGGCAGCTGGCTCGACGAAAGGTAGGGGTTTTGATCGCGGCACCCAGGAACGAAACGAACGAACGGACGAACAGGGTAGACGAGGGTGCGGGGGTGGAACTGGCCGCTCGGCAAAGTGGATCGATGCCGCCGCGGCACGTCTGTGCGCGCAAACGTGCGCACGTGTGCGTACACCTGATACATGCATCATCGTCCACAAAGCGGACGGAGATGCGTGGATCCGTTAATCGCCGATTCCTTCGACTCTCGTATAGAAAAACGCAACGCGCAATCTACAAGCGCGTGCAATTACAATTCAACCTATACGAAACCCAACGAATCCAAATGAGAGTCTCGAAGAGAAGAGACGCCGTTGTCACGGGAAAATTCTTTGATCAACTAGGGTTAATCTGTCGACGAGCGATACGAACGACGACTATTATCCCTTTTAATCGAGAGTTTCTCGGCTGCCAGTCGTAACGACAATATCTCACGCGACGCACCGCTCATTCCGCGCCAAGTTAAGCGAATTCTTTGTTGCGTAATCCACGTTATCGAAGCACGCTCTTCGCGTCCTCTCGGCGACCGTCGAACGCAGCAAAGGCAACATCTCTCTTTTATTACTTTCATATTCGTTGGATTGATGCGGTTTCATCGTCGAAGCAACGAATTTTCCGCTCGTTCTTTCACGTTTATCTCCTTGGTCCCATCATCGTTCCGAACGTTTTGTGAAACGTTGTTCAGGCCACTGGTAGTTACTCGCAACGAGCTACTAATATCATTCATACTGCGTAGATCTATATGTTTTTGTTCTCGTGACATGTTTAAAAATCGAAAGCGTCGAGGCGTACCGTCGCGTCATCGTCGTCATTGAATCTAAGGCAATTTTTCATTGTTTTCTGTTGCAGCGAAACTGGAACTTAGTCAGAAGATGGCATGTAGCGGTACGAGAGTAACCGACGGAGGACATCTATTCCTGATGTTGAGCCTGCTGCTAATCGGTACTCTGTTCAGTCATAGGATCGCGATTCAGTCGGATGCGAACAGTGTTCCGGAGATGATCGACCACAGGGGCTTCGTCTAGCTTCTGCAGTTAGCTCTTTGGATCGTTCTCGATCGTCCGGGAATAAGCCAATGGAACGCGAATACGGACCAGCGAAACGATCGACGACCTTCTAAAGCGTGTAAACGAATCAATGGCATCGTTCGTTGATATCTCGTGGCGATTCGAAGCGAGACAGACACATATCAATGGAGCGGAGGGCGCTCGATCGACCCGCTATACACGATCGTCTTGTCACCGGTTCGCTAGCGAGAAAGATCTTGTAGATCGAGAGACAAATCTACGTCGTCCCTTAGAGGGGGGGACGCGGCAGAGACTGTACGCTAGACAAAGGACTCGAAGATTTCCTTGAATCGACGTAATCGATCACCGACGAGTGTCGTTTTATCGTTCTCCAATTTTAGTCGTTCCTCTATTCTCAGTCTTTCGAGAGAGCGCGATCGACAAAGTCCTCGCGAATCGAGAACGCGACCGTGGCTGATATCGTTGGCGGAGTCGCGACACATGGAGAAAATAGTAATCGTAAAGATATAACGTACGCGCCGAATCGAAAGTTACTTAGCGTACCACGCGTTTCCAGGTACGGGACACGCGACGCGCGACACGCTCTCGGTCGAGCAAGACGCTTCTAGTTGTAAGAACGACGTTAACATCCTAAAACCATCAATTGGTCCCTCGTAAATCGTCTGACCTACTACGACAGCGACTACTCACGCGACCAATATAAAATCACGCTCGTACCGCGCTTTATTCCGCGTTTGCAATTTCACTCGGGTATCGGGCAAATTTATTCGCCTGTCTAGTAAGTTGGTTCTTGATGCTCAGAATTTCGATGGGGATGGACGGGAAACGAGTACAGCGTAACGCGCGACTAATTTCATCGACCCGTTGCACCTGAGAGGGAAAAAATACGCTACAAAATAGAATTTGATGGCGGACAGACAGCGTACACGCTCTTCCCGTACGTTCTAGCTTTTGATTAACGCCACGGCAATATAGGTCACTGCATCGGTGCTTTTATTTTACAAGCGAGTTCACCGCCGTGGACCTGCACGTTATCGCGAAACGCACTCGGCCCCTAGATATTTAATCTACCCGCGACAGGATAATCCGCGCGCTGTTCGCTGAAAAATGTCATCGCACAAACGATCGTTATCCTTTAGCTCGGCGAACTTTGTACGATCGTCGAACGATCGCATTCGCGCTGACGAAAAAATTTGTAGAAAAATTGTCGCGACGTGCACGCGCGGTCCGATGTCTGCGGATTTTCGGGAAGGCTAGAAACGTTCTGTGGACCGTCGGTCGACGCATTCGCCAGGGGGCATAGCATTTCGGGGGCACGACTTTCTTTCAATCTTGCCGTTATCGGTGCTGCACAACTGTCTACCAACAGGTACGGTAATGCGAGCCGCAATTCGATCTATATAATCTGCGGCCGCTTATACGTGCGCATGTTTGTAATGCGGTGCAGCTATCGCAGAGTCGATTGCATTCGTACAAATTGCGGAGATTTAAACGCCGTGGGACCGACCAACAGCTCGGCCATCCTGGAACATCCGTCCGATATTATCGTAGCGATCGTCGCGAATAAATCTCCTGGACGATCGTCGTTCCGCTCGTCGCGCGACGCAACTCCAGACGCGATCGTTCCCACAACCACAGACGTATATCTCTGTTTTTATTTACTGGATTCATTTGGAAAAAGAGAAACGGATTAGCCTATTCGGTGATCGGAAGTACGATACATTTTCGCAGAAAGCGCGTACACGTCGATACGTTGCATCGACAGCAAATTGACAGAAATCATGGCGGTCTTCTGCATCGAGTCCCGACAGAATTGCAAATTGCGTTCGGTTCAGCGCGACTGATTTATCAGCGGTAAACTGATCGACATTGACTAGGCGGATGGAATGCTCGATCGATGGTCCGTTCGTGGTGCGAGAGAAACGACGGATGGTCGACGTGGTGGATTTGTTCTAAGGACGGTTATTTGCAATTTCAAAATTATCGGTTAATGGCATCGCTAAGATGATAGGAGAAAGAAGGCGAAACGTTGTTTCTTCGCCAACGATTCTAAACTGCCGAACCGAAAGTTCTTCGTTGTTCTCCGGATAAGATCTATCGTTCGTACGAATGCTCGAGAGGAAAGATATTGGATTTCATTCGCTTCGTCTACGATGATGGTTGTTCGTAAGGACGAGCGGAGAACGTCGTAAAATTTGATGGCGCGACAGCGAATGCAGAGTTCGTCGCAGTCGTATTAAAATCCTTCCGACCGCGGTACCAACTGGCGATCGAAATTAAACGACTGCCAGGACGTGTTCAGGTGCGCTCTCGCCGTATCGAAGGCGCATTCCTACGTGTATCTCGCGCGCTCTATTTTCCTCGCGGCTCCGCCATCGATTTTACACGAGAATACGCTTCTATTCTTCCAACACGGCTACCGACGAAGGTCGCGCCTTAGCGTTTCAAGCCTCGGTCCTCTCTACATCGAAATTTCTTCCTGAACTCCGCTAACGGAGCAATTCCTATCCTTTCTGCGTCTCGTAATCCTTTCTCTTTCTTCTCCGCTCCTTTCCCTCTCCTCTTTATCGTTACTTTTGTAGAATCCAAGTGCGATAGCAAGCGTGGAATTTGTAATCCTTTCTTCCGGGAGACGACTTTTCCAGGAGGCCACTATTCTCCGTGTACCTTTGTCTCATTTTCTACATCGAGATCTTCCAAACGGTGTAACGCAATCTTCCTAGAAGTGAACCGCGAACAAACGTGTGATTCCGAAGATGCACGACGATGCACGATTCCGCATACATAAAATAAATAAATATTCAGCTTACCCGTAGCATGACGAAACGTCGACAGGATAAACGCGAAATTAAAGCAACGCTGCGAAAACGTACACAGATCCCGTCGAAACGGCGACGGGCAGAAGACAGTTCTAGAGTCAAAGGAGGAACCGCGGCTGGCCGATGAACGAACGAACGAACGAACGAACGATCTATCAGCCAAAGAGGAAATCGAAGAGCACGAAGCGCCCGCCATTCCCGAGTAAAGGAAGAGCAAACTCGAAAAACCGTGCGTTTCTTTCTTCCGTTCTCGCCATCTGCCGTGTTCCTCGCGACAGTAGAAAGGAAACTTGCACGAACGCAGGCTAAGTTTTAATTAAGATTTAATCACTAATTACCTGTAATAACTATTACTGTAAGTAGAATGACACTGCTCGCGTACACGTACACGCGTGTATTTTCTGTGTGTACATAACGATATTCCTCAAAATATCAGATAGACATATATACATATACGTAGAATGCGTTATCGATTCACCAAAGAATCGACCGATCAAACAATTTTTCTTTCTGCCTATTGCCTCGATGATCTCTCTCTCTCTCTCTCTCTCTCTCTCTCTCTCTCTCTCTCTCTCTCTGTGTGTGTATTTGCTCGGTGATCGTTCGAAATCAATGATTTTCGCTCTGTGTAAGAAGGAATGATAGTAAGGTAAATCATTGGCCAAGAGAATTTCGTTTCCTATCCTCTCGAAACTTTCTTACAACAACAGCTTCGTAAAAGAAGTCGCTTCTACGAAAATTGCAAATGATAAAGAGAATTCTCTACTCGGAGTTTTCCAATCGGCTAAATCTGCTTTCCTTTCTTCTTTTCCTGCTTTCGATCAACGACATGCACACCTTTCCTCCCTTTCCAACCGGACTGTTTCCATCTTAGTATCGCTGGCGCTTTGCCAACGGATCTTCTTGTCTTGTATATTTTTTCTTTTTTTTTTTTTTTTTTTTTTTTTTTGTCGGTATCGAGCAACTTGCATTCACTCATACCCGAGAATAGTTTGTTCTCTACCCGTTGAATCGCTTTCTGTCTTCGAACCTACGGAACACCACGTATTTCTACCTTACTTGTGTATTTAAAAAATTAGTCGATTACTCTGTCGTCCGAGTTCAAGAATAAAAGAGAGAGAGAGAGAGAGAAGGGGAGAGAGTATTCATAGAGCAACATCCAAGAAATTTCAAGGAAAGGCGAAAGAAGAAAACCAGCGAACGAACGAAGCTTACCCACGGTAATCGGTAATTTTGTGGAGAAACGGACTGGTTTCCGAGCAACCAAAATCGCGCTTATTTTGTAGCGTAAATGAATAAAATCAAAAGAGATGCCTTGTTCGCCTGCTTCTGCAACAATCAAATTTAGCTATTTTTCCTTTTGTCTCGAAATGGATCTCGATTTGGTTACGCTAGTTCGAGGATTAGCGGCAAAGCGTGGCAAAGTCACGCGAGGGCGATTATAGTTGAAATACGAATTTAGTTGGGTCGCGACAACGTTACTTTGGAAATTGCAGTTGGTCGAAACCCGTTTTTCATTACTTGTATAATATTATGTAAATATACCATAACGGTAATAATCGAGGAATAGCATCCCCTTTTGATCGACGATAAGCAAAGTAAAAAGAAAGAAAAAGTATAAACCTGACCCATAAGTATTCTGGATTCGCTGACTAGCAAGTTTGGAAATAATAAATCATACGAAAGTATATGCGTATATGTGTACGCGTCCACCTGACCGCGTTAAACTCACTGCGATCGCGATTTCAATGCATTATGTATAATAACATTATACATACTATACATACGTATATATAAGTACATGCATATATAAATATATACATACGTAGCATGTATAGAAACACTTTAGAGACGGTATCGTCGTACGTTTGTATATACGTTGTCACCCGCACCTATCGCGGCTCACGAGATTGTAATGAAATGAAACGAAATGAAATGGGACGAAATGAAATGAAATGAAATGAGATGAGATGGGACGAAATAAAACGAAATGGAGCGAAACGAAGCGAAACGAAAAGAAACGAACAGAAGGAAACGTAAACGAGCTTGCTGAGCCTAATCGATTTAACGATCGAAGATTCGTTTAAAATATCTTGATTTCCGATTCGCGGAAGAATCGGCGCTCAAATTTCCTCGATATCCTCTCTTTCAAACGCGCTTTTACCGTTCAAATAGGTACAAGTCAAAGAACGTTTCCCTCTCTTCAAAATTTCAAATATATATATACCTAACTATGTCATACGATAACACGTTCGCGGATGATAACGACTCGGTCGAACGGACGATAATTTGTTTGCAAGACACCTGATACATATTTCGCGCCTAATATATACCTCCAGGTAAAAGCGACGTCCGTGAAATTGCGGCTCCGTTCGGGTGAACACGCGATTTAAGAACTAAATGTATTTCATCGTTATCGAGGATTCTTCGACACGCGGTGCTTTTCTAGTTCGAGGATGAACATTTTTCAAGGGGAACGCTTCCGCTTGAACGTCTCCGTCTTTCGCCTCAATTCCTTTGATTCTTTTCCCTCCGTGAAAGAAAAGGAAAGAAAGCGAGATCTGGATTTCGAAAGGTTCTTGTTGACTAATCCGATATACAACGTATACGTACGTATGTTTGTTCGTATTGGCAATAACGAAGAGGAGTTTGATAAATTCTATAGCATAGAAACGTTCGCACCGCCGATCTATTTTCAATGCGACCAAACGGATATTCCTATCGGCGTATATTTCGAGAAATTCTTTTCTTTGCTCTAACATCCTGCTTTGTTTGAGGTACGCCAGAAGTCGCGCGATAGAGCTCGTTTCGTCGAGAAGGAGGAGAAGAACGCTTTAGCATAGAGTGGAACAAGTAATCGCGATCACGATGCCGCAAATAGGTACCAGAGATAGATAAAATAGTTCCATGAGATCAGAACGGTAACAAGAATACGTAGAATTCGCCAATGAATGAACGAATACGCAATCTCTGCTCGCGATGATTCCTTCTGCGACTTTTGCCTATTATACACGATATCATCGAACACGGTCGAGAATGATCGAGAGGTAGTGGTGTGTGTAATTGATCCCAGTAGCCGGCAGAAGTTTCAGAATGATTTATTACAAGTCCATAACAAAGGACTCTAAACGATCTTCTATCGCGGCGCCAGGCGCCGGGTGCATTCGAGTCAAGGAATATAATAGGAAAAAAGAGGAAGAAAAAGTAAATAAAAAGGAGCGAAAAAATAAGGAATTGCTATCAGATATACTTTTCTCATTCGTTGAATCGGAAAAAATCGTGTGAAGCAACGGCGGAACGCTGGAAGAAGATTTTTAAAAATGATAATTATCGCGATAACGGTTCGAGTTTTCGCGCAACTAACTGTGTGTAATTTAATGTATAATAATCGCAGAACACGCGCCGTCGGTCCTCCGTATTCTAAAATGACGATTCGTTGCTCGATATGAACGTGAGCGCAAAATGCGAAGAATAATTCTCAACGATAATAAACTTGTGTAAATATCATACAGCCCAAGTACGTGTATATAGCTGGCTAAAAAGAATATGTTACTCGTGTCTCGGTACAAGAAATTACTTATCGTTAGAGGCGATTGGAACGGGAAAATATTTACGTGTACACAAAGTCGAATATAGGGAAGGAATTCGCGCGTTTCTAGATATGCTATACACTGTACACTGTACGATATTGTAACGTAATTTAGAAAAGAAGCGAAGAGAAACCATAGATACTGATGTTTTTATACGAATCGAAGAGGGGAAGAGGAGGACCGACGGATATCGAGGAAAACAACGGAGAGACTATTTTAGCGAAGAAAACCTTGTTTTATCTTTCTTCCTTTATCGAATCGAAAGAAATCTTACTTCTGTCAATGGGATTCACAGCGAGTCGCTGAAAAAGTAGCCCGCAGGCCTAAATACGCTCTAATTAATTACAAAAAAAAAAAAAAAAAGAAAAAAAAAACAGAAACTAAGTAATTACCATAGCCGAATAATTGATCAAATTCGATACGACATTTTCGAGTTGCATCATCGTGTTTTCTCGTTAATCGTCGTATCGGATTACGATCATTAACGCAATCGGCCAACAAAGAGTCGCGTTTGTCCGATGCATATTTCCGATTACGCAACGTTCGCCACGATCAGTGTATTGCTTCGAGATCATTCGTTTCCTTCTGACTTTACCAACGAAATTCTTTGATTCGATCCGAATTAACAATAATTTTAGACGCAAATGGATTTTCTCTAATCGACGAAACTTTCATAAATTTCGATTTCGAAAGCATTACGTTTACAATAAACTATCTCTAAAGCTCCATTGATCGGAATTAATATCAAATCGATGACAATATTTTCGATAGCATTTCTTAAATATAGAAATCGATGTCGAATCAAAAAATGCATCGGACATCGCACACGCAAAGATAGTGCAAACTAAAATCGTCTAACAATTTACCATACGGCAAACCGACTACCTAGTATAATCTATACGTATAAATATATAAATATAAAACGATTATTCATTAAATACTATTATTGATTATTGATTATTTATTACATTGATTATTTATTAAATACTATTATTGATTACTGGTCATTAGTTATTAATTGTCGTCGTTGTTGTTGTTATTGTTATTATTATTATTATTATTATTATTATTATTATTATTATTATTATTATTATTATTATTATTATTATTATTATTATTATTATTACTATTATTATTATTATTATTACTATTATTATTATTATTATTATTATTATTATTATTATTATTATTATTATTATTATTATTATTATTATTATCATCATCATCATCATCATCATCGTCGTCGTCGTCATCATCATCATTATCATCGCCTTCGTCATCCTCATCCTCATCATCATCATCAGCAGCAGCAACGGTAACAACAGCATCATCGACATGATCATCATCATCATCGTCGTTGTCATGATTATCATTATCATCATTGTTATTATTCAATAGTTACGTACATATTATACGAACAATAAAAATTTACTGCTTGTATATATTAAGAATATCTTAATAAAAATAATGTGCGAATGATAGTCGATTAAATTTTGTTGACCATATATCCTCTTATCAAAAAACTGATGATGTATTTTAAACATCAAAGTATATCGCTTTTTAACTTTACTATAAAATTTTACTATTTTCTATCCTTCGTTAATTGTACAATTCGTTGATAAACAGATTCATTGACGAGTAAATTGACGTAGATAATAAACGTTTATTTCAGATTCTATGTACAAATAATATGCTACAATGAAAAATCTAATCGTATGAAATCCCATGTTGCAATCACCTTATCGTCGCAAGTAATGTGTATTAGGTACAGTATTTAACAAATTTTTCTAGCACGAAACGGTTAAACGTTGTATAATATTTATTATAAAATAATATAATATATTACAAACTATGTTTTAAAAGCACCAGCTTGAGCAGCTTTAATTATGAAAGTTTTCATCGTATTTTCATCTAATTTAGCAAAACTCGCTGTTTGTACTACGGCAGTCATGTGATTTAGCGCAAATTTGAAACAGTATTCCTCCGATTCCTAGAATTATATTAAAATTAATGGCACTGACTTTGTTTAAATAAAGCCACAAAATTTTATTTACCTTAGCATTGTACTCGATGGCTATACTGTAGCAAAAAGCAGCGTTTTCAACTGTAATTCCTCTCCTTATTATTTGTATGCAGCGTTTCTTTAGTTGATTTTCCGAATGAGCAACCGCTAGTTTCAAAAGTTCTTATCCACAAAAACCAGAAATAATTTTCAAACCACGTTATAAAGTCTCAGGGGAAAAATAATGAAATACATACCTAGCATACTTTCCAGGGGTAAATCGATTTCGTCAGTGTACAAATACTTCAAAAAAGCTTTGTATACATCGTAAGAAAATTTTTGTTGCTTTATAACACTACAACGAATGATTGTAACATTTAAGGAATCCAGATACTCGTTAACAACAACAACAACAAACTTACCTCTGGTTATTTGAGGTCAATGTTTCTTGAAACATCGTTCGGAAGTATTGGGAACGTATTACTAAAATAGCTTTGTGAACATAAATAAATTTTTTTCGTACTTGTATCACGAGATCACTCGTAGTCTATAAATGACAAAGGGAACAGTTTCAAGAAAATAACGATGTCAGAAATGATATTTCTTTACTGTATAAATACATACCTGATCGTTAAATGCTTCTCTGAAACAATCTATTAAACTCACATCTGGTTCTTCGTCATGAAGAACAAGTGGTTGATGCATAACGCTAGGTGATGCATAACGCGCGAAAACGTCGTGTAAGGATCCTAAAGTAGTGAGTACCGGAAATGTGATACTTTGTCCCAAACACTCGCCCCACATAAATATCCGATTACCTTCTGCCATAGCTATGCTTATGTGATTGTAATGTGAAGTTGCTACATCCAATACTCTTCCCATCACTTCTTGTTTCAACTGAAGAAACTTTTATTAATCTTCATTCATTAATGTAATCATATTGCATTTTACCTGTACTGGACTACAGATATTCATCTTCATGCCAAGCCCTAACTGTCCATAATTATTTCCACCCCAGACATATAATGCTCCTTTGTTACTCAATGCCAAAACATGTGCATAACCACAAACTATTTTTTCTATCAATGCAAAAACATATTACCAGTATTCAAAAGATGTTCAGCTTAGATATATTCTAAACAAAGACGATATTACCAATTACAACACCAATAAGCATTGTGACTTTACAGGGATCCACTTGATTAACATAGTTTCCAATTCCTAATTGACCAACATCGTTACAACCCCAACCATAAACTTTTCCAGTATCTGTTACTGTCATGCTTGACGACTGACCACAGCTAATACAAATGACTGTTTTACCGGCTAATGTGGAATTCACTTTCATAGGTGTATTTTCATTTATGTTAACACTTTTACCTACTTGGCCAGATGTATTTTCACCCCATGCATACACCTAAATAGGTATATATATATATATATATATATATAATCTTTGATCATTATTAAAAAAAGCTTCGAGTTTCTATCTAACCTTTCCTTCGTTCGTTAATGCAAGAGAGTGATGACTACCGCAAGCTATATCGACAATGAATTCGTCACTTAAATTTCTTGTTACAGGCATTGGAATCATATGATTGGTAGAACAGTTTCCTAGTTCACCGTGACTGTTATGTCCCCATGAATATACCTCTCATAAAAATCATGTTATTAAATAATACAACATTAAACTGTTTATTAATATTGTAATAAAGCCTTATAAATTCCAAATACCTTTCCTTCCTCAGTAAGAGCCAAGACATGTGGACCTTTGCCGTATGCAAAAGTTTTTATATTCTTACCACATAATGCTTCGACTTTCTTTGGATAAAAAGTATTACAAGCATCCCCAGTTCCAAGACATCCAGAAGTGTTACTTCCTAGAGCATATACTATTTTATCCCTTGTTATAATTAAAGCTTCATTACCTAAATCACCTGTTTAATGAAACATAATATTTTATAAATTCATATACGTATATTGTTCTTATGTAACGATAAGGTATAAAATATGTAACAAGAATAAAAATAAAGGTGGAAATAATAGAGATTTTACCATATACAAGTGCCATATGAATTTTTGAAACATGATTCGAGTCTAAGAAACTAAAAATTGGCCAATTCTTCAAACCCCAAAGAAACATCTTTATATATATATGTGTGTGTGTATATATATATATATATCCTAAATTTCTAAAAACAAACTGATTTCAATATAATTTTAATAATAATTTCAATATAATTTGAATTTTATTTAGTAGTTCCAGTGTTTAATCTTCTAACTTTCATTAGGCATTTCTTTACTTAATCATTTATGAGTACTACAATTTTTTCTCATTCTTTTTTATGAATTAAATGTAGTATACTCTTCTTTAAATTCTGCACTATGAATAATTCTAAAATATAAACAATCGATATAAAGTATAATATGGCAAATATTAACTGGTATTAACAATGATAAATGAACTCTTTTACTAACATGTGTATTCACATTTTATATTTCAATAGTTTGTCAATCTTGTTGAATAAATTTGCAAACAATATCATTAAACACTATTGTATAGCCTGTTCAATGAGACGAAGCAGTAATCGTAAACAAAATGTGATTACTGCAGCTGCAACTATTGACTGTCTACTAGTGACATTCGAATATTCACCATAATCCCTATCATCCCCCCCTCTCGATCCGTCATTGTTTAAGGTTATGCGCTTTACCCCGCACTAGTCCGGAAAAATCTTCCTGACACGAATTTACCTATATAATTTGACATATAAATAAGACCCCTCCTCTGATAGAAGCAATCACCACGATGAAGAGTAATAAAATATAAAAATGTTATGTCACATTCTAATAAACTTGTTAGGTACATAATTAATGAGGACTTAATTATTTAGATTATAGCATCAAATAGAAATATTAAAATACAGGTCACAAGCAAATTTTAAATCTTATAAAAGAAGAGATTAAAAAACTTATATACAATTTTTATAAAATTTATATACAAGAAGCTTATATACATATGTATACACTTTCACACTCCCCTCCCCCCCTCCTTAAGAATGATCCTGAATCCGTCACTAAATTCAGTTCAATCAGAAAGATCTTTGATTCAACTATAGCTATGGAAGATAATTTATCTTAAAGATCTAAAAATAAATTATAATAAAGTAACTAATACCAGCAACGTTCATTATTCTGATTATTATAGTTTACTCACTTTCACATCTCAATTGAATCTTTAATAAATTCTTAATAAGATAAAAAAGATGCAGAAATAAATTACAGAAGAAGAACAATTATAAAAGATGTCATATCGTGAATTTTATTAAAATCTTAAAATACAAAGTAAATTCTTATGCTTATCATAAATAATCTGTCACAATTCTAAAAATGTAGTAATCCAAAACAAATGTTCTGCAATTAAAAAACTATACATTTATACAAAATTTACATATTATTACAAATATTAACTCTAAGAAATATGAATATTTGGAAGTAATATCTGCTTAATCTTGAAGCATAACAATACGAATTATTTATATAGTATTGTTTCCTTTGTGTGGTAAACACTTCGAACTAAGTTTTAAAAATACCCGCTTGAGCAGCTTTAATTATGAAAGATTTCATTGTATTCTCGTCTAGTTTCGCAAACTCCTCTGTCTGTACTACTGCAGTCATGTGGCTTAAGGCAAATTTAAAACAATATTCTTCTAATTCCTATAAATTTATGATATATCAAATATCTGAATTGTATTTTGTATTAAAAAAATAAGTAAGAGATATTATTTACCTCAGCATTGTATTGAACAGATACGCTGTATAGATAAGCGACATTTGTAACCGTAATCTTTTTATTTATCATTTGTATACAGTGTCGTTTTAACTGATTTTCAGAATAAGCATTAGCTAAATCTAAAAGTTCTATGTAAAAAAAAGATATTATTTATAAAACATATTATTAGACGCTCTCTTTCTATGAAAAATAAAAAAATATTTACCTAATGCATTTTCTTGCGATAAATCAACTTCATTAGTATATAAGTATTTCAAGAAAGTTTTGTATACGTCATAGGAAAATTGTTCATGCTCTATAACACTACAATGCGTAATTGTAATTAGTGAAAATATAAATGTGCAAGTAGGAAAAAGATTGTTTTACCTTTGGCTATTTTCTACCCAATGCTCTTGAAACATTGTTCTGAAGTAATGGCAGCGTATCTTCAAAACAGCTTTGTGTACATGAATGGATTTTCCACGTACTTTAATTATAAGATCGCTAGTGTTCTTTAACATGCAGCAAGAGATGGCATAAAAATATGATAAAATCAGCAAACATGTTATTGTTTATAAAAAAATACATACTGGATCATCAAAGGCATTTTTTAGACTATTTGCTATATTTGCTTCTTCATCATTGTAAAAAATAAGTGGCTGATGCATGACAGGTGGAAACGCATAATATGCAAGAGCATCATACAAACATTTTAGTGGAGTGAGTGTTGGAACTTTAATACTCTGACCTAGACACTGACCCCACATAAATATCCGATTGCCTTCACTCATAGCCAGACTTATGTGATGATAATGTGAAGTTGCTATGTCTAATATTCTTCCCATTTCGGGTACATGCAGCTACGGAAATATTCATTAGTCTCAACTTAACGGTACATACAAAAAGTAAATTTTTACCTTTCTTGGTATCCAAACATTTGAGTCTGTATTAAGACCTAGTTGTCCATAACTGTTAGCTCCCCAAACATAAAGAGCACCTTCATCACTCAATGCTAAAGTATGCATGTAACCGCAAGCTACTTTTTCTGTGTATTCAAACACATATAATTAACAATGTTTTAATATTCATATATTCACAAAAACGATCAATATTACCTATTACTATTTTTGCAAATGATGTTACTTTTTGCGGCTCTACTTGACTAGTACAATTTCCAATTCCTAGTTGACCAACACCATTATGACCCCAACTATAAACTTCTCCGTTATCCGTAACCACTACGCTGGACGAGTCTCCACAACTAATATGAGCAACTTTCTTGCCACTTAATACAATATGCAACAATTTTGGTATAGGTTGAACTGTACTAAGGATAGTACCACAACCTACTTGTCCAGATACATTGTGACCCCATGCATATACCTAAAATATAGGTATCAATTTTGCATTTGATTTGCTCTGATTAAATATTTTCATTTTACCTCTCCTTTACTTGTTAGTGCAAGAGAATGATGACCTCCACAGGCTATATCAACAACAAATTCATCATTCAATGCTGACGATATAAGTGTTGGAGTCAGACATTCGGCGGTAGATCTATTTCCTAATTCGCAATAATCATTATAACCCCATGAATATACCTTTCACATAAATTATATTATTAAATTAAATAATGTAATATTATGCTACATATTAATGATGTAATAAAATTATCTTTTCAAACACCTTCCCTTCCTCAGTGAGAGCCAAGACATGTGGACCTTTGCCATATGCAAAAGTTTTCACGTTTTTACCACATAATGCCTCAATTTTCTTTGGATAAATAGTGCTATGAGTATCACCTGTTCCAAGGCATCCATAGGTATTGTTTCCTATACCATACACCATATCATCCTTTGTTACAATTAAGGTTTCATTAGCTACCTTACCTGTTAGTATAGAAAAAATAATAAACAAAATCTTTTTCGCCATACGTATTATATTATACAAATACAATATTATACAAAAAAAAAAAATTAATTAATATTAAAAATAAATATTACCATATACAATAGCCATACGGACATTCGATAAAAATTTTGGTTCTAATAAACTAAATATTGACCAATTCTTCAAGTCATAATACAAACTAATATTCATGTCTATGTTTTTAAAAGAAACTATTAATGCAATTCGATGAAATTATAACGTATTTAAATTTCACTTTCTATCACTGTTTATCAATCAAACACTGTATATTTTTTTAATTTTATAACAAAGAGTGTTTAGATATACTAAATGAAGAATTGTCATAAAATCTGTATTAAATTGATTTCATTTAAATCTTGTAACGATATACTAAAAGTTGTCTAAAATTTTCGCACTATATACACATGTTTATAACTAAACAAACAAAAAACAAAAGAAAAATTTCTAACCGTCTTTCATATAAACAAAGATAATGTACATAGTAAATGTCATGTCAGTGTGGGTCAATGTAATACTCTATAGCCGATACTGTAATTTCAGAATCATATACAGTTTTTAATTTCGACCATTACTAGTAACATAATTTTATTTTTTGCTACATCAGTAATGTTGAAAGTACAATAAAAATAGATTCCTCAAATTTTATGAAAGAAAAATGTATAATAGCAAATTTTGTCAAAAGAACTTTTTTACATATTAATATATGTAATTTACAAAATTAAATGAGTATAAATTGGTATAAAGGATCATAAAAGAGTATCAAATTATAGGGCGGGTTTTAAATCATGACATTGTTCTCTTTCATATTTTTAACAATTCTTTCACAATATTTTATTAAAGCTTGAGTCTAACCACAGATAAATATTTTGCAGGTTCCTTTACCGTTTCAATAATGCTTGCAATGTTACCAATCTAACAATAACGTTGGTAGGTGACTGATAGCGATTGTAACTAAAATACTTTCACTGTTATACTATGTAATTACTACTATCTGCTACTATGTAATTACATATAGAGATAGAATTTCTTATAATCATAAATAAAGCATAAAATTCTATACTTCTATAATATGTATACATATTTATACAGATTGCTATTATACAAGTGAATAAATAATAAGTAGCTTATTGAAGTCACAAAATGTGGCTTAACCAATAGCTTTATCGGAATAAAGCAGTACTCAACTACGTCAGAAATTACTAACCAATTGTAGTGGCGTAAGTTTCATTTGGGGTAAACATTTACAGAACCATTAAACAGTATCAGTATTAATATCCGATATGAGAGACTAAATCTGAAATACAAAAGATCATAGTTATAATAACAAAAGAGTTTATTATATTGATTGAAAATTATGAGTTGTGTTCAAAAATGTGTTATCTATATATAATATTTTTACAGTAAGCAGTGTTTACATTGTCAATCATATATTTTTAAGGAATAACCTTTTGTTCATCTCATATGGAATATAATGACCAAGATACTTTAAAGATGAGTGAAAGCGACTCCATTTATGGAACTACCTTGTCCCAAGAATCAATAAAGGTAATTGCAGAAAGTATAGGTGTTGGAAATTTCCCAGATGAAGCTGCAAAAGATCTTGCGGAGGATGTAAGTTATAGACTTAAAGAAATCATACAGGTTTGTATATCTCCTGTACATATATAAATTATAATCCAATTATAAATAATTCCTATTCCTTACATATAATATTAAAGTTGTGTAATTGAGATTACTAATGTTGGTAAAGGATGCTGCTAAATTTATGAGACATGGCAAACGTCAACGAATGACAACACACGATATAGATCATGCTCTGAAGATAAAAAATATTGAACCTACATATGGGTTTTTTGCCAAGGATCATGTACCATTCCGTTTTGCTTCTGGTGGTGGTCGTGAATTACATTTTGTAGAAGAAAAAGAAATTGACCTTAATGAAGTTATATCAATGTCTGGTGGACAAACATGGCCTAAATTACCATTAGAAATTACACTACGTGCACATTGGCTTTGCATAGACGGTGTTCAGCCTACAATACCAGAAAATCCACCTCCTGTTTCTAAAGGTAGCATAAAACTTCCCTTTTTTGCAATACTATGTTAACTAAAAGTAATATCTATTAATTAATCAATGATACAATAGATGTTCAAAAGTTAGAAAGTGTTGATCCAACAAGTAAACTTACAAACAAAAGTCAGAACATTGGTGTTGGGAAACCAGGCGGTGGTGGTAAAAGTCAGAAATTGCGTAATGTGGAAACAGTTCATGTCAAACAATTAGCCACTCATGAATTGAGCGTTGAACAGCAATTATATTATAAAGAAATTACTGAAGCATGTGTTGGATCTGATGAAGCACGCAGAGCAGAAGCACTGCAGTCCCTCTCAGCTGACCCAGGTTTACATGAAATGTTAGCACGGATGTGCACTTTTATTGCAGAAGGTGTACGTGTTAATGTAGTACAAAACCATCTTGCTCTCCTAATTTATCTAATGAGAATGGTTAAAGCTCTCTTGGACAATCCCAGCCTTTATTTAGAAAAATATGTATGTATTAATTAATATATGAAAGGGAAGGGGAGAGTGTGTGTATACATGCATTAATACTCATTAATGTTATATTTTATAGTTACATGAATTAATACCATCTATCGCAACATGCATAGTTTCACGCCAATTATGTATGCGGCCAGAAGTGGATAATCATTGGGCACTTCGCGATTTTGCATCACGCCTTATGGCTCAAATTTGCAAAAATTTTAATACTTCTACCAATAATGTACAAACTAGAGTAACTAGAATGTTCAGCCAGGCTTTAGCAAAAAATAGCCAGGTATAATTGTAAGACTACCGTGTACTAAAGCAATAATAGCAAAAATAGAAGCACAGAAATAACAATGATAATAGTGATAATGATGATGATGATAATGATAATGATAATGATAATGATAATAATAATAATAATAATAATAATAATAATAATAATAATAATAATGACAACAAATTTTTCAGACTCCTCTGGCGTCACTTTATGGAGCAATTGAAGGTCTTTGTGAGTTAGGTCCAGAAGTAATTAAAGCATTAGTTATTCCTAAAATTAAATCTGTTTCCGAACGTATTGAATCGTGTATTGAAGGACCAGGTCTATCAAGTGTAGATAAAAATGGGGCAGGTCATATAAAGACTCTACTAGTGGTGAATATAATTTCTTATTAGTATAAATTTTATTATATTAATATGTATTTTTCCTAGCTATTTTTGCTAATATATTATTATACTGTATAAAGCCTAACAGAAAAATATGCAATGGAATTTACAGAAATCGGTAGCTCCCGTTTTAAAGACTATACGATCTCCTCCAGATTATGTAGAAGATTACAAACAGGATTATGGTTATATAGGTCCTGCATTGTGCGCAGCCGTTGCGAAAGCTCGTACACAACCAGCAACATTAACAACAACTGCATCCACAACTACAGCTTTAACAACAAGTCAACAAGGTCCTACGTGTACTGGAAAAACCATTGTACAAGCTGGTAATACTGTTTCTATTAACATGAAGTTAGACGAGTACTTTTACTTCAAATATCATCACTTTTTATTTAGTGACAAGCTCTAGTCCCGGGCAACAAACTGGACGTACAATTATGCTTGGAACAAGTAGAACCGCTGGTGGAACAACTACAGCTGGAGGACAAAAATTCGTTATTTTGCAGTCTCGATCTCAAACACCAACCGCTACAAATATTAACACCAATGCGATACAACAACAACCTCAGCAGCAGCAGCAACAACAATCGCAACAACAACAAGTTAAACTAGGCCAAACCAATGTCACCCAACAAAAAGCACATATACAAAGTAATGCACCGAAATTGGTAGTTGTTTGTATGCCCAGTAGCAGTCACGGCTCTACTACAGTAACTCAGGTGTGTAGAACATATTGTGGTAAAAATCATAAAATATAATTAATTGGATTATTAATTGTGAAAATTATTTGCAACAGGGGAACATAACAGCAAAAACACAGAACGTCTTTGTTACACAACAAAATGTTGAATGTTCATTGAGTCCAGAAGAAGAACATTCTTTTCAGTAATAATGACAAAATTCGTTTTGTTCATTTAATTTCTAGTAATTTGTACAAAAATTAATTTTTGATGTTAATATACTTTGTAGGAAAATAAAAAATTTTGTACGAACATAAAACTAATATTTAAATATATTTATTTTTATCAAAAACACAAAAAATATACGAAATTACACGTATTAAAAAATTGAAAATGTATATTTAAACGAACTTCATCATTCAAAGTGTCACCGAAAGTGAAAATAATTAATCTTAATTATTTATTTACTATCTTAATTATACAATTCGTAATCGATTTATAATCAATAAATACAATTTATAATTATAATAAACAGATCGCGCGTATAAATTGGTATATATGTATATACTTGTATAAATATAAAATAAATATGTTTGTATGATAATGTGCCTGTTTCATATATAATGCATTTATAATCTGATTTATGTAGATTAAGTTAAATTCATACACTTTTCTCAGTCAATAAATGTATATGTTACCAAAGCTATATACATATATAGGCAATACAGAACTATATTACTCTGTGGAAGGAGTATTTTTCCCCTCCTAGCGTATTCCCCTCAAGTGAAACGATTTATTCGAATACATGTACATGTGAACAAATCGTAAAATTATTCAGTCCTAATATTCGTATCATAATCATTGTTTGTAATATCGAGTTTTTTGTATATTTATTTGATGTTGACTGCTATGAAAAAAAGTGATAAGCGTGCACTGTTAAGAAGACATATTTATTTCATACGTACGACGCAATAATGATCGATATATAAAACTAGATGCACAGAGAAAATAAAAGTACCCACGCCATATTTGTTTTTGAAAGAATTTGCTTTATGTTTAATTTGCTTTATGTTTAATAGAATCAAAATGTTGGTTAGAAAACAAGTAGAAATACATACATCAATTTAATCTTTAAAGGATAAAATGTATGTTTTATATAAAATTATGAAATATGAAATATGTTGGTATTGCAAATGGAGCAATTTTATATACCTTTAAGATTTTGGTTGTAAGAATATAATTTGTTAAAAAGTAATATAAGTGAAAAAGTAGGTTGTAATTAACTGTTTATATATGCAGTACACATATTTTTATTCATTGCCTGTTATAAAATGGCTACAAATGATGCTTTAATGACCTTTCTTGCAAACACTGTTCAAGAAAATGAAAAGATATTACAGGAGTCATGTCTCAAAAGTCAAGTAAGTACTGCATGAGAAAACTTATATGCTAATAATATTATTAACTGGTAATTAATAATAATATCAACTATTCTTCAGATAAATGTTAAACAGAAGAAAGACTATGACAAGTTGTTTATCAGACTTAATTACATCTGTCAAATGAAAGCAACCAAAGACGGAGTGCAGTTAAATTCTTGGTGTAAAAAAAATGTAAGCTTCACCTGGCATTATCCTTAATATATGGCCATCTTATATAAATTTTATAGTTTCTTTATAATATTTTATGTCAGGTTATAAGTTATATATATGGACCTATCTCAGGATTTCCATCTGGTTCATGGTGGGGTATCCGTATGGATTGTTCTAGAGATCGTGTTCATGATCCCTTCGATGAAAATATTCAAAATGGACCATTTGGAGTTACTTCAATTTGTACTTCAAATATTAACCTGAATGAAGATGTAGATTTGGGTAATTCTCTTACTCTTACAGGACAAAAGTATTCTGTTGGTACATTAGGAAAAGATCCGCTTATTAAAAATTATGAAAATCAAGTACCAGTGAGATTAATTAGAAGCTATAATTTATTCAATGACTTTGCACCTAAAACAGGCTATAGGTATGATGGTTTGTACATTGTAACAAACTTTTGGATAGGTGTAAATACAGATTCTATAAAATATTATAAATTTGCTTTGTCACGTTTAAACGATCAAGAGCCACCATCGTGGAGTACCAAACCGGCTCCTTTAGCTATAAGTAATCATCTATCTACTTTACATTCTTCTTCTACACCTTTACAAAACTGCTTAAAAAATTCTGCTCCAAACATGTATGAGTTTAAAAAATATTCACATGGTTCTGAATTTATAATTCAAAAAGGGAAACATGAGAACTCGGATGGATTTTTACAAACTCAAAATATTGAAAACAAAAAGGTAGATGAAACAAAGAAAGGTGTAATTGAAAGTGCAATAGTGACTCGCCATGTATTTAAAAAGTTAAATACTAATACGGAGTGTACAATAAATATACCAAACATGCCTATTATGCCAGAAAACAAATCATTAACTCATATTGGAGACAAAGGATCTAAAACCCATAATACAAACATTTCTATACGTACAGGATTATATAATTCATCTCACAGCACACAAAACGATAGTAAGAAAAATACTTCATCACTATTTTGTAGAACGGTTAAAGCGATTAATATTGTAAAAACTAATCAACACGTAGAAAGTTGGAATTTATCCAACAAAGATAAAAATAAAAATCTAGATGGTAAAGCTCAAACAATCATATCAAACGAATTTCCTAAGCGTGTTAATTATATTTCTCTCAACACTGTAAAGCCAGAATTAATGAAAATAAAGTTTCCTAAAGGTGTCAATGCAGAAATAAACAGCGATACAAATGATACAAGTTTAAATTCTTGTTATAGACTTGAATGCAATAGTACACATAAAGAAATAACTAACGATTCCAAAGATGTATGTAACAATATCGTAAATTCATCCAATACAACAACTAATATGTTAAACATGACAAATTGTATGTATAAAAATGAAATTTCACCACATAAAATGGTATCCAAAGAATTACAGCAACTCAAATCAATTGATTCATTGCCACCAGATAAAATTGTTCATTTGATTAACAGCAAAAACCATCCTTTATCAAAATTACTAATGGGTAATATGATAGGGTTAACGTCGGAACAATCTGTAGCATTACAAACAGAAGATGTAATAACAACCACCAAGCCAGAAATCAAAGATAAGATAGTAACTCGAAATAGTAGTAAAGAAGAAATGAAGGAAAGGACTAAATTTGAAGTTATTTCAGATGATTTAAATGGATCAAGATGTTACAAATTTAGAAGACGCAGAAAACTGTCTAGAAAAACAACAAATAAGTCAGAGATGCTAAAATATAATAAAATACATAATGAAAAGTTTAAAAAAGAAACTTTACAGTCTTTAGATATCTTAGAATATCCTGGAAAAAGTAGAGAGAAAACGGATATTTGCAAGAATTTAAAAAATAAGAGTATAAAAAGAAAAACAGTACAAAAGAGAGAACTGTCAGATTCAACAAGATATATTAAGAAGAATGCTGGAAGTACAATAGGAGCAAGAATACATTTACAAGCTGTGAGAAAAATTGATTCTTCGATAAAGAAACATATAAATAAAAAAAAAATAAGAGAAATCACAAATTTATTAATAGATGCAAAAATTGGACCTAAGATACGTGGTCCACGATATAGAAGATTGCGTTGTATTAACAAATGTACAGAACAATCGTGTGAACATTTTAATACTGCAATGTATACATTGAACAAATGTAAAGTTGATTCAGAACTATCTACTTTTCAAGATAGAAATAAACTTACAAAAATAACTCACTGTAAACGTGTTAAAAGTCAAACTGGGAATGTTAAAATGTCAAAAACATTAAATTTTAATCGTGGTAAAATTGGCAAGAATCTCACTACTTCTAAAAAAGCAGATAAGAGTTATATTGCAAAACCGGCTATAAATAACAATAATAATAATATGAAAAATAATGACAATGATAACGTTGATAATAATAAGAGAGACAAGAATAAAAGATCAAGATATATAAAGAAAAATGTGAAAATTGTAGAAAATAACGATGCAACGATTAAAGATCGAAAAAGGAAACTGATGCAAACAATTTGCAGAGATTCAAAATGCAATAAAATTAACGAAGAATTGCAAAAGAGCTATAAAAAAGAAATTTCACAACCGTGTAAAACAGATGCTGTTACTCAATGTTCTCTCCTCCAAGAACCTGCAATAAAGAATCTGAAATTGAACGATTTCGTGCAAAATAACGTTCGTAATGAACAATACACGTTTATTAAAATAGAATATGGTAGTGATTTTAAAGATATGAAATCTGAAATATATGAAACTACAAAGTTAGGTGATAAAAATAGAGGCCATCATTCTACATTTCGATCATCTACAGAAAAATGTGTATCTTGTACAAAAACTGCATCTAATTTACAGCACCCCATAAATTCAAATGTATCGTTAAGTAGCAATACTTCGAGTGCAAAGGAACAAAATAAATTTTCACCTGAAAGGGTATCTGCATTTGTACCTGTTAACATCCCGGATAATGATCTAAAAATTGCTCGTTTAAGGTCAATAGGATTTAAACCAATTGATTTTAATAATAGCGATGAAGGTATTAACAGTCAAGATAAAAGAAACAAAGTACTAAAACAAAGCGTTACCGAAAAATACAATAAATACACAAATGAGGAAAACGATATTGTCGTTTATATGGATGATGAATTACAATATCAAGATATTGAGGATGAGGACAAAAATTCTTTATCTACCAGAGATAAAACTTTGAATTCAAAAATGTATACTGAACAATTAAATAAAATGATTTTAGAAAAAGAACCATATAATTCACTATTAGAACAAGATCTAGAATCACCATGGCATGGGTGGAAAAAGATTGTAACAAATAAAGATACATATTGGATAGGTTGGTAAATAGATTGTAACAAATATTGTACTATTGTATTTATACACACGTATGTGTATATACAGATTTTCTGCCAAAATAAGGCTGTTAACAAAATGCTAAGTTATTTTTTCCACTGATAGTTGTAATATTTGATGCTATTAATGCAATTTATGCAATATACTTTTTGTAAGGCAATTAGATCCAATCTTTTATTCAACTGTATATTTAAATTAGACTAATTATTTTCATTACGTTTTTGTGATCATTGAATCAGTAGTAAAAACTAAAACTAATATAAACAATACTAATTGTATGAAATGATGATTTATTTTGACAAATGAATTGTATTGTTATTTTGTGGAGCAGAATGGTATGTCCTCTCCATAAAAATTCATATATACACAATTTACTCTCTTGTATAGAAAATAAAGTTCAATTAAGATTTCGATTAATGTTTGTTTTCATTTTCTAAAATACCTAAGAAAATACGACATATAATAGGCATTAAATATGAAATACTTATGTATATAAAATCAGTAAGTTAAATATCAACAATAAGTAATCAATAATTATATGCAAATAAAACAAATACATCGAAGGAATATTCTTTAATTTTTAAATTATTAAATACATTCTATTTTAACGATATATACACTCATTAATTTTTTAATCTAGGACGCAAAGATTTTTGTGGCTCAGTTTTATATATATATACATATATATAAATATATGAATATTTATAATATATATATATATATCCCGGACGCGTGCAATAATTAGAAGTATTTTCCTTAGTGTATTTTATAAAATAAGTATTTTTCACTGGCAAAATTACATTAATCTCATATGAATTAGAAATACTGATGTATAAACATATACATAGTGTTTTTGTTCAAAGTGTAAAAATATTGTTTGACTACAGTAAATAATGCAGCAACATATTTGTGAGTATTTAAATATTAAGTACTGTACAATGCTTTTCTTTGAAAAACGTAAGTTGTGTTTTAAAATAAAGATGATTATGTTATGATAATAGAGCCACCTCTATAGGTAACACTGCTTTAAACATGTTCAGCATATTAAAATAAATATCTTCTATGCTATGTTTACATGATGTAACATAATACATGTATTAACATGAATGTAACATGGAACTATTATATTGTGATGCACAATTTTGCATCACCGAATTTGTTTGTTTATTTGTTGTTTGTTCTGTGAGCGAGTTAAGTTCCTACCTAATGACGTATAATCAATTAACGGTATACATAGCGTTTTCTTGAAATTAGATTCACGGAAGTCCAACATTAATGTTCCTTTTTGTCTCTTTCTCTTTTGCTTTATTTTGTACACAATCTATTGTTTATATCTACTGGAACTCATCATCACTGCTCAACAGCATTGTTTTCTCATTATAATTTTGAGAGATTGTAGCAACACGTTGATGAGAAGTATGCCGTCTTTGAGGCGGTGGTATTGGCATATTCTGTGGATCATCTGGATCGAAGCTGGATATCCGCATACCACGTTGTCCTTTAGGAGCTCCTGATTGTTACATTATATCACGTATTATCGTTGACAAAGCCGTTACTAATGAATACATCGATCAGCCAGCGAACAGCGAGAAATCATGCCGATATTTTTCGTTTTAATTCAAAGCATTGTTGGCTATATCGATTGTAGGCTATGTACAGTTTTACATGTAATTTGATGAAATTCTTTTACACATAGCACAATTTACAGCATCTTTCTTTATTTTATTGATCTCACTACACATATTATACGTCTATTAAATAATTCATGCGTGTTATAACAATAAAGATTTGAATTTGTTGTTTGAGAAAATTATCGAACATACATATTTAGGAAAAAAATATATAAAAATATATAGCTATATCAGCATGCTAAATTAAATATAAATCATGCCATCTTTTTAAATATACAAGCATTACAAAACAATATTTAATAATCATTATCCTATCCATAAAAAGATACATAATTACAATACTGCCATAGAATAGTAGTCAATTATTATTTGTCTTTTGCATTTATTAAAAAGTAAAATGTTTTTGTGAAATTACACTGTACTCTAAGTGCTCTTGCGTTAAGTGCTTAGTTTCTAATGTACAGTAGATTTTATTAATTGCAAAGTTAATGAATCATATGCTTATATATGTATATGTGTATGTATATTGATTTTGTTATAAACCTTAAATAATAATTTGAGCAGAGAACACTATGCCCACCCTCGAACTTGATTTGAACTTAAAATATCAAATTAATTTTAATGAACTACAGTATTAAGAACTTTTCAAACTCTATTAAAAATGTATGAATGCCTCATGTCCAATTTCTTGAAATTAAAAAACGATGCTTCACATTCTCATAGTTTTTCATACGGCAAGTTGGTATTAACGTCTGAAAAATAGTAAAAAGAAAGTGCCTTCAAAGAATATAATCCTAATTGGCACACGTTAATTGAATTTATGATAAAAAGTATTTTTTATCATAAAGAACTATTTCATTATATTTTTGTCGCAAAAGATAAATATAAATGAATTTATATTATTTTACCCTTTTAATAATTGGCAGTAGAGTACATTAAAAGATGCATATTAAAAGAAACATATTAAAATAATATATCTTTATCATGTAAAAAGCTAAAATCCATAGTTAAAGGAACATAATAATTACAATTATAGTTATTTATTTACTTCAGATTCTTTAATGATTGTAATACTTCTCTTACTTTGCATTTAAAACTTAAATGATAAATATAAATAAACAATAAATGTGGATGATTTTTAGTTCATCATTCGCTACATCATGCTACATGAAAATGTATCAATTGAATAAAGTAATAAAAGAAATTTAAAATACAATATTTATAAAAAAACTTTAACAGGAATAAATTATAAATTATATACATACCAGAACTATATTGCGTGTATTGTTGATACTGTGGATGGAAGTTGTGGATGGCATCAGTCATTATATCTTTTGGATTCATAGTTTCCTATGTATAAAGTTAATTGTGTAATATTAAGATATTGTCAATCTTATTGCTTTATCTATTAAATCATTTAGAAATTGTTGCAACAACATACTTTTAAACTGCTACTGATACTTTGCATCGTTACACTTCTTCCTCTTGAATCCGTAACACAACCAGCTGAATACACTTGATATGGAAACGCATAACGTAAAGCTATAGCAGCAAATAACATTTCGATGCAAATCAAAAAGTTTTGATAACCAGCAGAAACTGTGCCCGCACTAGTTGATTGATCTAAACTTATAGGAGAAATTACATTTGCTTTCTCAAGAATAGCCAATAACACCCCTGAAAGGTAATAAAATTAATATTCTTCACATATACAGATCATATCTTAAGTAATTTGATATATTACCTTGCCAAAATGAGAGGAAGATAACACTTTTAACAGTACAAAATTTTAAGACAGGTTCAAATGGTGTTAACAGGTCTCTTGTAGCAAAATAAAAGAGAAAAAGTCCATAAAGCGCAAGAGATACACTGATATTATAAATTATAGTTATATAAATATAGCCTCCATCTGGGGACCAATCTCCATCTCTATAATGACCAAATGCTTGAAGGAATATAATGACAAATGCCATTACTGGTTTTACCAAGCAAAATTGCAAAGTAGCTTGTTTGCAAAATCTAAGAAAACCAATTGTATATGTTTTTCCAACCAAACAGCATGTTCCATATAAACAATTAGAACGAATAGGTTTGCCACGTATTTCAGACATAATATTTCCTTCACCACCCAGGTACTCGTAGCATAGAGACAAGAAGTTATATATAACAAATGCTTCATAACAGTCCCGTACAGTAAAAAAGTAAACATAATAACTTTCACTGTTGAAAAATAGTAGAGACACCCAAGAATATGTTGCATATATTGGAACTATAAACAGAATTCTCACTATCCATCTTTGTTCTGTTGGATTAGTATACCACCTTAAATGCTGGTAGATCTACAAACCATGATTAAATCAAATTAGTTATTTATATTTCCTTAATTAACTATAATGCTGTGTCAAAAATATGTTACAAAGTACCTGTTGACAAGTTATGAATAATGCGACCCAAACAAATGCACCAGCAATACCTTGAGCTGCTCGTGTTTGTAAGAATATTGGAGCTGCTTTCTCAGGAATTGCAGTTGTAGACATCATATCGCCAAGAGATGTAGATGGTTCCGTTGTCACCGTACTACTCATATTTCAATCTGAGAAAAAGTAGTGTTGCAAACAACAATACTAAGAATTTAATATAATTGAAGAAAATGAAAGATAATTGCAGATACGAAGAACATTCATTTTAATCACAATTACAAATGAAAAAATTAAGAAAAAATGCCTTTTAGTAACACAGAATAAATGTCAAGATTATGGCTCGCGCGTTAAAAATCAATATGCACAACAATAACAACAGTACTCCATTCGTGCGCAAAAATTCATCTCGTGGACGCACCCGTGCTCCATTCGTAGTTTTTTTCAAATAAATGTAGTATACGAACGATCCCTTCGAACTATCTTGTCGTACGTGTTCTCCTTTTTCTTTCGTATTGTGTGTACGTGTTGACCTGTATGATCAAGCTTCTTAGAAGTTCCCCACTTTCAATTAACCATCTACCAACGCAGTGGTTACTGATGATCGTGACCTTCCCACAGGCAACGTGAATAATCCACCAAATTTTCTTCCCTTCACACTATATATTTTCTCCAGTTTGAGTTTGGATCACCGAGTTTCACTTTTACCCAACATTTTCTCGCATTTCTTTCCGTTTCCTCTTTGACGTCAAACACATTCGTCCAAACAGCTTCACGAAATATACTAGTTGATAATAAAAATATAACTGGTCTTGCTACTACGCCATATATTCTTCTTTTTTCCACCCGTTAATTTTCCCTTTGGTTCTCTTTGTTTCACTCTCACAAACGATCTCTTTTTACCTTCTCCTTCATGCTAAACCCCCTCCAACATTTTCTTTAATTATCGTTATAAACGCATGCGCCAATCCGTGGTTATGTTACATACTTGACGATAGACTGTTCGACTAGGTAAATTGTAATACTTTTTCAAAACTCAATTTGCTTACTAAGCATTCCTGTTTACCCAGATATTAAATAGTTGCTAATGTAAAGGAAGGTTTCTTTTCTTTTGATGCTGCACCATCGACAATTGCAAAATATATTATTATGTGCAGACAGCACTGACAATAACATACGAGAAATTTATATGGATATGTCACTATTCAAATAATATTTTAACGTAGTTTTGGTTTTCATACATTAGACTTATATACAAATTCACAAAAATGGCACTCATTTATATCGAAGACAACGATCCCTGGTAAGAATAATTAACCTTGGTTTCTTTGTTTACATCTGAGATGAAAACTGTTACTTAAGTATTTGTTTAAATTACATAGGTTAACTGAATATGATGCCTGTGAGAAACTTTACAGAGAGATTATGGAACAATTTACAGCTCGCAATAAACATTCAAAAACTTTGCAAGCATATGCAAGTATATCTGCAAATATACGAATTCGTCTGAAACAGTATAATCGTGAAGTCCAGCAACTTAAGAATAAAGTAGATGATGCTTTAAAATCTAAAGCTATGTATCCTTTTACATGTTCATTTGATTAAGTAGTAAGACCTACCAGCATAGAAATTTTTTCCTTAAAATACAAAGATATGCAGAACTGCTGAAGAAGCAGAAAGAAGGGTACGTCAAATTGAAATATTGAAGAGCAGGGATGTACAATTACAAAAATTGTGTGACGCACGTACAAATAATCTTGTATCTTCTCGTGCAAATTTACTTACATCAGGAACATCAGCTTTTGCAGATGGAGGCACAACCTCTTGGGCAGCTGATGACGACGATGATAAACCTATAGATACACAAACATGCGTTGTTGATCTTATGACTCAACAAGATAGGATTCTAGAAGGTATAAATTTTGATATCTTTTACTAGATTTGTATAATATTTTTCCAATACTTTTATAGAGCAAAATAAAGGTTTGGAAGAGTTATGTAAAGTCATTGCAAGGCAAAAACAAATTGGCCAAACCATTAGCAATGAAGTAGATCACCAAAATGGTAACTTAAATTTAATATTACTTATTCTTTATCAATTTGAAGATATAAAATTTACTTTAAAAGTTTTATATTTTTATGTAGAAATAATCGATAATTTATCCAATCATATGGATAGGACTGATGAATCATTAATTACCAAAACGCAGCACGTACAAACAATTAATTTAAAAGATCGTACATGTGGTTACTGGATAGTAATAATTTTACTTTTTATTTGTATCATCATAGTTGCCTTACTTCCATAATTTTTAATGCATTCAATTATTGTATGAAAACTGTTAAATATTTCGTTTGATGTAAATTAATGTTCTGTATATATGCATATGTAAAAATTCTGTTCTTACAAATTACTACGTTTTATTTTCTTAATTATCTATTAATTTTAGGCCAGTATTTGTATATATTATAAGAGTTATATTCTACTTATAAGCAAAAAAAAAAAATATATATATATATATATATATATATATATTACAAATTAAAACAAATATTTGTGTTTGTAATAAAAACCTGACATCTTATACCATTAAGGCTATATTAATAACGCAATGAAATCAACTTTTCTAATAGAAAACAAATTTTTTTCATTGTCTATCTTTATACAAATTACATTTTATTGCTTAAGTTATTTCAAGTTTTCTTGGATCGTATCATTAGTAATTTCTGACAGGCTACATTTTGTATCCAATTTAAGGTTTCTTAGAAGTGCTTTTGGACTAGGATCTCTTCCACTAAACTTTCTGAAATTCTCACGTGCAGAATAAGTACCGCCAACAGATAAAAATGATTCGCGATATCTTCCACCGAGTTCCTTCAATGATTCTTTATTCTTATATGAGACATCTTGAAAAGCACTGTACAAATCAGCAGCAATCATTTTTGACCAAATATGACTGAAATTATAACATTTTTATTTTTTCAATACTTCAGTAGAACATATTCTAATATTTACAAAATCTTACCTGTAATAAGCAGCTGCCCATTGTCCACTAAAGATAGCATCAAAAGAACAAATATGGCTGTCCTTCTTATATGGAGGAAGTACAAAATATTTTTTCCATAAGCGGTTCATTATGCTATTCCAAAATTCTTTGCTACAAATTTTAGAGGAAATTATGAAATATATTACTATATTTTGTTATTCAAATAACATTTATATATATTTATAGTATCCAATCTTACCCAGAATATAATTCTAAATCAAGTTCTGACAAATACAGTTCTTTACATAAATTGTAACCAGATAAATGCGTCTTTGAATCCCTTACTTTTTCAACTATATTAAGAGGTAATGGTTCTTCGGTAACTTGATGACACGAAATTCTTTGCACAAATGATGGTTCATATAACCTAATAAGCAAATAAAACATTATACAATATATGTAGTTGTAAATTATAAAGAATATGAAGATTTTAAATCTACCAATTTTCAAGAAGATAGTCAGAAATAAATAGTGCATCCCATTCTACAAACGAAAGTCCTGCAATATGTGTGTATTCCACCTTTGTTAATATATGATGTAATGCATGCCCAAACTAAATGACAAAGAATAATATTAAGAAAAATAAGTAACCTTAAACTTTATTTTTACATGCATAAAATTTACCTGCCGAAATAACGTTTGAAGGTCTTTGAATGAAAGTAAAGAAGGTTTCTCACCCATGGGTGGTGCGAAATTGAATATTAATGCAACTAATGGTTTTATGCCACATATTTTACTTCTGTTTTGTATTCCTACTGTATATCCTGCATTCTGTGACACTCGAACTTTCTCATCTCCTCTTGCATATGGATCTAAATAAAAACTACCTACTGGATCAGTACTTGAATGTTTTAAATCAAAGACATCAAAAAATCGAACATCTTTATGCCAAAGATGTAGCTTCTTGGATTCAATAATCTTTACATCAAATAACGTTTCAATAAGTTCAAATAAGCCACATAACACTTTCGGTAGAGGAAAATAATTATTTAAATCCTCTTCCTTGTACCTGTAAATGATATTACAATGATATATATTTATATTCTTTTTTATTATAAAATGTTTCTGAATTTTATCTTATAATTACATGTACACAGAACGTAGTTGTTTTCTACCCCAATATGCTATATCCCAATGTTGAAGTGTACCATCTAAACCTTTTTCATTTGCAAATGCTTGAAGTTCTTTAATTTCATGTTCTTGAGCAGGTCGAGCTTTTATAGACAAAGCAAATCAATAATATTGGTTATATATAATACTGCATACTCGATGCAAATGTAGTTATACAAATTTTACCTGTGGCTAGTAAATTATCCAATACATAGTGAATATTTTGTACACTGCCTGCCATCTTAGTTTCCATACTTAAATCGGCAAATGAATTGTATCCCAATAAACGAGCCTCTTGATTTCTTTTTTGCCTAATTTCTTCTAATGTTGTACTTGTTTGTACCGATTTATCATGTAATAAAGATGCTTTGGTAACATTTGCATCCCAAACTCTCCATCTTAAAGCACGATCATGGCAATGTTCTAAACAATATACATTAGAAAAAATTAATCTTTAATTTCATTATATTTGATTAATTTACAACATTAAAAATAAATTTTATTATGTTCAATAAACTTTCAATTTTATAGATATATTTATACCCATAAATGGTTCCAGGATATCAGGAGTTAAAATTACTATCCATGGTCCTGCAAGAAACTGTGTAGGATTTACTGCCATAGATTTTAGTAGCTCTTCAGGAAAATCTCTTACAATATTAGGATCTCTTATAGTAAAAGTAAGATTATTTATGGCTGTCTATGAAGAGATAAAGTGGTATTAATATTTCTTCAACTTATATTCGCACATTTTGTTATTTACAAACCTGCAATTTTTGTGAATATTTTTTGAGTTTTTCAGACAACCATACTTTCAATGCTACAAATTGTTCTTTTTTCTTCTCAGACAATTCTAATCCATTTAATTTCCCCTCCAATATATATCTTGCTAAAATTCTTTTTTGTTCAACATTTAATTCACTTTCATTATTATACAAGACATTTTTACATGCTTGATATATCGGTAAATTAATGTATTTAAAAGCTGAAGCTCGTTTAGCACGTTCATTAATACTTATGTAATATTGCGTAGGCATTAAACTTTGATTTCCTAAATATAATGTTTTTGCAATGCCCCATGTAATATTCAAAGAGGTATCTATCTCCTCTATAGGATTTAATACGTTTTTAAATAAATTTTCTGGAGAAATATTGTTAACATCTGTAAATCAATTTTACAAAACGTAAGTGTTTTCAATAAACTTAAATTAAAAGATTATAACAGAAGTAAAATAAAAGAATTACTTTCTATTTGTTTCCCTAAGGTTTTAACTGTTTCTTCAAATTCTAATGATTGCCTTCCAATAACAGCAACACATTTTTCTATTGTAATATTTGTAAATTCCGGACTTTTATCTTCTGTTAGTAAAGGATATTTTCCTGGTAAATCTTCTCCGATTTCTGGGACACTAAATAGAAATATGATTAACCGCTAAAACCATTATTATGTTGTGCAAAGAAAATTATACAGAATATTTACATACAAAACTTATTAAGTATTAAGTTGAGAATAAAATTATGTAATTTTTATTTCGAATAAAATAATTACAGTATACATACAGAATCAAATAACCATTGCGTCTTGGAATTTTTAAAAAACTATTTTGTGATAGAATAATTCTTTTGCCACAAAATGAAGCCATTTTGATATTTCTTAAAAGCATTATGTTCCTACAACTTTTTAAATTACATCTTCAATTAAAAACCAGTCTTTTTGGTTACAAACACTTTGTATTATTTAATTTCTACTGTCTTCACTTAACTAGCCAAAATTTAGCCATGAACTACGTATTATACGATTAAATTCTGTAGACATTTAACTGCATTTTTAATAGTTTCACAATAGTTTATAATTTTGTTGAAATAGTTTTTAGAATAGGTACAGTTATGTGAAAAATTTTGCTCTTAAACAATAAGATAAATAAATATACTAGATCACATTCTAAAATGAATTTTTTGTTATGTAATCATAAAGTGTACTTGTTACGATACATTTGCGATGGCGCCACTATAAATGTCATTAAAATTTAGAATGAAGTTCCTATTTTGTGATTCGAGATCACTTACTATCTAGGTACATTTACATTAGGATAACTTCAATTAGGTAGAAAAAATTGCGTATTTTCTGACGCGTAGATAGTGAGACATTATACAGAGAGATTGATATTACGATATTATTTGGTACATTGAAACTATTCCTGCAATAAATTTTGCTGTTTCAATCATTACCACAAAATCGACATCTGTAACAATGTCAGGCAAGCTACGTGGAGGTAATGTTAAATGGGAAAATTCGGCAGAAGGAAATGATGTATATGAAACAAAGCATAAAATGAGGTTGAGAGAATCGCCAAGGAATACGCAACAACCTGCTATACCCGAAAACGAGATTGTTATAGAACCACGAAAGCGAGGTCGAGGTCCTTCTAAAAGGCCTTGTCTTAACAGAAATGCTTTAATGGCTCGAGAAAATCGGCTCAAGAAAAAAGCGTATCTAGAGAAAATAGAAAATAAGCTATTATTTTATCAGCAAGAAAACAAAAATTTAGTAAACATTATAAAAAGACAGGGTATTGACCTTAAACGGTTAACCGGTGAAGTTGCTTATTTCAAGAGCGTATTAAACAATAATACCAGTATTACTGCATTACTGAAGACTATCAATGATGGTCTTCAAAAGATTAGTACACAGAAGAGGAATTCATTGCGTTTGAATCATGTTTCTGAGTGTTCAAATGAATTCGATGTTCAACACAAATGTACATGTTCTACAAATGTGAAGGAGAATATATTGAATACTCAAAATACCGATATATTTATTACAAATGTCAATAATGATTCATTGATCGGACGTGGTACAAGTAAAGATCCAAACGATGAATCATACATTAATTCCCGAAGGCAACTTGCTTGTAAGAATTCAAGCATTGATAAAATCTCTTCATCTTTTTTAGATTCGGACCACAATTATACTGTTTCCAAAAGTACAATAGCCAATGTTAAGAACAATCTTCAAAGTAAAGAAGAAACAAACTTAATAACATCAACTACCAATTTAATATCTGAAGACAATTATATGGATAATACAAAAGAGCTAAACAATTTATTACCAATTGCTCAAGCAGATTTACCAAATGCAAATGAAAAAAAAGATACTGATACCATCGGTATCGATTTTGATCAGTTTTCTTCATTCAATATGGATATATTTGAAGATCTTCCAAAATGTGACGAGATGATGAATACAGTGGATAGTTTAAATGACGCATCCAACCTTTTTAAAGCAGATGAAATATCTCAAACTTTAGATAATACTGGAATCTGTCTTCATGTTAATTCAGACAAAGTATCTTTGGAGTTTTGTGCAATTTGTCATTTAAATAGTAAGAACTCGGGATCAAACTGAAGGGGGAATTGATCGTAAATCTTTTAAATCCACTCAATGATGAATCTCTGGAGAGGTCAACCAAAGATTTTGAACATATTTTCCGATCAGTGGATTATAAAAAGTTAATGAAAGTAATATGTTATTTCAGTTTGTTACTATGATTACTGAATTTAATGTAAAAAATTGTTACATATACAATAGAGGATATATAAATATTTTCAGGTGTATCAAGGAGAAATGTGTCAGCATGTTTGTCAGTTTGCTGCTGAAACATCATAGAAATGCTTTTCACATGGAACGAAAGTTGCGTTATTAATATCTGTACTATATATATATATAAATATGTACATAAGTACATAAATAATATACATGTATACGTATATATTTGTATATAAATGTGCAATATGTATACATATATATCTGTATGCATACATATACATATGTGTATATGTATATATTTCTTTCTATTTACATTTTCACACCCATGTATGCATATATGTATACAGATAATGATACATATAAGCATATATGGTGTTTATTTTATAAGTGACTGATTTTTTTATGTAATGCTTTAAAATTATATCTAATAACATGTAGTGATATAAAATATTTTTGCCCCATGCTGCATCAATTGCTACATTTTAAAAGTGGTATTTAGCAGATTTAAAAATTGTTTTGTAAGAAGTGTTTATTATGTTCGAGTCTATTGGATCTAATCTGTCCATTAGAACACTGCAAAGCTTCTGTTTGTTATATATAATGTTAAATCGTAACACTTCTGTTCCTCTGAGACTGTAATTATTTGCTTTTTACAGGATAATACCATATTGCCATTGAAGTTTGCTAGCAACGATCATACGAAAAGGTGGGCGTTAATGTAATTTTATTAACCATTTGAAATTTAGTACTATAAAAGTGTATTATATTACAAATTGTTAGATTTGTAACAAATGTGATTTGTTTGTTTGGTCTAGTTGAAGTTTGGCATGTCTGACACATTCTGTTTAATGTTTGGTGTAACATAGTATTTTGGAGCAATTACAAATAGTGCTTGTTGGGAAAGTGTGTGGAATCACGATCGTCCCCCTTCTTTTCTATAAAATATATGATTTTATAATAAACAGGTTGAGTACGATTAAATCGATGCTTGTTTTTATACACGTGAAACAACATATACATTGCACTATGTAAAAGTTATTGCAAAAATTGTCCAAATATCAGTTTTGTATACTCTGTAATTTAATTTTCAGCTGTATCCCGAGGATTTTCAGCCATTATGGAACATTCCATCCACTGATCGAGTTGTATGGTAATTGAAGTTGAAATTAAAGAATTTAATAATAAATTTAATATTTCTTATATATTGTATTTCATAAATTATGCAGTAGTATGAATTAGATGCGGTTTTGCAAGTGTTAGAAATTTGATTACTTTCAGTCTTATATAAGCTTTAATAATGGAAAATCACATAAAGCATGATGAAAATGATTAGAGCAAGTGTAAAAAATTATTTTTTGTTTCTGGAGGAAAAGAAGTGTATCGATTTTGTCATTATTACGATATACTTGTTTTAATACATATACTATTTTTATATATTTTTATTATAAATTATTTATTTATTCATAACATACAGGCAACATAAATTTAAGACTTATGTAAATGAAAATTGTATATTTCTCTGTCGATTTGAGTATTTTGTAATTTTTAATTAAGATGTTGTTTTGTATAAAAAATTTTATTGCTTATTTATAATAAATAATCTACTTTTTATACGTGTCAATAATTCAATTGTCCATCCTCTTTTACTTACATTTATACAATAATATCTTTAAATTAATGTGTCAATCATTTTGTTATAAAATATGAAAATACAATTTCGCCATGTCTATTTCAATTATAATGTGTTATGATATTTGTACGATACTGCAATCAATATAAACGATTAAACTTTTTGAAAAGTTTGTATTTGATTTTCTCTTTAGTTAACATAATCATTCTCCTGCGTTTTAATATTTACGCAATAGGGAACTATATAACTTTGTACAAAGGATTTATGGTCACAAAAATACTAGTTTAATAAGAAATAAACAATATAAATGATTAGTCTCAAATTCCAAGGCGACTGAAAACATCCGGTTTCTTCACGTGCGCTACCGTTGTAATTCTGTCGAAAGTTACTTGTTTAGCACTGCTTGTTTTAACCATTCCCAAACGTGCTTTTGCTGGTATCGAAGTTAATCTTTCTGAAGCTAACAAAAATATTGCATAAAAGTTTAAAAAATTGGTACAGTGAAAATTATAAAGATTCATATTATTATATAATTGTAAAGAATTATAAAGATGCGTAAACAGTGTTATTGATTTTGGGCTACATACCTAGCTTTCCAGATGTAACATTGGATGTTATCAATCTGTTGTCTCTTAAAGATGCGTTGTTAAAAGAAATTCTTTTCATTGTTTTCACTAACTGTGTATTATTTGACATAACTTTTCTATTTGCTTCTTGATCAGCTCGCATTGTGCCTACATTTTTTGGTACAATTTTATTTGTTGTAAGAATTGAAGTTCTTGCATTGGAACTTCTGGTTTTTAATATTCCTACACTATTTGTTCCATTTTTCAATATACCTGCTTGTGTTATGGTATTATCCTTTTTGGCATCTTTATCTCCTAATCGATTAAAAACACTCACAGATCTTTTAAGGATATCTTTCCCTAATCCAGTAATATTAAATGTCTGTGATGTTTCAGTTGGATTTGTTGTACTAGTTACAGAACTATCACCCAGCCTGTCAAATACAGTTCGCTTCTGTTCCACAGAGTTTTTAAGAATTTGTTGACTTCTAGACGTTGATGCTTTTGGAAGTATTACAGTATATCCTACTTTATTATCTTTATTATCGAGTGACTTTAGTTTTTTAGGTGTTTCTTGCCACTCATCTTCATTATTACTATCAAATTCATTGTCCTCTTTTAATTTTCTTTTAAGGATGGTCTGCTTTTTTTGATTAGCAAGATCTGTAATTATTTCACCTGACGTTGATGCTGATCTTTTAGCAACGACAGTTTTCTTGACTGAACTTGTTGGAATCTTAACAATCTTCTTTGTGATTAGTGCATCAGATTTAAGTTTAGTAGCAATAGCTTTAGAGGTAGAACTAGCTGCTTTGGTTGCTACCTTTTTAATCATTGGTTTGGGCTTTCCGACATTATCCTCTGTATCAACTAAAAATCTTTCACATGTTGTCTCTTCTACTACCTTTTTTGCATATCTTAAAATAGCAATCATATCTCCCATTAAAGTAATTCCCATTTCTTTGAGACTAGGTTTGTCCAAATCAGGTAACATGTCTGGTTTAATACGATTATTGGAAAACACAACAGCATGTTTTGTAGCTACATCTTGGGGAAACCCAGCTCCTTTAAAAAATTTTACCCAATATGCTATAAAAGAAAAAAAATAGTAACAAATTATTAAATAGTAACAAAAATAGTAACAAAAATTGAAAAATTAGGTACATTACAAAAAATTCTACATACCTGATAATGATGATGCCATTTTACCGATTAGGTTATTTCTATTATTTGACACGATAATGTTTTATAAATAATTTCATACGTTAAAATATATCATTCACAGACAAATTAACAATATTATTTCACATATTTTACAAAATTTGTTATATTGTACACAAATTCACTTAAAATAAATATTTTTGTGAACGAAAATATACCGTTTCGAATATATAGATAAGAAGAAATGTTCAATTATAATTTGTTGAAAAAAATATCACAGAATATTATTAAAAAACGATAATAAACATCGGCATTCCATTGCTTGAAGCTTCAGATCTATTCATGTCTATTTCCCTGCAGATATATATACATATATATGTATATCTATATGAACACAAATGCATGAGTGAAATTGGAATGATTAGATAAAATTTTATAGAAAGTCACATGTGGCGACACCACCGGCAAATATAAGCATTAGTCATAAGTAACAATTTTTATTTATAAATGAATTGAAATTGTCTTGAAATTTTTACACTATTACAAAATAAATGTACAATACATATAGCTCTATGTAAAAGAAGTTATAAATTTCTAATAAAATGGTAATATTCATCAATTTCGTACAATATGTTACAAAAATGTAAATTACCTGAATAAAAATTTATTATATTTCATTACTGAAAAGAACAATGCTTATGTATGTTTTAAAGTGGAAAGTATAATATATTTGAAATAAGTAAGAAATTGAATATTGTAAGTTTGACTGATGCAATTGTTGCCGTTCTAGGTATAAAATGCTTATGCCTGCATGTCCGTGAAGTCTCGGAGGAATGGTGTTACTCTTGTTGTTTTGGAAATTTCACACGAATTACCGTACTATTTTTATCGTGTGTGGGTGAATCAGGTGTCATAGTCGTCTTTGATACTATTTTCGATATCTTCATATTCTCTAAGCCGTTTGCTGGGCGAGATTCGCGCTTAAAAGAAGAACGGAGGTTAGTTTCGGCAGATGTATTGGGGTATGTAGTTTTCTATGAAACCGAGTTTGAAACAAACTGATAAATGTAACAAGATTTCGTTGTGCTGTAAATACCTTACGGAAATGCTTTGTTTATTTATAATGAATTCTTATTTAAATGCGATACTTTATCTTCTAAGCAACATTTGATTTTGCCTTTATTTGAACAAGAATATGAATTTTGTTAATAGTAAACATACTTAACTAGGATTCATTCAGCTTTTTTTAATCTGTTTTTTTGGACAGAGTTTACACATTACGAAATATCTATAAACTTAAGTTATAAACTTACATCGATATTTAACTGAATTTAGTTTTATAATTAGGTTTACATATGTTATGTTTGATTTTGTGAATAAGGCACGTATTAAAGATAATGAGACATATTTACATATGTGATAGCATATAAAAAGGAGGATAATGTATTCTAGCATGTTTTGTTAAGCAGTCTAATTAAGTTTTCGATCCACTGATGGTATATATCACTGGAATACTTGACTGTATTATTACAATTCGCGGGGGTTAGCTACGAAAGCTGTTGCGTAGGAAGAGCGACAGGGTGTTGAGTAAGTAAATGGTACGGGTAGAATCAAGGAAAGCTAGCAACTAAAGTAATGAGCAAGGGTGAAAGAAAGAGAGAGAGAGAGGGAGAGAGGGGGAGAGAGAGGGAGAGAGAGAGAGACGGGGGGAGAGAGAGAGGGAGCGATAGAGACGGGGGGAGAGAGAGAGAGAGAGAGAGAGAAAGAGAAAGAGAAAGAGAGTGATAGCGTGGGAGGGGAGGCTCGTGCGCCGGCGAGCAAATCGTGTGTCAGACTCGTGGCAGAGGGGTCAGCGCGAGAGAAAGAACGACACGAACCGAACATTTTCTGGACTTAGCGGGTACGTTTTCACGTTACAAAACGTACACCTTTTTTTCATTTTCAGTTATTTGTTCATTTTTCCTTATTTTTTCTCAAATCTTCATTTATTTTCTTTTTAACTTATATTTCCATTTTCTTTCTTTCTCTCTTCCTATCGCCTGTGCGCGCGTGTAATTTCCTTTTCGTTTCTTTTCGTATTGGCAACTTACATTTTTTTTTATCAACGATACACTTAGTTTTTATGATCAGTATTAGCGTGAAACAAGTGTAAGAAATGTCCGAACAAATTGTCAGTCTCGGTTATGATCGAGATCAACATATTCAAGTGTTTGCTCGTTGATTTGTACATACGAAAACGTTTGTAGCTGTGTGACATAGAAATCATTTACATTTAAAGGAACGTGATATATCCGCGGAAGGATGAACGACATGGAAGCTTACGGGGATGGATACATGGAGCCCGAGGAAGAATGGGAGAGGGAAGGTCTTTTGGACCCAGCTTGGGAAAAACAGCAGAAAAAGGTGAGTTGAGTTTGTCTCGTTTTTATTTAATAGAAATTCATATATTTCTTTTTGCTTCGATAAAAAAATACTTCGATTTAGTTATATAGTACTGGACAACGATATATCATATTGCATATTGAGCGATTGAACTGGTATTTTAATGTTCCCATTTGTGTTGAGTACATTTGTTTAACCTACCTTTTTGTTTTGCAAATTTGTTAAATGTTATTATTATTTTCACAGTGAAGACGTTCATTCTGAACGTTTATCACTTACAGAATATTTGCCTACTAGATTTTTGAACTACTATACATAACCTCACGGAGCATGATATGATTCTCAAATGTTGTATTAGGATACATACGACGGCATATAACAAGCGTTTATTACATCGCGTACGATCTTAATGATAATGAAAGTGTCATATTTTAATTGATTTTATTTTATACGAATTATCAATGGTACGCGATTTTCGCAAATCGAACGAACTTTACCTTTTCAGAGTCGATTTTGTATTTATCGCAGAACATTTAATATTTAATTTTAGTTTGATTTCTGTGAGAAAGACTATCGCTGTTGTCGCTGATCTTCTATTTCTTGTAGACGTTTATGCTTTCCGTTGTACGTCCGAAATAGCTTCTACTTCTCTGTGAATTTTAGGTATTATATTTTAAAATGCTGTGTATAGAGATTAAAACGCAAAGCGTCTTCGATTAACAATGAACGTTTCTTCGACGCAAATTTTGATTCGTAATATACGGAGAGATAATTATGCTAGAAGAAGTACCCGGAGAAGATACAAGGGTAGCAGATTAATACGGTGTCAATTGATAAAATGGAACAGCTTCAAGTACGCGTTGAAAATGTTTTCTTCATTTTTGGCAGAGGCTCAAGGCTCTCAAGACCGACTCGATTACATGGGACGTTAGATGTGGCAGCCCTTTGGATTGTATTTTCAGACTTTATGACAAAAATAATCGAGCACTGAGTCATTTTAAGCTATCGTAGTTTCGTCGATGTTCCTCGATTTTTGATCGTTGAAATAAGATTGCGGTATCGTCGGTTTCATCGGCACATGCGACAATTTTGTCATTACTTCGTTACTGGATCGTTTCTTCATTTGTATCGGTCTCGAAGTATCGTTGTTAGAAATACCTATATATGTAAATTACTACGGAACTATGTTTGCTTGACAATTGGCTCGATGAACCAGAGCCGAGTTAGAGAATTATCTTACAGAATTCGAATCTTATGAAATTACCGTTTCTAATTTTCGTTCCCTATTTTCAGTCTTTTGCCAATGGGAGCTTTATCTTGATATTAATCTTATCTTGATATCACATTTCTGATGTGTTAGTTAATTTATCGATGTTAAATAACACAAATCTGATATTTTTATCGATGTTAAATAACACAAATCTGATATTTTTATCGATAATTTATCATATGCTCGAAATAATTTTCAATGTTCTTATTGTTATCATTTTTCGAATTCACAATTTTCAAAAGATACTTTAATTTGCTTACTTAACATTCTAGAAATAAAATCCAAAGATTTGTGGATACTTTTATCTTGGTTATTAAGCATTTTTTTTTTTTGAGGGATATTTTTGAAACGTTAACGATCACACTTTAAGATACATAGTACATAGACTAATTGGAAAAAGTCTTCGTGTGATGATATTTCAACCACGAAAGTATATCTATTTCCTTTAGAAGACAAATAAGAGTTTCATCTCTCTCGCTCTTCGTATTCTCATTAATTACCAATAGCGTATTCATATCGTTTAATATTTTCATACATGTATCTTTCATACAATGATCAAATATATAGATAGTAACATATTCGGGAAACTAAGCTGTCGGCTAGTTAACTGTATAATTTCTCATAAAATCTCGGCCACTTGGACGGCTTTCGAACTGCGCACGAAACATTCCGGGGGACGGTGATAGGCATTTTTTTCTTTCGCTTTCAAATGGGTCACGTTGCTTGATGCTTTGCGAAAACTCGCTGTTCTTACGCTTGTTTCACGATTTCCGTTTGACTTTATCTGCTCGCGAACATCTCGAACGAAACGACGTCTTTGTTCAAATTGCCGAAATTTTTCTATAATTTTGTCGCGTCATTAGAATTAGCTTTGATCCACAGGCTTCGTCTTCGCTGGATACGATCTCTACCAACGAAAGATACCAACTTGATTGGCTGTTAATTACAGGTTCTCGTTTGACGTCTTAATTTTTATTCGTAATCGCATTCTGTGCATAGATACGTGTAATAGAGAAATTTGCGATTGTCGTGGCGGCGAAGTACACTAACGTAGAAACGTGTTGTTGCGAAGAATCGTCGAAGGTTACGGAACTGCTTATCTAGTGTTACTGTCAACTGGTTATTTTACGTGGTGCGATACGGTGATACTCGTTACGGTTCGTCAGGGATATAACAGCACTGATGTATATATAAGTACATACTTACTTTCTTCTTCGTTTACATTCGCACGGAACTGACATTGCTATATAAATAAGCGATATATATATATATATATATATATATATATATATATATATATATATATATATATAGATAATGCACGCGGTCGAAGACATCGATCATATTCTCTGATCGATCGCCGTTTTTAAATTTAACCGGAGTTTATGCCGAACGTTCACGACACGATCTTACCTGCAGTTGTGTGAAGCATGCTGTTCTCCGTTGTCGCACATTGCTGCAAGATTTGATCGTAGTAGCGTTTGTGCGAGTAGGGTCCGTAAAGTGACAGCGTGTTATACGTATAATCTTTCGATAGGACGAAAGAAGAAAAATCGTTTTAAAAACAATTTGTAACGCGTTCCGGCGATAACAATGAATTGTTTTAGCAAGCAGAAACTGTACGAATATTGCAAGTTGCAAAGATAGGAGAGGCGCAGAGTTAAAGTTGCGAACGAGCGAGCTATCGATCGATTTCTTACTCGATGCTAGCAGAAGATCGTTAACCTTTGAGAAGTTTCGGCTGTACGCCAAATCTTAGATTGGAATCGGGTGACCCACGCATGCTATGCACCAGTAAGTCGATTGTTATGCGATGATAAGTTCCGCGCGCCCGAACACCTTTGCCGGCTGTTTATTGCGAATTCCGCGATTACGCTTCGTTAAAATGCAATCGACACCCACGTTTCACTATTTTCAGCCAACTATTCGCCGTTTGCAAAGGTCGAACGATAATTACGCGAAATATCTGCGTCGAGTGTAACCGGTTGGAATGGTTTCTTGAATGAATTTTCAGCATTTCCACCCGCTGCGGTGATACTGTCCGCAAATAGAACGTCGACCATGATATTTTCCGTTACGTATGATCTTCCAGGATTATTTTCGGCATGTTGTGCGTAGAGAAACGCAAATGATGGCGCAGAGTAACATCTTTTTCCTTGAATTCCTTTACCTCGATCGTTTACATCGCGCGAACCAAAGTCATTGAGTTTCCGCGGCCGATTAGCCCGCGGCGCTGTATAACGCGATGTTCAGTCGATCGGTTACGCGACACATTCTCTAGGATCTATCGCAAATAGGACGACGATGTTGCTGAAACCGCTCAACCACTCTTGTGAAACATGCAAAAATTTCATTTGTTTCATGTAACTAATGTTATTTGATCTATCCGGCCGCATCGCCACCTGTGCTTTATTTCAACGGCGGAATAATAGAATGCTGCGAACCGATAATGCGTTTGTACACTGGTTCTCGTAAATATCTTTTACAACAGTTTCATCGCTACGCGATTTTCACGCGTATCATAAAGGCAACTTGGCAATTTCGTTCCCCTGTCGTCCTCCTATCTTATTTTATCTCCTATTTTATCGTACATTTTGGCCTTAAATTGACGTGTTTCAAGGTACAGCGAGGTTGCGCAGAAAGGATTCGTTAATTGGCCGCTTTGGCCAATAATTTTTCACCGACTATGAAGGATATATGTATATGTATATGTACGTATAGCGCGTCGTGTAACTGTTAATGGTAAGAACAGAGTAGAAGTTTCAGCTATCTTATGGAAGTTTGACACAAACGAAAAGAAATTCAATGCCAGAATTTAAGAATAGATATAAGTTGCAAGCGCGTTCACGCGCGATATTTAGAATTTGGGTTACGTGAATTATGTGCATCGTATTCAGGGCGTTTCGTGTTTAACTGCGTTTATTTTTGGTGCAACTGCAGGTAGCTGTAAAAATTTTCTGTAGACAGTCGGATTTATATACTTTTCTACTTACATTTGTCCCGACAAACCGTTGCAACGATACAGCCAGCAAAAGATCTATTTGATCGTGCGTAGCGTGAAATGATTTTGGCGATCGATCGTTCGATCGATCGAGAGTGTATCTTGCAAATAAAAATCGTCTGTTTATATCGTGTCATTAACTCATTGTCACGCGAGACATTCTTTTCCGTTTATAAAAGGATGATGGGCATGAGTCACGAACGTAAGTAAAGAAAACCTCGTAACTCCATTGTTATTCTATGCAACTATGATTGTATAGTTTGTTTACATAACTCGATATTCGGTTTACTTTTGTAAAGTTACCGTTTATGTAACGGAATTTGTTTCTCCGGTAATATTTGTAACCTTTTGTATTGTGCAAGTACAGGGAAAAGCAAAGAAACGTTGGATATTTATAGAAATACAGCAATAGCTACGATGAAAAAGTTACGAGATTATAAAATCCTCGCGAATTCTCACGAAACTTATTTTTGAAATAGAATTTGGTTCTTCAAGAGAAACACGACCATCGGTTCTCGTATAGATCGTATAGATCAAATGATTTATCAGCAATGAATTTAATCGTGTTGTAATTTCTATGCCATTCGTCAGTTTTCAATTTTTTCTTTATTTCTAACTTTTTTGCTTAGCCGTTGAAATACAGCGCCCCCCCTCCTGCCTCCTCTCTCTTCCTCTTCGGTTCCAGTAAATATATCGGTGATTGAACTAAAATCCAAATAGCTTATACCTACGAATGACAAATTAAAAGAATGTGGAAATATTAATTTAATATCCTGATTGAAAATAAAACGGATCAGAATGTGTTCGAAATGCTTCGGCGCTCAGCGCGGGAGGAGTCAATGTTTTACAAATAGATCTTAGAGCGCTCGTAGATGTTAAGGTGGCTCATGTCCAATTTTGGCCGGTCGCGCTTCACGCTAGCCGTATTAAATTTCAGGCAATATTTTTCTCTCTCTGCCCATACCCCTTTTAAAAAAATTTACAAGTATCGATGTCGTTTCTTTTTCACATCTTTATGCTTTTTTCAACAACCTAGGGTTGACTGTAACCATGTTATCGATAATATCGTCAAATCAATGATCGTATATAATACTTGTTTTTATCTAACTTATCATATTGTATTCTCGGGAAGATATAATTCGCAATTAATGAAATAATAAGAAACGTGTCTGTTTTCGACATTCGTTTATTTATGTTGCCACGCCACGCTATTCTCTAATTGTATTTCAAACTAAATTAAAAGCTTTTTTTTTTTTTTTTGTAAGATATGTTCGTTAATGCTACATGCTACATATTAGAAGATAGGAGAAGGAAACGTCTGTGTGATATTTATGTTTGTATAAAACGAATATTGCGATATTTAACAAATAAATAACTGTTTTTCAAATAAAGTATGTTTCAAGTCAATCGCTTCATTTAACCATGGGATATATGGTATAAAGTAATTGAGATCGTTATTATGTGTTTGAGTATATCGAATTTTATGCTTCAAGATATCAAAGGTTTGAAAATCTTTAGCCTGGGCAATGGGAAGCACAGTTTAAGAACCGGGACAGGAGATATATATAGCAGGAGGGATTGGGGTCGTTACTAAAATATATGCTAAGCAGCATTCAAGCTCAATTCTCCATTTTAAATTCTTTTTAGCCGTGAAACATTACTATTTAATCGATCCTGTAGAGATTGAGATATCGAGAAAAAAGATATCGGGATATTGTTGAGAAATTAGAAATAGATAAATAGAAAATGAGCGAACGTCAATGTTATGTTTATATTTGCAGACATTCACAGCATGGTGCAATTCGCACCTTCGCAAAGCTGGAACCGCTATCGAATCGATCGAGGAGGACTTCAGAAATGGACTGAAATTAATGTTACTACTTGAAGTAATTTCTGGCGAAACTCTGCCAAGACCAGACAGAGGCAAAATGAGGTTCCACAAGATCGCGAATGTGAATAAAGCTCTTGATTACATTGCCAGTAAAGGTGTAAAATTAGTTTCTATCGGAGCAGAGGGTAAATATCATGATTCTTTGAACAGTAGTCCCTTGTAGGGGTTGGGTAAAGTTGAATAAAGTGCAAGGCCATTGTTTCGTTTTCAACAGAAATCGTGGATGGCAACTTGAAGATGACATTGGGTATGATCTGGACCATCATTTTGAGATTTGCTATTCAAGACATTTCTGTGGAGGAAATGACCGCTAAAGAGGGTCTTTTACTGTGGTGCCAACGTAAAACTGCACCGTATAAAAATGTCAATGTTCAAAACTTCCATCTATCCTTCAAGGATGGTTTGGCGTTTTGCGCGCTCATTCATCGTCATCGCCCTGATTTGATTGATTACAATAAACTTAGCAAGGATAATCCTTTAGAAAATTTGAACACTGCCTTTGATGTTGCTGAAAAGTATCTCGACATTCCTCGTATGTTAGATCCTGATGGTAAGTATATGCGTATTTTATCTTTTCAAACGTTTCGTCACATTCAAAGCAAATGTTAAATGCGTTACACTTTGCATACTGTCGATTAACGCGATAGAGAGATAGATTTTTTAACCAAATAGTTCAGGCATTTTGTTGGGGTTCAGGATGGAACTACGATCGGATGAGCTTTTTCTGTCACTTAAACGAATAGATTCTTAATATTATATTCCCTTGATATCATATAGATTTGATCAACACACCCAAGCCAGATGAGCGTGCAATCATGACGTACGTGTCCTGCTACTACCATGCGTTCCAAGGTGCTCAGCAGGTCAGCGTAAAGAAATGCGTGTTGTTCCCTTACTTTGGTTACAAAACGACCTGTGCTATCTTTCACTAATACACTATCATCGTATGCTTACACTTAACAGTGTTTCGTCATGCTAATTTCATCGTATAACTTATACTTGTTTTATGTTCAAATGCTACGTACTTGCAGAAAAAATGTTGACTGTTGGAAAGATTTTCTTGATTTATCCATAGGTTTGTTTCTGTTACCCCTACAATGTACGCTATATGATACAGCCAATTCGTGATATTAGCTAGAGACAATTAATATATTTCTAATACATCAATGAGAATTACCAATATCAATTAAAATTACATTCCCTGATAGAAGACGAACAAAATTTTTCAGTGGACATTCTTAAGCTAACATTGCATGGTTTGAGTTTTTCCGAATGTGTTTTTCTAGATATGCGAAATACAGCAATGCCTGATGAGAGAGCTGTGATGACCTACGTTTCCTCATACTACCACTGCTTTAGCGGTGCACAAAAGGTGTGTGTTTGCATTTGAAATTAACCTATAACACATAAAAATCATATTATCTGTGTACGATTTACTCGTTGAATGTTTAACCACAACTAAATTGCAAACGTATTTCTGATGATATGCTTTTACCCAAACATATCGACGCTCATATAACGGTTACAACGATACATTGAAGATCTCCGTTTCATAAGACGAATTTCTACTTTTCATTGTAGGCAGAGACTGCCGCAAACAGAATATGCAAAGTTCTAAAAGTGAATCAAGAAAACGAGAGACTCATGGAAGAATACGAACGACTGGCATCTGATTTACTGGAATGGATAAGACGAACCATGCCTTGGTTGGCCAGTCGTCAGACCGATAATTCCCTTGTCGGTTGTCAGAAAAAATTAGAAGAATATAGAACGTACCGTCGTAAGCATAAACCACCGCGAGTTGAGCAAAAGGCCAAACTCGAAACGAATTTTAACACTTTACAAACGAAACTGCGACTGAGCAATCGACCCGCTTATATGCCAACTGAAGGAAAGATGGTATCCGATATAAATAAGGCTTGGAAAGGTAAACTATTCTAACACTTGTGTCAACTCTGATGACGAAGTAACAAGTACTTTTGACGAAAGTACCAAGATCGTTTGATTCGATTATAGGTTTAGAGTTGGCAGAGAAGTCATTCGAAGAATGGCTCTTGTCGGAAATGATGCGTCTTGAGCGTTTGGAACATTTGGCACAGAAATTTAAGCATAAAGCCGATGCTCATGAAGAATGGACCGCAGGAAAGGAAGAGATGCTCACATCACAACATTTCCGACAATGCAAACTCAATGAACTTAAAGCTTTGAAGAAAAAGCACGAAGCTTTCGAATCTGATCTTGCGGCGCATCAGGATCGCGTGGAACAGATAGCTGCCATTGCTCAGGAGCTCAAGTAATTTCGCAAAATACTTTGCACCAAATTATTTTGAATTATATGTTCATAATAACATTGGTACTTTCTTTTTTAGTACCTTGGAGTATCATGATAGTGCGTCCGTTAATGCTAGATGTCAACGAATTTGCGACCAATGGGATCGCTTGGGTACTCTCACCCAACGTAGACGTCAGGCGTTAGACGAGGCCGAACGTATTCTTGAAAAGATCGACGTCCTACATTTGGAATTCGCTAAACGAGCTGCTGTAAGTTTATATTATTAAGTATGTGGTAGAAAATCTTTCCCGGAATGTAATGATCATGACATAATTTTTAGCCGTTCAATAATTGGTTGGATGGAACCAGGGAAGATCTAGTAGACATGTTTATCGTTCATACGATGGAGGAAATCCAAGGTTTAATGGATGCTCATGCTGCGTTTAAAGCAACTCTCGGAGAAGCTGATAAGGAATACAACGCTATTGTGGGATTAGTGCGTGAAGTTGAATCAATAGTCAAACAGTTCCAAATTCCGGGAGGTCTTGAAAATCCGTACACTACTCTCACTGCTTTGGATCTTACGAAGAAATGGAGCGATGTCAGACAACTTGTACCCCAGCGTGACGGTACACTGCAAGCGGAACTTCGCAAACAACAGAATAATGAATTGCTTCGGCGACAGTTTGCCGAGAAAGCTAATGCCGTTGGTCCGTGGATAGAACGTCAACTAGACGCAGTTACAGCTATTGGCCTCGGTCTTCAGGGTACTTTGGAAGATCAATTACATCGTCTGAAAGAATATGAACAAGCGGTTTATCAATACAAAGCTCATCTCGAAGAGCTGGAGAAGATTCACCAAGCTGTCCAAGAAGGCATGATATTTGAGAACCGATACACTCAATATACGATGGAAACTTTACGAGTTGGATGGGAGCAATTACTTACTTCAATAAATCGTAACATTAATGAAGTCGAAAACCAAATTCTTACTAGAGATTCGAAGGTAACCTTCTTTTTATTTTAAACTATCTCCTCGTCCTTTTTCCAACGACTAAAATAAATCTAATGTGTATTGTAGGGTATTACGCAAGAACAACTTAATGAATTTCGTAGTAGTTTCAATCATTTTGACAAGAACCGTACAGGTAGATTGGCTCCTGATGAATTCAAATCCTGTCTTGTCTCTCTGGGTTATTCCATTGGAAAGGATAGGCAAGGCGACATCGATTTCCAGCGCATTCTGGCTATTGTCGATCCAAATAATTCTGGTTACGTACATTTCGATGCGTTCCTAGACTTTATGACTCGCGAATCTACAGATACAGACACAGCCGAGCAAGTGATCGATAGTTTCCGTATACTTGCTGGAGACAAGGTTTGCATACTTTTATCTGAACGATCACAATTTTATTTCGAAATATTAATTAATTGTTATTTGTACCGTTTAGCCATACATTTTGGCCGATGAACTGAGGAGAGAATTGCCACCCGATCAAGCTGAATACTGTGTTCAGCGAATGCCTCCATACAAAGGACCGAATGCAATCCCTGGAGCATTGGACTATCGTTCATTCTCTACTGCTCTATACGGTGAATCAGATTTGTAAGGATACATATCAAAAATCATGAAAACTCTTTGGACGATTTCCATTTTAAAAAGCCGATGAAATGTTATTTGAAACGTATGTCGCACGTTTTGGTACTCTAAAGCATCTTTATAAATTGAGAATCTCAACGCGATCAAAGAATCATCGACTAGCCTCAAGAAATGTAGTATAATATTCGGAGCGTTTGGGATGAAAAGGCTCTAATACGTTTATACGTGTCACGAGTGTTAGCAATTTTTTATTCGTGATATTTTTTTAACGTAAAGGAACCTGAGAGCTATACCGATAAATTTTGATACACTGATATTTGCTAAGATGTCTTCTATTCTCTATCGTTATCACGAGGTGAAATTGACGTATAGCGCTCGACGAAGGTGGTCCGTACTTAAATAAGTCTGTACAGTGACAATAAATATACACAATTTAGATACCTTGACGTTAAAAGAGTAGCACAATTGAATACAACAGATTCTTCTAGAACGTTTGCTTCTTGCCTATGTCTACGGTGAGTCCTATAATTAGTAAGTTAATGTTTCAATTGTATATAAACATGTCCGAGAAATCACACGAGTACCAATAATAGAGAGAATAATAAGCATTTCCTTTCCGTAAACGTTCCAGAAAAGGAGAGGATAATATAGTTCCATAAATGATTAATATACTAAAATGGAAAACGTGATTAAACGGTTTATTACGTACAATTTTCACGTGCATCGATATTGCAGTCTTGCATATTGTTCAAAAATATTCCATTTTATTGGGAGTATTTGTATATTTTTGAAAGAGCTGTTTAAATCGTATCATACAAAGGATAGCTTAATTTCTCCTTGGAAAAAAAAAAAAGGTTTGATTTCTCTAAACGAGATGACTGTTTCAGTTGAAAAACTAAATACGAGTATCTCACAGTTCCTATTCATATATAATCCAGCAGGAGATGACGGGATTTTCTTTATTTTTTTTTTTTTTTTTTTCATAAAATAAAGCTTTGTAAAGAAACAGATACTCAGATTGAAACGTAAGGCGCAAATCGATGTTCGTAAAATATGCGGAAATTCATAATGTGTGTATAAATTAAGAATATTAACGATATAAACGAATATTTGGAAATTCGTACATACGTACGAAACGACTTTCTCGCTAAGAATCCAGAAAATATTACGCTCGAAATCGAACACAACGTTCATATTTTTTTATAATAAGCGGCATAACGAATTCTTAACGAAAGAGGGGGGGGGGCCGCTTTTACATTTCGTAAATCGTATATTAAATAATAATGCGAAACGATGCTAAAGAAAGCAAATTTATTTATTTATTTGAATTAAACGATTATTTATTATTGTTCCGATAATTAATTATGGTAGTAAAACAAAGCCACTTTTTCAAAGTATTTATTTTTATAAATATTTGACAGAAGTGATAAATGAAAGGCCACTGTAATATAAGACCCATTATGTAAAATTTTCAAATAGCAACCGCCATTCTTTGTGTCATGTTTATTAGATCACAATTTATATTCAGCAGTCTAAATATCATTTTATCGAATCATTGTTATTTAAGGTCATGGAAGACGCTCGTGTGTGAAATGCAATTACTTATTCGAGAGGAGAAAAAAGTACTGTGACGTTTTTTGCTTTGAACTAGTGCTTCTTTAATATGTATCTTAACGCGTTTTACGAGTTCACTTTAATTCCTCTTACATTTATTTTTGTTAAAAAATAAAATTATTATTGGGCTTTTTATAGAAACGAACAACATAAAAAGAACTGAGGAGATCTACTGAACAGTATATACTGAGGCATATATATATATATATAAAAATACACAGACACACATGCACACGCGCACGCACACGACATACATACACAGAAGGTTGAGATTATGAACATTCATTTTGATATCGAAACGCAATGAATCTGTAACAAGTACATATGTGTTCAATGTATGTATAGCCGAAAGAAATAGCTTTGAAAATCAAATCTTTTGATGCGTTCATATCGTATTGTGTATACGTATACATTCTCATTAATAATCACATATATGTATAATTATAATTCTTATAATTTTAAATCATTTAATGTAACTTTTACAATCTTAATTCGATCTAAACATCAGTTGGACAATCGTATCGTATTGCATATTACACTTATCAACTATTTTACCTATTTTTGTTTTATCAGTTCCATCTTCCTCAGCTAGTTTAATAACAAAAAGCATTGTAAAATCAAACTATGAGAAAATAAAAAATGGTCTTTAGAGAGAGAAAGAGAGAGAGAGAAAGAGAGCGTGTGTGTGTGTGTGTGAGAGAGAGAGAGAGAGCGAGAGCGAGCGAGAGAGAGAGAGAGAGAGAGAGGACCGTTCAAGTTTTGTATCGAAAATAAAGCGACAAGATTGGGTAGTTATTTTCAACGTATCCTAATATGCGTCATATCAAGTGGGTGATATAACAAAGGCTATTTAAATAAAAATTTCTAACAGTGTGGTTAAAAATGAATGCTTTTATTCCAAACGTAAAACTTATTATATAATGTAATTCCGATTCAACTTTTTTGATCGAGTGCAAAGAGTTTTACAAGTACATGTATTTTACAAAGATACAATTTATTAAGTTTCTCGGTACTACATGCACTAACGCTTAAGTTATTTCATCGATACGCCATGCAATAAAGTAAACTAGATCTATGTATATACAATAACTATAATATTTACAGACAAATCTTTAACTATAATATCACCACGCTTCGTTTCCGTTAGATATGGCTACATACGTTTGTAAAAATTCAGCCGAATCTTTCTTGTTCGTTGTATAATGAATCGGTCGTGATTTAGTTTTAAATATGAATTAAAAATTACTTTATGTCTGATCAATGCGACTTTTAAGGCATCGTTTAATTAACGATTCAGGGGAAATTATTCTTTGCAGCCAAGTCCGGCTGACCAATTGCAAATACCACCGACCGGATCAAAGGATAGTTTATCGGGACAAGTGTACTCAGCTCCGATTACCTGACCGTTCACCATTCTGGCGCAAGTAATAAATTTTTTGCAAGAGTAGGGATGTGGGAAATTGCCTTGATCCAGACATCGGAAGGTTCCTTTGCTGGTGAGGAAGAGTTTCCCGTTGAAGGTAGATCTTCCAACCACCGATTCCTCCTCGTCCTCGTAATAATCGTAGTCGATAACAGGCGGTCGCCTAGGTCTCGTCGTTACATTTTGCAGAGTTTTATCCTTCGTCTTTGACTTTTGTCGATCTCTGAGACTCGGGGTGAATCTGAGGGTAGCCCTGCTTGTTGTCGCGTCCGTTCTAGGTGCAACCGTAGTGCTTATTTTGCGCCTCAGACCGTTCCTTAACGGTGGTCGACCTGATTGTGTAACTCGATTAGTTATTCGATCTCCAAAAACAAAAGAGACTAGAAGAATCCCGTTAGCACCCATGGAAGAACATAAAAGATGCATCAGCACGCATATGATTTATCCAGCGTGAAGAACGAGATGTGCCTGCACACGTAAGGACACAGGCAAAAAGGGAAAGAGTATCAATGTGCGTAAAAGTTATAATTGCATTAGTATTCATATTGGGCGTTGATACAGACGGTGATGGAAAAGGCGAAGAACATGATTGCAATTATAATAGAGTAGAAATGTATGGAAAGGACGAAAATATTAGCAAAACAGGTGAACGATTATGAAGTCGACGAGGTAGAGTTCTCAAAAGATGTTGATTAGCTTCCATTAGACCCCCAACAATGAAGTACATCTTCAATAAGAATAAAATGTGATTAGTTCTTGATGGTAACCTCGGCTCCTTAAAGGTTTTATAGTGTTTGAGTATCAGAATGGAAGAAGTACACGAATTAGAAGTAAGTAAATGGAAAAGTATCGTCCTCATCGATTGATTCGAAGAGTATGAGAAAATATAAGTCGAATAATTGCGGTGCAATGAGAAATTATGTCCCAAGTGATCCATGAACAAGAGTGAAATATGCGACCTGACATTTTAGTTTATATAAATTAAGAAATCTGATGGTGGAGGATTTAACAAGTTGAGTGTACCCGTAGCTGATGTTTGTGGAGACGGTGGATCTGCCAAAGTCACCGCGAATTCTTGTGCTCTACTACTTTGATCGATATCTTTCTCAGTTTTCGCTATTTCTGTTCTTTCATCCACGGCATCTAAAACACAATATAGAAACGTGCCTGTAAATTGTTTCCACAATTATTTAATAATATATTCTTCGAAAAATTTGTATTTTATTTGATTGAAGCAGAGCATCGATTAAAGGAGATTTGAATTTCAAACATGTCGCGCACGCAATTGTTTACGCAAACGCACACGTTTCTAATGGTACGATAACTGGTCGACGCGGCGTTGCGCTTCGCAATAATTGGCGGGACGCGGCGCGATCATGTTACAGAGTTTCGAGTTGTAGAGTATCGTGGTTATGTGTAGATTTTATATTGTCGTATCATCACTTACCGAGTTTTTCGTTAACAGGAGTTTGAGACTTTCCGTCGTTCGAATGAGTTTTTCGATGATTCGCGAATGTGTTGGAAGTTTTGCTTTGCAATGTCGCCAAATTGAATGTAGCGGGTTTCCTCAACCTGGTTGATGGCAAATTTCCTGGTGTACGAGATGTTACCGTACTCTTCGAGGAATTCACCTGTTCGTAGAGCATACGCAGATTGTATTTCGTCTCTGTTCGTTGGAACGGTAAGTAGAATTTTCTCGTCGGCCAATCAAAAAATATCAGTCGACGGTCAATTGGTATAAGTTAACAACAAGAAGCTGATGTTATGAAGTATTTAATATGTCGAGAACGAGTTCGTGAACGATTTTTTTTTCTTTATAACCGATTTTAATGAAATGTGATTAGCGAAACATTACCTCGACAGAGGATAACGTAACAGAAACGCAATATGCCTCGAATTTTATGGCGCGAATAATACAAATTCAAAATATGCCGTGTCTTATTAAAATTAATTGCTCGTAGATAGCGCGTTGTAACGAATCTCAGTGAGGTATCAAGAGCGTAGGATCCTTTACCTAAACGTTCGTAATTTTTGCGCTTCGGTTTAACATCGTAAGACTTATACCGATTGACATGTTGGCCGGTGTTTATTTTGAACAATCGTATTCAGGGCTAGAAAGCACTGGAACGATACACGAGAGAAGAGCAGCTAAGAATAATTAGAGAATAAGCACGTGAGACAACAATGGCACTTCATTCTTGTGTTAAATTGCTGAATTTCGTAGCTAAGCATTAACCCTTTGCACTGTTGACATTTTACCGCCATTTCACAAGCATCGATGAACAAAGGTTATAGAGAAATAGTTTCATAATCGTCGAGTTCGCGGTAAATATACATATATGTAAAAGGAGCAAAGCACAAAGGGTTAAAATACATCGTAAGATGAAACGAAATAAGCGTAACGCAGGCGCCCTAAAATATGCGACACACGCCTCGTAGAAGAAAAAATAGTGTTAATTGATTTGAGGGTAGAGTAAAATCAGTGGTAGGTGAAGATTATGGCGAAGATGGCAGGAAAGATGCTCGATGAATTTCTTCCGTAGATAGTGATCCCTTCTGAAACACTTTTCCTCCTGCTGTTACACGATTTTTTTTTTTTTCGTTAATCGTTGTCACAGAAGAATCGGATCAACTCCTTTCATTCGTTATGGCGTGAAATGAATGCCGCGATCGATCTGCGCTTTGTCGTATGCTTTTAAAGTCATCGACGAGTAGCTTTGTTCTTTTTTTCGTCCGGATGTCTGGATAAACTACAAGGAGGCCTGATCGGTTTTGTCGTTTTTATTTACGGTTCGTGAATGTTGCGTATCCCACTTTGTTTAGTTAGATGTAAAGAGAGAGAAAGGGAGGGAGAGGGACAGCGAGCGATAGCGTCTGAGTTAGAATTACATATTGTAAAGAAATTGTTATACTTCTTTTTTTATGTCATCGCAAGTCGCAAGTGTAGGAAATTTAAAGTCTAGACTGACCTCAGACTCGGATCGACCGATATTTTCCTCGATCCGAAGACGTTCTTCCTTGGAGATAGCTTCTTTTCCGGCAAGATTTGCCTTTGGCACAACCTTCTTTTCCACGCTTGTCTCTTCCTTGTTCGCGTTTTCTCCATCATTTCGATTTTCTACAGAATTACCCGCTTTCGTTCTTTTCGCGGAGCCAGTTATCGCTTCGATTTGCTCGGATTCCTCCTTAGCTGATTTCTTCGTTGCATTCAGTTTATCATCGTCGTTGACCGTGCGATTGGTTGTACGAGCGGTTGCATTAGAGGCAAGCGAGTCGTTCACAGCTGTACCAGTAACGAAAGGTCTGCGGTGTCGCCCTCTGTAACTAATAACTCTACGACGAGGTTGTTGCGTTCTCCTTGTTTCTTTTATCGAATCCTTTGCATCTTCGTTCGATGGGCTTGCATAACGATGATCCTGCCTACGGTCTTGAGATTTACGTCCAAACTCGCGATTAGGATTAAATTCGATCCTCTGTAGGCGGCGATTAAACTTATTCGTCGGTCTTTCGGATTGAGTAGAAGGACGCGTCGTGGTTGACAGCAATGAACTCAACCTCGATTCTTCGCCATCCTTCACCACGTTTCTTCTACCTTCGCCAGTTTGTTGAATGATACTGACCTTTTCGTTTGTCGAATAATTCTCCTGCAAATTTGCAGCATGCGTTCCATTTTCTATATGTAACCCTGCTTCCGTTACGGGTTCTAAGATGTTTGTTTTAGTCGTGAAATTAGATTGTACTTCGGTTACAGAGGTTGAAGTGGAGTCAGTATTTTTAATAGACAGGGTAGCGTCGTCATTAGTCAAGGATTCACTGGTTGTAGAAACAATAGACTCGGGTTCATTAGAGGATAGAGAAGTAAATGTAACGGGTGAATCGGTCGGAGAAATTACAGGTACAGAAATCGAAGGTGCTGCATTTGTTTCCAAACTTGGCGTCTCCGTAAAGAGATCTACATCTTTTTCCGTTTGCGTTCGATTCGTCGATGGTGCTGTACTTTCGTCTCTGTCTTTAACTTCGTTACCCTTTGTGGAAAAATCGGGCTTCAAAGTTGTAACGACTTGGGTCGAAGATTTGGAACTTTCTTCGCTATCGTTATGGTTAAAATCGGTAACAGTCGTTCTACCTGTATTGGGTTGTTCGATATCGTTAGCGATCTTGGATGAAACATTTTCTTTGTTTTCTATCGACAATGTTGTCCACTCGGTGGTTGATTCGTCGTTCTTTACTTGTTCCGGTATCGGATGTTCCGTTTCGCTTCTGGTAACATAAAAACCACGGGGGACTTGGCTTTGCAATAAATCAACTAAAGGAATACCACGCATGGTGGTAGGTTTTGGGGTGACAGTCGTTGACAAATCCTGTCGATCGATCCTCTTCTTGTTAGTCAACGGGATATCGTCTTCGTCGATCGCGATATTATCCTCAACGTAATACGTGTCTATACTATCCACGGATAAATCTAAATCATTTTGTATCGCGTAACCTGTCTCCTCCTCTTGATCATGCTTATTCGGCGTTAAAGTTGTCGGTTCTGCATTGAAAATTATATCATTACGAACAGTTGTTCCCTCGAGAATGCGGTTCGTGTTTTTTTCACGCGATAAAATCTCTTCGTCCTTCGCTCTAAGAGGAAACAAGCTCAAGAATATGGGTGACGGACTGCTGGCGTATTCGTTCGTTTGATAACCAATTAGTTCCTTGAGGGTTGGTAGTCTATTGACTTCCGAGCTGGCGACCTGAAAATCAGAAGAGGGTAGTACGCTTAATGACGATCTTCCGAAACCTTTCTCTTCGATCTCTCTCTTTTCAGCATTCTCGGGGCAATCTCTTTTTGTGTTAAACGAGAAGAGAGAGAAGGTAAAGAAAGTGGACGATCCTCTGCGCTGATATCGGTGATTCTATGCTGATTTTCTGGTTGTCAGCTATAGAGGTTTGACGATCATTGATTCGATTATCCTGGCAGCTTTGTTCCGGTATTCAAGATCGGGGAAACGAGTTGACAGCGATTCGACGAAGGACAGAAGAGGAGAGAACTTTCACCTATTTTTTCACTCGTAGATCGTTAAATATCTTGTGAGTTTTCGATGATACATGATAAGGATAAAATGGTGTCTATATATTTATATACATTATCGATGAACGATTCGAGAAGACGCGTTTTATTACTTGGTAGAGTCCCTACTGCCGATCAAATTGTTGAACACCGATTCGATCTCGATCGTGGACGATTCATGAGATTCCGTGGTGAATCGTGCCTGATAAAGAAATTCACCCTCTATGGACAACGTTGATCTTTCGGCTTGGCCCTGGCGAATCTCATTCACCGATTCGTCCTCGTTCCCTTCCGATCCATCCAGAGAATCCGTAGATCTTTCCAGCGTATCGGAGATCGGGGAGGCTGTAGTAGCAGGATGTTCCAATCGAGTAACCGTAGTCTGAAGGGGAATCTTCGTGGTCGACGTTAACGAAGAGTATTTCGTTTTTATCAGAATCTTTTGTCTTTCCGTGGTGGCCGATTCCTCGACGGATGTGACCAACCGCGTCACCAGCGGTTGCGACGAAGGCGTAGTCACGTAATCTCCATCTACGAAGTTCTGAACCTCCGCTCGTTCCTCGTTCAAGCTCGTCCAAGTAGTTGAATCTGCCTCTTCGTTTTGATTGCGCGGTGTCGTCCTTAGAGACTGTTGCCTTCTATAAGCATCCGCCGCGTAGTCGAATTTCTTCGCTGGAATCAGAGTCTCCGTGACCGGTGGTTCTGTGCTGGAAACTGGACGTCTCGCGTAGAAGCGCGTTCTCACCTGCGTCGATGAGTCGAAGCTGGGCGATCGCGTAGCATCTGCAAGCGATTCTTCGTTCTCTTCTCCCCGATTCCTCGTTATCTCTCGATATTTGTAACGCGTTCTCGGTTGACGAAAGCTCTGATATCTAGACTTGTGATTGTTCGATTCTCCGGATTCTTCCGGTAACGAATCGAGAGAATAAAGACCCTCCACACTCGCCGTTTTCTTCAGCGATTCTGGGACTCTGTAACGGGGGCGAATCTCTGGCGAGCGATTATTAAAGGATACCGATCGATGGCTTTCTTCGTTCTCTGAGGACTCGTCGACGTTTGCGGAGCTTTTGTCGAGCGTCGTTTCGCTTTGCAGAGTTACCGGAAACAGTGAACGTCTTTCGCTGGTCGATGGAGTAGTGTAGCGATTCCAGAATTCTTCCGATTCCCTTGCGGCGGATGGAGTAATAGGATAGAAGGTTTCATCGTAGGCTCGATTGATTCTTGGAGTAGCATTTTCGACATCGCGTTGCACTTCCAACTGCAATCCCTTCTCGTCGCCGAATTTATTCTCATCTATGAAATCTTCTTCGATAAATCCCGTTGTTCTCGCGGTCGTAGAGGAGACCGGTCTACGACGAACGAACAGGCTCTTTCTACGTTTCGACAGACCCACTTCGCTTCTCTCGCTAGTCAAAGGCACGTGGGACGAAGTTTCTATACTCGGATACCCATCATTGTTGGTGACATTTTCCGAAGAAGAAGAAGAAGAAGAAGAAGCAACTGGCCGCCTGCGTACAAATTTCTTTCTCACGTATCTGGAGTCCAAATAGTACGTTCTATTGTACGTCTCTAACCTACGGTTGGATTGGAAAGCCACGGAAGGTGTAGTGAACTGCGAAATAGTGGTTGGCAGGGCGTCGAGTTCGCTCCTCGATGCTAACGTCTCATCCGAAATATCATTCGCGTCGGTGAAGTTAATTAAGAAATTCGATGACGTGGTTGATTCCGTTGCACCGGTTTCCACTGTCCACTCTTCCTTGCTTGTCGCGGAATCAACCGCAACGGCGGTAACATTATCGATTATCGTCGAGGCCATCGTAATGACATCGGGTTCGGAGAAACCAGAGTCACTGATCGCAGTTTCTGCGGTCGACGTTTCCAATGTGACTCCTGTGAAACCATCGGTTACATCAAAGTCGATCGTTTCTGCCGTCACGGTTTCGGTCGTTGACAAACCGAAATTTTCCGTCGAAACGTCCGACGTTTCGGCAACGATCGTACTCGTCGGATCTTCTCTAGGAGTCGTAGATCGAAATCTAAGCAAAATTTCATCCTTTTCCGTGGAAGAAGCAGCATCTACCGTGGATACTGTGCTCTGAACCGGCCGAACACGCTTGATCACTTTCCTCCTACGGGGAATTAATTTATTTTCTTCTTGTTCTGCTTGCGATGCAGCTGTCGTGCTCGATGTAACGGGCCGTCTTCTTAGCAGAACTTTTCTGCGCCTCGGAACAGCAAAGTTTATATTCTCTTCGTTAATCGTTTCGGTGTTGTTCGCAGGAGGGACGATGATTTCGTTTGGATCAAAATCTTGCAGTTTGATAGCGCTACCGGTCGTTGTAAGGACTTGATCGAACCCTTCGCTAGGATCGACTCGATCGTCCGTCTCCGTGTTCACTTCGTTCTCTATTGTCAATTCCGTGGTACGAACAGCTTCGACGGTGTTCACTTCGTTCTCTATTGTCAATTCCGTGGTACGAACAGCTTCGACGATGTTCGTCTCGGTATCTAAACCGGTAATCGTAGTTTCTTGCGTTTCCGGTGATATGGTCGTTGGAGATGAAACTTTGTCGGTTTCGTCTATGGAATTCAGGATCGGTCGTTCGGTCGTAGTTACAATTATGGGTATGGCGGTGTCGTTCGAAGAACGATCGACGATCGAGTCCGTTGTTGCAGTAGATGTCGAAGAATAGAAGAAATCTGGCGCGGCTTCGCTTGTTTTTTCTTCCGTCTCCTTTTTCAGTTCACCGATTTCTACGTTGTTTCTTTTCCTCGTATATCTGGTCCTGGCGTACACGTCTCTGTTCAATGTAGTCGGCTTTTTGAATACCTTGATGTTGGTGATTTTATCGTTATCTATCTCGTCCTTAACCGTGTTCTTCGATCTCGAAGATAAGCTCCTTCTGGGATAACCTTGGGCGATCCTAACGATAGGACTGTCCTCGAGTTCGTTAGCTTTGGTGGATTCGGTGGTGGTTTTAGCAATTGGCCGGCGGAACCGCGTTCTCGAAGCATCCGTGGCAATGGCCGTGCTAACAGGAGGTTCCGTAGTTCGAATGCTTTCTCTTACCACGGAGTTGGACGAATCTTCGTTTCTAACTCTGAAGGTCGGCGGCGTGTATCTACTCACTCCTCTGCTTTTCGACCTTCCACGAGTGTGCGCTGTCTCTTTGACAACACCGCCGCGAGAAGATTCGATTTGCCCGTTCTCGGTGGTCGGCTCGTTTCGACCGGCGTTCTCCTGCCTCGGTCTTAATCGATCTCGTCCTACCAAAAAGGACGAGCGCGTTTGATTTCGCGACGATATACTCACCTTGGACCTCGTCTGATCGTTGGACGGTGGCAACGGAGTGGTGGTAGGCTCGGTCGTAGGCCTATTTCTTCGGTTAAAGCTAAAAGGCCTTGGTTGAGATACCGATGCGGTGCTGATCCTTGTACTCGGAACCGACAACGTAGACAAGTTCGCTGGTGCCGTAGTTAGGAGGATTTCCGTAGCCGAATCCTCGACGAGTTTCACAGATTCGGTGGTAGTCGAGCTAGCCTGTGGAGCCGTTGTCGGAATCGGTTTTTCCGTTTCCGAGTCGACGAGGATATCGTTCGGTGTCGAGGACAAGCCAATCGAAGGTAAAATGTTGATCACTGGACTCGTCGCGGTGGTGGTATCCACCTTTTGATCGATTTCGGTCGCTTCGCTGGAGACCGGTTCCGTGATTGGTTCTTGGCTAGTGGATGCCACTTGCGAAACAACCTCCGTAGAGTGTGAAGTCGTGCTTCTGAATCTTTGAACGCTAACATATCTAAAGCATATTTATATAATTAGACAACAGTCGCTCGACTGTTTACCAAATGGCAGAGATTGTTTTAGATATAGAAACCTGGATTTAGTTGTCTGTGGACTTTCTTCGTTTGCGGATGAACGAGATTCCTGATCTCTGGTATTTTCGGAAGAACTCGTCTCGGTATTTCTATAATCGAAAGAAGCAAGTTATTCGCTTTTCGAAATTGTATCCTTTTTACTTTTGGCAAACAGCGATTTGGAATTAAACTTTTGAACTTACTTGGGAAACACGCTGGGACGTCGGCGTCGGCTGGGAATAGTCGCCTCTTCTTCCGTTTTCTTACTTTTCTCCTCAACGTCGTTCTCGTATCTGAGGGATTTCCATTGCAACGTTTACACGAACAAGACATCGTCCTCCCGTGTTTACTCTCTTTCACTTACCTTGAGGTAGAGGGTCGAGCGCGTCTGATGTTGATATAATTGGGCGTCGCTCTCTGCGTCGAGCTAGCCAAGAAAGGATTGCTAATAGTCTGTTCCTCGGATGAAGCTACATCCGTGTTATCTTCGTCGAGATCCTCCTCTTCGTCGAGTTGCTCGTCTTCGATCGGCGGTTCCTTCGTAGACGGCCTGTATCAAAGGAACGAAACGAACGAAACGTTATAGTTACGCAACGAATGAAACATCAGAGCGTGCGGTATCACGTACTTTGGCCTCTCGATGGTCACGTATTGCGGTTTTTGCGAACGCCTCAAACTCTTCACTTCCGGAACCTCGTCCAGTCCCTCGAACTGCGCACTTCCTGGCCCATTCGCGTAATTTGTATTCGTAGAAGTGCGTTGCCTATTTGTAACTTTGCCACCTTGTCGATTCAGTACACGTTCGTACAAAGTGCGACTTATCGTGGCAGGAGTAGCGTTTACGTTGCCAGAATTCGTACCGTTGTCAGCATTCTTGTCTTGAAGTAGCAGCTGCCTTTCTAGTTGCTCTATACCGCCTGCTTTCTTGATCAGCATTATCAGCTCTTTGATAACCCTAGGATCCTCTTCGTCCTCAATATCGGTAATCTCAGGCTCATTTTTCCCGACTTTCGAGGTGGTCGAAGAAGGCGCTTCTGTCGTACTCGTAGTCGTAGTCGTACTAGGCTTGTTTCTGGTGATCGTTTTATACAAAAGCGCTTTCGGAGTGGTAGTCGTTTTAGGCTCTTCTTCCTCTTCCTCTTCTTCTTCATCCTCCTCTTCGACTTCGTCGTCGTCGTCCTCGTCGTAGTACTCGTATTCTTCTTCCGTGTCTGGTTTTTCGGGGGATGGCCGACGCGTAGTGCTATAGAGATAAGTGGTACGGCTGGTGGCAGCGGTTATCGGCGCTCTGGTCGTCGACGCGGACGACTGAGACGTTTTCGACTTGGGACATACAACGTTGCGCGGGTAATCGCAGGAATCGGCTGCCTTGTTGAACACCAAACCTGTGCGATCGAAGGAGAACCATTTTTAGAACGAGTAGACGACCTCTGAAATGGATTTCGGGATAATCGCGATTGAATTACCAGAAGGACACGTAAACTGGTGCGCTACTACGCCAAGACCTCCTGGGCCGCTCTCCAAACACCAGAAATATTTCTTGCAATCTCGGGGATGCGGGAAGAATCCTTCGTCTTCGCACTTGAAATCTATCGAGAACGAAAGGTTAATGTTTCTGCGGCGCGGCGTTTGCGAAATATCGCGGCTAAGTTACCTGTCCCGGGATCGGGTGTCGTTGGCGGTTCCGGAGTAGTCAGTTTATTACTCAACGATCTTTCGTTCGAGTTGCTGTTGGTTTCTTCCTTGCGGCGAGCTTGCTTTCTACGATTCCGATTGGAACTCGATCGATCCTTCGACGATCTTCTTTTATTCTTGTTGCTCGGTCTTTCGTTTTTGTTTGCAGTCTTAACCGCGTTTCCTCTCTCGGAGCTGTCGTCCTCGTCGGAGGATGGATCGTACGATCGTCTGTCCACTCGTTGATCCTCCTCTTCCTCTTCGCTGGTTTTAGGACGCGAAAACGTCCGATACTTTGGTCTCGAGGAGGACGCTCGGATCTTCGGGGCAGGCGCCGCAGTCGTGGTGCTTCGTCTACCACCTTTTCTTCTTACGGTATTGCTCTGAACACCTTGGGCTCTGGGTTTCTTACGATTGTCCACTGTCTTTGACTTCTGAACGGTATTCCTGAAGTTTCAAAGGAAACATCGCTATCGGTGTCGCTGAAACTGTCAAGCAGCGGTGGTTCGTCGACTCGGTGTACTTACGAGCTGTCTGTCAAGAGCATCTCTTTAGCCGCTTCGATCAGAGGATACGGACGATCGTGACATTTGCCCCGGAAATCGTCGTTGTCGATCGTCCAAAACATAATTCCCCCCAAGTTCTTCTCGTTCGCGTATTTGGCTTTTAACTTGACTATATCTTCGTCGTCGTAACCTACCCATTGGTCTCCCTTGTACGCATAAGGACCCATAGCTTTTGCATTTGGCTGGACCACCTGCCACTCGTCCGATTGCGCTAGGCTCTCGCAAATCTGTGGAAGCGGTATCGTATTATTTGGTCTTAAAAGAGTATCGCGATGATAAACGGCTAAAGCTAACTTCGTAGTAAGCGAGGTAGCCTTTCTCGCGGGTCGCGTCGCCTTCGACTCCTGGACCATCGGCCGGTGAACCTAGATCGGTGGCATCCTCGTTGAAAAGCGTGTAGGATCGACCGTACGTTGGAATTCCTAGGATTATCTTGCCCGGAGAGGCACCCTTTTTCAGCAGATAGTTCACAGTGTAATCCTGGAAACATTATCGCCAGCGTTAGCGTTTACGAGATTCCACACACCGATTCACGCTGCGAAGGTCTTACGATCGTTAACTCGGTGTCGTAATTGTATTCGTTGTCCTCTTCCAGAGGATACAGAGGGGAGTGATGATCGACGGCTGGTTCGTAAGACGAATGGTAGTCGTACGATAAAAGATTGATGAAATCCAAGTATTCGTTTAATCTAGGAATGTCGTAGCCTTTGTCGATGTACTCGATACCGGCTGGCATCGCCAACGTTAGCAAAAGTCTCGGTCTTCCGGTCTTTGAAGACTCCCTCTCAAACTCCTCTCTCAGTTCCTTTGTAATCAAATGCGAATGGTTTCGGGAGAAGCATAAACGCGTACAGTTAGCTAGATCGGTGAGATATTTATTCGTTACTTTACCTGCACCAGGCTGGCATAGTTGTCTTTATCCCGAGGCTTTCCACCGTCCCTAAAAGCTGGATATTCCCAGTCGAGATCGAGACCGTCAAAGTGATTCTTTCGAAGGAACTTTATGGCGTTCTTGACGAATTCTCGTCTTCTGTCGGGGTCGGCAACCATCGGAGAAAACCTACTGGAACCTTCGTTCCAACCTCCGATAGCCAACAGGGTTTTCAAGTTCTTGTTGTATGTTTTTAAGCCAGTGAACTTGGCGTATCCACCTTTAAAAGTTGCGCAAGGTTAATCGATGCAATTTTTTTTTTTTTTTCGTGTCCGGACGAATCTGGTTTCTCGTCCTCTCTCTCCCTCTCGTTTTTCGTCATACCTTTCTCGATGTCTTGGTATTTGTCGAAAGGCTTCAAGGCATTGTCCTTGGTGAAACCACCGAAAGCGTAGATTAGATGGGTGCATAAATACGGATTGATGTTTTGCGGTGAGAACTTGGCAGTGCCTGGTCGATAGATCGACCAGTTTGTATAATAGCATACGATCTTGCGTTCGGCGTTACCTACGTTAGACCGAGTATTCCTTTGTTAATTTCATTTCGTACGGGCGCTTTAGCTAGCGTAACTCTTTCATAGAAAGACAAGGACGAGTGGTCGACGGAGAAACTTTGCGGAGAAATTGAAACGCGATTGAACTTTCATTTGTCGAGCGAGAAACAGATCCGCGAATCGCATACGCCACGAATTTTCATGCCTGTGATCTTGCGTTAACTCAAACGAATTGCCTTTCTGACGCGAATCTATATAATAAAATCTGTCGTACCCGCTACTTTTGTCGCTTTTTACCCGTTCAACGAGAAGAAAATTACCGACGTCGGATAACAGTGCCAGTTAGCCGATAATTGCAAATTGTTCGTTGATGCTTGTGTGCACGGGTACTTACGTTATGCCGGAAATATGTCAAAACCGGTCATCAGTGATCGCTCATCGTGTTCGTAATTTAGGTTTACACGTCTATACTCGTAGATAGTTAGTGAGAAACACAGCGACTGGTACGTCGCGATTTCTCTTTTATTTTCACACGTTTCCTTCATTGATAACCCGATTTGCAGTCGCCTTGACGAACCGTTGTCGGTACTCGCTTTCGATCGGGAATTATCCTCGATGCTTTCACTGATCGCGCACGAATCGAGGCCGTCCAGAAAGAATGTAAAAATCGAGTCCAGAATCAAGATCGTACCTGACCCTGACCACCCACGTGGCATAAAGGCTCGTCAACTCGGTCAATGATTTTGTTTCGTCGATCACTGATAACGCGCTGTTCAACTGCATTTCAGTCGCTACCGGTCTTCGGTTATTACCAGGAGTTTCTAACATGAAATTCTATACACCGAATTGGAAAGTTTGGTTTCGTTTTCGATTTTCACTAGCAATATACTAGCAATACGTAAGTAGAAGTAGAGTTTTGTACAGTTTCCACGATCGTTTTCCTCGATTCGCACGCTTCGCGCAAAGCGGAATTGTGCTTGCGTTCGTGTTTGTGTCACGACTGACAGGATAATGATAATCGAACAGGGAATAGGAACTGGACCCGGGGCAAAGATCGACAGCGATACGGAAAGCGTCCGAGATTCTGTTTCATTCCAGCACGCTGACGATAGTTTCGCGTTATATGAACGTTACAAAGACGGTAATGGAGTTAAGCACGGCGCATAATACCGGAGATAATATCGGTAAGAGGCTCGAGACACGCGGTGTTACCCGCAAATCTGGAATTCCTACCGCAGCTGGATCAAACACGCTGTCTACCTGCTACCGAGACCGCTAAAACGCTCTGTTTCTTATTTGCGATCCGCAAAATTATCGATGCTTGAACGAGCATTGTCGCCTAAGTACGACGTCTTACGATCGAAAAGAAGTTAGTGGATACGTTAGATCTACAGGATACGTACAGTGTCCGGTATACTTAATGATCCGAAGCGGTTGATCTCGTCGTTAGAAACTACGTTACGTTCTATAGCTGTGCGAAGTAGCATCGGCAATTTCGCGACGCGAGAAATTTTGCGAGTGTTCTTTCTTCCATTGGAATATAGATACATATCTATGTAGGTATAGTAGATCTTCATTTATCGCAACGAGATTTTCGTTAATGCCCGATTAAGTGAACGTTTACCGATTAAATTCGTTTATCTGTACACGAGCTTCTATTACGTGAACGAAAAATAATAGCAGGAAAATTGATGAGCTGCTATCGTATGAATTCTAATTGTGTAAACTGTTTGTCTACCGACAAAGATCAGATAAATGGAGTTCTACCGTAATACGCGATATACGTACGCGATAGATCGCGATCGTATCTTTATCGTATCTCTTTATCGAAATGATCCGTCACGTCGCCTATAAGGTTTTTCCTGCAAATCGGGCAACGATTATCGTATCGATTACGACACACGGGGTAGAAATTTGACGAGAACGATCGCATTAAATATCCCGGTGGCTTTATGCTTGCAATGTTCATACTTTCGAGGTTTATTGCCCTTTTCCCTGCATATATCGACTACACCTCGAATGGGGCCCCGTTTTTGCTTCGATCGTTTTCTCCGAGAAGGTGCATACGTTTCACTGGTCGAGATCTGGCGAGTTCAGTGAAACTGCACCCGCGTGCGTGCACCGATCCCCACGTGCTGCACCGGTTATGCTAGAGAAATTACAGGAGAGAGATCAGAGACTCGGTCACAAAGTAAATGGGCTATTCCATCGTCGTTCCAGCCTTGTCGACCCAATTTTTCATTTCGACAGGAACAAGCGCAAGTTTCATTCTTACTGTATCATAGTATTTCGGTGATTCGTTCGCAACGATAGATCGAAAGATCGCGACGATAATTATCGTTGCTAATTAATCACCCTTATAGGATAAACTCGTAGTGTCGATTCGCGGGCTGTTTCTCAATTTGCGGAAGATTATAAGTCAACGTGGAATTTAGCTATCGCGCGTCTCGCCCTCCGCCATCGACTCGGAGACACGAAACTACCTCTCCAAGTACAAGTTCCGTTCGGAGATACTCACCGTTGTGAATCGTCGCAAGCAGAATGCTTAAGCAAAGTAGCAGCGACACTGTTCGGTTCTCCTGTAACGGAAAAGCGACGCGGCGCATTAATAATTTGTTATTCGATGTGTATACGGAGCACGAATAATTAACTGTATCTGCGTGTAAATGGCTTCGTGGTCAGTTAGCGTGAATGACGCGTGTTACGGTGAAACTGACCGCGTACTTACCTATCTTCATCTATGCCTAGAGTAAACACGACGCGTACGTGCAAGAATCAGCCTTCTGTCGTTTAATAATAATAATAATATAATTATTAATATTCTCGACACATAAGCGAGAATCAGCGGCTTCTGAAATTTTGACGGAACTTAGCAGCCGCGAGCAATTTTCATATTTTTCAACACGAAATCACGGACGAAATTAGCATCTTGCGTAAGTTTATCATAAGAAGGCTCTTAATATGACACTAAAAATCGTGACGCGATAATAGCGTGGCCCGTCGAAATTAACAAACTAAGTTGATGTGCTTATCAACGGAATAAGTGGACACGCTATTCGATGTAGCCCGCGGCTACAGTATGTTAATCATCGTAGCGTTAAAGACTCGCTATAAACTTTCATTCGATCTATCTCTACGATCGATCTCCGTTTCGAATTGTGGTGTTAGAAGTAGATCCGGCGATTTGTGCGCTCTATATTAAAAGCTCCCGCGTCGACTAAGATGCTAAGGACGTTTTAACCGTGGAAAGAGAAGCGATCGATCGATCGACGAACGGCGGTCGTTATGGGGTCGCGTTGGCGAGCAACGCACCTGCCAACATACAGCGGAGATTCCGATTATATCGAAGACCTCGAGGATAAATCGACGTATCCGGCAAATAGAACAGGACCGTGACACCCAACGAGCCACTCCTCGTTACGTAACGAGTGCGTAAAGAGAAAGCAAGAAGAAAGAACATCGTTCCGCGACGACTTTCTCGTACGTTTCGGCCAGCGAGCGCGTTACGTTAACGTTACATCGTAACGTCATTCCTGACGATAGAACAATAATTAGCATGGCCGGGGAGAAGAAGCTGAGAAGGCTTGAAACGACCGTCGTCGATCGCGCATTCCACGATCGACAGGGGTGCGCCCGATTTTTCCGCTTCTTCGTTTCGACGGAGTAACGCCAAATGGTGTCGTTTTTCGATACAAGCAGTTCGTTTACAAGCGCCACGAAGAGAAGGAGAATAAAGAGAAGAATTTTTGATTTCTCGTCGGAAGATTTAAAATCGGAAGATCGCGTGGAAAAGAGAAAACGGTCGCGATTGAATAAATTGTATGTATAGCCGCACGCTAACGTGAACGTGGGTGAGTCGAAAATTCCCCGCGGACCTATCTAAATGTCAAATAACTTTCTACGAGAGCGGCAGACTCGTAGCTCTACAAGCGCGCTTCAACCGGGAAATTGTTCTGGCTAGCGACTGCAAACGATACGGTGTGCAACGCGTGAAAACCACCTGCTCCACTGACGAGTTCCATTCGGGAAGTTTCATAACCGAAACGGAAATATTCACGAGGATTTCGGCGATTCCGATCGTCACGGAAGCCTCGACTGGTATCAGTTATCGTTGTGCAAACTTTGAAAATGTAGATATTTCAACTGGTTGTTTAGAAGTGAAAGCGTAATTACGTTTGAACGTTATTCGTTGAATTCCAAGATTCTGTTCGTACCTATCCAAAGATTTAGCAAAGAGATTGAAGGTGCCGTCCGGTGATTTCAATGCTCGCGATAGCCGTAAAGACCTGAATTCGAACCTCATCGATCGTAGATGATTCGCAAGTTTTGATTGTTTTTACCAGGAAATGTCAATCGCGGGTACTTTCGATTCCTCGTGCGAAAAGAAAGACTATTGCCCGATGTGAAAGCAGCGGGTAATAGGAATTATCGATACAGGAAAGACAGGAACGCGTTACTTGGACCAAAAGTTACGTCGATTCGGCCACCGATCGATACCCTGTAATATGTGGCAATTATCGAGATTCAACGTTACGCAACCGTTTCAATCGATTATTTGGATGGAACTGGCGACGAATCGTCAAACGAGCAACTTATTTACATTCGATCCGTACGACCGCCACTGGACACGCTTCGAGTTCCTGTGACATTTGAACGGCTCGTTGACGTCCAGACGATTTCGATGACTTCACCCTTCGCTTTAATTCCGTTACTTGTTGTCGATGACTCAACACCGAGACCTTTTCAAAGAATCGATCGATACGTGTATTATGTAGAACGAGTCGCCGTCAGTCTAAACAGATTTAGAACCGGGATTCTCGTGCATCGCTCTACGAGCAAAAGTAAAATATTTCGTCCGGCAGATGGGGAATTCCATCTTCTAAGTTTAGGAAAACAGCCACGTTGAGAAAATAAGTGAGCAAAATAAGTCAACGGCGTTCGTATCGAGCGAAACAAAGGTCGAAAGCGAAACACGCTCGCGACGATCTTTCGATATTCCAGGCACGCAGGGACGAAAGAACGAAATGAGAGATAGTTAATTTTATCGTAACCTTGAAGATCCAGAATCTAGTACCGGTAGCTGTAAACCAGTTGCAAAGGTTAGCGGACGATTCGTATGACACTGTAACGAGGGCTACCATGTTCAATGGCATAATTAATTTAATTATTTTGAATCCTGTGTTCGATATCGTTTCTCGTATCGTGATGAAATTCTCGTTCGATCACAGCTCCGATACCCTTCTGTTCCTGAGATTTCCGATTATCGCCGCAATCGCGAATCGCACGGAGAAGCAACGATCGTTTGGTAAGATTCAATTATGAGCAATCTTGAGAAAGAATGGTAACCGTGGATTCGCTTAACGTCGATCAAGTGGTAATTGAAGATCGGGATCAGCTACAATGGAAATTATATCGACTCGATTAACATCGAGTTGCGTCCGTTTCTAAACTGTAGGCTGCTTGTTGGGTCTTGAAAATCCAAGTTAAAGTCGGTCAGCCTTAAACGAAAGATTAATTTATTGTTTCACATCTCTATGGAATATGTAGTCGAAAGTAAAGCCGAGTCGGGTCGATCTGTCTCCGGCGGATAAATCTAGCGTGGTTTGGTCACTTTTACTTTCCATGGAATTCGCTTCGAGGCACCGGACTCTCGCTCTGTTTACTAGGAAACCAATAGTACGATCGTTAATTAAATCTTCTTTATCGTTCTTAATTACCAGAGGGAATCCTGACGATTCGCAACATAATGGAGCCCGGTGGTCCTCGTTCTTTACTTTATTCGTTTACGTTTTCCCTTTCGTTTCACTATTCTCAGTTCCGCATTCGGTCCGGCGATTCCTGGCTTCGTTCTTTTTCTGTATTTTACAATCGCAAGAAATCGACCGTAAAACATGGAAAATTATGCGGGATCCGTGGAATCCGGTTAGCGTCGTTAGGAGAGATCGAAAATGCAAATCGGAGCAAGATCATAAAATCGGACGCCCGATTTAACGTGAAATGTGTCCATGCCTTTTTTAATACCTTTATCGACGAAAAAAGCTTACTTTCTGCCGTAAAGAGACAAGTCATAATTGACGACTAAAAGGAAAAGAAAGATCGCTGAACGAGTCTCCGAAAGGTCAGCAGATGGCCTTCCTTGCACGCTCCAAGTACTTTTTTCGTTCTTTTCTTCTCTTCTCTCGCTTTTAGTATTCGTCCACTGTCTGCTTTCTCCGTCCGTTCGTCCGCAAGCGAACGAAACATTCCTTTGCCTACATTTTTTCCAAGGACGTTATAAGCCACTTCAAATAAGAAAAGTTCGTCTAAGCTCTATTAGCTATCGTTCTATGATTCCCCTACAATGTGAAAGCCTATAAAACGTTTAATTAAACGGAATAGATTATACGTTTTACGCTTGGTTGCGTCAACCGATTGCACAATTATTTCCGATTGATTTCGTCTATGGTTTGGTCGATGGTTCTCGAAAAATGCCTGCAGTATTTCGAATTTCACGTTGTGTAAACGTTACAGAAATCTTAGATCGACCCTATTCGCCATGGATCGCTCTTCCAAGGACGCGCGTAACTGTTTCTTCATCTCGATGCTTGGACATGCCACGTTTATTTTCTGCCATAGGTGAGAAAGTAGCATGATTCTGATCAAAGGAAGGTATCTAAGTACTTACGCACGTATGTAAAATGATATTTTCGGTGCAAGTAGATAGGATGGTAGGAGGTTGGTTTGGGTAAAGCGGGTAAAGAGAACTGTTACGACCTCGACTGTTTTGCAATCTCGAATTGCTACGTGCATTCGCTCCTTCTTTGCTTGTCGCGGCGGCTTAAAGTGAAGTGTGCAGTTGAAGGCAGTGGTATGGCTCGAATAACCGGTAGATTTCCTCTCCCTCCTCTACCGGCAGGAAGCCGACGATCGTTCTCAAGTATTTGATATGCATGTAGATCTCGCCCTCGAACGATCCGGTCAGCCCAGCCCCAACTTTGAAAACGCGCGGCGCCGCTCTATGAGGATTTCGTCCGACGATGCTACAAAATTGCACCAGAATTCTACAATCTACTCTATCTTATCTTTCTTTCAACGGTCTAGGCTGTTTTATTCCTCGGAGAAACTAACGTTTAGCACCAGTCATAATTTACTGAATAAAGTATGGAGAAAGTGATATCGATCAACGACCTAAAGAAGTTTTGCGGTGCCGCAAGTTTTAGTTATCTTTGATGCGCCGGGTTCTCACGTCCGAGTCATATTTCTTGATTATCGATTTATCTCCTCGTAACAGAACACCCTACGTTGCCTATTAACTTGCAACAGCGAACCGTCGAAACGTGGATGAGAATCGGGTCAACCTAGACCGAAAAGCCATAAGAAGATGAACATGGAACCACTCGCACGGTATTTTTTTTACGTCATGATAATCATTCATTCTCGGAACGAGAAAGTTCCTTGGTGCTATGCTACCGTTACTTGTGAATTTTTTACCTAAATGTTTCGAGCGACATTTCAAAGAGACCTGTCTCTTCTCGTGTACGATATTAACGAACTCTTTACCAAAGGAAAAGATCGATAAAGGTGTAAATAATAACAACACCTTTGCAGCGCTTCAGATGACTAGAGAATCTTTACAGGATCTTGCGTCTGTGTGTCAATCCTTATACTTAATTCGATGTTAACTGCGTTTTGGTAAAAAGAACAAAATTAGCTGGAGTATCTGATCTTACCCAATCCATTCTCGTTGTTTGATTGTCGATCCCCGGTTGTCGATTGTCTTCGTTGGAAACTCTTCAGGTCGAGCACATCGCGCACTATGCTTGCATAGACACGACTTCTCGATTCCCCGTGCACACGTTTCCGGTGCACTCGCGACCTTGTACCTGTACGACGACACCGAAGGACACTGAAAGAATCGCGTGCACCGTTCTCCAGGGCAAGGAGTATGAGACTAAGTGTTGAGCAGAAGGTGGAGAAGGCACTGTTACTTTCATGGGTCGTTTCCACCTCTACCGTGAGACTCCCCAAGCCTCTCGAACCATTCCTGCCGCTCCTTCTAACAGAGGTGAAAGGAAAACATTTCTTCCCTTCCACCTTCCCCCGAATCCTCTGCGAGTTCGCTTCTTTTAATACTGATACATCAAAAGCACTGGTATCTTCGCCTGTTTTTTATCCAATTTGTTTACGGCAGAAACGTCCTAGAGTTGATTTAAATTTTTTGACACGCCTCACTTTTTTCGAACTTTCTCAAATTAGTCTATAAATCTTCTCGATTTTTTTTCTATGCAAATTCTCCTTAGTCACACCATACGACAATCGTAAATTTCAACGCAAAATTACTATCGAAGTGACATCAGAACGTATTAACGAATTAAGAGAGCATTATGCTTTGGGAAGCGACTGTACAGGTAGTTTAGAAGTTACGATACGATAAAACGTTTTGATCTAGAATTGTAGTCGCGAACCGTCTTCGAAACTGCAACTGAATCGGGCTGGAACGTGGGTCGAAGATTAATATCAACTAGGCGATATCCACTGGCACGCGAAACCAATTCAACAGTATCAAAACCCAGATACATAGAATTAGTACGCGTAGTACGATGTGTCACCAGTGGCGTGTTACTGGTAGAAATTCAAAGTATTTTCGAGAAAAGTAAGACGAGAAAAAGTTCCAACGTGACGCGAAGGTTAACGATGCGCACGCTTTTACGAGTCGAAGAGAATTTTTTAACTCTCGATCGATTTGAATCACTGCCAGCTATCGAAAGGAAATACGTCACGTGTACTTCGTGAATTTATTTCTTTGTTTCCTCGGTCAATGCTATGTACAAAATCTGAGAAACAATTTAACTCATAATAAATTATCTTTGCGTATCATAAGTAACTCATAATGAGGCATCTTCCAAACCAACGTCTTCTGGATTTAGCGTCGCCTTTTTGCTCTTCTGAACCGGTTGATCTGTTAAAGAAGAATTTATTGGCATGCGCACTGTAAAAACGAATCATAACGTACTTACCTTGATAAAAGTGTTTAGCGGTTCGCTTCCTAACTTCTTCCACGCCTTCTTCGGTTTGAGCCCATTCCAAGACCAGTCTTCGACCGTACAAGTGAGTACTTTGACACAACGCTTTAAACGCTTTCTATGAACAAAATAAAAAGCATGAAACACCGATCGTTCATTTAATGATAAAAAAGATTGTATTAATTTTTTGAATACCTTGGCTTCGCTTTTTGTATAATACTCTACGAAGGCGAATCCTCTGTGCTTTTCAACGCCAACCAATTTTTTTGGCAGTCGCACCGCTTTCAACTCTCCGAACGCTCTGGCGTTTTAGAAAAGAAGACATAAAAATCGTGCCTAAGTTAGAATAAATAAAATACGTACTTGAATAGTTCAGTTACTTCCTCAACCGTCGCCTGGAATGGTACGTTTCTTATTAAAATTTTCGTGCCTGTTTGAGCCGTTACCGTCGACGTCTTCTTTACACTCTTTAAGTCAGTTCTGCAAATATTCCAATTAAACGAAAATGTTTATTAGAGTTGCAAATGTTGTAACAGAACTCGTAGGAAATTTATAGACATACGTTAGTGTCCGTTCAGAACGTTTCAGCTCTAAAGTCTTTCCCTCTAGCACTGTCATTTGTAAGACTTTTAATGCTCGATCCGCGTCCACTTTTCTTTTATATCTAACGAATCCATAACCCATCGACAGTTTAGCGCCAGGATTTTTTGGATCCTTCTTTGTTGCTATCGAGACATAATGAAGAGCACCGCATTTGCCAAAATACTACAAAACAATACATTATTCATCGAATAATAGAAGAAATTCAATATTAAATTATTTACCGTTTTTAGCTGCTCTTCCGTAGTTGTGAAATTAATATTCTTTACGAAAAGAGTTGTTTCTTGTTCAGGTTCATCCTCATCTTCGCTTTCTTCCTTATTAGCCTTATTTGTATCGTTTATACTTTCTGAAAATTCCTCTGCCTGTTTGTCAACTTCTTTAATGCTCTTTTTATCATTTGCCCCAACTTCTGTGGCTTTGTTTTTTCCCGCGGGAGTAGGGGTGGTAAAACTATTGTCAGGAGCCCATTCAAGATAAAGTGGTAGATGTTTATATTTCGTATATGCCAATTGTGTAAATGCTTTTCGTGCCTCAGAAGGTTCCAGGAATTCCACCAAAGCTAAACAAACATTACGCGATAACTCGTCGTTGATAATGATACGCATAACGATAATTAATAAAAACCGTACCAGTAATTCCTGAGGGTGGCATTACAAATCTCCCCAATTCACCATGTCGTGCAAATAATTGTCGAATTTCCTGTGCCGGCGATGCAGCAGGTAAATTTTTTACCAGTATCACAGTTTTCGATCGTTTATTCGGTGGCTGAGAAGAAAATGTATCAGTCAAATTATTCGATTGTCATTTTTTATTTTCGGTTATATACTAAATAATACTTACTTGATTGAATGCATCTAGACAAACTCCGTTTTCCTCCAAAAATTTCCTGGAATCCTGAACCAATTGTGTTTCTCCCAATGCCAACTTAACAGCAGCACTTAAACCCTTTGATCCATCTTCAAGCACTTTTTCCTTCGTCGTATTATAAGTAGTAGCTATAGTGTCTGCTACAGCATTTTGACCAAGGAAAAGGGTATTCCAATTGTGCGATGATCCCGCAGTTATTTTAGCTTTCAGTTCTTTCTTCTGCTTGTAAGTTAATCCTCCTGTAACATAGAAGTCATACGTACTGCAATTATTCGAATAAATTGGACGATAGAATTATATACGATTTGTTCTCACTTTCGTCGAGCTCTTCCATAGGATCGGATTTCGCTTTAGCTGGAAGTACATGTAACATTCTTCCGTCTAAAATCGAACCGTCTAATTCACTGTATGCTTTAACCGCGTGCTCGGCCATTAAAAATGTTATTGTACCAAAACCTTTTGGTTTTCTGGTTGTGCGATCGATAGGTAAGTTAACTTCACTTAGAGGACCTATATAAAAGATCGTGATATTAGTATCGTAAATATTGTGTTATGCATAAAAATCGGTCATCTACCATATTTTTCAAATAACTGCCGAATATTATCCTCGGTTATTGTATATGATAGATTTCGGATAAACATTCTTCCAGATTCCGCGATGCTTTCTTCACTTTTTAACGCTTCCAATTGTTTCTTCCACCTAACATTATCGTCTTTGTTTTCTGCTTCATCAGAATTATATTCCTTTGCTTCATATTTCATTACAAATATTTGTCTCCCATCTAAAAGGGACAATAGAATAGATATAAGTAAAAAAAAAAAAAAAAAAAATGGAAGATGGAAAAGCTCCCAATTGCGTTTATACCTAAAAAACTTTTGTTTTTCAGCAATGCTTTCCTCAAGTGCTGTTCAGTTTTGAAACCAACATAAGCAATACCCTTAATTTTTGGCGATATTCGTATTGATTTTGCTTTCAATGGATGAAAAAATTGTTTGATATTTTTTTTCTTGTGATTGTATGCTAATCCTCGAAGTTTCACGGTAAACAATTTTATAGAACCATGTTTAGATTTACTCCTATCATTCGAAATCCTTTTTTCTATATTCTTTTCTTTTCCTTTTAGGGATTCCATGTACTGTTTAAGACAGAACAAACATAAATACGTGCAGAGAAGCTCATAAGTAGAAGAAAGTATGCTCATTTAGAATTACCTCTAAATCAGATATGACTTTGTCTGCAATCTTTTGCTCCTTCTCTTTTCTCTCTTCTTCCTCATCTTCTTCGTCCTTACTGTCTTCTTTATCATTATTCTGATCGCTAGATTTACTATCATTGATATCATTATCATCATGTTCTTTAGTTTGAATAGTTGTCAATATTGTATCATTCTTCCATATAGCCTTATCTGTCGCATGACTTTCAAGAAATTCCATAAATAAAGGATCATCTTTATGCTATATGTATATATATATAATATATATAAATGAGTGTGATAATTAAGTTTCCAAATTGAAAAAATATAGCAGCAAGATAAACTATAGTTGTATATCTACCTTTTCCAATGCCTCTTTGATTTCCTTTTTTATGCCTTCTTCTTTTTTACCTTTCTTATTTCTGTCTTTCTTTTCGTTTACTGTTTGTTTGTTCAGGCCTATGTTTTCTGTTACCTCGGTAGAGTCTTTATTATTAATCCTACCCTTTGAACTATCAGGCGCATATTTACTCCATGCTCTGGGTTTAGAAGAATCTCCTATAGGATTCAATATATATATATATGAGTAAATATTAAATACACATCATTGTTTTTAATATAATTATATATTAATAATTCACAAATACCTAAACTTGCACACTGTTCGATGGATATTTTGCAGGTGTCGATAAATGTTTGATCAAAATATTCTTTGACAGCTGTAGCTTGTTCTTCTGTCTTAAGTCCAATAAAAGCAAATCGTCTAAATTTGCCATCCTTTGTATATTTTAATTGTACGTCTGTTATTAAACCTTTTTCACTGAAAAGTTCCTTTAATTTTGTATCTGTAATCTATAAATCGTCATCGCAAATTAACTTTCTTACTTATCTCTTATTTATTTTAATATTATGATAATTTAATATAATATGTCGTGGGACATTGTCACTTACATTTTTTGGTAAATTTTTTACTACTAATCGCGACATTTTGCATGCACGTATCTATAATTATTACTGAACATTAAATGTTTACATAAATTGCACGTTTACGTTTCACAGAGGTTATGTTTCTAGGATTTCAAGAAAGTTAGGACCAAGAAGGTTAGGTTATACCATGTGCATATTCCTGTCCATGAAATATACAAACATACATGACATGCATTGATATATTGATGTATGTTTTGGTATATAATTTATCGGTCATACCGATAGATTTGGTGGCACTACTTTTGCAAAGGAAATGCGATAATAGTAAAACAATATACAAGTGGATAAATATAAAAAAAAAAAGAAGCTGTTTTATTAAAAATTATGAGCAAATACAGCTAATAATTTAAAATTTTTGACATCAAGTTATACAAACAAATTCGATATGTCTACTTATAAAATAATGATACAATACCTTATTCTACTTTACTAGAGACTAATAATTACAACACGTGTATTAATTAAATTAATTTGTACTTTGTAAACAAGATTTCATTCATCTTTCAAGCAAATACATTTCATAAAACTGACGATCCTCTTCTTTCTGAAATTTTGGAACGAAGTTTACGTGAACGATTTCTATAAAGCCTTCCTCTAAACTTGGTTGCTGATAAGATTTCCTAAAAATATTTCAATATAATAAACTCTGTATAAATTTAATTTTGATTTTACTTACACGTAAGAATTAATAACCAGGTCGTTAACTTTAACATGACTAGGATCGGTTAATTCCCGAAACTGAAATAAAATATTCAGTATAGCATCTATATTGTAAATTTCGTTATATCATTCCACATTAGATTATTACCTTATTGTTATGTTTTGCATGGTCAATACTTGTTAACATAACGAAGCATCTTACGGGTATGTTATATTTTTTTGCTACTTCGATATATCTCTGCCTTGACACGCAATCAGGATTAGTATTGTCTATAACTACGCTATCTTTTTCGTTTATGTGTTTCTCCATTATAGTAATACATTTCTGCCAACTTCCCAGAGTATCTCTATTAACATATCCATAATGTTTTAAATAATTTCTTACAAAATGTGATTTCCCAGAACCAGGACAACCGACCATTAGAATAATCTAAACATATAAATTATATATAAGAATTACATGTTTAAGGATTACTTTCAAACAACGTTTAGTAAAAATTATTACTTCTTGACCGCTTGAAGTTATATCGCTTCCGGAGCATATCTCTCCATCTGGTAAATCTTTTGGATTAAATGTAGGCAATTCAAAATGGGCCTGTTTATGACCGAGAAAATGTTCCTCCGGCGTGTAAAATTTTAAACCCAAGTTAAGCGCTAGCAATCGGTCAGCTGACGAATGATCTTTCTTTTTCCCGGGAGCCCAATTTTTTGGGCGTCCGGCTGCATCTCCAACGTAAAAGGAACTATCTTTATCAATTGATATAGAATCATTCTTCTGTAAAGAAATTATTTAAAATCAAAATTTCCATGATAAGAATAACCGTTTTATAAAATAACCATTACCTCCTCCATTTTTTGCCACATTCCAATTGCTGGTTTTCTATAGATGTTACTTCCAGTAGCTATAAATATCTGCGAATGAATTTGCAAATTACATATAAGATCATTCTACTTGCTGTAAATTTATAGAAAAAGAAGTATACCTGTATTGGAACCCTAATTTTTTGTATTATATTTTTAAGTTTATTCTTGAAAAATTTTGGATTTAACTTTCCAGATCCAATGGATCCTTGATTAGTGAAAATTACTATTTTATAGCCATCGTTATGAAGTTTATGTAATTTTTTTGGCACATCAGGATATATAAGTTGCCAGTCATCATAATCCTTTGGAAATACTAAACCAGATTTTGTTTTTATTAAGGTTCCATCCATATCATATGCTGCTATCTAAAAATAAGAAGATTTAGTCCATTCTTAAAAATGTCAATATTCCTTTAATTTACCTTTGAACGACTTTCCACACCGTGTGTTGTATATATTAATAATGCTCCGCTTTCCTTACTTTCCCATGTGTCCTGTTCAGTATCTAAATCTATCATATTATCTATATCTTCAAGCTTATCAGAAATTATTTTATCTCTGTTTATAAATTTCAAAATACCATGAGTATCTTTTATATGCTTCTTTTCTATTCGTGCTTCTTTTTCCTGAGTTTTGTGGTCTTCATTTTGTATATTATCATCCTCAACTTTAACTATTTTATGAGAATTTTCTTCATTTTCATTGCATATCTCTGCGTCCCTATTTCTTTTCTTTGGTAAAATGGTCTTAAAAGGCGGTGGATTAAATTCAATTTGATAAATATGCTTTCCATATAGGATTTCTAAATTATCATCATGATCGCCTATAAATTTAACATCTTTACGCGTTTTAAAGCCATTAAAACCACAGGGCCTAAATCCAATTTGTTGGATAAAGACTTTGTGCTCCTCATAGTCCGCATATAGTTGTACTACAAAAAATAATGCACAATGCACATTATAGATAAAGTATGAATCAAAATAATTGGTAATTGCATAGAGCAAAGTGTAAAATTATAACCTTGTTGTCTAGAGCATTGTGTATCAGTAATATTTGTCACTTCAGAACGACCCAAAATAATTGACTGTTTATGTGGTAAATACACTGTCTTTAGTGTCTTATCATTGCTTTTCAGATAACAACTTTGAGCTTGCTGATTCATCTAGACACAAAGAAATAAGACTTTTAAGGTAGCGGCATGAAAATTATTGATGAGCAAAATAAACGTTCAATAAAAATCTGATATTTGATTTTTTAGTATCTAATATCCTTTAACTGATAATAATAGGTCTATTAAGAATATCTCTATAGACATAAATAACTGAAATAAAGTAATATAAATGTTTTATATTCATTCATTTATTCCTTTACGATATCAATCTAGAATGTTTTCTTATCCAAATCAATGCCATCAATGGACATAGTAATTTATATTGATCTCAGGTTAGGTGCGAACATAACCTGATAAAACAGATGGAGTACACGAGTATCAAGGCTGGAAGAAAATAAGTGGCTAGATTAAATGTTTACATTTATTAGTAAAAATTGATATGTTCACTGAATCAGTCACGTGAAATACAATTGAACAAAAGTTTTGACAAATATGACTTCAAACGAACCTGCCGAAGTAGAAAACAATCCTTATGCGTATCTCGATAGAGCAGATTTTACGTCAGAAAAGTATAAAATTGAGGTACACGGGTTACCAAAATATTATGGAATTGGTGAATTTAAAAAGCTCTTAAATGAGAAGCTAGAGTTGCAGTCATGTAAAATAAAGCCACCAAAACGGAGCAGTGGGTGGCTTTACGTATCTTTTAGAAACGAGGAAAATCGTCGGAAAGCTATAGAAATATTAAATGGAATTTTATGGAAAAATTGTAAGCTTAGTGCTCAGGTATTTTAATTCAGTGTTATATTATTTTACATATCTTCCTCTTAATCGATACGCAAAACATTTCTCATATATCGTAGTTCTTATTAAATTGAATGTAAATTATATCACGAAGCTTTTATCAAATCTTGATACTTAGTATCATTATATGCATACGTGCATAAAGTATTTTTATCTATTAAAAACAGATTGCAAAACCTGCGCCAGATCCGTTTGTAAAAAGGAGACTAGAAGAAGAAACTACGAAGAAGCGTTTAAAATTAGACAAAGATGATCAAAATATATCCGTAGAAGATAAAGTTAAATTAACTACGATTCCCCTTTGGGAAATGCCTTATCCAAGTCAAGTAAGACAATACGAGATAAAATGTATATAATAGAAACTTGAGAATAATGTGCTTTTAGTTGGAACTGAAACAAAAAGAAATGAGGTTGATTCTATCAACTATTTGTAAACAAATGTTGAAGGAAAGTAAGGGTGATCTTTTAGACTGGTTAAATCATCAAAAAACTAAATATCATGGATTGCCTTGTGAATTGCTTCCCATTTTGAGCACAGATACAATCACAGAGTATAGGAATAAATGTGAATTTACAGTTGGTAATTCCATTAATGAAATTTATTCATCTTTCTGATAGATTATGATAAATATATCACGTATAATGTCAATTTAATTCAGGTAGAAGCGAAAAAGAAAATGAGGTTGTGATAGGATTCAGATTATCTAGTTACGCAGCTGGTTCCACGGCAGTGGGACCTATTGATAATCTTTGTCACATTCCTAACACAATGAAAGTTGTAGTTAAGGTAAGTTGCTTAGGTTTCTTCCAATTTGAGTTCTAAGATTTGTTTTTTGTATTGAGAGTATTTTAGGTGCTTGAAGAGTTCATAAAAAATACTGAATTAAAGCCTTTCGATCCAGTTGATCATAGTGGGTATTGGAGACAAGTTACTGTTAGAAGCACTCTTCGCAACGATTTGATGGTAATAGTGGGAATGCATCCGCAAGATTTAAGCTCAGAACAATTAGCGGAATTACAATTACAACTCAAAACTTTCTTTGAAACCGGAAATGGCGTACAAGCACGAGTAACATCGTTATATCTTCAAATAATGAAACTAAAGTATGATAATTGGCAGAGTGTTCAATAGCTAACTAAGTTCCGTTCGCCCAATTAAAGTTGCTTTTTATTTCTAATTAGAAGCGTCGACGGAAAAGGTGAAAACAATTTTTATCACATTAGCGGGACGAAATACATAGAGGAAATGTTGTTGGGTATGAAGTTTCGTATATCTCCTCAAGCGTTCTTTCAAGTGAACACATTGGGCGCCGAAGTATTATACAAAGCAGCGATTGATTTGGCAAAACCGACCGTGGATACTGCGCTTCTCGATATCTGTTGTGGTACCGGAACGATAGGCCTTGCATTTTCAAAGGTATCAAAAATAATCAACAATTAAATAAAACATCACATGGACAAGAAATAGACACAAACGATTTTAGTATTGTGGCGAGGTGTTTGGAATAGAAATGATAGAGGATGCTATCAAAGACGCGAAGGAGAACGTCGTCGCGAACGAAGTATCAAACTGCGAATTTTTTGTTGGCAAAGCCGAAGATGTTTTGTCGCCTGTAATTCGGAGGACCACTAAGCCCGATATTATCGCTGTCGTGGACCCACCGCGAGCCGGACTTCGTAAGACATCGTTAACCTAATCTTTGTTAACTTTGACAAAAATATGTATAAGTATAAACATGTTTATTCCAGACCAAAGAGCGTTATTGACTATGCGCAAGGCGAAAAAATTATCGAGACTAATATATATATCTTGCGATCCTCGAGCAGCTGCAAAAAATTTAGTGGATCTAGCTAGGCCAGTCTCAAAGCAATACACCGGTGAACCTATGGTGCCGATAAAAGCTGTTGCTGTAGATATGTTTCCGTATACCAAACACTGTGAATTGGTTCTATGTTTGGAAAGATTATCCACAGCCATGAAAGCACGTGATTGTACGGAGCGCTAATTGACGATACTTGCGTATTTCGTTCTTGTAACGTTTCTTTTTTAATAAATGATACGAATAAAAGTATCGCCTCACGTGTACGGCTTGTAATCTGATTAATTATTCCTCCTATTGAAATAGACTTACCTTCTAGGCGAATTATTCGGGAAATCAGGATACGACGGGTAATGGTTAGAGTATATGTCATGCATGAATAAGGGATTCGGTTCGTCCAGTTTGATGCACTTTAAGTAGATACGTTTAATCGATACTTGTATGTCGAACGCTTTATAAATCAGAACGATATATATAAGCTGACACACTGTTTAATACAACTGTTGCTTTCACTGTGATTAATAACGGATAAGAGAAAGGAACAGCATCGAAGAGGTAGACAAATAGATTCGATAATTCGCAGGCTGACAAGTGGTAAGTCCGATTCATAAGAAAAGACAGAATCATTTTTGGACCTAGGGTATAGTTTGTCCTGAGTTTGTGTTTTATTTGTTTCTCTTTTGATCGGGAAAAGCATGCGAGGAATCTCGTGGTCGAATCGGGTTTCGAAGTCGCGGTGTAGACTGGTTACGTTGGTTCATTATCACTTTCTCTTGAAGCATGTTACAGCGTTGAAGTAACAACGCCAGTAAACCCGTCCTTTTGTCTGTCCGCGCCGTTGTAGGTCCATCTGTATAACAAATGAACATTGATTTCGAAAAATTCACTTTTGCACAAAGGGCGTAGCTTTCTGAACGAATTTGTTAGAGAGTACATGCAAAGAGGTATGTAAGGCAAGTTGTAATGCGACCTTCACCGTTTGCTCGTCCGTTGCAGGGATGTTTTGCGAATTTCCCACCGGCAAGTGAGGCCCCGATGACCTCGGCAACGTTCTGCCTCCGAGTTCTCCTCTGTTCTGGTTGTCCACCACTTTTTGCAACGCGACCATCAATTGATCGAACAAAAGAGCCGCCCTCTTTGGCACTACCACCTGGAAAGGAAAGTTCGATTCGATCAAGGGAAGGATCGCTGTAATAATAACGTTTACCACGACTTGCGGTATTCACTAGTATGGTAATTACACGTGCGTAGGATTTACGCGATAATTAATTGAATGGTATCAAGCGGCGTGGACTGTAATACACGGACACAAGGTGGTTCTGTTGTTATCCTGCTCGTTTTCATCGATCTTTCGCGTCCCTTACTCCTGATATTTAATGTTTACGCCAATTAAAATTAATTAGACCGGAGGATAATTGCCGTGGAGTTTTAACGCTGAATCACGCCACCTGACGTGAATCTCCTGCTGATTTTCTTTCACATTTCTCGTTTCACGTTTCTGGGATAAAGCCCAACCAGAGCGAAAATAGGATCTAGGAAATTCTCTTCCATCTTCCGCTAATTTTAACCGTTGCCGATCCCTATCCTGCCATATTAATAATTCCGTTTCGCACGAATTCGACTTGTTAGTATTTTTATCAATCGTGAAGTTTCCGAGAAATAGCAGAAGGGCAGGAGTTTACTTTAGATAAACGGAGGAAAACCCACGTAGTTTTCGTTCGAACAACTCTCTTGCGACATCAGTCGATGAATATCTGTTTCTTCGCGACAAATTGTCTTCTCCAACGGAAACGAACGGTATCGATAACCCATCTATTTGTATTTTCCATCTGTAATCTGTAAGCTTGTCAACTTCTCCATTACTTTGACGAACTAACAATAAGAGAGGCGGATTTATAACACGTTACGTATAGTTTTGTTAGAGATTATTAATCTTTCTTTAACTCGGCAATTGGCAGATGATATCGATGTTTCTTAAGACGACCGCGAGATTATACAATATATCTTACAGTTTGGTAGCAACAATTGTTTCATTTCGAGAAAATTAATCGAAAATAAGGTCTTCGGTTTTCGAGGACACGGAATATACGTATTTGAAGGATTTAACGAGCCAAAGGGTTCCACTTGATTATCTCGTCGTTGCTCGAAGCTTTCCGAAACTTGGCAACTTGATGCGGATCTAATTATCGCCTTCATTACGCGTTTCAAATTAGTTAGCCAATTTGCTCGACTATTATATCATTTGGGTTCCTCTTCGACCGAGGCAAGTTATATCTTACCGAAGCGTATCGGAGGGAGCAACGAACGTATACATTTCTTCCTAGTCATCGGGTGTATCGTAAAGTAATCGTATGTATATCCATAATATAGAGATAAAATTGACCGCGATGCGATTAAACGGATCTAATGGATTTCATTCGCAATAATATAAAATAGAATAAAAGGGTCGGGATATATTCAATTTCTTGCGACGATGGAAACCGGTAACCGGTAAAATTTTGATTTCCCTCGGAAAAGTAAGCCGACGTGCTTGTAACGTACACACGCCGAGGTAAATAAACGCGGTTCTTTCTTGCTGTTATACGACCCGAGCGATTTCCCACAGGATTCTCAATCGGCTTTTATTTACACGCGACGTATCATAAAAATCGTGACAACTGGAATTCGACAAATAGTCGCACAAACGGACGATTGATCTGTAACACTTGCGGAAACATAAAAACCACTGGTTTGCGAATTCTTCCTTACTCGTCCGAAGAAAGTTCTCTTACCCATTTCTCTTTTCATTCCCTGCAAACGAACTGTCAACTATACCGGCCGATTTTCTCTCCGCCATTCGTTAAAAAGAAAACAATTTACTCGCAATGTTTTATCATGCTCTTGCCAAATAGAAAGAAAGTGGTATTCGGGAATGAACTGTAAGAAAAGGTCGGTTCAAGTTTTGTTCGCAGAAGGTTAGCTCGAAGCGACGCAGGGCAAAAGCGAAGAACGGAAATGTCGCCGATGACGGTTACACGCGAACAGCTGGGAAAAAGTCAAAAGCAATTAAAATTCTCCGCCACTAATCGACAATCGAGCAAAGGCGTTTTTATCCTACGGCCGTCCCACCGGTATTAGAAGCAATCGAAGAAGAAATACACGAAGCAAATACCTCTTCCTTCCTTCGAACACGCTGACATTAGCAAATCCGATAAGAACTTATTGATGGTTACTCGGAACCTTCTCCTGGATTTACTCTCCAGCGAGCACCGCTTTGTCCAACGTACTTGTCGCGTACAAGTACGCAAGTGAACATAGTTTTATATAAACTATACGCGAATATACGTATGAATTGATGGCAAATTATTTATTTATTTATTTACGAACGGCTGGCACCCTTCGATACGATAAAGAAATACGATAACATAAAACGAACAGATAATTGCGATTAGTAACAAAAACAGGTAATAAATGGTACGAAAGTAATATCAGCGAATTACGTAACGTTTCAACATTTTTCAGCGTTTTTAGCACTTTTAACACTTTTCTTAAATGCTGGAAGCGATTCGCGAAAAAGGTCTAAAAGTCGATGGCCAAGAAAATTAACACGTTTGCAAACGCGATTAATGCAACTATTGGAAACGTAATTGACTTTGCATAGGGATGTGTGAAGAACTGGGCATCTACTGAAAAACATATTCATATTTAGGTAAATACGCGATCTAACAATTCTTTTATTGCGTATTAACTTTTAAAAGTAAACTTTAAAACGTACGTTGTATTAAAAACAGCAATTATCCGTGTATTTTTGAGCGGCAATGAATGTTTGAAAGGTCTGGAAAAAAAAAAAAAAGAAAAACGTTAACAAATACGTATTTACTGGAGAAATTGAGGCTGTAGAACAGAGCGTAAAAAGATGTCGAACGACTTCAATCGCGCAACTTTCGATTCTGTAAACGATTTTCAATAACCTTGGAATGCCCTCGGAGCCAATACGCAGTTGAGAGGCGGTGTCATTTTATTGGTAAAAGTCTATCGAATATGAAGGAATTTACTTGAAATAAATTTATCGAACTTTGATTCATCGAGTAATGAAAGATGATCCCGATGGAACTTGGACAAAATTAAACCTCTCTCGTCGACGCCGAAATCGCTGCCCACCGCTGAAATTTTCTCGTCTCTTAAATAATTCCTTTTAATTGGAACGCGCCGATGTCCCAGCCGTAACAGAAATCTCATTGTGCAAGGTGGAAGCGAATCGATTACATTTCATTCGAGTTTCTCTTAGTAAATATATTGAAATTCTTTGAACTTTTAAAAATATCTCTCTCCTACTACAATAGATTAAGGAAGGAACAAATTGTCAAAATAACAAGCTATTTTATCTGGGATACACACCAATGAATTCATTTACTAGTATGCGTTCTATCACTCGTTCTTTGATCGGATTGTGTAATATATTATGTATAACTTATCGTACTTAGTGACGTGTCATGCACGCGTCATCCATTCGTGGATCCACTTTCGAATGGCACGAAACGTGGAAATTACAATTGCCACGATTAGTCGAGAACGTTAACGCGAAGACAAATGTTGTTTCGCGCGCGTGTAATGTATCGCAACATGTGGCGCACGAGCATATCGCATCTTTGAAAAACAGATAAACGGGCAACATTTTCTCCATCTCGGCCGGTCTTTTTTATTTTAACATGACGAGCGAACTATGTCACATGCCAACAGAAAAGAGCTTAGTCACGATACAAAGAGCAAAGTGGATTCTATCTTCAGGATTATGTAAGGAACATGTCCGTAAAACGGGACAAAAAACCGATAGGGTTTGATCTGGTTTTTATAGCGATCGAAGGAAAGGACACTTTGTAGAATCTGTGGGCAAATGACACACGCGTTAGGATTACAGATTAGTTGGACAACAAAGAGGATAGTTAATAACCATTGGCTACAAAAGGCTGAGCTGAATTGGCCTCGATGCGTTTTTAAGATACAGTAGAGAGCTGCTTTTTATTCTCGCGATCGCTCGGTCGTTGCTGAAAAATTTAATTAAAATCGATGCTTCTAACGTGACTTGAAAGCTCCGTCTATCAAATATCGTGAGCTTTGTTCTTAGCGCGATCAAGCGCGATAACGCGTCGTCCGATTATTGTATCATATTGTCGGCCCTTATCGCTAATTTAATCACAAATGCGTGGACATCGAAGCTTTGTCGCTTATCGATAATTAAATTCCGAATGGGCGCCGATGCGATGCGATACGATCGACAAACACACCGAACAGAGACAACGGGAACCGAATGTTCCAACGTTCTGACGGATCGTTTAGCGAAAATTTTCTAGTTTTACTCTACGCCGACCGTTGATCGTTAGAGATTCGATTCGTCGTGTTCCTTTCACCCATTGACTTTCGGTGACCAATTTTTTGTGGCGCTTAAGACCTCCGCAGTTAATACTCTTCCGGCGGACCGTAGTTCCGTTTCTTTTCTTTTTACTTTCGTCGGACAAAAGAACCATTTTCGCGCGATAAAGCTCGTCTACCTACGAGCGTAAATCGCAGTCACCGAGGCAATTGGAAAACGCAAGATATCATTACGTGGGCATTCGTCGCACCGAAATGAGTATAATTGTTGACGGCATAGCGGCCGCCAAAGTCATCTATTTAGTTGTTTCAATGCCGACAGGCCAAGTATCGTAATCGTTTTACCGGCTCGCGTATCGTCGAACAATATTCGCGTGTTAAACACTATTTCCAGCCAATTTCTTTATCGCTAATTTTAGTAACCGACAAACATTGCACGGAGGGCAACGCAGCCGGATGGTCGCCGCGCGGACAAAGACGGACAAATTAATCGATTTATTTCGAGTTGGAGAGAGTTGGCGCTGTTCTGCGTAAATGCGTGCATACACGTACGTACGTGCGATCCAAATGAATTTGTTGTTCGTTTTAAATAGATATGGAAATGGCTAATGGAACACGTAGTCGTTCGATTGCGATGCGTTGGCGGCCACTGCAGGAAAAAGAAAAAAGAAGAAACAGAAGGAGAAGAGAAAAAAGAGCGTTTATATATATATATGAGAATAATTCTTCCTTACGGAAAATCTTGTACTTAATAGAGTTTCGTATATTTTTGTGCGTTCAACAGTCGGCAGTATAAATGTAGAAATAACGTGGGCGACAACGTATCTTCGTTTAATTAAGCATATCGTTCAAGTTTATTTTTTTCTTGTTCGGCGGACGAAACCGAGCGACGCCTAATCGTAAGTATCGCGATAAACTAGTTGATTAGATGTTGGGTCGCTAGATTGCCGGAAAATCGAGGGGAATTTTCACGGTAAGGAAAATTGAATGGGTCAAGGAACGGGAAAAATAGTTTCAGTTATCGTACCAGGAAAAAATAACCGCTGGAATGAAGTTTTAATGATGCACAGCCCACGCGTAAATCTTTGCCTGTATTTTCTTTCTTCGAAATTTTCCAAACGTTGCTAGAGAGTTTCCTTGAGGAGAAGAAAGATCGGCCATTTGACGATCATCGCTGAGTCTGTTACTTCGCTCGACTATACCGTTAGAAAACGAAAGCGTAGTTGCATTATACCTGCACTCGTTCGAAATAGCTTTCTTAAAGCCTTCGTAAAAGTAACGTTGAATCCACTTTCGTTTTAAAGGTTGACTCGTCTCGTTGAAAACGCCGTTGCAACGAGCGTGACGAGCAACAATGACCACTGAGCAATTTACGATCAGCCTAACTTTCGAAACGTTGAATTATTTTGAATTTTACACACGCTGCTGCTTTCCTTTCGAAAAACGGATCGTATAATGGATTAACGTCGATGCTTTTACCGATATCGATGCAACACTTGCAACCAAAGAGAATTCATTCGTCGACAAATTCGAGAAGCCTGTCGATCTCTTCCGACATAACTTTCGCGCGAATCGGACCATGTGTTGCTTTCGATATCGTCACGTCGTCATACTTGTGCGATAACTCAGTCTATTTGAAATTTTAGCATCGACCGACGCACGCCACGGGACGCTATACGTATGCACCTGTACGACGTATCACGTCGCTCGAGACTTGCGTCGAGTGCAATTTCATTCGCGTTAACGTGCGCGGTTTCGAAGAAAGTTTCAACATTTTTCTTACGCCGGAACAAACAATCGCTGTAAATCGTTGTTTCGCGAGCGCTTAAGGAGATCGCGACCGCCCAAGCAGATGCTTCGCCGCATAAATACGCGTTAAAAAGCAGCCGCGAGATGCTGAAAATGAAGAAGAAAGAATGCGTGGGCGTATATCGGGGAAAATTTATAGTTCGAGATATTTGCTCCGTTGCGTGGAATCGAAGCGCATCGTTCGCGAAGGTACACGCCAAGTGCGCTAGCTATACATCGAAGGAACGTTTCTGCGTTTCGAAATTCGGGCTAACGAAGCAAACAAAAGTAAGTATTGGGTCATTAGGTGGTATCGACAAAATCCGCAATCGCTTAGTTGTCAACCCCATAGTACGCTTTTAATAAAACGCATCTTGTTCTCGGTGTTCTACTGTTTTTGCGCCCATCGACATTGTCTTGTCGAAGGACGACGTTGCGACAAAGACTCTCGTATCACGATAATTCCCGAATCCAGGTGCAAAGTAACAGATACGGTAGCTCACAAAAATATTCAAACGCTCGTCGCAGAAAATTTAGACGATTATGCGCATTATCCGAAACTTTTTGAAATTTCGTTAGCGCTGTAACGAATTAACAAAAAAAAAAAAAAAAAAAATATATATACCTAAAATTAAGATATCTACAGTATGAACAGTGGATGTTAAATGTACAAATAGTATAGAAGATGGTCCGACTAAATATCGTGGTTTATTGAATATATTCCGTTCCTTCCAATAAATATCTTGTGACGTTTATGTACATTCTCAGATTCGCCTAAAAATTTGATCAATATCATCGCGACAGCCGTGTTCCGATACAGCGTTAACGAGACCTCGAAATGTTCCCTATAATATGTATCAACTTCTGCAAAAATCTATCTTCTTGTAGCCGTTTGAGAGAAAGAACATTTTGAGACGTTACTGGAGCGACGGCTGACAGTCGAGAAACGCATCGAAAGATAGAAAGCTTCGTCTAATCTTGACAGTGAGAGAACGATCGTCTCCTGCCGCAAATAATTCGACGACGCGGCGTTGAATCGATTTAACGATGATTAAAGTCACGTTGATGACACGTTTTTATTAGCCGGCACATAAAAGTTATTGCCGCGAAGTTGCCAATGGTGGAAAGATGAGCTCCGAGCACAACAACGAGACGCGCTTCTTTAGGCACCACGTAATCCAAACAAATTGCTTGAACGCGAAACTTCTCTCCTCTGCTTTGTACTTTGTCTCATTATTTTCTCGTATTTTATCGGCAAACGATACCAATAACGTTCAAGGCGTATCCTCCGCATCAAGATAGAAACATTCCGTCAGATCGAAGACGAATAGTCTCGTAGAAGGATCGAAGAAATTGAATCGTCGGAGTTTAAATGTGTCGAAATTGCCGATTGAAAGTTATTCAGATGTCACGACTCAATGCGACATCCTTTCAGAGACTTTAACGCTGGAAATATCAACCAGTGTCTTAACCTTGACACGCTAATATGAAAGATTAGCGCGAAATCCGAAATTTCTTTCTCTCGCGGTACATCCGGCGAGAACAATAGGATTCGTATCAAATGGCAAACCTGTGTTTCCTCGATCGATATTTAAGAAATTTAATCGACCGATCCGAGGAAAATTTGTCTTGGCGTTCAGTTGCTTCTAAGTATTGATTTCATCTGAACGAAACAGTGTGAATTTTGGCCTGCATCATATATCATAGGGTCGTAATCTTGTTAACTCCTTAACGAAGAAAAATAGGTGGGTGACCTTTGTCGGAATAGACAGGAAAGGAGACAAACGGTGACAATCTCTACAACGTTGGGCGACGAAAAACGTTGCAAAAACACATTGATACGACTCGATGTATATAAATATAATATAAATTACAATGATTCCTCTGACGTCATCCCTCAACAATATCAACAGATATCTAAACCGTAGGTTTCGATCGGACGTGCAAGCATACGTACGGCTTTAATTGTGTCGTACAGCATAGACGAATAACATTAATGACGTGGAAACGAGTTCGAGTAAATAGTAAATATCGAGCGAAACGAAAGATGGAAGGGACAGCCGACTCGTCATTGTCATTACATATATATATATATACATTATATATATATATGTATATATATAATTGGCCAAAACAGTCGTACAAGGTAATTATCGTACGTCGTGAAAAATGTGTCTATCTCGAAAAGCTGATCGTTTGCGGGATTAACCAATAATTAATGGAAAGCAGCGTACGTATAGGGTAACTAATTAGCGTAAAGTCAACAGGGCAGACTAGCGTTGCCTTATTTCGTCGGTGGAACGTAAATATGATTAATACAGTTGGAAATAATTCATTAATTAAGTGGTTCGGCTTGGAGGCAGACGTCTGAATTAACGCGCATGGATTGCGACTAAACGAGCGAACGACAAGTCGAAGTTGTTCGTTTCGAATTGAATCGGGAGACAGTTTCGATTTTACTCGAACGAGCTGTCTAGCGGAGGATTATTAATTGACGACGATTCGAAGAGCGAGAACAATTTGCAAGAATAGCGGAACGAAAATTGCTACGCAATAGGGATTAATCGAACGATTAATTAATCGGTAGAAAATCCGACCGATTAATAGTAAGTATTGTAATTGAATTCCGCGCGACCCGACGTCGCGTCGCTTCCATTTCGTTTTAATTTCATCGGTAATTGTATGGAAACTTTTAATAAGGGTCTATAGCACATTTCGGTTGAAATTGAATTAACAGCAAAATACGATTCTATAATACCTGTCGACCGTTTTAGTACACGCAAGGTGCAGATATTTCTTCGAAAGGCGATGCAACGTCAAAGACAAGAAGCGCGTTACGTGCTTGAAACTTATGGAACTGCGAGGGTAATTTAAAAACCATTTCGTTCCAAAATTTTCTAACTTGAAATCGATCGATCGCGTCGGAAGATGCTTAAGTTCGCGTATTGTATCCATTAAACGTTTAATTGTAATTTGAAGTTTATCAACTTTCGAGACAGAATCGAGTTGATCTTTGTACGAACTTTGCTATTCGTGCTTTGTCAACTTTCAAAATATCGATGTAAGTATCTACTATTGTTGCCCTTTCGCAATGTTTTTTTTTTTTTTTTTTTTTTTTTTGAACAGAGGAAAATCGCGTATTCGAAGGTAAATTTTTAAGTTGGTTAAACGTAGCGGTTAAAGATCTTCGGGAAACGACGCTCGAACGTACTAGTCAAAGAGGATTGCACGGTGCGTCGAAACTTTCCTGTTTTATTGTTCTGCGTGTAAATCGATAAAAACATCGTCGCTTGGACGTTGACGTAGATTTAAGATTAATCCGAAGAATCTCCAACTGTTGCGCTTTATTCGACGCGAAAGCTTGAAATGCAATCATGCGTTGACTTGGCCGATGAATATCAGTAAAAGGTACGCTAGTACGTTTGAAAGACGTGTACGATTGGTCGGCGAAAAGTGAAATATCATTGAATTGATTCAACGACGACGAGCTTCCGCGTTCAGCGCCACGGAGCAAATAAAAATGAGAAAACGCTCGACACCGGTGACAGTAATATTCTCAGGTTACGCGAAACCCTCGTTTACCGCAAAACAAAGAAAGCTGCGAAAATGAATCTACCGAGTAATAAAGAAATTCGAGAAGAACGAAATTTCAGGCGGATGTCGGCAGAGATGAAAATTGTGAGAAGCGAACGACAAAGAATTGGATATTCTATCGCACGATTACTAAGATGGAACCTATATACTTTTCGTTTGCAATCGAAAGCAAAGGCGACTATATCGATTCTTCTCGACGATCTATTTATTCTTTGTATCTCCGATCACGAACTTTTCCAAGCTATTTCGTTTTTCGAAACAGTGTTACAAAACAAATCGAACGATATACCAGCAAGTTTTATGTTTGTTGTCCAAGTTTCACTCTTCCTCCAGACATCTTCAGCTAAATGCGATTTTGTAGGAAACACGATGAATCGATGTTCTTCGAAGACAACCACGTTATAGCTTTCTCGAAGACGTTTACGGTAAAATGAAAATTCGTAAAACGCAAACACAAAGATTAACAGAGACGGGGAGAAGGGAGAATCTAGCGGAAGAGCATGCGACTCTACTTGTTGATCGTTATTTAAAATCGCCCTCCGTTTACTTCCCTTGCGAAATCGACTGAAAGAGAATGAAAATTTACGACCGTCGCAAACAAATTTCTCCAATTCGCGGCAGCCAAGATGTTGTCGGTAAGATTCGCTCGAATCAAACGGGACGAAGATTGGAATGGTTATAGAATTCGATCGTCGCATCGAACATCGTTTTGCGAAGCCACGCTACTACATCTTATGCGAATTAAAACGACGTAGGAATCCACGAGCGATCCAGACAGGACGATACTCGTGGCTAAAATATTAAGAAAAGTCGTCCGACTGTCCCTTCGACTGCGATCTTGTACGTCTACTACTCCCATTTCGATGTAACTTTACCTTTCTTTTGACGCGATCGTCGGTCAATCTACGAGTGCACGTAGCCACGTAGTGCTTTTCGTTACGATGAACTATGACGCAACAAATGAACAAGCGAACAAGCTTCGTGAATGTTTCGAGTTACTCACCGGATACTCGTCGTACTTGGTCGAATAGTCGGGATAATCGAGATTCGTTGGCGCGTTCCTCTTGCTGAGAGCACGCTGGCCGATAGTACCACCGATTATGGGCACCATCGCCACTAACATCAGTGGAATCACTCCGTTGCCCATTTGTATTTGTATTTTGCTCCTTCGTTCGTCGAATGGTCTCGCGGTTCTCGAGTAAAACTACAGCATCCGTGAGTACACCTTTCGCGAATCGATCGTTTCTTTGCTTGGATCGAAGGAAGCTTTCCCGCGACGGAACGATCTCACTGCAGATCTTGATCGAGATGCGATCGGAATTACGGTGATTCGAAACTCTTCTTTGATCAGCCTTATCTATTTGTCTGAACGTTTCGAGCGAAGAAAAAGGACGAGCGCGGCGGCTTTCCGACTCGATTCGTTTGCAAGTTGAGAAGCAGCGTGCGACACCTCGAATTTCTGAACTGGCAAAGGATACCAAACGATGGTTATCGACGATGTCCTGTTCGTGGGTTATTGCAGAAAGACGAAGGATGTACTCGAGGACGCAATGTGACGCCTCGAGCGGCAACCGCTCTCCTATATACTTCGTACGCGTGCTCGATGTTACGCAGGCGCTGGAAATGTCCGTCCAATTCGGGAAACCGCGCGCGTTATCCTGCCATTCTGACGCACATTTTCTCCCGCACGAGGTTCGATCTTGCGAACGCGAATGTCGGAAAAACATCGAAAACGATCGTCTTCCGGCGGATCGAAGCAACATTAGTAAATTCACGCCGATAGATGCATCTGGTTTAGCGAGGCTCGGTACTGCGCTGCTTGTCGTGATAAACGTGTCGTCCCAACCCTCTCTCGATCTTCCTTATCATAACGGAGAAACGTAATGGCAAACTATATAATCGGCCGAGCATGCAGGTTGAGAATCATCGGCGAATCGGGAACCGGGCAAAAAGGTGGCGTAGAGTCGACGTACAAGTCGAGCATACTCGTAGGGATTGAAAATTGTACGTAACGAGTTTAGTCGAGTTGATTTCACGTGTACGCGCCAACGCTCTGCTCGCTAAAAGTTGAGAAACGCGAACTCTCTTATAAATTCAGTCGCGTTTCAAAACTCGAGAACTTGTTGGAAAGATGCAGTTGGCAAATTCGCCTCGGTGCTATCCGATTTGTGGCCAGTCTCGTTAGGGAATAGATCGTGACTACAAAGTCAAGGATTGATCAGGGAATTGTAACTCTGGTTGGAAACTCCGAAAATTTCTCACTGCAAATGGGATCTTAATCTCCGCCTTTGGCTTTTCGCTCGCTCTCTCACCGAGTTCCCTTCCTAATAACAGAGTTCGCGTCTCTTCTTCCTTTTATTCTCGATTAATCAGGCTGCTTCTCGGAAACCTCCGAGGTCTTTCCTCCGTTATACACCCTGTTTTCGCTTTAGCCTAGCGCTTAACGCGAAGTTATGGCAAGTTTGGACCCAGCGATCAAAAACGTTCGTTCGTGTTCCTTCAACGTAAGTAGACATCGAGCAACTTGTTCGTAAACTCATTTACACCGAGAGAGCTTCTTCACGACGAACGCGAGCAAATGGTTCACCGAATAATCGCCACGCGGCGAAAGAACGCCAACTAAATGTTTAACTAAAATTTTAAGAAAGGGAGGAAAGAACGAGCATTCGCTCGCCTCGTTGAAACGCAGCTTTACGCGTGATTACTCGAGCCTCGCATTTGTCTCCGACGATGTTCAACGCGAGCTGACTGCACGAGCGTTACAACGAAGGCGAGAAACGAGTGTCGCTGGAGTAGAATCGCAAATGCGACAGGTGGTTCGTGAGGAAGAATTGGACTCGTTTAATCAAGCGACTTTCGGTGTCACGTGCCGGCCACAATTAACGACTAATAACGTTGCGGCGAAATACGTGACGGACGTGAAGTTACTTCAATTTCCTCGATGAATTTTATTCTCCTGCCGAATTTTTCTTCATCCTGCACAGTTTCTTTTTCCGCGTTTTTCTGCCTCGTCCCTTCTCCTTTCGCGCCCCTTTATTAATTTCCTACATACGTTTTGTCGGCTACATTCTAAAGATTTCTCTTTGTTTCAACTCGATTCAACGGGCTAACCGATAGACGAAATCATTAACAATATGATATTCGTTATCAATGATCGCGCCAGTTTTGCGAAGCTAGAGCAAAGCAATCATCGACGGAAGAGACGTCTTGGTTTTGCAAACAATCCAGTGCGAACTTCCTAGCGTTTTCTCGTTTCTTCGTGCAATCGGCTTTGTCTAACGATCAAATTCAGGAAGACGACGCGACTCGACGCGACAGGGAATGTCCTTTTTTCCGTTGATTCGCCGAATACTTTGTTGCGTAAGAGAGGATAAACGCGTCGAACGTAATGAACGAAAATAGTTCCGGTCATAACGAAAACAAAGAAGGGTTAGCAAAAGGCTTAAAATAATAATCTCGTGGTTAAAATACCCGTATTGATCGATAACACCAATTATATCGTACATTTATGAAACTGCAAATATCAGCTATCGGAACGATATATTGGGTTGGCAACTAAGTGATTGCGGATTTTGTCATTAGGTGGTATTGCCAGCTCAATAGAAGGATAGCATCGCATACGCGAGGCACGCGTTAATTAAGCGTGAAATAAAGAAAAGATTAATTCGAAAGTTAATGATTTCGAACAGTGAGAAACTGCGTGGGAAAAAAAAGACGCGTACGAAAAAAAGAAAAAAAGAAAAAAAAAACAAAACGGTATCGCTTTAACCAAATATATTTATCTATTTATCCATTTATTCGTTTATTCTATTTGTTTATTTGTTTGCGGGATAAACCCTTTATACAAAGAGACATGTATAATGTAAGCAAAATATATGAATAAATATAGGATGTACGTATAGTATATGTAAATAGGAAACAAGCTAAGAATGAATAATTATAGTTTACAGTATACGCCTTAAGGAGTGTTTTGGTTTTAAGGAAGCTGGGGGATTGACCGAATACGTCAATATTCTGATGAAGAGAGCTAATTATACGATTGAGATATCGCGAATCTCGATAAATTTTGTGAATCACAACGACTTTTCCGCGTGACTGAGCGTTATCGCTGAAGGATAGCGATTAACGTTTCCAGTTTATTTAGCGAAAGCCGATCGTACGTTGCCACAACAAATATCGTGTGGGTCATCTGGCAATTAGCTTTGGTCCCATTAATTAGTTAATGACGGTGATGCGAGTTCCGATTCGTTTATCACAGAATCGGAGTTCGGTTGAAAGTTCGGCCTGAAATAATAGAACGTACTACGATTCGCGGTTTATGATCGATACGTTTTGTAATATGCTCGTTAAAACTTTTTCTTCGGCTTTTTTCGATAACGAGCATCGAGAAAAAGCGTTTACGATGCTCTACTGTGCTACCACTACTATTACAGTTATTCATCGTTTACGCAAAAAAACGTTAATCCGATTTTTCTCTGCGGAAACGATGCACGGCGACGACGGCAGCGTGATCTGTGATTGGCTGATCTTCGCGAGATTCATGCTCCCAACAAATATCTTGCAACATGTGTACACATTTTCAGATCAAAACAATCACGGTGCTCGTAAAATACACGCATAAAACTTTTCTAAGACCGCGTTCGAATACATTCGCCAGCCAACTGTACATCGATCAACCAATTTTGGTCGATACTTTTATTCGTTCGGGATTTTCGTAATTGCGGACACGAAATTGAATCTTCGGCCAGGCAAAGGTCCTTGGCGATAGGTTAGCGGGATATTAGGATCGACGATTTCGCGTTTACGAGTAGGGCTCAGGTATTATTGTCGAGTAAGTTAAACGGCGTTTAACGAGCTGACCACATGCACCGGTGGCTCACTTACGATCGTGCCGATGGCTCTTATAAAACTAAAAACCACGGAACGCTTCTTGGCGCCGATGGATCGAACTTTTTATCCGTTTTTATCCGAACGACCGTTCGAAATACGTTATATACAGCTGCCGTAAATGAAATCCGCGATAAACATGAAAATGAATAACGTGGTACACAAATTATGCCTCGTGACGTTGAGGTATCCTTTGGAAATAGAAGGGGCGCGAGAACTCGATGAACGAGATTCGAGAAATTCGCGGTCGACGCGAAGATTTCGGGTAACAGAACGACAAGTAAACTGTCGTCGGACGGAACGTGGTTTTGGGAAAAGTCGGAGAGAGCGGGATAGAAAGACCGCGAAAAGCGTCAGCGACACTGAAAGTCAATCAGAGTACAGGCTGATCGGACCTGGGTAATGGAAAGTCAGCCTAAAGGTTTCTCTGGTACCACTCAACCACCCGTCGCGATCTTTTTCTCGCCGCAGTCAGAAACCGAAATATTTCTCGGTTTACGACTGGAATCGTAACTTCCTGTTTGTCGATCGATGGAAGCGAATTGTTTTTAAACAAACGCGTAACGCCTCCCCCGTTTCTCCTCGTTCCCCCTTCATTTTTTGTCGTTAAGCATTGCAAAGCATTTTTTCTCTCTTTTCGCAAGCTTAACATCTCGATAAACGAAGATTACCCTCTATACGGTCGCAGTGCGGTCGCGTGATTGGAGTGTCGATAAGTTTTAACGATACATCTTTACGATGCGAAACGAAATGAAATTACGAGGAGAAAGATTAGCAAATCAGCGACAGTGTCGAACTAGCCGTGTAGGATGGAAAGAAAAAGAAAGTAAGAAGGAATAGTATGAAAAAAATATGGTTGATTTTATCGACCGCGAATAAGAGACAGAAGGCTGTCGATTTGGAGGATCGAGCTTGCACGATAAGCTGCGACTTGGGCTTCGATAAAGAAACTACCCTTTGACACTTCCCTTCTGCTTAGGAATTACCGACACGATGTTGCATCCGCCACGGTAAACCAACGCTTTGTTACCTAGCGCACTCTGCCAGAAAGTTCTTCCCTTAGTTTTTCCTTCCACTAGGTCACCGATATTCCGGGTCGTATATTAAAACCACAATGACACCGGCAGTTACAGATTTATTAAGTTAGGGATATTTTATTTGCGTCAGCTGCGAAACAAATTACGATACCTCGCGAGCGTATATTAAATATTTCGTGGTGTTGGAGACACGAGAATGATGTCGTGTCCACGGTTACAGTAGGAGACGGTTGAAAGCACGAAAACGAGAAATCGAAATGTTGCCAAAGAAGCTTTAATGATTCCTCGTTGCCTGTAAATCCTCTTCCCACACGAACTTGGTTAAAGCTGGAAAGAGATCCAATTTCGGTGGAGTAACAACTTTGATCCGTTCACAGGCTTTTGTTTTTCGCGTTCGATTCAGAATCGTTTCTATTCTCTTGACCAACGAAACTCTGCCTCGTTACTGGATAATTACAACGTCGATCCATGTTCCTCCGTTTCGTTCGCTTTTTCGTTCGAGCTGCGACACGTCAGGTGACTTCTCAACTGTGTCAAGGGAAAACACGTATTCAGGGGAAATAGACAGCCTAGAGAGGGCTACTCTTTGATTTTCGGACTTCTTCGTTTCATTGATACCGCCTCCGGTTAATTATCAGTTTGTTTATTTATCACTCTCCTTCGAGAGTGCACTTAATTTTCACCGTTTATTACGCGTTTACGTAACGCCGACAGCGACAGCTTTATTTCGTCCAAGAATCGCGTAACGTTACGAAAGAAGATAACAAACCGACGAAGGAAAAGGGGAAAATATATATTTTTCCAATATTTTCAAGACATTCGGGATATCTTCTTTTCGCATTTACAAGCGTTAATTTTGATCAATTTAAAAAGTGTCAAAGATTTGCAATATTTGCCATTTAACGATCAGTTAGTTGTTAGTTTTGTGTGACATTTACAAAGGATGTAGCGTTACGTCAACATCCTTCAATGAGGAAACAGAAATAGCGTGTGCGAAGGAGCGACAAGGAGTTAAGGCAGAATCCTTGTGTCTGACCGAACAACGGTACGTTCTACTGCGGCCGAGTCGACGTCTCTCCTACTTGGTTTGTGAAAGCACCTCGTGATTGTCGATTGTCGAAAGATAGCGAGAGTCGCGCGATACAATTTATATCGATATCTTCGCCTACTCCCTGACGTTAAAGACACAATCATCGTTGACACGCGATAGAGACTTCAAGGAGACGAACGCCTATCCCAATTCCCGTAAAATTGTACGAACAAACAAAACATGAACAAAACAACTATGAACAAAAAAAAAAAAAAAAAAGAAGAAAAAAAATGTGTGTTTCTTCGCGTTGTCCGAGGTGATCTTTTCTGCTGGTTTCTTCTTCGGTGAGTGTCATGGCAAAATTGCTCGTTGGGTGTAGGCGTAGGTACAGATTCGAAAAAAAAAAAGAAGAAAAAAGAAGATCAGACGAGACATTAGATAGAGTTATGAAAATACTTAATTAGCGATAACGGCGAAGTAGATCTATCGTTAAGTTACGTAAAATGTTCGTCGAAGCTTTTAAACGGATACTTTGTTGCGGCTCCGAACCGATTGATCATCGATTCGTCGATCCCGTTTATGTAATCGGTTTATTCAAATTTTCGTACGATCGTTCGTTCGCGTTCGGAGAAGCTGAGTCCGATCGAAGAACTATCTTGTTCAGTGCTAGTCTTAATTAACAAAAGTCTCGTCGTTTAAGTTTAATCACCCCGATGTCTAATCTCTTTTTTTCGATTTTATCTCAGCCATCCGAGTGACCTCGAAGCATCAGCGACACATTGTCGATGACTCTGAGAATTTTTCTTAAAAGTTGAATTTTATGTTATTCTATTTCAACGACGCTACCTTGATTTTTTTCGTAAAATTACGCAACGCCGGAGAGAAACGACGCAGCTTTTCACACGTTGTTAATGCAAATTTCAGCGGTCCGGTTTTTATCGGTGGGCGTTGGCGCAGTTGATACTTGGGATACAAGTACTTGGCGGTTCGAAAATCTCAAAGGAAAGATAAAGATTCTGTTTACGGGCATCGGTACATGCATCGTTAAACAAACGCTTGGAGAGAGACGCGCGACGAAGGACCTCCGAACCCCATTTCGCGATACCACAGCTCTCTCAAGTCAGTCAAAATACTGTACGGTCATGTATCATGGAGAATGTGGAGATTTAAAACAGAGTAGCAAAAATTACAAATTGCCTTCTCGATAGAAAGCGATAAGAATCGAAACGATTAGACGAGTTGTGCATGTACATTGTACATATTTCGACAGTGAACTCTGTTAAAGTAATACCTATATAACGTTCTATTAAATACGAAATTTATTAGAACAGAATAATTATCTTATATATAACATAATAAATAAACTTGAAATATTAATGAACAGTGCTCTATTCTCTTGTACATCTCAAACAGGAATGAATTTGTTTTATTGCACATCTATTCAATCAACATATTCTCGTCTCATAGCGTTTTCCCTTTGTCCTCCTCTCTTTCATTTCTCGCTCGTTCAATACAGATGTACATACATCTATTTTCTAACAAACTCGAAGGCTAATTTTAAGCGAAGAGTGTTGCAGCAGTTTAACGGTTATCATTCGCTCATCTTGTGCAGATGGCAACTATTCAGGCGTTAAGTTTAGTTCGATGAAATATGGCTGGACTGTTTGCGCTGAAATCGATTGATGCTAGCCTTGTTCGCCCGAAAAAATATATCCAACTGTTTTTTTACGCTTCCAGCGTATAAAGTAATTTCTAATCCGATTATATATTAAACGACCAAGCTTTATAGTTCTTCGGACGCCTCTCGAAACGCTCGACTGTTTAACGAGCATCAAAATATCCCAGGTACTTCCGGGGTAGCCAGCATCGAGAATAAAAAGTTGATGGCAGTACCTTTGGGAAAATGTGTAAGATCCGTCGTGGTGAACGATGACCTGCAGCTTTTATCGCGTTTTATCGTCATCGCTGGTGTGATTACGTTTCCCAAAGCTTCATGGTTGATGGCCCATTTCTAGCGAGTCGATTACATATCGCTATATCGTCGATTGTTGCCCTCTTTATTGCTCGATAACGAGCATATCGAAGTTCCACTATTCACAACTTTCTTTTCGCGTTCTTACAAGTCTTGAACAACGTAGCTGTAATCGACAACCGTAAGGTCAATTTAAACAAGCTTCGATATTTCTTAAACGATGTTGCGTGCACGTAAACGTAAAAAGAGAGAAATCAATTGAATATAATTTGCAAAGAATATTCTAAACCCGGGCGTAGCCCATTGGAATCATTGCATCTTCGAGAATATCGAGATAAAATAGCCAGCGGTCAGTATCGACGTTGTTCGCATGAAAAATTAACGTCGTTACGTAGCTGCAGCTCGACCGCACGAAAATCATCGGTTTCCATCTATAACCTGACTGCGAATAAAAGAAAAACGACGGTATTCGGATGAGCGAACGGTCAAGGAGAGTGGGACACTCTTGGCGGTGAGACGCGATCTCGTTACATGAAAACGCGACGGTAACAGCTCGATTACAACAGGAATCCGTTGAACGCGTAAAACCGGTGCGTATTACACGGAGCAAACACCGAACGCGTTATAACACAACCGAATAATAGATGAAGGGATAGGGAAGGACAAACGTGATCTCGTGGCAAGAGTCAGGCCTGTGGTACGTCGACCGGGCATACCGTTTGGCATATTTTGGGGGATGAGACATTCCTGGCTCTTGCCACCGCGAATTTCCAGCCCAGCTGCCGCATTGTCCCGCAATTCTGTCCGTCCGTCAGACTGACAGTGGATCCCTGCACGCGTCGAAAAATATCACGCCACCCTTGTCTCCTAAAATTGTCATATTCGTAATCGCAACTAATCGAGGCTGCCGTCTGTTCTACGTTAAGCTTTCCCCTCGTTTGAACTTGTCTCGATAAGAATTTACCCTAAATCTTCAAGCGTGGAATTTTTAAACTTATAACATCCGAAACGAAAAGGCCACCGCGCTAAAGTTTGCCGCGTCGAAGCGATCTCAAGTTTCGTTGGTCTCGTGAAACGCGTTGCTCGAAACGGTTAGTCAACGATAGTGAAATATGCTCAAAGGTTATTCGAAAATGAAAGCACGATATACTTTGCCGATCGTTCTTTACTTTACGGTCTCTTTTGAGAATCGAGATAATTACGGCCGTTTGCACGTCACGTCGGTGCTCGCCTCCGAACAACCAACATTTCTCCTTGCTTTCCCTTCGAACAACGTTCCCCTCCGCTCGAGTAAAGCGAGAAACGGTCAACGCAAAGAATCAAAGTACTTTGATAAGCCCATGTTTTAATAAATGGCCTTTTTACGTTCAAAAATACCTTCTCTTTTGTTTTGCCGCAATTAGTAGACTCTCGCGGAGCGAGCTTGCGAGAGAGGGAGGGAATTACTTTTCGAATCGTGCATTCATCGAATTAATCCTTTAATCGGTGTAACCTGGTACGGTGAGTAGGCTAGGGTGGGGGGCGGATGGGTATCGTGGGGGGACAGGTAGGTGTCCTGTAGGACGGAGCTTCGAAAAGCTGCTGTATAGGCGTCGAAATATCGTCGAATCGTCGGTGGAACGCGTGATCGTCGAAAGAGTGGCTCGGGGTGGGTTTTCCACCCCCAGCGTTTCCACCACCAACGCCGCCGACCCAGTCCCTGTCTCGGATATAAAGTGGTCGCGTGCTTGCAAGCTCAGTCACTCTGCCGCTGAAGCACCGATTCTCGCAGCTGCTCGCCAAAAACAACCGCCCCACTGACACCGACTACCCTCGGATCGCATCTCGACTTTCCGCAACTGCTTCCACAAGGTACTTTACTTTTTCGTTCGTCCTTTTCATTTTCATCGATTGTCGCTCAATCGCTGTTTCTTTCTTTTTTTTTCTTCTTCTTCTTCTTTTGTCACGCTTCATACGTACATATATAACGATACGCGTTTCACGCACGAATCGCGATCGGATTTAAATAACGTAATTCTTTGACCAGATGCGTTTTGGAAATTCTGCATGTTGGAAGTTTGAGTTTCGTTCTCGCGTCGTTTCATTCGTCTCAGTTACCTCTACCGTTACGTTTCGTTAAAGTCTGTCGTACACCTCATCTTTGTTGGATCATATACAAAATCGGTGAGCCGTGATTCCTTTGGCATAATCGCGAAGATAGAAGACCGCGTGTAAGGGAAGTCGCGCTTGAAACGTTTTACGTAACTTATCGACGGCACAATAATTTATTCCGAAACAATCGCGATTACGTTTGCCCATCCACGACTGCTATAATGCCTTTGACACTTGAATGAAAATTATCGTGAAATGTCCGTGACTACGCGTAATGGTTCATTCGCAATATTACGAACGTTTTTCTCTAACAATGTGTACAAACGTTTCATTTCGCTTTATTGTAGTCTCGCAGACTGAGTCATTTTATGCGATCGCGCATAAAGTGGAGCGATCTATTCAGTTGATTTGAAAAAGTGCACGAATGCCTTTGAAATTTCCGATATCTCGGAGTACGGAGTTTCGAGAGCTCTAAGAAATAACGAGGCGTGGAAAAGCACTTTTCCGGAGATATCGTAAAGTTCCCTTCGAATCGTTCGTTCCTGTAATTCACGCATTAGACAGAATCGAGGAAAACCTGTTGCCCAGGGAGGAGCGCAATTATCCGTCATTGCCTTGTCTTGTCTCCGAAAACAAACGGTACTCTCCAACGTTTCCTAACTCGTTGCAACAAGCGCGTAATTATCGGATCTCATTGTTCTCGTCTTTTACTTTCCTTGTACGGCAACGCACGCGAGTTCAATACGAAACGACGCAACAAATTTGAAGAAAGAACGGAGCGTTCCTATATATTCCGTTAAAATCAATCGACATATATATGCGTATATATATATATTCGGAGACAGATTGTATGTTTTATGGAAGGAAACATGATCTTGGTGTAATTAGTTCTTCCGTAGATAGATGAAAGTCGCAAGGCGTTAACTTTTGTATCCGTTTCCCTTCTTTTTCATAGGTACGTTTCATAAAAGCTTTATAAAATAAGGTACTATATACCTGCTAGACTAATAGTTTTTCGACATAGATAGATTTACCTTTTTTTTACAGAGAATACCGAAATGGATCGATTTGATGCATTCAAAATTCTATGATTCTATTTAAAGAATAAGGCTGACCTTTATATACTTTTCGCGCGTCTGCCTAAAACAATGTAACTACATTAAGTTAAACCTTCGCCGAATTGTATTTACAAACGAAAATAGGGCACCTTGTGTGTCTCTAGACATTCCAATCGGTATTTCGATATTTAATTAATCGCGCAAATCGCATCACGACACTTCGCTCGGCAGCGCGAGTATTTTTAAACGGAGGCACCGTATCACTCTCGATATTTCCTCCGTTGAGTTATCGTTCTGTCAACGACAGCTAGAGCGGCTGTCGGTGCTCATCAAGCAGAATCGAACTGTCGACTGTACCGACGAAAGCGTCCCCCTTGTCAGGCCCAAATAAATAAAATCAACTGACAGTGGTTTTCTGACCAAGCTATTTTGACACCGAGTAAAATATTCCATCAACGATCGATCTCATTCGTTTTACCAATCAGAACTCGCTGCCATATAAACTCCACCGTCTTTATATTGCTTGCTTCTCCTAAATAAATTACTACGAAATAGAAGATGTTCTTCTTACGCACGAAAGATGGATGATCGTTCTCGAGAGAGCTACTGCCGCTTCACGTTGGTAGAAACATTTTCCAATAGATAAGGCTATGGAAAAACGCGTGAAACGCGTTCTCCATTTTCACGGTATAAAATTCTACTTTGGGGAAGAATCGCGTTGCTCGCATTCGGAAAAAGGAATTAATTTAGAATCGCTATACATATGTATGCGTATATATTCTTTACTGATCGATCGTTGGAAATGTCGCGAAAATAGACCAGACGTTGCTTTTGATTTTATAAAAGGCGCTTCCAAGACAGTCGAACACTGTGTCTTTGATCGGGATTTTAAATCACCTGTGACGTATCGACGAGCCTTTGACCCTTCGACGTTGTCGAAGATGCAATCGTTCGATTTTCTGAAACGTAATCAACACACGAAGCCGTCGTTAGATACTTTTAGAGCTTCCTATGGGGTGATACGAACGCTCGTTACTTGCACGCTATCGTGATACGTATCGTGAAAAGTTCGACGGCGTATGCATCGTTGCTTCTTATTAACAGAAATAGGTTCGCGTCATCGCCAGATTCTTCGATTCGCGATAAACATATATGATTTTCATAGAGTAAAGCGCCATAGAGCTTTTCTTCCACAACCTGCACCGATAAATGACATTTGTATTTCCTTCGTATGTTTCCTCCGTACATTTCCTTCAAACGATATCTGTTTAATGATCTGTTTAAACTGTTCGAAAGGTCAACCAAGATCGGCGTTAACTTTGGCTACGTGTTGGAAAAAATAGTCGTTAACGAGTCGATCGTTAGAAGCGTTTGATTTAATACTTGCAACAACTATAGTCCTTTCAATTAGTCGGATTAACCAGGTTTTTGTTGCAGGACAGAGATATATCATGTCGTCTCTACGAACTGTCATATTTCTGGCCATGGTGCTGATGGTGTTGATCGACTTGTCCATAGCCCTTCCAGCCGCTGACAAGGAGAGACTTTTAAACGAGGTAGACGTAAGTAACAAAATCCGCCCCCTACGAAAAGAACGAAACGATACGCGCCTAGTATAATTGACGTTTCTATCGGTGATCGCGATCGATCTTGCTTGTTAGCTTGCTGACTAATCACGTAAACTTGTTTTTAAAATAGAGATGCATAAATAAAAGAAAATATCGTTCATAACAAGCTGCAACCTCACGCTAAACGAGAGAATACCGCGTCCGTACTCGCTGCGACACTCGAGCGATGACAAATGTGCCTCGTTACCCTCTCACCTTGCGTTGTCCTCGATTTTATCCGCGAGAAGGACGGCAACGCTCGCCCGGAACTCGTTTCGATGCGCTACAAAAAATATGGAACTGAACAGAAAAAGACCTATCCGAAGACTTAAATTTGCACGTACGGTGTGTCAATCGGTTTTGCGCGCTCGCTTTCAGCTTTTTATATTCTTTTTAAGTCGCGCACCATCGTACTCTTCCATCTCTTCTCCTTCTTTTCCTTTTTTTTCTCTCTCATGATCTCGCCATGGACGCGACGTTATTTGCGGTCGACGAATGACGCATTTCGATCGGTTAACCGCACTTTGAAACTATTTCACTGCATCATTTAACAGCGGCTTCTCTCCGCTTCCGAATTAATTTCTTCGTCGATTAATCAGACAAATGCGATCGAGTAATCGGTACACGTAACTTTCACATCGCGATATCGTGGTTAGCCTATTTGACCCTGAAAATAAGTAAATAAATAATCAGGATAAGCGGATTGACTGATTTCAATAATCTTGAAATATGTTATCAAAGTCAATATCGTGGACAATCTCTTCCTCTACGTGTTACCGTCGCTCGGCTTTAGTTTCCGAGATATTCGCAAAAGATTCTGTTTCGTCGACGGTATAATTTTGATCATCGAACAGTCACTTTTTCTCAATATCACGACTAAAAGCATTTCCAGCTTCGAATAATAACAATACAGTATAAAGCTTAATATATGAATTTTCTCTGTTTTATTATTCAATACCTGAGCTTATTTCATAGTAGCGTTATTAGTCGCTTCACAGCGGCGGAATACTAATTCATTATCTAACCCAAACCTAATGCATTAATTTTTCTTTTCGAATCGAGTCGGAAACGATCGTCGAAAATGCGTTAGGCTGTACCGTGTAACTGAAACTTTTTGCGAATATCTTGCGCTTGATTATTACAATTGAGAGAGCGATGGTAACGTGTATAGAGAAAAATCGTTCAAAATGTTGATTCTGACAGCACGTTTCAAGCTCTTTGAAATCGACGAGGTCGTCCGTTTTGTAAATAATTACCATAAATAGGAAATGAGAATTTTACATCGAGCAAACAATTTCCTCGTGGGGAGATCGTACAAAAGAGAGTAGATGTAGTTTGGTAAAGAGGCGACGATTTATATTACAGTCACGCGCGTCGATACAAATGAATACCGTTCTGTCGCATACTCGTTTCGCACACCAGGCACAGTGGATAGCGACAGTGACAGCGAACCGTCCTTTTTTCAATACGAAGGACTCCTCTTATTATGCCAAGTGTTTCCCTCCACGTATTCGATATATTCGATATTTCCAAGGGGCTCCAAGAGAATGTTAATAATCGGTCCTATCCTTGACCAACGAAAGGTTCACTCAACGATCGATAATGAAATTTCCACAATTTCCGAACGACGTCCGAGACTAAAATGCGTTACTCTTCGAAACCTTTATCCCAGCTTACTTCGAACCGACTTTCCGGTTTTAAAATCCGACGAAATTCGGATCAAAGTCGATTACTTTTAATTTGAAATATGGATCTGCGAGCAATCGCAGTGGCTCACGAAAATATTAAAATACGCACCAGAAAAATCTCTGAATATATTCGAAGTTAGTACGAAAGCTTTTGAACCTTCGCTGTCGCTGTAACGGAAACATTAGTGTTCATAGTAGTATTTGAGTATCAATTCGAAGATACATATGGAAGCTACATACAAGACATTTGCTGCAAACATACGCTTACTGTTAGCTTGTTGTTAGTTATAGATAAATTAGTATACGACGCGAACGATAGTCTTAACGTACGATTGCTGCTAATGATCTCGCGCTAAATATCGTAGCTCATTAACATAACGAATAATTGACTGCTCAAATACTTTAATTAATTAAATACTTCCAATAAATATCTCAAATTTCAACGACATGGTCGCGATAATCGCGTCTCGTTACGTTACTAGCGAGATTTGAAAATGTTTTCTAATGGATAAAAGGTTTCTAAAAGTGTTGGAATACATCCGCGAGCTACTGTAACCCGGATTTCAATGAAACATAATGCAATTCCGCGACTCAGTTCTGCTGACGTAACTTTTATCGAGCGTGAGCGAGTTGGTGAATATAAGAACGACAACGTCGAGCCATCCGAAACGAAAAGGATAATCGGATGAGAAACATGGGTAGGGCAGAAAAGGTAGAAAACGCTAGCGGTTGAAAAGGAAGCGAGAAACCTGTTGCTCGATCCCTATTCCAGCGTGTAAGCGACTGCTTGGCAAATTCAATTTATTTATAGCTGTTTCGCGAAATGTCGCGTTAGTTTCGTTCCCAAGGCTGTGCAAACTGTCGAGTCGGTCGCGTCTTGCCAAGACAGAGATACGTTTGTTAGCTGTGAAACTACTTAGTTTCTTCGCGAGAGTTCCTCGCGCTCGACTTTCCACAATCGTTTCGATTTTCCCCGTTTCCTTCGATCCCAAAGCGACGGATTATACATAGCCGCGTGTATCGAAGACCGTGACGTGGCTGTAATGGCAATTTTAATTCCGGGTTCCATTAATTCGGAATTTCCATCGGTTAACGTTACCACGCAGGTTCGAACACAAACGACGTTAAGTGCGCAATTAACGCTATCTCTGATAATCCATAGATACGGTTTAATCGCGCGCGTCCTCAGGATGGTCAAAGACAAAGCCGCTTACCACGGCACAGTCGCATAGTTTCAAGGCACGTTGTCGTCCGGAATTCCAACAACAAGAAATAGCTACATATTAGGCGAGATTATAACTCATGTACAATGATGTTACCGAACTGCTGGTACATACGATAAGGAGGAGAATCTACGCGAGAAAATAAGTGGGAAACGTGGAGCGACGTTTTTTCTTAGGGAGCTTCGTTATCGAGAAAATCGAGTTCGTAAATTTGTCAAGTGCGCTTGAACTGGGCTAAAACCTGGCTGAACAAGAGCAAATAAGTAACGGATGGTTGTTCTACATGCGAAAAGAATCGAAGGACGTAGGATAACATTTTCTCATTTCCTTTTCGAGAAAAGTAAATTTGATGTGTTCTATCGTGTTTAACGATCAAAATTTATTTTCTTGGCAATTTCATTTTACATATTTCACTTCCTTTCGCATGTAGAATAACCTTCTGCTCGTTGTCTACTCGTATCCAGTCTGTTAGCCAAATTTGAGAACATTTGACAAACCTTGAAACTGGATTTCTTGAAAAACGAAGCGCCGTTTGAACAAATTTTATTCCATATTTTCGACTCGTTTTTTCACTCACAATCTTCTTTCGGTCTCTATCGACAGTTTGGTAACAGCCTGTGTACAGTAGCCGAATAAGAACGTAAAAGTGAACATGAAGCGGTTGTTCCTTACGAAAAAATAATATATCGCGTATGTATATTACGCGTAATCATTATTAGACCGCGTTGTCGGTCTACGGAAAATATCTTCCATTTTTAGAAAACGATACGAGACAAACGATTATTCGTGATAGGCTCGTTATTCGCTCGGCAATTTTTTTCCAAATACCTGCGTACTTACTATACACGGAAGAATTCTCGATCTGCGTAATTGGCGCAAATGTTACAAACTTGTGCGGCGTCTCGTAATCCCGTCTTACAATTTCGATGCGGCTCGATCGAATTTACGATTTGATAATACCAATTTCACGTTTTACCTTTCACAACGGTACATCCTTGTCCGTGGCGACGACAGCTAAACGATCGCACGTTTATAGATACCCCGGATTAAATTCGATCGAACCATCGGTCGAGTTTCAAGAAAAGTTTGAACGTGCTTACATAAACTGTAAATATGATTCGCACGAAAACGTAAAGAACGTCGATTCCCCGAAGAAAATTAATCGTCGACGGAGAAAAGGAATATTCGCGCTGTTAAATGCGAGTTTTGTTAAACGTTTCCAAACGAACGGCTGCAGCTTAAGATTTCAATATGCCTTTACTACTGGCTACTATTTCAAAGCGACAAATTAAATTTCTTCTCTGCTGCAAATACAAGAGGGTCGTTAGGATAGAAGCGTGCGGAGAAACGAAAAAAGAATCGTATGTCCTTTGCAACGGATTACAAAGCTAATTGCCAAGCGAAACGAAATTACGTTTGTCGATGTATCGGTACCTTGCTCTTTTCTCTCGCCCTATAAACGTGCAGCAGTTTGCCATGTTGTTCCGGGAAACTTGTCCTAGAAATTATACATATTACTATATATATATATAACTCGATTAGGGGACCAAGCGTTTGTTCGTCCGTTATAAATCACAACGACAGTGACGCGGATACGTCGCGCAAGGGTTTAGTTTGCAGCATTACGGGATTCAGCGACGCTGATGTTCATCTCGAACGTAGAATGTACAACGGAAAACGCGAAGATCTTCGAAGCATTACATCGGTATTATATCAAAACGTTACGCGAAGATGTTTCATCCGTGCTACCTTATCCAGGCTTTCCGCAACCATCGTATAAAGTACAAACGCGACGCTCGCACAAAGTCCTGTTGCGTAACTCTTATCTACACGTTTGAATTGCAAATAAGCTATCGCGTACCGCGCGCCATGCCTCGTTCAACAACAGGTTCATTCGTTTAAGCAGTTATATCGCACGAGGAATTTCCCGTAACTCGACATTAGCATACGTATGTTACGGGGAAATGAACATCGGAGATGAGCGGATATCGCGCGCAATAACGGCATCTTCCATCGATAAGAATTTATTCCTTCCTTTTCTCGAAAGGAGACCATTCCGTGCAAAAAAAAAAAAAAAAAACTCGAACAATACAGTTACTCGTTCTTCGACTCCCCTCCCATGTCGTCTGTAGCAGTCAGAGTTCGCTCAGGCTTCGAACGACGGTATCTCGCCTAATACGTTTCTTCGATGAATTTTTTCCAAAGGAAGGCGAGTTTCTTTGCGAATCTTTTCCGGCGGACCGTCAACGGTACGGCTCGTGCAAAGCTGGATACCGCGACCACTTTTCCAGCTCCGCCATGGAGGGGAGCAACGATAAAGGACGGTAGTTCGTTCGACGGAAGGCTGATAAATTTGCGGCTGATCCGATAATCGATAGCTCGGCAACGGCAATCCGATTTCACTTAGCGTCCGGTTGTCCGTCGCGAACGCTGATTCAACAACTTTATAAACTGTCGAGTTAAACGTTCTCCTGTCGCGATAGACGCGTTCTTCTTTCTTTCCGTTTGTTCGTTAATTTTTAATCATTCGCTCCTGCAAATTGCTATTTCATCTTTCGAAGCACGCACAAACGTTTAAACGAGAAACGCTTCGGTATCGGATTATTAAATTCCCCTCTCTCTCTCGCTTTATTCACGCTTACCACGCTATCTCTCTCGATTCTTTTTAAATACCTATGTTTACTTACGTATTCAGACTACAGTCATCGCGTTTTACTTGCATCCCGCCTATCCTGATTCGGATACACGCGTTATCCTGTTTCAACGACTTTACGCTCCGTTGGTTTCGCGCACATTTTCCCAACTAAAACAGGAAAAAAGAGCCGCACGGGAGAGAAAAAAAAAACTCGTGTTCAGCGAAGCCATACCGTTATCCACGCGTATTTTTTAAACGATTCCCCGATGTTCTCTAACGCCACGAAATTCTTTTGAACGTAAATAAAACCGCGTTAGCTTTCACAGCGTTATTATCCATTAACGTTGCTTTTCCGATGGTAACGCGAAAGATCGCGAAATATATCGGGGTCAATACGACGTCACAGGGGTAGGATGCCCTCTCTCTCTCTCTCTCTTTTTTTTGACTTCCGATGCACGCCATTACGGCCAATGAAATTTGTTTCGTTTCGCTCGCACCACCCATATAATCGATGTTCATGGAAACCGTAGCTTTGGTCTTTCTGAAAAAGTCGATGCTACGAAAGTCAGATATTAGAAATAACGACGTTTAACACGTCCAACAACGTTCCAACAACTTGAAGCATTTTTCCTTCGAGATTGCTAGTTACGTGATCGAGAGTTTTCCTTTTCCTCTCTTTTTTTTTTTTTTTTTTTTTGCATGCAGGGAAATATACACGTGTGCGCCTAATCCTAAGCAGCGTGAACGCAGAGTGAACACGAAGATTTAGCGTACGATACGTGTAATAAAGCTATTTTTCAAAGTTTGCGACGTCTCTGTTTGCTCGAGATAGTCGGAAAAAGATTTCACGTGTACGTATCGGATTAACCGCGGTATCCGCAAAAATTCATCGCAGCAAGACTATCATAAACTTTGGTTTAACGAAAATTTAATGTGTCTTTCGTACGGCGGAAAAATCGTGAAATTTGTATCGACTCGAATAAAGAGTATGATTTAGAATAAAGCGCGTGTTTCAGCTGGTGGACGACGATGGAAGCATCGAGACTGCTCTGATCAATTACCTGTTTACGAAGCAAATCGTGAAACGGCTTCGGAATCAGCTGGACATAGGGGATCTTCAACGTAAACGCAGCTACTGGAAACAGTGCGCTTTCAACGCGGTCTCCTGCTTCGGCAAATAAAACGTCCAGCTAACTCGACCACCGTCATCGTGCTTTCTTCTTCTTCTTTCTTCTTTTCCTCCACCTATATCTCTCTTGTCCAGTGGTAACCTTTAAATAGTCGAGTGTAGCTCGACGGACACGAACTCGGTTCTAGTTGCGAACTTTACATCCGCGCATATCCCGCTTCCGCCGATCTTCGATGATATGATACGATATATCAATGATACCAAACGCTCTAATCGTATTTCTAGCAGGAAGCGAATCGTTTGTTCCTTCAATCGCGCTTGAAATTTGAATCGTGCAATGGAATTTCATTTAAAAAGGGGAAAAGCATGAGCGAAAAAGACTTGGAAGTGTAGCGGATGTAAATTAGCACCGAGTTTCCGCAATACGTTGTATTCGATATTAAGAAAGAAAATGGTAGATTAGATGTTATCGAGATTATATATTCTCGCGATATAGCGATCGGCCACCTCGCATTTTTATTCTTCGTAAATAGACTTTACGACTTATTTCGTTGTTCGATGGTGGAGTGGAATGTATCGCTACGTTCTTGTAAATCGAATTTTACGTTTATGAACACGGTGGCTGTAATCATTAATGGAAAAAGTTCAATAAAGAATTTATTTCTGTTGTATGCAATCGCCCTCCGGCTAAAATGAATAATAAAACGAATCACGCTCGGTTCCAATAACTCCTTTATTCCGAATACACCTGACAGCTGCCGTTATAACTTTATTATTATAGCTGATAAAAAATTTACAATTTCACTCCAACGTATAAAACTCATCGCGTTATTTCGCAAGAATGATCCATTCCGAGTGACACCAAACCGATCCGAAAATAGAGACTACATGCTGATACGGATGTAGCGAACGAATGTCGAGAACCTGCGAATGCAAAGCAAATAATACAGACATCCACGCGGAACGAAAGAGAGATATGTCAAAGGTAAGTCGATACGGATTTATCTACCGTGGTATTTCTGCTACAAACTAAGATTCTCTTCAAACGTTTCTTTGCTGAATTACTCAACTCGCGTCTCCGATAATTATACAATCGTCGGAGCTTCCCTTTCTTTGCAATTAAGATCGTTCTCAAGTCTCTGGTTTCATCACAGTGTAGAATATCGATAAGATGCAAGAAGCTAAGTAAATGCACCGTCGGCCATAAATATTAAGAAACCCATAGGAAATTTTACTCTATTTATATTATAAAACGCGTATACGAAGAACAAAGTAACAGATTCATAATAAAATACTTTGAAGACAGAATTTGTCCTACGTATCGGCTGGTGTTCCGATGCTTACGATCGACGGTGCATACGTATGGAATTATAAATTATGATTGTAAATCGGATGGAAAGAACAAAGGTTTCGAATTTGTTCCGCGATCATCCGTCGTTTGAGTTACAATATCAAACAACTTGCAACTACGAGAACAAAACGACAGAGATGACTCACGGTATAAAAAATAGAACCTGCACATCACCGATGCGAACAGGGACAGGAACAGTAATCGGCGATCAGTTCTACCGCATGCTCTTCCGTTTCTTGAATTTCGCAAGTCGAGACAACTGCCTCTACCCAAGAGACACTTACGTGCCTTGTCGTCTTTGACACGTCCTCAAACTCCTGAAAAACGAAAGGATCAAGGTGAACGCAAGGAACATCATGATTACGAGATTAGCGTTCGTGTTTGCTGGCGGATGTGGGGAAATCATATTCGACAGGCGACGGAAGATTATCGGTGGCAAGCGACGCGAGCAATTGGCGCCTACGGTTAACGGAACCGACAACTTCCACAAGTCTGAAGCCGCTTAATGCCGACGCTGGTACGCGGTAATGGTGCCGCTGTGTTAACCAACTTTAATTCCGTTATCGGGAGTCTGCTCGTTCGATCGATTTAAAACTCGTCCATTAACCACGCGATCGAAAACGCACTCCCCTTTCCCCCCACTGCCTCCAGTTTTCCACTGTTTGGCTGGGAAAGCGGTAAAACGCGTTCCAAACGATATCTATCTTTTTTTCTGAAAGATGATACGATTCGAAGCTTTCGCTTTCCGACGATTAATTGTAATTTGTTTTCCGCCGAGAAACACCGCAGTAGCTCACCGTAGAAATATCTATCGTAAGCAACGTTCGAAAGAGTCGAGCTAGTTTGGACAAATTGCCCTAAACGGAGCAACTTCCCCGGAAACGTTAACATAAAACGTCAAAAGCCGTTATACTTACGCGCACAAGCGATGACGGAATCTCCTTGGAAGAATGTATCACGTACATGGCCTCGGATCTCTCTTGATCGTTCAACACCTTGGCCCCAAGACTAAAGTGAATTTTACAGCGCTTAAGGAAGTCTACTACTCGATCGACGGTTGCAGTTGAAAGTTGTACCGGAAAGGTGACGATTCGCGACCCGTTTCTCGCGAGGGACCCTACAAGATAATCGACTTGGTTTCTTTCTCGCGATACGGTCGTTAAGCGACTCGTCTACTTTAAATCCGCCTCGGGGGAGTACGAGCCGCGCTAAGACACGAAAGAGAGCCTCGTGTTCCATTTTCCTGCCCTGCTACTTGTTAACTCTGCTTCTCTCCGAGGTGTTATCTATGAGTTTTCTATGGAATGCGACTCGTTTCACAGTGGATTCTGCGTCCACCCCAAAGTAATTAAAAATCGTCCCTTAAGTCGTAGCGGAACGTAATGGAAACTGATCGATCGAGCGAAACTCTAATCTCGTGGACGGTTTGTTTCCAAAGACGGACCGACGAAAAAAGGGACCCTCGTAAGAGACTACGTTGCGTAAAAGGATACGTTTTGAGTAACTTGCGAATGTCTTCTTGCTTGCTTTTTGTAAAACCTGACGCTAAACTGACTGGCGCGCCCTTTAAAATACTCTTAGATATCTGTCAATCAGAAAACAGTTTTCAATCTTCGTTAAAAGACGAAACGTTATTTTACCAGCAAATTACGTACCAATTCGTTGTCTGTTAGATTACATAATGGTTTCGCATTCGACGGAAGTCCGTTTTCTGGCTTTCGTCCCTCGATCCAATTTAGTGGAATTCCCGTGGCGGAATATTCTATGTACTATAAATAAACATGTGCAGTAAGTTAGAATAAATCGGCCGAAAATGTATCAAATTACATGAAATGAGCATCAACGGAAGTATCGTAGCTTGGCACTGAAGTTTCAAAAATTTCAAGAGTTTTAAAAATTGAACAAAATGCAGTTAGCTACTAGTTGGCTTGTGAATCTTATTTAAATAAGGTGTAAGAGTAATTGCTCAATAATCGATAGAAAGTTGAAAACACACATCGTTATTTACGAAAGCATAAAATTCTGCTTGTTCCGCGTCCTTTTGATCCGAGACATTGGTTCCTTTGCCGCTGCATACTTTTTCGTTCGTTTTTTTGCTAGTATCGGCTCTTACACGATCGGAGGTGGCTTTTGATTGTGCGGGAGACTTGTTCGGAGAGGAATTCTTCTTGATCGGTTTGAAATCGTCATTTCTTTTCGACGGAGACTTTAATTTTCTTTCCTGTTTCGCCTGTGCATTTGGTAAGGAATCCTGTCCGGTTGTCTTATCGTCACCTTCTTCCTTCTGGTCGGAGGTCGAAGACAAAAGAAGGCTAAGATCTATCGACTCGGAACTCTGCTTGAAAAGACGTCGCAAATCGTTCAAAGTAGTAGCGGAAGACCAATCTTTATCGGAACGAATACGCGTTACCCGTGGAAATCTAATACTAATACCGTCAGCTGTGTGAACACCTTGATTGGTAAACTCTGCTCCCGTTATTTCCCACACTGGCTGTTTCTGAAATACGTAAGGGAAGATATCGATACCACCCGCTTTCGGTTGAGAATCGAACCAAGTCGAGCAAGTACCTTTGGATCCTTTGCGACAAAGTCAGGAATCATTTGTTTATTAGCGCGCAACCAGGCCGGAACTTTGGCCGGATCTTTACCTATTTTTATCATATCGAGTTCGTCCTGAAGCATGGCTAAGGTTGCGTCGTCGTGACCGGTGTGTACCTGCGCGTACGATCAATTTCCAAATACAATTTTCGAAATTCCTTATTGTTGCGCAGTATGCGTTTCCTTACTTTTGTTACCGTTACCCAGTTGCCACGATCTTCGTCGTAGCAGCCCATCAGGAATATCGACATCACACCGCCTAGAGATACGGAACGCATAGAAGAGAAATTAAATTACAGAAATAATGTACGAAACGACATGGTTATTCGAAATATATAGTAACTGTTCTAATGTTCGATAAGTGATAAAATCTGTTCTTTTAGTTATGTTCATAAAAACATGAATTTGCATAAATATTCGCAGTCTAGATATGATGGAGGAAAATTCATGGTAGAACAAACAGATGGTACAGACCTTTGTTTCCCGTGCCGTACCATGCGCCAAGCACAACGAGATCTGCGCTATCGGCCATCGCACCATCGTATAAATAATCCTTTTTTACCTTCAACCAATGTCTCTTACCCGGCTCGTACTTGCTCTGTAAATAATCACGCGTTGGCATCGCTTCGTCTCAACTATCGCACACGAGTTACGATCACACACGCGTTACGAAACTCCAAGAATCGACAATGAAAGTATAAGAAAAATAATAAATTATTATCATTAATTACGTCAGGAAAGTTGCTATTTAAACGCAATTCTCGTCCATGGTAAATGGTAAAGACACGATGGTAAAGCAGCAACGCACTTTATAAGAAAATGTTCCATCTTCATACTTACAAGGTTACAATGCGATACGTACGTGGATGTCCTTGAGCACCAATCCTTCGAGGCCCATTTTAAGCACCCTGGCAATCATTTCTGCCAAGTCTTGAGATTTCTGTAAACGTTTGTTACCGCTTTACAATTTTCCGCTTATACCTTTGAGCGAGAAAATCGAAAATCACGCTATTACTTACATAGACTTCCTTGATTTCCGACAGCATTATCCTGTTTGGTATCTCCGTCATACTTTCTCTTAAAATTCGTCTTCGTTCCATCATAGATCTGCGCATAGGAAAACACTGCGATTACTTTAAGCCGAAGGGAAACGAATGAAATTCGTTCGACTTACTTGTGCAACAAAACTACCCCGTTATAATAGATACAGTCGAAGACGAACAAACAGGCGTTGGCATCCTTGAATTCGGCTTTCTGGAAAATGAAACGACAAGCAGAATGTCAAGAATAGGATTCTCGAGATGATCGTACCATTCTCAACGAATAGCCAAACCTTGTGAATGCCTAAGGTACCAAAGGGTAATGGTTGCCCAGTTTTCGTATCTATCATGAGAATCTCGGAGTCTAGAATCAAGTCATCGCCGTCTGGGAAGGCTTTCGGAATATAATTCTTGAAGAGGTTCACCTGGAACGAGAAAAGACACGTGTACATTTTGCGAATAAGAAAATCGAGAGACAAACGCAACGGAATATTTACTTTATGAGGGAGCACCGGTTTTAACGATCTGCTGAAATACCGAAATTCGTTTCCCTTCTTATGCACTTGAACCCGTTCTCCGTCGTATTTCACTTCGGCCAGCATTCCATTCGGGCATTTCTTCATTGCCATTTCCACGGATTTGCAAGCCTCCGCCTGTTCAGGTTTAGACGTTAGGCTCCGACGTTTTGCAACGCGCAACGATACTTAAAACGTTTAAGGCGGCATGCAAAAGCTTACCAACATTGGTAAAACAGGTGTCATCAGCGAGAGCGTAATCTTGACGTTGGAAGATGGACCTGGCGACGAAGACGGTTTATCGAATTTCGAGGATCCTCGCCAACATCGTTCGACCACGCTGTCCAAGTCCCTGGACGTTTGAAAGGCTTTGTACGCGTCATCGTGTACCGCGGCCAAACTGCAAACGTATCGACAAGAAACGAAAAATATCATCGATCGCCGCCTAATCGTCTCGTTTACGGCGCAACTATTTATACGCTATAGACTCACATATGTTTCGGGCCAGCGTTTATCCTTAGATCGTGCTTGATCAGCCGGATGATCATCTTTAGATCGCCTGCGGTGCATCTGGAGAACAAGTTACGGTTTGCCTTCTGTAAATAAAAATACAACGGAAGCGGCCAATGCAAATAATTTACCTGGAAACGATCGAACGAAAGTGGCGAGCCTGTTCGTCCTCCTTGGTTAAAAGCGACAACTGCTGCAGAAACTCGTCCACCTGAATGAAAAGGATCTCGCTCGATCGACGTGGCAACAATAATGACTAATTTTTACGAAATAGTCTGGCTATTTTGTAGAACGTAAATCCCACGCGGGATAGAAAGTAAACCGTGGTTTACTTTTGGCAAGTAAAATCTGGAAATCGGAAATTTGGCCGAGAATCGGGAATTCCGTTTGGTAATCCAACCGGGTTTCGATAATCCTGGAGACGTCAAAAGAATTCCCCTGCCGAACGAACCATGCAATTTAATCACGTAGAGATAGAGATCGATCGACGCTGAGGGAGAACCGCCTCTTATTTCAACGCGAGTAAATTCCGTTTTGTCTTTATCCCGTTTATTCCAGTGTCGTTTAATGTGGCAAAGTACGTCATCGAAAAAGAGAAGGAGGAAAGGTAGCTGGAGAAAAAATTAAACGACGCCTACAAAGAGGCGTTCAATTTTAAGCATCTCCTTTTTTTCCTCCCTCTCTCCTCCCTCCTTTCTCTCAATTTGTCTACCATGGGAAAAAAAACAGGCTCGTTGCCCCATTTGTTTTTCCACCGTCGCAAATTATAAAGATAACGCACAGTCTCTCTTTATCCCCGAGAATTTATCTCCAACGTTTCATCCAGAGGCTTCCCGCGATTATATAGCGGCACGTGTCTACGGCGAAACATCGTTCCGAATATCTTCTCGTGCGGAAAAACTTGCCACATAATCATCCGATACATCGATACAAACTTCGGCCGAAATATAGGGCAGATTCTATTACCTCTTGAATAGTAAGTACGCTTTTTAGAGCTGGTTTTAAAGCTACGCTCTTTTCGAAAAACACCCGGATGGTTTCGCTCACGTCTCCTTGCTCGAGATGCTCCAACATCTCGTCCTCGTCCTGAAGCAGGATACGAGAGAACAGCTTCAGCAATTGTTTGCTCTGCAAGTTGTATATCCTCTTCACTGCCCCCGGAAGCAGCATTCTGCACCACAGCTTTACGTCGCTATTGAAACCATCTGAAAACGCGGAATGGTCTGAGCAACGAAGACGACAAGTTCACGCCGTCGGTTATAAATACGAGTATCCGAACACCTGCTCGTTACATTCGTCGAAGGATCCTAACAAATTTTACTTTAGCGGTATTTTACGTATAATACGAGTGAAATACTACTATTTATATAGTGAATCTATATTTTTTCAGTAAAGTAACCGTTCGAGGAAGTCTCGGTGGTTTTGATCTCGAAGGACGCGTATCTCGGAAGAAGATTGCTTCCGCCCAAGTGCGCAAACACTGGCCAGTACAAGATTGGAAAAAAGTGTTGTTCTCTGGTGAATGGAATCTTAAAATAGGATGCAAGTAAGATGAAATTCTACGAAAAATACGGTGGTCTTAAAGCTGCGTGCGCTATCGTAGAATAGGCGAAGTTCGAAGTACGAAATCGCGGAACGGTAGAAAGACGAAATCGAATCCAATTGAACGCAGTCCGATAGAATATCCGCGATCAGCTTGGCGGTTATCGAACGCAGCTATCGCCTCGTAACTTTCCACTGTGTCGTTGCAGCCCGATGCGCCAACGGTTCTCGTTCGCATTCCCTTCTTCCCTTCTTCCCTAACGGTGACAGACAGCAGCTCGTGGCGTTTCGCTGGAAGGATCATTCGCTCGTTCGCGCTCGAGAAACACCTGTGCATAGTCGGTGTATCAGGAACAGCGAGAAGGATGCAGACAGATGAGGAGAGAAGAAATCGGAACGGAGAAGCGAAAGATCGAAAGACGGACGCGTCGCATCTTTTCGATTAAGAACACCGATCAGAACGCGCTTCGTGGAAAATTCAGCGACGACCTCCTTTGCGTCGAAGACTAGATCATCGGCAAAATTGCGAACGAATTGCGACGAATAAATAGCGGGCTTCGTTACAGTCGCAATCGTTATCGCGCATCCACCAGTGCCCGCGATGTATGTATACTTCCGGCGCGTAGCTTATCGCGCGATACCTTGATTCTTTTCATCGCGACTCCTCTTCCGATATTGTTCCTCGATCGCCGCCAACATAAGCGAAAACTCCGTTAGCCGATATTCGCCTACGGTTAAGTTGGTGGGCATCGTCGCGCAACCTCTGTGTATGTTCGAACTGCAAACGTGTTCGAGCCGTGTGTTTCGTAACGTATACGAATTGAATTTTAGCAGCACAGTCACAGAAATTAATTAGAGATCCAACGCGCGAGTCCCTGATCTCTGTGCCCCGGTTTATCATCGAAATAAGTAGCCTATAAAAATATAAAATTATCGCAGTGTTTACGTTGCGTGAGCGCGCGATACGCGATGCACCTTATTGCGAGACGATCCTCGCGTAACTGCTTATCGACGATTCATTGGTCAACAACGGTACACACCTCTTCCAGGCTTGTCGACCGGCGTTCGAAGATAAGAACCTTCGGCTTTATACCGAAATTGTACGTACAACTTTGGAAACTATCGACCGCGTTAACAAACTTGTTGCGTGACTTTCGGCGGTCGAGTCGGGCTTGATCGTCCGTTTAAGGGCGATCGAGATGGCAAAAAGTCGGGAAGAATGGGATCCGAAAGTGAAACGTGCCGAAAGTTTGCCAAAGATCGCACTAGTCGAGAGCAAAGTCACCGCGATTTGGTACGGTTATTCGAGAGGATAATCTCGCGTCGAGAACCTCGACTTTCCCCACGTATTTTCCTCTACGTGTTTTCGCTTTAGGAAAAGATCATCGAAGGACATCGATCGCGATCCCCCTACTGATCTTTGACGAACAACGAACCGCGATCAAGAGAATGCGGATTTTCATGCATTTATGGGAAATTTTAAAATGCACACGATAGATGCAATATGCAAAGATATATAAGGTATTCAGAATACTCGAGATTTGGTAGACGCAAAAATGTGCGTTTGCATAGACATCCGTAATTTAATGATCGGTAGATATTTGTGCGAATTCATATTTTTACAAATATAACTAATTATATTTGTTTCTAAAAACATGGAATCTAGTTAGAGAATTGGTTTACTTATCAACTAATATAACGAGTACTATACTTTTGATATCTTATTAGGTCGTCCGAAAAGTTTTTTTCGTTGCATAAGGTGATAATAGATGAACGACAATTTCTGTTTTATATTATTTTATCGAATTAGGTATGATCGTCTCGTTCTATTTTTATTATTATATTCGTACATAATTCAATAAACTAATATAAAGCAAAAAACATTGTGCGTCTATTATTTCCTTGTAAAACGAAAGAAACTTTTCGGATAACCTAATATATATATATATATATATATATATATATATATATATATCTGCGTTACATATATTTTACTCATCTTTGCATCTGCAGATTTTCCACATAAATGCATAAAAATGCGCGGCCTAATGATCAGCGTATCTGCGGCGCGAGGCGAACAGAATGGAGGGTCGCGACGCACCAACGAAAGCTTGAATGGAATATTCGCAAAGAGAAAAGAACGAACCTGCCGATTCGATCGATAGAACGGTTCGTTTCGTTCAAGCACGATCATCGACCGGCGACGTATTGTCTGTTCGGCTCTATTATCGAGCAGCTGCAAGCCTATATAAATTATCGTCCGTTTCACCGAACGATGTTCCTTTCGGGCGCTTGGTTCGCGATATCTCGAGTCCTTCTAAAGACCGCTACAAACTGGCGAGAAGTGGCGAGTAAAGAAGCCTAGTCGACCAGGAAATCTAACAATTCAGATTCAGGATTCAATGGTCGACCGAACGCGACTACGTTTTATCAATCCACACGATTAAATTTTTGTGTTGGCAGATAAAAACTACTCGACAGTTTCTCGCCAATCGGCCATTTAGTTGACCCGTTTCTAGCGGCCTCAAGAAACTCGTTCACGCGCAAATCGAAAGACGAATGGTCAGAATTGCATGTAATCGGGAATTAAGGAAGATCAGCGCAAATCGTATTCGGCTCGATGCGGGACATCGATCAAGTAAACGTAATTCACGGCGCTCTGCCAACAGTTATGAGTCATTGATTGCGCGGTAAAGAATGTGGAAAGTGATATTGGTAATGGCGCAGAGCGAACGGAGAGAAAGAAACGCAAGAAGATTTCTAGGTATTTTCATCTTAGCCGAGAACGCGCTTAATAATATCTTCGCGCTCGTGCATAATTCTCTCTTGTTTTACGTGAAAACAAAAGATAGCACTTCCGAGTAGTTCGTAGAATTCGCTACATCGATCTACATCATCGATCTATGTCGTTTCGTACTTTGCTCGGACATTGCATCAGGCCCGATCGTCAGCGAAGAACGAGCCTCCGTCCCGGCGACCAAAATTAGCTGCGAATTAGTCCGCTCGCTCGTGTCCGCTTTCGGCCATCTGCTCTTCCTTCTATCGCGGTCGAACGAGGGTAACCGTTATCGTTCCCTGCAAAATCTAAAACGCGAATTACACTGGACGAGGTGGAAATTGGCGAGAAAGTTGGAATTCGGGGTTGGCGGCGAGCTTTCGAGGACTAGAGTGTCGCAAACGATCGGCGGCACCACTTCACGGTCGATAATTCCTAGAGAGACGATTTGACCTTTCGCACGCGCGTCTCTTTGAAAAGCCCGATCTTGTTCGCCGTTTCCCCTCCGCGTTGGACCGACGAGTTGGGGGGAAGCGGGAAACGAGGAGCGCGACCAAGCAGAAGAGAAGGAAAGCGAACCGACGATAACGCGGCCAGATACGCTGAAATCTCGTTAGACGAAAAAAACTGCGATTTAAGCGGCGGTCAATTGAATTTCTTTTTTCTTTCTTTCCGGGCAGTTACGATTACATCGGATTCCACAGCGAGATGCCGTCAGTTTACGAACGAACGAACAAACCAACTATGTAATCAACGAGCGAACAAACGAATGAAAGCTTTCTCGCAAAAGCAGAGGTGACTTCATACTTGATAGATTAAAGAAGAGCGCGGTAATTAATGATCGATCGTCCGAAGGAAACGCGAAAACGATAGACAGAGGTCACCGGCGATACCACCATGACTTGTACAAAGTGTAGTTCCGCGGACAAACGATAACGCGGTTTTGCTTCAATGAGATTTTCCACGGCTTACGGAAAAGGAGGAGGGACGCGAGAAAGTTAGATATGCTTTTATTTGCCCCCACGCAAATAAAGCAAATTTTCTTTCTCACTCTCTGCTTCTCCTTCGCACTCTCCTTCCGTCTCTTCTTTCCAACCATACTTTCGATCTCGTTAATCCTCGTCCCATAGAAAGTAGGAGAGCGAACGGGCGAACGCGATTTCCCGCCATCCGACTATCTCAAACGCGCCAACACGATCCAGATAAGCGAGCGATTTCATCGGCAACTGTCTAACGCGAATTCCCGTTTTCCGCGTTTCGCTATTTCGGCCATTCAACCCGAACAAACTACACATATTCGATACGACTCTTGCAAAAGTTTCCTCCTTTTTCGTTCATTCGGCAACAGTCGATCGCGTCCAACTGATACCCAGGGTATTTTTCCACGTGGTTTACCTTGTACAATGTGTGTCAGCAATCGCGGTGCAATCGACAACGAAGTAATGTATATGTACGACAAATCTTATTCCTTATTTTTTACCTACTTTCATATACAATAACTAACTAACTAACTACTAATTATTTACTCGAGAGGTTGATTAATCGAGTTTACATATATATCGAACAAATGTTCAAATTTTACTTTATCGAAAACAAAGCACCGTATAAGAAACTTTCACTCTATAGTTTGGATATATGTTTTACTGAAACACCCTGTACGTTCAGATGTAAGCAAAAATCTAGAACGAAATCCCGTGATCGCGCGACCAATCACGCGTTCATCGGTCGCGATACCACGCGAGATACTCGAGAGATTTTCTAGTTCCAAGGAAAACGGAATAAGAATAACAAAAATGAATAGTTTTTACGATCATATCGCTGCCGATTGCTTGTTATTAAAAATCATTTGTCACCTCGTACAGATTCTCCTATTAAACGATAAAACGCTCGTTAAAATGTTCGTTACTAGAAATGTTTGTTGCAACTGGATCGAAATACCAGATCAGAGGCATTTTTCAATCGTTTCGGGAGCATTCTCGTCTAATCAGCAGGCGTATTTCCCTCAACGACTTTGGGCACGCGTCGTACGAAACCTCACGGTTATTGAATTAAGAATGAAATTCCAAGAAAGTGTTCCAATTTTCAACAATTCGGTCTTTTGCTCTTCCGAGAAAACGACGTGTGCGGATGCAGAATCGATGATAGATGCGGCACGTGCCGAACGAGTCTCGCTGAGACTGAAGAAACGTAACGCGGCGCGATTCGACGGGCCGAAACGGGCTCCCACCACGGATGAAACGCCACCAGCGTTTCTCATCATCGTCGAAAATAGAGCGATCGCGCGATTTCGACGCGCAAATCGCTACTTTTCTGCCGTGTTGATCGAGCCGCGTACAATGCCGGTATTCTTTAATCCTCCGCAGAATTCCGCGACGTTCGACCAACAATGGTTACAAACCCCGCTGTTTACCGGCACGAATTGCTCCGTGAATTCCAGACCGAATAGCAATTTACCAAATTAGATCCTCGTTCGTTATTAGATTCGTCGTCACAGTTGGTATCAGCGTGGCAAGTATGTACGCCCGCGTAATATCCTACATCGTAGAAAGAAACGTCTCGACTTCACGATTTCGTCGATTCTTCCCCAAGACCAGCTTAGAGTTATGGAATGTTTATATATTTCGTGTTGAGAGCCGCGTTAGATTCGAGTACAGTGGTTGACAAACGAAGATTCATAAAGCAAGGAACATAAAAAACTACGATAATGGTACAAAATGGATTTATTATATATTTGATAAGAACGACGATTAAACTTGATATATACCGCACAATAGATAACTGTTGCCAATGTGATAAAGAACGTTTAGTAGAAAAGTTATTAAAATTCATAATGTGTCAATTCAAAATTTTCGTATTACACCGTGGACGAAAAAAATAACAGCGAATTTATCGGCTTATCGGTGTGTATCCGACGATGGCATCGATATACGTGACATATCGCAGGTCGTAGAAGACGATTCGAGGGTGCGGCGGTCGGGGTCAATCGTTCCGTCGGCACAGCGCGCCAACGAGTTTGGCAAGTCTCGGTTGCGCAACCACTGTCGTCAGATTTTTTAACTTGTTCGCGCGCCACCGTTCTTTTTTTCAATGTTTCCCTTCCCCTTCGCCCGATCGCGGCTTTCGCCTCCCAGCGCGAAAACCATTACGTCACTTTACGAACGACCCGATCTAAGGGTCACCGGTGAACTCGCGTTACCAGGCTCCAGAAAATTTCTCGCAATCCCAAAACAATAATATCCATAATACGCTCGATTTATCTAATATCGGGCAGATAACGCGCTATATAATCGTCGTTCGGGTAAATATCCTTGTTTTCAACAAACGCGGTATACTCGAATGAAAACGTGCACACGACGTAAATCGCGTTACGTTCATTGAAGCGAGAATCTCGTCTTAGAATATGACCAGCCTAGAGAAGCGAGCGTAACAACGCGACATTTCGAAAGAATTTGCGAGTCGTTTGGCGTTTCGTTGACCCTCGAAATCAAAGGCAACATTGGCTTATCGGTGAACGTTAATTGCCCTGGAACCAATGGCCCGCTCCTCCGTTAATTTTCAGCCTTAATCGACTATCGTTCGTTCATTAATTTCGACAGCAGTTTCAACCAGGCGGCACAGCTTTTTTTTCCTCCGCAGAAAGAAACAACAAGAAAGGTCGCGAAGAATCGCTTATCGAGCGCGTCGTACGTCACTCCGCTGGCCGATTGTTCGCTCCGATTCGCGATCCAACGCTCGTGAATTCTTCTCGCGATCGCTCGCGTGAATCCTTCGACCATGGAAATCGTAGCTTGGATCAAATACGGGGCAAATTAGTCCGCGGGAGAAGCGACTGAGGCGCGTCTCCTGAAGAAAAAAGAGCAGAACCGGAGGAAAAGAGGAAAGGGGAAAGAAAAGGAAGGAAGCGAAGAAGCGAGAAGATCGCGAATTAAAAGAGGGGGAAGAGGTGAGTTTAAGCATGTGATAGGGAAAGAGAGAGAGAGAGGGGGATAGAGAGTGATTATCTATGCGGGGAAGGGAAGAGGCTGCGTAGAAGAAAGAGGGAAAGAATGGAAGAATGGATGAACGTCTGGAGCCAAGCTGGCTACACGAGAAGGGGCTCGACATCGCGTTTACAAACCGAACTTGATTAGGTGGGGACAGCTGAGCTTATAAGACACCAGAGCACAGCCTTCGAGACCAATAGTCGCAAAACGGTTAACGCGTGGTGTGCACAAGAAACATTCTGCCGAAGAGCTTTACGAAAAACCAACTATCGCTTTCGCACGACCAATCTCGACCGGATAATCGAACACGGAAATTTCGAGGAACCGCGCACGACCGATCAATCTTCCTTCGAGGAAGAAAAAACGCTGACCGACTGAGTGGCTGGAGTCTATCTACCAGCGAACCAGTGATAACGTTCGGTGGTAAAAATCACGAAACGACAGATCGAATTTTGTCGCGGCTAACGTATCAACGTTACCACACGACACGAGAGATCGTTCAAGGAATTTTCCCTGTGACCACGAACGACTACCAGTTGAATATCTAGAAGAAGGAACAGCATCATCAGCAGGGAGACTTTCGATCGCAGTGAGTACCTCCTGTAGCGTTCATGTGGTTTCGGACAAGTGAAAAATGGTCGAGGAGTCGAGTGGCTCGTAAACCGATCAACGACTTTTCTAGAAACGGAAAATTTCACGGTAGGCGCGATGAACGCTGGGTCGTGCGTATGACGCGGTGAACAAATCAACGAAGCGCAATTCGTGTCACAAGTTAAATCGGATCATGGTCGATCAGCTGATTTCGGATCGAAACGAGTCGAACATCGATGCAAAGCCCGAACTCGAATCGGTACGAAACGTCTCTTGCAACAACTTCTAGAAATATCTTCGTTTAGCGAGATATCGACGGTGATCTTAGTCTTTAACCGAGCCGTAACATTTTCGAATATTTAAAATTTCCGCGCAACAAGAAAAAATAGCGCAGCAGATACAAATTCAAAGTTGGATCGCGAAGCCGCGTGAAGATGATTCGAGTTTTGTTGCTCTGGAAGTCAGATAACCCCGTAAAAATCTTCCACTTACGAGCACAGCGGTGGGAATCTGCACCGTTGTCGATTGATTAATGGTCTCCTTGTATCCGATTCCGGTATCGTATTTGTTCGACCTCAACGAAAAGGAGAGGAGAGAGAGGTACGGCGGGTGCGAAGGAATGCGGGAGGGCGTAATGAAGAAAAGACGCGAACTAGTAAAAATAATCGAAAAAGTAAGAAAGTAAGAGGGTGGGGAAACGTGAATATGTTTGCGCGAAAAACACAAACGATATCCCACCGACACAACATTGTCCATTAGTCCCATATGCTCTTTTTTACCGCGACTTCGACTTCCAATATCATAGCCACACTGCCCTTCTGGCAGTTCTCTTTCGGGACTCGTGACGAGATCGTTTACTCCGCTGCTCCGCGATACTCTCGCCAGTGTCGCTAATTTTCGCTTATCAAGGTCAGAAAAACATCGCGAATCTTGGAAGCTATCTCTGGTGGACGATACGCGCAGATGAACTCGATTAATTCCACGCGGCTTCTTTTCAATCGCATCGCGAAATTTTTCTCTCCTTCTGGAAAAACGTTCGTTTCGTCGGAGTCGATGTAAACCGCGCGTAAACCGCTAATTTACGGAAACCAGCTAGCGAGAAGCCATGGAAACCTTGACCCGTCGAGAACGTTACGAAATTCGGTCGAGTCTAGTGACGTACGTACGTAGCTAGATTTGTAAATAGATGGACACGAGAAAGCGGAACGAGAGAAGATGGCACGAAAGATTGATTCGAAAACGAATCTTGAAACTTACCACCTTCGGACCCTTTGGTCAGCATCTTTCTTAGAATCGCCGTCTTGTCGGTGTAGGCGTCCACTTTGGCCACGTTATCGCAGACCCGCTGAAATTCCTGAAACGCGTCGTCTCTCGTCGGTTTTCGCACCTTCTCGGGCGTCTTTTCCGATCCTGAGATATCCGATGCGTCGTCGACGGTGGACGTGGAGTCATCCCTCTCTTTCTTCCTCGGTTTTTTGTTAGGAGAAGTATCAGACTCCGTCGTACGAGTAACTTTGCGTTTCTTCGAGCCGGAGGATTGATTCGCGACCGGTGTCGTCTTCGGAGTCTTGAACGGAGCTGAGAAGAAAAAGCGAACGCCGTCACAGTTCGCTCGCGCTAGAAGGCTTTCCACGGATCGCCCCCAGAGATTAGTATCGAGGGAAAATCGATCGTGGTATTCGACACATTATGGTCGAGGTATCGGCACCGGGTGACTCAATGTCCCCGAGTTCTGAAATCACTTCGTGGAGAATAACGGGATTTATCGGAGGGAAGAGAGAGAGCGGCAGAAGCGCGAAACAAAAGGTGTAATCTATACATGCTGCATTCGATGATCTTTTAAGGCTGTAATAATAATCGCTGCTGAACGAGAAACAAGTTTAATGCAACGTAAATCATCGGCCGACCGATCGCTCTAATAGGCGATAATGCTCGCAAGATGATTTATGGGATACAATTTGTACATTCTCGATTTAATTGAACGGCAATTAAAACGCTCGTCTCTGCCACGTCGCGATAACTGACAGAGATGAACGCGCTCTTTTCACGCCATGGAAATTACTCGAATTTCGTTATCTGTTCGTACGTTTATCTTCGCGTCGCGATGCAGCTGCATACAGGGCCTGAAACGGCGATTCCTACGAAAAATCAAGTATCTTGAAATTAAAGGATCGAGCCGGTAACTATCGGATGGTAAAGGCATCGTTCTCAGGCATCGAGATCACCGCTCACCACCGGACCGGACCTACAGATCGGAGGAAAAGGGAAATCTTACACGAGTTTTCAAACTCCTCGATTCTTCGAAGAATCGCATTTTTGTCCTCGTCGCACAGATCCCGCCAGCCGCTTACATCTTCCTCGGGATCGTCTATTCTCTTGGTGGTAGCCCTTTGTCTGGCGAACACCTCGAACAGGCAGCTCAAGTGATACCACGCTTTCATTTTCCCATCGGAGAACGGATTCGCGACTAGCTTCGCGATCCTTACGGTGTCCTTTTCTATGGGGCACTTGCATTTTTTGCACTTGGCGCGACCACTCTTCGCCCGTTCCACCGCGAACGGCTTCTCCTTTTCCTTCTCCTCGTCCGACATCGACATCGATCTGAAAACCGTCAGCGAAATAATGAACGCGAAGGCAATTTAAAACCATAGAGGAACGAACGTTTAGCTTTCCCCTTCTCTTTGTTACATCAACTCCGCTCTAAATTGAAAGCAAACAGCGGTGAATCGTAGCGTTGGGCGGTTGATGCCACTCCGACTCCTAATCCAGCTTAAAAGCTAAAAAAGTGAAAGGGATTGAAGTGTCAGGAGTGCAGGTAAACGCTTACACAACGAGTAGTCCGTGTCAAGAATCGAGCCGACGCGACGTCGAGCGACGCGGCTCGAACTGACCGGCTCCTCCAAGTTCGCCCCTTTGGTTTTTAAACGATACGATAGAACGATACAGTTTGTAATTCATCGAGTTCCTTGTTCTCGAGTTGCTCTTTGTTCCGACGTTTCGTGAACGTTCCACTTGGATCGTTCAGGGCGAACGTGAATGACTCGATTGAAATCCAGAGTGTCGCAAATATGTTGAAAACGCGGGAAAAGGTGCGATACAAGTTTCAGAAGAACGAACGATTCCTTGACTAACTCTGACGTTCTTTAGCTGGTTGCACTTGCGCCGATGATGATGTACTCGAAAACGAGGAACTCCAATCCTGTATTATTCCATTTGTGCAGCGAGAACTGCTTACATTCGCATAAAAGATAATTCTCGAGCTGCGCCTGGCAATCATCGTAATCGCGATTATTGTCGTAATATCGTTCCAGAAAGGCCTTCGGCTGGATTGCGTCATTCTTTCGAGCTTCGAATTCTACCGAGCTTTCAACACATTGATCCTAAAAATATCCAACGTAGCGCGCACTCGACAAACATGTAATCGCGGTACTCGAATTTTTCTCACCGACGCGGCGAAAACTAAACGAGATGCGAGGATTATTGCTTAAGCTTATCAGTTATCGATTACTCGTGATCGATGGTGGTTATTAAATTTAAGTAAACAAACGTTTGAGAGCAAGAACGAGCGCTATTCGCCGCGAAGGATACGAAAGTACGACGCAAAAATCGAAGGCTTCTGGTCCGCCATTTTGCCGGGCGTGCGATTTACCAAGAGATGGGGAAAAAAAGAGAATCGCGCCGATAAGAAGAGCCCGTTAATTGAACGAGGCCGATAAGCGACGAGGGGCTGTAATTGTCGGTTAGAGCGCCGATTGGTCGGCATCGATGTCGTCGTATTGAAACACTGACTAATAGTGGCGGGAGGTCGTCTATCGAATTCCGTGTATTCCCGCGACATTCGTCATTCCTCTTCTCATCGAGAAGACAGAAGAGACTGCGAGCCATCCTCGTCGACATTTCACTGTACACACCTTAACGATGCTTTTCTCGTTCTATGAAAATATAACTTCGCAACATATGACACGAAGATATGATAACGAAGATATAAATTCAATTTTTCGCGCTCGTCCGATCGACATCGTCCTTTACCGAAAGAAAACGAACGCGTCTTTCTCTAGCTACTCTCTTCTCTTTCTTTCTTTTTTCCCGATTATTCGTCACGAACACTGCGATTAGGTCAGAGTTTTTGGAAATATTTTACTTTCCGTACGTTCGCTCGCGACGTTATTCGTTTGTCGTTCTTTATTTCGCGATATATATTTCTGGCTTCTATCGGATATCTGCGAGAAGTATGAAGAAAGAAGTAGTACGACGAAGAAACAAACGGCAATTTCAATCTCCAAAACATCGGTAATATTTTACGCGAGCAAAATTAGTTGGAAAAACGTGCGATCGAAAGGGGGAACTGAGGGATGGGCTAATTGAGCGTTGCTCGTAAGCGGCGATACGAATCGAATCCGCGAATAAATCAGTGCACGCGCGACGTTTCCATCGCGCTCAATCCAACGAACGCACTTTTTAATCAATTTTTAATCGTCCCCTGCCTGAAGATCGGTCTAATCTGAAAAAGGAGCGCGCGGTATGATATCCGATTGCCTGAGATGTCAGAACGCCAAAACGTCAGAACCTTAAAGTGCTGTTAAAAAAAAAAGAAAAAAAAAAAAAAAAAAGAACGTGAACGAAGAATGGTCGAAGAAAAGGAAAATAGTTCCTCCTTTGTCATCCTTTGTCACGACGCTAAAACCGCGACATGGTACGGCGAATGAAGTGGATAGCGAAACGGGAGTCTTTAGAACGTGGGTAGCAAGTTTTCACGGTGTGTTAATCCATTGCGGTCGAATTTCGCTACAGATGCTTCGACTACTTGGAAATGCTACCAGTAAAATACGCTGACTACGCTGAAACCATCGCGAGGGATGCAAGGTTGGCTCGAGGCAAAGAAAATTATCGCCCCCGAGAATTAACCGATAGTACCTACGGATTTACGACCGAGTGAGCGACTTTCATCGCGCTAGAAGCTCCGATTGTTTTTTCTCTTTCTTTCGTGAACGATTCGTGGAAACCGATGAGAATCGATTGTTTGGCTTGGTTTCGGCGCGATACGAAGCGAATCGTATTGCGATGCTCGGCTACCAGAAACTCGTAAAGCAACCGGGCGCGTTTCTATTCTTTCGCTCGATCGCGAATGTTTCGTACGAACGATACAACGCGAAAATCTGTGGAATTAGTCGCGGAACGGAATTAACCACCTATTCCACGCGCTGACGTCAATCCCGTGGAATTTAACAGATGTTTGTATTATATGGTGATTTGTCGCGAGCAACGCTAATGAAATATCGAAGCGCAAGAAATTGCTGTCAATCTGCGGGCTACAATCTGAATTGCGATCGACGAAGTCGAAGAAAACCAGTTACGTAAAAGCGAATAGGAAAATTTGTCGAAAATCGCGGCACAGCCGCGTACGCGTACGCGTCAATTAGGTAACGTGAACGAAATAAAATTTCGGTGATCCTGCTATTTCACGGGACTGTTGGTAGACGGAAAGGGGGTAGAAGTAAGGGAGGAAAGGAGGAAAGAGAATGGCATGTACGTAGGCGTTGTACGCACAGATATCCTCGTGCTAGCGCGGACCTACAGGTGGTAGGAGGTGCGCCTAGGTGGCGCGTGGTGGAGGATTCTGCTCAGGGTATAATAGAGGGTGCAACAGCCCTCTCTGCTCACTCTACGAGCACGCGTCGTTCTGCCAAAAACTCGCCGAAATACGCGTTCGCTAAACGAGGGAAGCAAAGAGAAGGGAAGAAAATTCAAGTCCGAGTGAGATCGAGCCTTGGTATTATCGCAGTGTTCGTTCGATCGCCCAATCGCTTTCCGAAGAAGTTCTCGTCGAGAGGAGCATTTTCAAGTTAAATAAGGTAGGATTCGTACGCCTGTACTCTTTGACGTTGTTCTTCGGAGGAAGATTATTAAGTTCCATCGGCTTGGATCGATCGGGAATCAAGGGAATCCGTATTTCATTGACCATCTCGATTGAGTTTTATTCGCGATCAAGGAAGTATTCTCTTGCAACGACATCGCGCCAACCGATTAAAATAGCTTCTTCCACTCGAATCGATCGTTAATCGTTTTGTTTACTAGTCGTTCGTGCCGACGCGGTTTTCAACGCGATACTTCTCGATTCGATTGCGAAGAATCGTGCGAATCGCACGTACGCGTATCCCGATCGTGGATAAAATCGAACGCGTACGATCGAAGGTGGTGAGATTGGCCGGTGATTACACCGCGCGGTCGGTCGGTCGGTCCACTCGTTCGGATAAAGGCTGTTCGAGTTGGAACAATCGCGTGTTATCTCGCAATTTTTCGCGGTAAATGCCGAAGAAAAAGCGATCGTGACTCGTTATCGACCGAACAAATATACCAGCCCGATGCACAATAATTCCTACTTTTTTCTTTTATCAACGAAAAGAAACGATCGTTGCTCGTTCGTTAACGAGCAGTTCGAAGATAGTCGGAGCGTAATCAACACGTATTCGCGTCAGTGATTAAGGTTCCACTCGTTTTGATCACGCGACTCTTACCTCTGTGAAGATTTTTAAAGTGGTTCCTTCGCTCGTTCAGAAGAGAAGGACCAGCGAAAAGAATCTTCGTGAAGGAGGGAGAGAAGCATCCGAAATGACTCTCAGTCGGATATGTCGTAGGCGAACCGAATTATGTAAAGTGCAATTGCTCGCACCCCGCCTGATCTTATCTGTTCAAACAACTCATTCGGGTCGCCAGATAAATTACTCAGCTGAATGAATTCACGCGCGTTTCTTGGGTCATCGAGGATTATCCCTTAGCGCGATAAGCGAGGAACGGGGTACGGAAGAGGGGCTGGATAAGATTACGCGAGATCGCAAACAAGGACCGAAGTCGAATATCGTTATCTGATATCCCGCTCATAGACCAACCAGAGAGGAATTTCGTTCGTTACTTTTTTTTCTTCTACTTCCCGCTTTTTTTCTTTTACTACGCCAACGCGCGCGCGCGAAAAAAACGACAGATTAATTTCGCTCGTGACTCGGTCTCGGTTACAAATGAAAAAGAAACATTTGTTAGTGGCAAATGAAAAATCGAGTCGATCGACAACGAGCCAGAAAATGTACTCTCCAGGTTTGGCTGTGTTTAATCCCCCCGTGTTTCACCGGATAACACGCGGCTTAATACACGGCTAAAAACGATCCGTGGCATTTTCTGTAATTATAGATTTGTTTGGTTTCGAGCGCATACTGAGCAGTTATAAAGGCTTAAATAAATGAGGCTAATACGTCAGAATTCCATGAACGACGCGCAACACCAAGATCATGCTTTGAACAATTAAGAACGCCAGTGGGATTCACGACGATGGCGACGCATTGACTGCAAATATGATCAATTTCTTATTTCTCTGAAACGCGTGCGTCGTCCTTTGCGTATACAAAGCACCATGGACATTCTTCCATCGAGTTGAACGAAAATGGTATCGAGAATGCGGTCCGGGGGTGAACCGCATCGTTCCCTGTGTCAAAGGCGCGTATACCTCGAAATTCCGCAATGCGTAACAAAATGAGACGCGAAGGAAGACTTTTCAACGTGTCTATTCCGTGTCGGTATTCGCTGGGGTTTGCAAGTTTAACAAATTTATCGCCGATCGAGCAAGTCGTGCAACTTTCCAGATCGATAACGATAGTTAAGAAGATCGAAACAGCTGACGATAACTGTATTCCTGATCGGACGAAAACTGGAAGGGTCGGAGAAAAACAAAGGGACCAATCCTGGAGATAAATCGACGTTTAATGATTTGTTCAACTCGGAAATAAACATCCACGTAAAATGAAATCTCGCTACTCTTTTCTCGTTTCTCTTCCTCGTATTCCCTTCTTCCCTCGCTGATCGGCAGAGTTTGTCAGAACGCGTCAATCATCGAGTTTGCCTCCGATTTTCGGCTCCGTTTGACGCTATTCCGATTCTCAACGCGTACACCTGGCTCGAATGAATGATGGATGAAGAGTAAATAGGGCGATAATCGCACAACGATGCGTGGCCAAATTTCAATTCGTTTTATCTGTTACGTTTACACGCGATCGCTGTTTTCTAGCCGGAAACGAAAATTACATCGAAACATCCGAAATACGCTTGATCTTCTAACCCGCGAACAAATTTATTTATTTATTTATTTATTTATTCAATTAAGGGGCAGGTACTCTATGTTAGAAAACATGACAGATGTAAAAGTACAGGCAGAAAAGTGGAGTACGATGCGTTTTAGGAGTAGTTCAGTTAATTTAAAATTTAAATTTATATTTAAATTGAAAAAGAACGCAAATAAAAATGTATATTTAGAATATAATATGAGAATTTATATTTACTTTATACTTCAATTAAAGTGTAATTTTTAATTTAATTCCATACCAGGACCCATTCTGTTTCAGTACGACCGACCGACTTCGTTCGATCTATTCTCTTTTCTAACGCGTTTGCTACTCGCGATGTCGAATTCCCGATCGGTTTAGAGACCACCGCGAATGCTCCACCATTTTCTTCGACACTTTTCGTTAATCTCGAACGTGATTCTTTTCAGCGATAAAGAGGATCAAGGGAATGACGGGAAGGTCCAGCACGAAACGGACGGGCCTGTGTCTGCTGGCACTGTTGTTGTCCTGCCTCTCCAACGACGTTTTCGTCGTTGGAGAGCCGGAACCGATACCGTCGGAGCTTCTCTACAGCAAAAACTTCATCAACAACGCTGAGAATCTCGTAAGCTAATCACTTTTCTCGTGTCGTAATTCGACGCAACCACCGCTGTTCGAATCCACTCAAATTATAGATTTATGTATCTTATATTATTACAATATTATGATATTAGATATTACTGAACAAGCTGAAGCAAGTGATCGATGAGAAGGAGGAAATAGTAGAGCAAGAGAAGACACTGGACGACGTACAAATGATGCTGCAATCGGTACTGGAAGCGAGGGCGAAAGACGATATGAGGGTTCCACCGGGTGATTACTCTGTCGAGGAGATACCAACACCGAATCCACCGCATAAACAGGTGCAACGTTCCGGAAAGCGTACCTCGATAAGCTGTGAGTATCGTTTAGTGAGAAACGTCCTCGAATCCATATCCCATAAAAGAACGATATATGAGCATAATTCGGCAGCATTTCTTGTCTCTGGTCGATCGTAGTTTCGTTTCGAATTAGTAACCGCCTACGGGTGCACGCATGCAGCAGATAAAAGAAGACGCGCGAAAACGCGATTTCAAGAGGTGAAGAACAGATGGTCTCATGCCCGGCAAGATTCGCTGGGATTTCTAGACGAGGGCAGGTACTAGCCGCGTTATTTCGAATCCCGTCTTACGAACTTTGGAAGATACTCAGAGTTGATCACGCGCGCGCGTTCTCCTGTCTGTTCTTCCTCCGTTATTAAGTACGGAATACTCGGTGAATAAGTACGTGACCCGCTTATCGACAAGATATCCTTCCCAAACCGAGAAATCCTCTCTTTCTCTACATATTCTATATTCTCCGCTATCAATCCTTTGTCCAATACGAGATAATCGAGTAAACGAAGTCTTTATCCCTCGTATTCGTGATCTGACGGACTCGTTCGATAACGTAGAGCGTCGTGTTGATTCCCATTCGATGCGTAGGACCGGGGATTTCGTACAACTAGCAAGAAACAATGAGCGTGCATCGCGAGAGAATATAGCGAACCTATCCATTGTGCCAATTGACTTTTGACTCGAACGATGTCACGAGCGACGTTGGAAAAGAAATCAACTATCGACGATCGATCCTCGAGGTCCATTCAATTAATATTCGATACCAGACGAATTTCGTCCATATCGAATGCAGTCGTATCATGCTTTCCTGTCCCTTGCTTTTTCTCTTCTTAACGAACGGAGTGCTTCTCAAAACAACGAATGCTAACTAGAGATTTGTCTTTGTGTTGTTTAGATATGACCTTGTGTCACTTCAAGATCTGCAACATGGGACGCAAGCGACAGTTACACAAGTAAACGATAAACGGATCGTTTGCTGATGACGGCCATATCGAGATTGGTCGAGCCTCTTGCGCGGTGCACCCTCTGACTCGAACACGATACGAAACCCGCGTGCAAACGAGAAGAAACTGGACCAGAGATCGCACTCGGATCTCCGAACGGTGCTCGCGACGCAGCGGTTAAATACCAGGAAAGGCGACGATCCATCATCGATCGGTCGATACGTTCTTTCTAAATTTTTCACCGGAACTTCCAACTCGATCGACCGGCTGCCATCCAACTCGCGAAACAATCGCGACTCTGATTCTGTGACTTCGACTCCGACATCGATTCCAACTCTCATTGAACGTTTTTCACGCGATTTATCAACGACACCTTGCAGCCATTCAAACGCTCTCAAACCGCTTAAACGGCTTTGCACGCGACGAATCAATTCCAATCCGAATCGCTTTAAAAGGAACGAGAGGCAAAGGACAGTACAAACAAAAGGAAAAGGGAAACGGAAATATCGTATCCTCGTGTACAGTTTGTGAGATGTACATCATGTTCCGCTCTCGTGCCGAGAGATAACAAGGAAGAAATAATTATTTCACGATCGAATTTCTGTCGCACGATCGTGTAACTTCCAAAGTAAAAAAGCAATTTCAATGCTCGAGTTTTTCAAATATACCTACAATATGTATCCAAAAATTGCAAGTGGTCTTATAGAACGAAAAGTGAACGGTTACTATTTTGTCAAAATGGGTACGAGTTCTCGCGAGAGATCGAACGTCGAACGGGTATCGGACTGTTCTGTTTGCACCGCGACGACCTCTTCGAGCTACTTGTTCGAGAATGAATGATTGATAGACAAAAGTGTTGGTCCCGACTGGCTCGGGCGAATTCCACATCCCTTCCTCCCCCATCACTGAAAACACATCGTGGATACAACGATGACAGCAAAACACGATCGGATGCACGCGTTTCGCTCGTAATCTCATTCGACCGAGGACACTGCATTCGCGGCTAAATAATTATTTTGTCCCGTTTACTTGAACGAGAACGCAATAAAATTAGGTATCTCGACGAAGCTTAGTGGCTAATTACCACTTCGGACGACTCACTAATCTCTCCGAAAAGGAAACTATAGTTTGTAAAAAGTTGCTTCTAGACGATGTACCCGGGTATAGAATTAGCAGACGGACAGTTGGACGAACGAACGGACGAACGGACGGACGGACGGACGGACGGACGGATGGACAAACACAGAGGAAGAGAAGAGAAGAAAGGAAGAATGAAATTTTTGGAGAGTGGAGTGTCCTCGACGAGCCATCGATAGAAATCGAAATGGCGAATAGGTATTTATTCGTTAGGTTTAAGTGAGAAGGGTGCAAGGGCCGAGGCTCCAATATTCTCGAAACTGTCTTCTTTAAGGAAAACAAACAAAAAGAAAGAAAATAATGAAATCAATAGTAAGAAAGAAGAAAAATTACTATCACACGGCGTGTACAACTATAAAGAATATGGTTCTTCAACTTAGTGATTTACAATTTGTTACGGTACTCGTTTCATTATAATATGTAAGTTCAAGCTACGACATACTCACAGAAATAGAATGTAAACGTTGCTATTCGCTAATTATGATTTACGACTCTTTTCCTAATCGCACGCCTCTTGGCAAACTGTATATCCTTTACTATCCTAGAACCGTTAAAAACAATTGATACGTTTAGTAGAAAGTAACAAAATGAAAATATGTATATACAAGGAGGAACATGAGAAATGAACGACTACGAGATCTCAGGAAAATAACAGAGACAGAAAAAGAGAGGCCGCCTGCACCCTTCGTTAAATTATTTATAATCGTTTCGTAAAAAGAAACGTACCAAGTTTATATGTAATCTTTTTATGCGCCACTTTTTATTTATTTAGCACCGGTGAATTCGTTACTTTTTTAGTAGCTCCTGATCCTGAAAACGCATTGTCGTTTACTTCAAAATGTTTTGTACATGACTAGAATACTATCGACCGTTTTCTACAAATTTTATTTTTATTATTTATAATTTAAATACATCCTACGTGCAGTTATGTTAAAACTGTCGTAAATCGTCTATCTGTTAAATTACGTTGCTCTTACACGAACACATTGCTGTAATTAGAACGTTTAGAAATATTTCCACTCCAAGATAAACCGAATTTAGCAATGATTTCGTTGTATATCGTGCACCACTTTCGAAACGCGATCAACTAATAACTTTGCATCATTACGGCCTCTAATAACAATGTAATACAACGATAGCAACAATAAAATGTGTAGTCGTACGAGCATGTACATTCGTAAATTTATTGTTTCTCTTGTATGGAATTAATCGAGGCTTCTCGATACTTTGAAATAAATCTCGTGAAAACAAATATTTCTCGCTTCGTGATCATACAGGTAGTGGGCGGCTCTCTTTTTTAACCATCTATCCATGGAGAATATACACACGGTTACGATTATTACATGATATCAAATCAACATTTTAAACTCTCGTATTTAAGGTATTGAACGAACCCGCGCCATGCCGTACAAAGTATGTACACGTGCTTGATCACGTGAGATAACAAACGCTAACATTAATAAAAGTTTCGTTACGTTATAGCGTATACTACAACGGCCGATAATTCATTTATATGATTATAAATATTGTACCAGCGATAAATTTACGATAAAAAGATAACAGTTGAATTTCAAATACATACACTCGACATAACCTTAAATTACTTTAGTCTCTAGTTAAGTTTTAAATGAAACTCCTACCAGCAGTTGTAGCTCCTTCGAATACTTCCAATTTGTTGTATTCACTCACGGCATGATAAATAATTAATAAATCGTAAAATCATACAAATGTCACAACCATTTTGATCAAACTACGTTCTATCTGGTTTTATTATTCCTGTAATTATACTAAACGTTCTTCACAAGGCGTGATCGCCCCCTAGCGTTTAAACGTGCGTACATCTATGATTTTACGTGATGTTTCCGTCGGTACCATCTTTGACTCTGTTTAATTTAAATCAAACAAAACATGTATGTACATACCACCAGAAAGAAAATATACATACATACATACATTTAATATAAATAAGATATTATAAATAATCAAAAAGAAATGAATTGCGTCGAAAGAGTTAAAGAATGATTTTTATTTCGCATAAAAAGTGGAAGTTTACAGTTCAATTTTACAAAATAGATATTCACAATTATATCGCATATTATGTATTGCATATGCATTCTACGTGCGTAAAACTTGTAGTACTATGGATAAGTATCACAAATATTTTTTTATATCATCTCCTTTTTTGCTTGTGTTTTTCTGATTTTTCATACCTCTCGACAGATCGATTTTTGGCGCGCTTTTTCTTATAACTCGAATGTCCGTCTTTATGTTTCTCATATCTTAAATCCTCGTTACTAGAACCAGAATTCCCCCTAACCCATCTTTTTTTCTCACCGTCAGATTTCTTTTTTTGTTTGTGCTCTCTATAACTTTCCCTTTTGCTTCTGTCTCGGCTCCTATCTCTGCTTTTATCTCTACTTCTCCTTTTGCTTTCTTTCCTCCGTCTGGAGTCGTATTCGTATCTTTCGCGCGAACTATCACGATGTCTTTGTACCTTATACTTTTCCTTCTCTATATACTTATCCCTGTTATAAGTGTATTCTACCCTGGCTTTATTGGCGTCCTTTATACGCTCATATTTTCTGTGCTCTATTCCTTTGCTCCTAGGTTCATCTCTCTGCTTATGCTTCGAAATGGCTTTTCCTAGATTCTCATTTCCAACCTCGTCAGCTTCATCGTCAAAATATTGTACACCTTTACCCTTGCCTTTCCATCTCATTTTGGCCACCGATTGCGAAAAATCAACGTGTATACGACGATCGTCGATCAATACATTGTCCATTTTAAAATACGCTTCTTCGCAGCTTTTACGATTAGCGAATTCGATGAACGCATATTGCAATGAATCTCCAGTTTGCCGATCTCTAATAACTTCGCAACTGAAAAAAGTAAAGAGAAAAGCAATTCGATCAATATATCAAATGTAATAGGTGTCTATCAGCAAGATTGCTAAACCATCTATACCCAATAATTTTTCCAAATCTGCTGAAAATAATTTCGAGATCGTCATCGGTCGTAACAGGATTTAGTTTACAGACAAACAGGACATTTTCAGGTGGAGCCATTTCCGCATCTGGAATATCACCAACAATTTCCAATATTGTCGCTCTTGCTTTAGCTTCCTTCTCTTTCTGCATTTCTGTGATCTCTTCAGCTGTCATACCAGCTGTATCATCTATCACTTCGTCAGCTCCGATCCTATCGCTCTACAAATATATTCATTCACTATGACAAAGGAAATCTTGCAAATTTTAAAAACATAAAGCGAAAAGATATTATACCATTAAAACTTCTTTGGAGGGTGGTGGACTTCGATCGGGTATGATAAAACCTTTTGGATCTTCGTAAGGATCTTCCAAAATAACAGTGTGAGAGATACGTATATCCTGGTAAGGTCTGTGATCCCCATCACAGATAGTTTCATTGAACTTGAGTATAATCTCTAGACCTTCTGTAATTTCACCAAACACACAATGTTCTCCATCCAGTGATTGAAGTTCAGGTGCAAGAGTAACAAAAAACTGAGATCCAAGCATGTTGCTGCCACAATTAACCATAGACAATAAACCACTTCTATCATGCTTTATTTTTGGCATCTGCTCTGCTTCATAATATCTTGCTTTTTCACCTAACACTATTCCATAGACACTTTCTCCGCCTTTCCCAGTACTGGTGGGATCTCCGGTTTGAGCAATAAAATTGCTTTGAACAGAATGGAATAAATTCCAGTTGTAATATTTTAATTTGCATAGTTTCAAAAAATTTCGACATGCTGCAAAATATTATCCATATTAATAAATATTGTTATCAACAACCAAGTTTCTTTCATTGAAAATTCCAATACATAATAACAAGAAAACATAACCTCTATTTTTGTTTCACACTTACTTTGTGGGCGTTCTTCAGTATATAAATCAACAGTAAAATCTCCTATAGTAGTTTCTACTACAACCGCCATGCTTTCACGGTTTCCTTATTTAGAGGCTAATTTCATTTCTTCTTATTATATTCATAGCATCTCAATATCTCATAATATTCTTACATACATCTCCATACGATATCAGACGATGTACTTATATATAAATGACGCCCATAACACAACATACGAATTCATCCTGTGACCAGTGACATCTACATACGTAGTACTGAACTAAATATGTATATGTAATTGTATACATATGATTTAGAATGCTTCCTCTTAAGCTACAAATATGTATGCATTTTTCAAACGTATTCCACATAACAGGGAAGAGAAATCGTAACTCTTTTTTAATTCTTTATATGAATTATGACACACATATATATATATATATATATATACACACACATATATATGTATATATACATGTAAATAAGGGATGAGATACAAATTATATACAATACAATTTCACGATTAAACAAATATCTTTATCTCTTTTTTTCTAGTAACACTGGCCGTGAACAAACAAGTTTGTGCTTATAGGCATCAGGTACGAGAGCATTTAAGGCCATATGTGTTATTGCTGCGGTGAAACCCCAAACACGGTGTTTCCCTCCTAAATAAACCGGTAAAGTGTAGTTTTCGCGGAACTGAGTAAACCGACACACTGAAAGATCGCAGAGATTTTTTAAGCTGAGAAAAAAAGCTTCTTCTACTTCGTTTACATTAATTTGAAGCTTTTCTGGATCAATTTCTCCGATATAGCCGAAAACTGGCAACACCATGACGTTCTTTTTATCGATCATTTTACCGGAGGCCCAAACGTCGATTTTCTCCCTTGGAATTTTAAGTTCTTCCCATGTTTCACGTAATGCTGTTTCTTCCAGGCTACGATCCTCTTTGTCGTGCATTCCACCGGGAAATGAGACTTGTCCACGATTCGAAGTTACTTTGGTTGATCTTAAGGTATACAAGAAACCAAGTTCTCCTTTGTGCATGCATAATGGCACTAAAACAGCGGCCTGAGGAATCGCATCACCATCTACCCGTGGTACTCTACTGGCCTTGAACTTCTCGATAAAAGATTTCCGATTTTTCTCACTAAGCACAACTTCTGGTTTCAAATATTCCAGCCTTAATCCAGCATTTAAGCCTTGTTGGGTTTCCGTCGACTTTTTTGTAAAGAAGAAACATTTTTTTAGTGCGATATTACGATGACAATCAATGGTATCGAAGCGCGGACATTTTAGTCGTTTTCGTACATTACATGCTAAAAGAGGCTGATTAAACATATCTCTGAAATGCTAATAATTCAACAGCAGTGACATTTCTTTTCGAATGCTAAAAATAAAGCCAAAGAAACGAATAAAAAATTTCGTATATTCAATGTTAATACATTTTGATTTCGCCACCATTATTTGGAAATAAATGAACGAATATTCGCGAAAGAAGCGCCATCTGGTATACAAAGAATGAAGCAAGGGAATATATGACACTTTCACATGAAAAAAAAAAAATACTTACAAAACAACGCTGTAAACAGCGTAAAGAAAAGGAATAGAGTTTCATTGATGCAAGTTATATCCCAGAAATGCTTTCTACGTTACGTATGGATAAGAGCTCAGAAATTTTGAGAAAGAAATACGGTCTACCTAAAACGTAACTAGCCTTGATGCTCAATTTATCAAGAATCTGTTGCAACATGCCTACCATTACGATAATTTTATGCACAGCTACTAGATGTCCGACCAATCGGATTTAAACGATCTCTTTTTTAAATATGGTAATCGATGTATCGATCATATGTAATGTTAGTCTCCTAACTCGTATATCATCTTATCTTATGTTTGTACATTTTGTTATTATTACGTATTCTATTTTAAACATTTCATATACTTACTGATCGAAGGATGTCTGCTGTAATAATTATAAAACAAATTTTTAATCGCTTGCAAAACCCATCACTCTTAGGTATTTAATGGCAATTAAAATATTTACTGAATCATGCATATATGTGTTTTTTACTCCTCATTTAATTCTCATTAAATTTCTTAAAATCATAGAAAACAGGAAGAACGTAAATATTACCTTTCACAATTGATATGATATTATGTATTACGAAAGACCGATGCAAAGAATGATGCTGAACGTCCGGTTGCTGTCCAAATTAACGTTTCCCTGAATATATGTACATACATGGCTAAGGAACAGTCTATTATTTGTTACGAAATGCACATCATCTGGATTCGAAAATCTCGAAGATGTTCTTTCACAGTATATTGCAGTATAGGTTCTAATTCAATTTTTAGTGGTTAGTTTGCCAATTATTGTCAATTTTCAAAATGTAAAATCAATTTATCATATATTATTCTAATCATGTTAATATGAAAATTTTATTTTTAGACTTCAACTTTCACAATACATTGCGAATGCATTGTGCATGTTAATTTATTATTTAACCGTGACCTAGATCACAACGTACAAACAATATGCAAACTGAATCTTGAAAGCATTTCTCGTTTCTACGAAAATTCTATTGTTCTTACGTTTCGAGATTTTTATCTTGTTGCGACGAATAAATCCATAGTAACGATTGAAAGAGTCTTTGCCCCAAGGCTAGAATACATTCGAATTGATTTAGGTGATAATACGAGCAAGTGATGTATTATAAATCGATTTATGAGGAATGGTAAACTTCTAGAAACCAATTCCGATATTTCATTTCAGCTCTACAACAATTACGCAATAAATAGATGTGTTATAATATTACATATGTATATTGATGCAAAATTTACTTAAAGTACAAACGATGATAACAGATAGTAATAATGGCAATAACAAGTGCTACAATGTTTTTCAATTTGTTAATTATAGTATAGACAAAAGTGAAGATCAGTCGATTTTAACGTTTATTTACGTGAACTAGCTGTTAGTCGGAATTAATTTGTATTAATTTATATACAATATCTATACATATCACTGATAATTTGTAGTGAAATTAGATAACGTACATTCAGGTATTAAACATTTTATACTATATAGAGTTTGAGGAACTGACATTTACTGATTAACGATTATATGTAGTTATTAATCAGAGGTCACTTAATTATGATCTTTATTCGTGACTATAGTTATGACCTTTCTCTATCAATAAGTTCAGGGATCAAAAAATAAATCGCTTAGTTTTCTATATTTCGTATGATTTTGCAGTTTAAGAATGTGTATCGTATTTCGAGTAAACATTCCTGAGAAATTGAAGCGGGAGCCGAACAACACCGAGAATAGCCGAACGGCCCTGGATCATTCGATGCTTTTAGGATTGTGATTACCAATGTCGCCATCATGCTGCGTCTTAGAGTGCTGCGTGCCATTGATAGAGCGCAGTTCTAGTCGCGTCGTTCGTTCAGTGAAACGTGATCGTTTGCCGCCTATGTATCTTTGTAGACTGCTTCCGACAGCGACATAAAATGTATCAATATGAATAATATAGGCAATGAGCAATCGTAACAACGTTAAAATACAGTTTAAAGTAATCGTTCGATATCGGTTGTGTTCGTAAGCGAGTTATGTATTGGTTTTACGTGTTTTACCGAGGCCACCGTCGAACTTTGACAGACGCTAGCATGTCACGTCTAAACGTGATAATCTTTATGCTAGGTGCTTGGAATGTTATTAACGCAGTAAGTTAGTTAATTATTCACAAAATTACAACATTACGAATATCGTACAAATAATTCATCGTCTATACCACACCCTGGTGTCGTAAAACATCTCGCATTCGTGACGTCATCTCGGCCTATCCTCGTGAAAACTTACCGTTGATATCGTCGCCGCGGCTGTCGCATTTGTCCAAAGAAGTCCATTAAATTTAATTATACCTTTGCCTTGTGCGTTAAGGGGACATTAACTGATGTCACTTGATCTTTATTTGCCCTGATGAGATCAATGCAGATCTTTTTAACTGCTCTTATTAAAATCAACGTTCCTGTTTAAAAGGATTCACAAAATTTTCTTTCGAGATTAACGTCATACTTTTTGTTTACATAAACTTTTTACAAAATGTTTGTATGTTTCGAAAAAAGTTATTTATTACCTCAAATTGTATAAATATATTTTCTGATAAAAAATTAATTCTTGAGAAATGAATCATGAATTGAAACGGAGTAATAGTTTATTTTTGTTATCATTTGTTACAATAAAAGATATGATAAGTAAATAAGGAATAATGATTTGTAAATGGAAGAGAGTAGATAAACAGATACTTTATTTCTTTAACAATGTAATGTAATTAGGATGATTAATTTATAACACATAATAACTTTATATTTAATGTTAGCCCTATCTCTTATCAAATGATTGCACTATGAAAGAATTTCAATGTCTTTATACATGATCTCATATTGCTCTCATGGCAGTGATTCATTACATGTTAATATTGTATAGTTGACGCAATAATTTAAATTCAATAAAAAATAGATTGAATTGAAAAATTTAAATAATTTAAATTGATATGTTTTTGATTAATATTTTTGCTTTAACCATCAAGAAATTAGAAATACATTTTGAGGCAATATTTAAAAATGTATTTTAAAAATGTATTTTGTTAAAAGGAAAGTTGTTTAATATTTGTCAAATAGGTATCTGCAACACAAGATGGTCAGTGTGTTTGGTATGGAGAATGTTACACAGACATATATATGCACAAAAAGAATTGCCCTTATACAGGACCAGCTAAGTTATTGGATAATGAAGGTCAAAAACTATTGGCTAAAAATTGTCCTCATTTAATGATTGATTCTGGAAATGGGATTAATACCTGCTGCGATACAAATCAGTTAAAAACAATGGATCAAAATATTAAGCTAGCATCTAATTTTTTAAACAGATGTCCCAGCTGTTTGGATAATTTAGTAAAGCATTTCTGTGAATTTACTTGTAGCACAGTACAAAGCAAGTTTATCAACGTTACAGAAATACAAACAGAGAAAAGTAAATTGATTATTTAACAACGTTTCTGTAAATATAAAGCCACTGTAACATGTATTAAATAATAATATATAATTTTTTTTTTTAGAAGTAAAATATGTCAATAGCATAGATATATATATAACAAATAAGTATTTGGAAGGTACATTTAATTCCTGTAACAAAGTATCAGTACCTAGCACTGGACAATTAGCAATGGATTTAATGTGTGGCATATGGGGAGCTAGTAGATGTACCACATTAAAGTGGTTCCATTATATGGGTGATGCAGCAAACAATCAATATGTACCATTTCAAATTACATATAAAAATACTGATGAACCTGTAGGTTCATTTGTTCCTGTAGATCCTAAAATTACTCCTTGCAATAAAGCATTAAATGTAAGTATTTGTAAGAGTTAATTAGCTATAAATAAATTAAGCATAATTGGTTTTCATATACTATATCTATATGATATATGATGTATACTATACATATACGTATTAAATTATGGAATTAGTATAAATCAAGCTACAAACATGAACATTTTTTTAAAGAATTTGTAATTTGATCTTTTCTCTGAATTAATGAAATTTATTGAATATGTTCTATATGCGTAGAAAAATACTCCAGCATGCAGTTGTGTAGACTGCGAAGCCAGTTGTCCAGTACCACCGTCACCACCTCCCTTACCAACACCTTTCACCATTTTTGGCTATGATGGCTATGCCGTAATGATGATCATTACTTTTGTGTGCGGTTCAGCTCTTTTCATCTTATCCATTATATGCTTCAATAATAGAAAACAAATTGGTAAGGAACTTGATTCATTGTTTAAAGATATTTATTCAGAAAAAAACATCTCATTCTTTGTATATTTGTGAAGGAAATTGCTAAATTTATTGTATTATGGAAATTGCAGTGTGAAATGCATCTTTTATCCCTCAAACTCTGTACTATATTTTATTCAATAATAGTTTACACAGTACTGTTTTTACCTTGCATTAGTGACTAATTTTGTATGTAATTGTCACTTACATTATTTTAAAGAAAACAAGTACACTTCAGTTCAAATTATCTTAATATTTAATCCATATCATCGACCTTTCTTCCTTGATACAGGATTATTTTTATTGCTGTGTTTCTTCTGTTTTATCTTGTTCTTTGGTTGTGGTTTATGAATTTATTTTATAAATTTTGCACTATGCTTGGTTTGATGAACATTTGTTTTTTATTTTTTCCCTCGATTAATAATTTATAATTATGGAGGAACATATATATATATATATATATAAATATATATATGACAATTAAAACAATATTAAAAATAACATCAAAACATTTTGACAGTCATTATTTCATTGGCAGATACTTATATCGCAATGAACGGTAGAAATAAAAATATCAACTATTTTTATTATTCATTCATTTCTCATGACAAATACAGTATCATGAATAAATAAGATAATTGTACGAAATTGAAAAGATTTGATTTAGAATCATCAGTTGTATGTATGGTGTGCGTATATGTATAGTTGCACGAGGTGAGGAAGTAGGAAGGCAGGTGGGTAGACGCCTAGCCGCAGGGTTACACCACCCAGGAGATGGTGCTCGTATTGCTCTCGCCGCAGACCAGGAAGACAGCCCACTTCAATCTAAACGTTCCAGTACGTTCCTATCAAGTGTATCTTCAATATGTGGACTTGTGCTTGATCCTTAATTTCTTTTTCATTACTGTATATCGTTTTGTTGTTATGGTATTATGCTTGGTTATCATCCTCATCATTTGTGCTTCGTCATTTTCCTGAGTAAAGAACTTTCCCTTTATTTCTTACTTATGTATTGTTACTATGTACTGTCATCATTGAAGTATTTCCAAATTTCTCCATATTAATGTTTCTCAAAATGTATGCAGTATGTTGTGGGAACATATCCTAAAATTAGTGAACAGAATAAGTAAATCAGTTTATTAAATATTTGTTATATCACTGTTGTAAACATTGCATAATATTTCGATTCAAAGCATATATGGTATTCACTAGGAACTTTTATACTTCCATAATTAATATTCATTTTATTAACATACGAAATAAGTTAAATTTAAAATGTTTTTATATTTTTACATTTATTTAATTTTATATTCTACACTTTTAATGTTTTACATTCTTTAATAGAAATATTCAAAACATTATGGTTGCCTGCAATATATTTGATATTTAAAATTTTAAATTGCTGAATTGAACCAATTATTGTTCGTTTTTTTTTTTTTTTTTCTATCTTTATATTAGTTATTTCTACTTTGAATTGCTTTAGTACAAAATTTATATATTATTCCAATATTTTCGTTGCAACATTTTTATTCTGTACAACTGAATGAATAGTTTGCTTAATGTATCTGTTTACAGCACACTATTTACAATTTATTTCACTTACTGCAGCACTTTCTGGACATATACATTACAATATGCTCTTTTCCGTAACACAAAAACTTTTATAGGTGTGATATCTGCAGATGATTTGCCGAGCGGATTCGACGATGAAGAACAATCAACATTCATCGAAAGATTAGGTGCAGGCACCGACAAACTGTTAGCAGAATTCTTTTGTTGGTGGGGTACAGGTATGTGATCATTTCATTGCATAATGTTACAAAAGTATTATATTTCAATAACGGCCAGAAGTATTCAATTTCTTTCTTTAGCATGCGCGTCACGACCGTGGTTTGTCCTTTTCGTTGGTTTCTTATTTATCATTAGTTTGGGACATGGAATAAAATATATACACGTTACCACTGATCCAGTTGAATTATGGGCTGCTCCACAATCTCGATCACGAATTGAAAAAGAATATTTCGATCAACATTTTGAACCATTCTATAGAACTGAACAAATAATTATAACATCAATTGATTTGCCGAACGTAAGTTTTGATCGCTGGTAGAATAAAATTATTTTTTAGCAATATATAGAGGACAGTACAGCTATATCAATTATTTTTAGATTGTACATAATACATCAAATGGTCCAGTTACCTTTGGTCCTGTATTTAATGATACCTTTCTCAAAACTGTCTACAAATTACAAGAAGAAATAAAGAAGATAACAACTCCAAATAATTATACCTTAGCAAACATATGTTTTGCTCCATTAACCAGTCCGTTTACGGGACCGCCAACAGTATCACAATGTGTCATTCAAAGTATTTGGGGATATTGGCAAGACAGCGTAGAAGCTTTCGATTACACTACTGTAGATGATGATAATTTTACAGTAAATTATTTAGATCACTTCAGAGTTTGTTCGCAGTAAGCTAATTTGATTATAGAGCATCATACTAGTATTAAGATATATATCTCTTTGCTAACAATTTTTTATTATATTTTTATCTTCAGAAACCCATATAATCCTGAATGTCTGGCACCTTATGGTGGTCCTGTGGAACCAGCAATTGCAGTTGGAGGATTTTTATCGCCAGGTCAAGATCTCCAGAATCCTCCGTATGAGAAAGCCACAGCAGTAATTTTATCTATACTAGTAAATAATTATCATAATAAATCCAAGTTACATCCAGCAATGGAATGGGAAATGAGGTGATTAAATCACATAGAGTGAAAAAGAATATTTAAGTGTTTGTTCTTCGTTATTTAATTAAGTGATATTGTAATTTTAGTTACGTCAAATTTATGAAAAATTGGATAGCGACAAAGAAACCAGCATTTATGGATATTGCCTTTACTTCAGAACGTTCAATAGAGGATGAATTGAATCGTGAATCTCAATCAGATGTTTTAACCATTCTTGTCTCATATATTATTATGTTTGCATATATTGCGATTTCTCTTGGGCAGATAAAAAATTGCAGTCGACTTTTGGTAAAAATGACAAAAGAAAAAAAATTCAAAATCAGATATGGTATCGCATATTTATTTTACCGATGTATATTTAACACATTTACTTCTTTATTTTTAGATCGATTCTAAAATTACTCTTGGCCTTGGTGGTGTACTTTTGGTATTGGCCTCTGTTGTTTGTTCTGTTGGTTTATTTGGTTTTGTTGGCATTCCGGCTACGCTGATTATTATTGAAGTCATACCATTCCTTGTCCTTGCTGTTGGAGTAGACAATATTTTCATACTTGTCCAAACACATCAAAGGGAAAGTCGTCGTCCTAATGAATCAATACCTGAACATATCGGTCGTATTCTCGGACAAGTGGGACCAAGCATGTTGCTTACCAGTGTGTCAGAAAGTTGTTGTTTCTTCCTTGGTAAATATTGAAAAGATTCACGTGTATTAAGTATGAACTAAGGAACGTCAAGTACAATATACTGAAAATATTATGTTTCTTTAGGTGGATTGTCCGATATGCCTGCCGTTAAAGCTTTTGCTCTATATGCCGGTATGGCATTATTGGTAGATTTTGTGCTACAAGTAACCTGTTTTGTTAGCTTATTAGCGCTAGATACTGTTCGTCAAGCAGTATGTATTAATAAAATTGAATAGTACATATTCTGTAACAAAAGTATGGTATAATTGACATTTTTATATATTTTCTAGAACAACAAACTTGATGTATGCTGTTTTATTCGCGGATCGAAGAAAGACGACGGGGAGGAAGTAGTGAACGGAATTTTGTATAAACTTTTCAAAGTTGTGTACGTTCCACTACTGTTGAAAAAATGGGTGCGTGCATTTGTTATGATAGTATTTTTTGGATGGATTTGTTCAAGCATTGCGGTTGTTCCGCACATTGAAATTGGTCTAGATCAGGAACTTTCTATGCCCGAAGATAGTTTTGTCTTAAAATATTTCAAAGTAAGTAATATAATATTTACACCAATGAAAAACACAAAAACTTAAGAAATGGTTATAACATTTTCTTCTTTCCTTTTCAAGTTTTTAAATAGTTACTTATCTATTGGACCACCAATGTACTTCGTTGTAAAAGAAGGATTAAATTATTCTAACAAAGATATACAGAATCTTGTATGTGGCGGTCAATATTGTAATAACGATTCGGTATCGACTCAATTATTTATAGCATCAAAACAATCGAATAGGTAGTTGTTACATTTATTATATAAATTATATTGTATCGAATCATAAAACAGACTTATTAAGATAACTGCTTGTTTAGGACATACATAGCAAAACCTGCATCATCGTGGCTAGATGATTATATCGACTGGTCTCAATTGTCGATGTGTTGCAAATATTTTGTTTCAAATGATTCTTTCTGTCCGCATACAGGTATAAAATTGAATTTTCTTGTAATATATCACAATATTGGAAAGAAAACGAAAATATATTGTTTCATATTTTCAGGATCTAGTAAATATTGCTCCTCGTGTAATATCACCACAAACAATATTGGAAGACCTATACCAACAGACTTTGAACGATATGTATCATTTTTCTTGCAAGATAATCCTGATGAAATGTGCGCTAAAGGAGGTCATGCTGCTTATGGTCACGGTGTTAACTATGTTACTGACCTTGAAACAGGCCTGTCGAAAGTCGGGGCGTCCTATTTTATGGCTTACCATACTATATTAAAAACATCCGCCGATTATTACGAATCGATGAGAGCTGCAAGAGCTATATCGGCAAATATAACAGAGACGATTAACAACTATTTAAAAAGTATCGGTGACAGTTCAACTGTTGAAGTGTTTCCGTACAGCATATTTTATGTTTTTTACGAGCAATACTTAACAATGTGGCCGGACACGTTATACAGTATAGGGATATCCTTAATTGCTATTTTCGTGGTAACATTCCTTTTGATGGGTTTGGACATATTTTCCTCTGTTATCGTTGTAATTACCATTATGATGATTGTGGTTAATATCGGTGGTTTAATGTATTGGTGGCACATAACATTAAATGCAGTATCCCTCGTTAATCTTGTTATGGTAAGCATATCGAGTTTCAGATTTTAAACATAGAATGTCATTGGGAAAGCAAACAATGTACTTTTTCTGCAGGCTGTTGGAATTGCCGTTGAATTTTGTAGTCATTTGGTACACTCCTTCTCAGTATCAGTAAAAACAACACGCGTTGAAAGGGTTGCTGATGCATTGACGAATATGGGAAGTTCAATTTTTAGCGGTATCACTCTTACGAAGTTTGGTGGAATTATAGTACTCGGTTTTGCTAGAAGTCAAATCTTTAAGGTAGGTCTTAATAATTACGTTTATTTCCGTTGTCCTTATATATATTATTCCTGTTTTATAATAAAACCAAAGTTATTGTTGAAAAAATCTTCAGGTATTCTACTTCAGGATGTACCTGGGTATTGTGTTGTTTGGGGCTGCACATGGTCTAATATTCCTGCCAGTATTATTAAGTTACATTGGTAAGATTGATTTATCAGTTATGGTTTTATTATCATATTCTCGCATTAAAATCAAATGTCCATATAAATCAAATTAAATTCCTTAAAACACCAGTGCCACTTAACACAGTAAAAAATAAGTTTAATTTTCATATCCCTAGACATTAGGAAGTACAATCGACATACAAGAAGGTTGTGCTCTACAGACAAAGTATATGGTGGTCCCTTACATCTTTTTGCTTCACTATTAACATTTGTACATACTTGTTTTTGTTCGCATGCCAACTTAGACATTTGTCTTTAAGTATTAGCGACCTTCTAGTAATATCTATTCGAAAGAACTAAAAAAAAAAAAAAAAAAAAAAAAAAGAAAAAAAGTACAATAACAACTTAAGAGAGCTTTGGTCATGGCTTCTGGTGGTTCTAGGCACACCAATGAACAGAGAAAAGTTAGCAAATCACAAGAGAGCAATGCAAGGAAATCTGGACAACGTACAGGAGACTTCCTTGAATCATCGCGTAAGCAAACTCAATTCTCCTCCCACACCCACCACAAGCACACCTACGTTCAGAGTGCTTGAATATGAAAGATAGGTACGCAGGATACACATATATTTACACTTCCTTTTGTATCATTACAATATCTCTATCTTTGTTCGACATGATATTCAACACAGCTTTATGCAACACCCGGCTTTATTTCAAAATTAGTCTATAAAAACAGTATTTAGTTATGGTTACATGAAACTAGCATTGTAAATATTTCTGACACATCGAATGGTATTAATGCACTTAGTTAACAGATACTCGAAAGTGCAAACACTATAAGCTTCTTTCTGAGATTTCTTTATTACAACGCAATCTGTGTATGTCGATGAGTGTGGGATGGGATATATATATATATCTATCGATTTCTGCAAAAAGATTTATACTGCTTTGTTAACGTAATTTTCCTTTCATTGTTTCAATAACTATAAATTAGTTGCAAAACTCCTCTTTTCTATTTCATGCGTTTCATGAATGCTCTTGTGGTATAATTGCCATTGCGTGTATTATAAAATCAAGTACATATCACAAATGCTATTGGTAATCTGATTTAATTACATAAATATAATTGGCGGTGGAAGTAGTTGTTAGCTTTTTGATCGTGTTAAGTTATTTTGCAACATCATTTAAAAGAGGGATATGGAAAGATGGAAAGATGTATTGCCACTGGTGAATAGATCTCATGTCTTCCTCTTCAAACATATCATTATTTTTGTTTTCTTTTTTCTGTTAAATATCAGTTGTATTATAATTTATTTGTTTGACATGCTTTTAGTCAGCTACGATATATAATGGATATCGAAGTAAAGACTCAAGTTATGTTTATTTTTCATTATTATTTGCAGGCGTGATGTCGCGCCGAGGGCGTAGAAAAGCCCACGAATGTGCCAGCAGGGCTAGAAACGAATCTAGGAGTCAAGTGTGTGGGCCTGACTCTCCTTTACTCCAAAATGACAACAATCAGTACCCAACCACTTCCTACGCCAGTGTGAACTCCATAGAGCAGTTACATCAAGTGACTTTTTAGCATTAATCGTTATCCGAATTAACTCATAAAACGACTTTTATACTTAGAGAGACTGAACATAATCTGTTTGTATAATACAGAATTATTTTTACTATATATGTATGATCAACAATTTTTTCTTTTTTTAAAGTTCAGTAGATTTGCGTCTGATGTTGAATGATGATCGGGAATCATGTAATCGATGCGAACTATGAAGTTCACGTCTGGTATATTTCGTAACTAGGAAGAAAAATTTCGTATCTTGTTGTTACTATTAACATAATAAGATTGCGTTATATTTAAGATATTTAATTATAAAAGAACGTCTCATAATTTTACATCATTCTATTTCTAAAGCTTTAAGATTTATGGGTATAATATCTGAAATGGTGCAATTGATCAAATCAATTGGGAGTGTCAAGAGATATTTTAATATGACTTTAATTAATCTTAACTTTATGTTTTCCGGTATTTTTTCAATGGAAATGCGTAAATCTGTGTTGCTTGGCAAACGGTAAATGTACCTGCATTTTTATCATGCTTTATCTCTATCTGTGCATTTTGTCATTGTGAGGTAATATTAGTTTCCGATATAGGTGTCGTATAATGCAGGTTTCCAATAAACCAATTCGACTGTAAGATTTGTATATCATATCAAAAGGTTTAAGATAAACAGAGCGTATTCCTTTTAATGTCTTTTCGAATACTTTGCATAATATAACTCGAAATTTCATCTAAAAATATTAACCGTCCATAATTGAGATGAAATATCGAATATGTACAAATTTGAATTTTGTATTTTATAAATCGTCAGAGGATGATATATACGTATATGTAAGCCGTAATTCTCAACGTAAGTAGATTTAGATTAACAGCTTGAAATTCGTGCGGCATCCATATCGGAGTACATTTTACCCTGATTTTCTTTCCACGATATACGTATAAACGATAGTACTCGTTGTTTCTTATATATGGTTGATATTAGTAACAGTTTCCAGAAATATGTTTTTAGTTCAAACCAAGCATCCGGAAACTATTTCGTATTCCCTTTATTTTTTCTTATAACTGATAGATATTTCAGATGAAGTTTTTTTTATTTGATTTTGTTTTGTCTGCAGTCTTATTGGATATGGGTAATATTAAACAAGTCACAGCAAATATCTAAGTACTGAAAGAAAAAGGCAATGACAAATTATTATTTTTTACTATGCAGTAGCCACTTGGTTTTAGTAGGTTTCGTTCTTGCAATTTGCCTAACTAATTCTAGGTAATTAAGACATTCGATAAACGGAAAAAAAAAACAGGTAGTTAGCCTTATTACTAGAAATTAAATGATATAGTCGTATTAGTGCTTAATTTCTTTTGCGTGCTTCATCGGTGTAAAGTGTCTCCTAAGAGTTGTACGTTTCTGCTCAATATCTGTAACAAATTTAAACAGTATTGTTTTTTCATATGAGAAGTTGAACATAGAAAAATGTTCGGATAGCTTGATTGCATCGGAACGATATTAATGTCCTTTATAAATGTGGATATTTCCTGTTGCGAGTTAAACTCGAACATGTTTTCTAAATTATTTGTATACGAATAACAATTTTTATACTGACAACAAAAGAATACTTAATGCAATGTTGCAAAAAATCTCGTTAGTTAAATAATAGATGATTCGTTGACGATTGTTACGATATTATGCTATGTATATATACAGGTAAAATGATATTCTTTCATATAAATCTATGTTTGTAAATCCGGTTGAGTATTCCTTACACATCAAATTAGTATTCAAGCGGTTAAAGGCATGTCCTACATATATACATGATTAACCAAGAAGAAGTACTATGACTGTTAAATAAAAGGTGCCATAATTTGGCAACAAGTACGTAAAATTATACTTGGGTTCATTCATAATGCAAAATGTCATAAACATATCATTGCAAAATCTTCAGTATTAAATTTTTGTGACGAGCAAAGCATGGCGATACTACCAAAGAGATGTCCGATCAACACGACGATACTGTGTTAACACGTAATACGAATAAAAATTTTTCTGTTTGTATAATACAAGTGTCTTGTGTATTTCTTATATAAAACAGATTTAACAAGCGTGGAAGAACAGTGCTGGCAAGTATTTCTTATAGACTAAAGATTTTACAATAAAATAGTGGATTTATTGTGTATCATACATCTTATATAAATTAATAATAATAATAATAATAATAATTAAATATAACAGGATTGTCTTTTGTACGTGCAACGTGAGAATCGTCATTCATTCCGAAACATGTATCTAGTTAATCCATCGCGTGCAGAGGACCAAACAGATGAACTGCTGGACAATTTTCGTCCGGGTTGCCAAGGAATTGCGCGTACAATTCTTGATAACGCGATAAAGTTAGTCCTCCACGCCTTCGGTCATCATCCTGCGAATGAATAAACTATTGAACAAGATAAGAAACGAAGAAGTTCTTCGAACTATGTCACATTTATATTCCTATGTTCATGGAAGCATAAAATATTGTAAGATTACACGAATGTTAATTTATGTTAAGAGTATAATCAAATCGAAATTGTATAATAGTTTTTGTTCTACAAATACCTTTAATGATTGGTACATGCTTCCGTTGACTACCGGAAATAAATTACAACCATCAAACTTGGCAAATTGTCAAGCTATTGTTCTTTATGTTAAATTTAAGATTAATTCAATTGTATCCGTGAGTTTATTAATTCTTTCCTCATCTACGATACTGCCAAGAATACATTTTACTTACAGATTTTCTAAAACTATTCCAAAAGATAATCTTATGTTCCCCAAAGTAATAAATTTCAGATCAGATTTATCAGATTGAATGTATCAAAAGCAGTTCTATGTATAGATGCAATACAACAGAAAGGTTACATAGCAGATAAGATTAGGCGAACTTTAAATCGTTACCCCTCAAAGTGATTTGTAACACGATCTTACATTAAGAAGATTTTGGTAGGCTTCGTCCAAAATATTTACGTTGTCTACAGGAATCCTTGTTACGCAATTATAGCGAAATTCGTCGGCAGCGATTACACCGTCGTCTAAAAACGAAAGAATAATGTATTAATGATATACGGCAAACAAACGGGATGAACGACGAATCGATTTATGTATGTACACACCATTTAAATCTACTATTTTAAAATGGCTGTCGATAAACATTTTCATCGCTTGTGGGAAATCCTGGTACTCTCGTCCGACGCAACTTCTTTGTACTGCTTCTTTGAACTCCTCGATAGTTACAATACCATCCTGAATAAAAAAAAAAAAAAAAAATGCAAATGAAATATTGACAGAAGCAACGGACGTAGCATTTTATTTATCTTACTTTATTGAAGTCGGCGAGCTCTGCAATTTCTTCCCACAAAGAAAGCATAATGTGCAGATTTTCCTGATAACGACCGTAACTGAATTCTCCTTTCCCCTCGATCAAAGTCATCTTAAGAGCCATGCATTCGAAATCGTGTTTCTCCAATATGCCATTGTTATCGGTGTCTGAATATGATAAACATTGTGAAAATTACCGATTGTTAGTCGAGTTCATATTCGCGCAAAATATAATAAAAGCCAATGCGTGTATGGCAGCCAATTAATCAATTGGATGGTGCCAATTTATTTTTAAGGAAATCTTGTTATTGTATAGCTGGATGCGCTCCAAATATCTCACTTTTTGGCAGAGGTCGACATTCATCACCAAGTGCACGACCCCCAGATGCATCGTTCGATTTAATTCGTATTTTACATTCAAAGAATAATCGTTATGAAATTTCATCGATCGCTCGATTGAATCAATTATCGATTTTATTCGCTTATCGATATTACGACTTTGTATTATCGGCTTCTCTTATACATCGATTATTACGAACTCTTACGAACCAAATTATCAAATATCCATGTCTGTTGAACTCCGAATTATGATTCAGATCGATTAAGATCAACAGTCTGGTTCGTTATCACGTGTGATATGATATTAAGTTTGTGATTGTTACAACGTCATAGGGTGTTAATGATACAATGTTCGCATACAATCAGGACACTTATTAAGCAAAATGTTGAAAAAAAAGGTCAGGCAAATTGTTCCATAAAACAAATTAGGGTTAAGCTTAAATTTGGCATCAACCAATTGCAGGCGTTACGAGGGCGGCATGGTATACTTTAAAGTCAACCTACATCCTAAACATGCATGACAGTCTCGAAGCCAACAGAATTATTTGTTCGTTCCGTTTCGTTTTTTTTTTTAGAACTCAAGTACAAAACTCCTTATTTTATATTCCGTACATAGAAACCTGTTAGTACGTACAAGTTCACTTCGAACAGGGATCAATGGTCGATACATATTTTATGTACTTTTCCTGCGATGATGCTGAAAGGAGGAAGTCCCACAAGGATCTATCAGTTTCACAGAAATCACGCATTAATATTTTTATTGATAATTGGACAATAACAGCACTCTGATAAACATGCTCTCAACTTAAAGACAATAATAACATTATTTGTGCAATAGCCAAGGTACGATCACGCACACTTTATCTTTATCACTTATCGAAAATAACCACATACTAACCGTAAAGAAATCTTACAATGAAATCTACTCGATTGTTCCAGCTGTAGGCCATTATCCGATAAGTCTTTCTGTCAGTAGCAATCTTATTCCTCTTTTTTCGCCACCTTTCTTTCCTTTTTGATCGCGCGTTACTTTCTTCCTCCCAATATTTTTATCGGAAACGAATCGATCGGATGTATAAAGGCAATTGGAACGCAAGATTATCTTGCTGTCGTGCGAATGCGAGGGAAGACACAAGGGGTAACCGCGAGATGGCTATGAAGAAACTGATTCGAGAGGATGGTGGTTTTGCACTGAATTCGAGTCGAGTTTCCTCGAGTTGTAGCTAAGTTTAGAGTACCCCTCCTTAGAGAAGGACGACATGGTAATACGGCTCACGACACAGGGAAGGGGCTCAGGTGGTGCCGGTGCCGGTGCCGGTGTCACCATGACACAGTCACCGAACTTGCCTGAAAGTAAATCGCTTTCGCCAGCTTTCATCGGTCGGCATCTCTTGTTCGTGCTTATCTCCCTTCTTTTTCTTCGTTTATCATACGATATCTCTTTAGGCTTTGTCTGTTTTTACATCGTTGAAGCTAATCAGGTGAAAGCTGTAGCATAAGAAAATATCGCAATTAATTCAAAATCTATGTACATATTACATAAATGGTCAAAGTAAGAACTATCTAGAAGAAACGATTGCATCGTATAAGTTTGTAAGATAATAATGATTTGATTTTTTTCTACCGAAGGCGATTATTACCTTACACAATGCAACAATTACACAAATATCACAAAAGTTGCCATCTCTGGTAAATCATAAGTTATATCGTTCTTTGATGATAGTTAATTAGGACTGCCTGTCAACATCAGGTCTGACAAACGTCATTCGGCGTTATTTATGCTGCAGTTTACACGCAGACGGTTCGACGGTAATGCGAGAAGCCTTTTATTTTTTGGGAAGAGAAACGAAATACAGAGATAAATGGTCCATTTCTAGAACGATAATGTTAACGAGTCGATGCACATTGATCATGACATTGATTTATACAAACTAAGCGGAGCTACGATATTCAAGGCTAACGGAACAGCTATTACAGTACAAAGTAGTAGCGATTAGGAGCGAGGGGGAGATCTTTTAAATATATCTGCGAATTGTACGCAAACAGAACCGTCATCTGGAACAGATTGACCACGTCGACAAAGTTGCTTAGCACGTGTGTTTTAACGCTCCGACCTTCTGAAATCCCAATGCTCGTCAAAACAGATCAGCTAAACAGAGATGTATACATGCCTATTGTAAAAACAATAAATTTATTGTAGGGTTGCATCATCGTTCGTTTGGCTCGCCAAAGAAAATCTGTTTCTCTCTGCGTTTAGATGTGAAATGTTGAAAATCGTTCCTCGTGCTTTCTCTAATTTTCGACCGTTGCGTCCACGGTCTTGCTTTTACGGTTGCGTGCATTATGTTGAAAATAAAACTAGACACAGTATGTTACATATAAATTGTCTGATAATTGAATCGCAAAGAATTTGCGACCTGCACAGTCCGTACGCAACCGTTGTTCTACATTTCCCGATCTACACTTAGTGAAAATAAGCGAGGCGGAAGATGAACGGGCAAAGCGAATACTCATCATATAAGGCACGGTTCTGGAAGGAGGTGTCAGTTGGAAAGTACGAGCTCTCGTACGAAGAACGAGAAACGGAACGTTTCGGTCTGAGCGATCGACATGAAATCGAAGCTGCGTTCTCTGTTCCTGCTCGCGCTCTTCTTTTCCGGTGAGTCTCGCGATTCATTTGTTCTTTCAAGATCGACCGTGATCATCGGCCGCTTTCTGTATGATTTATACGCGAGACGTTGATCCATCATGAGCTACTAATTCAACGCTAATTTCAACTTGGTAAAACCTTTGATTGCCACCAGTGTTCGTAAGATTTCTATCTCTCAAATGCAGCATCGTATACCTTCGAAACGGATAAGCTTCCGCGGTCAAACCGCGACGTATACCGGAAGTTTCACTTCCGTTTTTGCGACTCGGTGAAAATATATCGAGGCAAATAACAAGATTTCTCTTCCAGAATGATTGTTTCAATGATACGAAGGGAGTCGTGAAAGTTTTATAACGTAGAGTTGGCTAGTTAGGCCAGTTGTTTCGTTGCAAATTTGGAACAATACGCAGTGCGCGTGGCGTTCTATATCCATTCAGCATATTTAGCTCACCGAAAAGACAGAACGAAGATAGTTTTGGCAGGAAGTCGGAGTTCGATTGAATTTCCGTATATTTTAGCGAACACGTCACTAGGAAAAGAGAAATCACAAGACACACCGTGTATCGACGATAACAAGTTTTATCGAAATCCCAATGCACCGGCGCATAATGTTTGGTCGCCTGCCGAATGTGCCAAGTATTATCTTTGCTTAGGTAATTCTGTATACTATACTGTATTACATTTCACCGTTTGCCAGATCGACGCGCAATTTCAATGGATTTTTTCATTGATTCGCAGATAACGAAGTGTTTGAATTCAGATGCTCTCAGGGGTTGCTGTTCGATGTTTCCAGACAAGTATGTGATTTCAAGGCGAACGTCGACAACTGCGATGTAATGTCAGGTACACACGATTTGAAATTTTCTAAGATTAGAAAGGAACGCAGATGTAGTCGAACGATAGAAGGGACGCGTTATCGATTCACGTCGGATGGTGATTGGAAATTCTTTAAGCGTTTTACAGAGTCGCAACCACCGAGACCGCTCCTCGAGGACGGTGATTGCGGAAAGAAACATTTAGCTTGCGGTGATGGTACGTGCTTCCCAGCTACGTACTTCTGCGACGGAAGCGTTGATTGTCCAGATGGTTCCGACGAAGGCTGGTGCGGTAAGAAACGTTTAACAATTCGATATCCGGCATAGCTTCCAATGCAACCGATGCACAATGTATAACTTTTTCATAGATGTTCAAGATGATCCAAATGGCGCGCTACCCTGTAATCCGGAGCAATGTCGGTTGCCGAATTGTTGGTGCTCTAAGGACGGAACGAAAATTCCTGGAAATTTGACGACATCGATGGTACCGCAAATGATAACAATTACATTTGATGATGCCGTAAACGCGGAGAATTTTGAGGTTTTCTCTAGTAGGCGCAATACTGTTTTACCAAATACGTACTCTCATCCGGAGAAAGTTGATCACTTATCTAGTTTCTGTTTTTGCTTTTCTAGAAATATTTTCAAACGATAGAAAAAATCCCAACGGTTGTCCTATTCGAGGAACTTTCTACGTCAGTCACCAGTATACTAATTATAGAGACGTACAATATTTATGGAACGTTGGACACGAAATCGCCGCGCACTCCGTCACGTAAAAATTCTTTTTAGAATTGAACGGATGATCTCGAGTAACACATACATTAATCGTTTCAATTATGTAGGCATCGAGGGCCGGAAGATTGGTGGTCGAGAAACGCCACCATCGAGGACTGGTTCGACGAAATGGTCGGAGTGGCGAATATTATTAACAAATATGCTGCAGTTCGTTTAGAAGATATCAAAGGCAAGCAATAATTCCTTCGAGAAGATTAAGTTCGATTATGTCGTTTTAAAGATGTTTGACCTGCGATAATTGACGCGATAGGTTTGAGAACACCATTTTTACGAGTTGGTTGGAATCGACAGTTTTTAATGATGTCAGAGTTTGGATTTGTCTACGACTCGTCCATGTTAGCACCGTTTTCCAATGTACCTGTATGGCCTTACACGTTGGACTACAGACCTCCGCACAGTTGCATAGGTCTCGAGCAACTTTGCCCAACTCGTGCGTATCCAGGTGTTTGGGAACTACCAATAAATCAACTTTTGGCAGGTGTAAGCTTTTATAATCAAATATCAAACGATCTTTTTCTTTACGGTACTATTTGAATAACGTCGTGCTGCGTGTATATTGCAACGTACAGCATATCACGAACGGCAAGGAAAATAAAGACAATAATTGCCTTTAATAGCAATACACTTGCGCAAGAATGGATTCGTGTCCTTCGGACTTGTCAGGTGAAGATATATACAAAATACTGATGCTGAATTTTAAAAAACATTACCTTAGCAACCGTGCGCCTCTGGGTCTACATTTTCATGCATCTTGGTTCCAAAATCCGTCGTACTTTTACGCATTCAGTGTAAGTAAATACTATAGTTCTGACAACATATTTCACAGCTACTATTCATATCGATCAATTTTAGAAATTTATGGACGACGTACTGCGATTGAACGACGTCTACTTCATAACAGCTTATCAGGTAATCGAATGGATGCGTAAACCAACATCCTTAAATGCAATTGAAACGTTTAAGCCGTGGCAATGTAACTGGCGAAAATTCCAGCCGTTCGAAATCGCTTGCAACTTACCGAATAGTTGCAAATTACCGAGTAGAGTTCTTAAATCGTATCGCTATTTACATACATGTTTTGACTGTCCTAAAGAGTATCCTTGGTTGAGGAATGAATTTGGAATGGAATAATACCAATGTTGTTCACAAAGCAACGTTATTGCTAAAGACAAATTACTAAATTATTTATTTAAAAGAGCACACATTTATATTTTTGTATGAAAATCATGTTTATTTGCTATATATCTTGACATAGTTTACAGTGTGAAATAAGTTATATTTGATTACATTATAAAAAATTAATTGAAATCAGATTATTCAAGAAATTTTTTGTCAAAGATGATGATCAAAGAAAAAACAATAGTTTTTAACCTTCTTGTTGTATAAAAGGATTTTGGATAGATTCCATTCCATCTACTGGACAAATAAGTACAACGGATGTACCCCTACATACAACTAAACCTAACATACGAGTATCCTGATTTAATTTGTATGGATCATCGGGATCTAAAGAAACAAACACATCAATAAATATCTATAGTCATATAACGAGGCAATACAATTAGCGAAATCACCTCTCAGGTATTCTGTGGTATTATCCAGTACCAAATTGAGGAGAGGGTCGTAGCCTTTCAAAATCCCTGCAGCTTCTCTTCCGCCGGCGAACTTCACTCTAATATTTTTCTCTAAGTATTTTGAAAGATCAAGGATACTCTCTTTCTTTTTTCTTTCTTTCGGTTCTCCGTGAGCATTTTGTTGCTATAAAGAACACAAATAAAGTTGAACGGCTTGCAGGTTATGTTATTAAAATAACGAATCTTTACCTGTTTCGCCGCCTGTAAAATATCAACGTACTAATCATCACTGGATTTTTTATAAACGAAATTCTAATATCAAAAACGATATTTTTTTATACTTACAGACATTGTTTGGCTTTCTTATGAATCGGCAATGTTACACTACCGTACTAGCATGCGAGTACGACGCATTTTAAACTAACGTTTAAATTAGAGGTTAGATCCCTTGTTTGGATTTTTCAAATATCGATTCTCGATTTTTTCCCGCGCTTTACAATCGTTCTATGTTTAAACGCTTAAAGTATTGATTGTTATCATTCCAAAACTAAAGTGAAAGATGTAGATACTTCTTTTAGGGGATAACATAACGAAATTAAGGAAAATATTGTTAATAAGGTATAAAGATATTTCAAACATCTTTATTATTATAATGTTAATTGTTGTTCAAATGGTAACAATGGGAACGGTAACAGTTGCAACAATTTCGTAAAAGCTTGGATTTATTTCGTATCCGATTTATAAAAAAATACATGTTGATACAGGGTGTGTGAGTGAATGAGTATGTAGTACTCATCGGTTAAAGTGACTGTTTCTCATTTACGTCTTTAAGAATAAAGTTTATGATTGTAACAAATGTTCATTAAATTCTATGATTATGAATGGGATTCTCGTGACACGGCAGATTTATCGTTTCTTCCTAACTGTTCGGCGCTTATATCGATCTCACTCACCTCGTTACATGCGTATTACTCTGCGTCTTTCGTTTCATATCTATCATTTCAATTAAAATTATCGATACTACTCTGCTATCGTTGTGCTTGCGATAACTTTCCTTTCATAAGCTTTTTTTATCGTTCAATAGAATTGATATTGTACATCGACTCGTGAAAATTTGACTCTTCCGTTTTTCATTCACACTTCAACTCGTACTATTTTAACTCGTATATTGTCCTTAACTTCTTTCTGGCTGGCTGCTTTTGGATGGACACTGTATTACTGTATACTGTATACGATTAAAACTTATCGATGCAATAAATAACTTCTTAACTTATATCTTACATTTACACATTACCGTTTTTAGGCAGAAATTAAATTCGATGTATAAAATACATACTTCGACCAAGATTTCAACGAGTAAGGCTTAAATACTTCTAAATAAGATCTATCATTGTAACGTTTCATGTAATATGTTCTTCGTGTTTCTGTAACTGTTCTGTAAGTTAATTATATGCTATTTCACAGAGCGTAAAGAGTACATTATCATTTATCGTTCTATCGCGTACCGCTTCGGTTTAAAAGACTCGCTAGAAAAAGGGAAAGATACTATGGCACCTGCTGTCGTCTTTAAAACGAAAAATTATGTTACAGCAGTAAACGTTTCTCTTTTCTAGGAGCACAGGCAATATCTGTTTTTGGACGAAATCAATTACCGAAGTTTTGCACACAGTAACTTTTCGTACAAAGTTGCAATAAAGAGTTTACCAGCCATGTTAAAAATATAGAGATTATGTAGGGTGACATTATCTGGAATAGATTCCTTTCTTAATACGTAAATCCGAAACACGTTTAAACCATTCGTCATGTTTGCTGTCGGTCTTCTTCTTGTTCGGATAATAATGGAATGTCGTTCAACTGATCCACGTTATTGCTCTCCGTTTCATCTTGTTCCGAAAGCAAAGGAACTACTTGCCGATTATTATTATCTGTTTCGGAAGGTCGTCTACTTTGTCCAGGCAAAAAAGACATTGGTATTGTGCCCGATGGTGTCGTTGGCGCCGATCGCGACATCCATCGTTTAGTCTTGTTCTTCGAACTTGAAGGTCCCAATGGCATATACATTTTCCCTCGCGTCCGTCTAGTTTTACATGTTCCAATGTCCCCTGGACTTAGAGGCCGTTGCGTAGAGCCGTTTGCATTTGACGTGTATAAAACTTGTGGCCGATTCTGGTAACAAGACAAAACAGTGCTATGCCCACCAGGTAGTTGGGGCAGCTGTTGAATCTTGTCTAACAGTTCACGTAACTGAAAGATAGCATTAAGCGTTGAAAGGAATATTTCAAATATGATTATTTTTAAAATTGTGTGTGTGTGTGTGACTCAGACGTAATAAATACCTCTATCGTTGGACTAGTAGCCCGCGGTGGTGAACACGGAGATTGAGCAGCTAGACTCGATATGTCAGAGGTAGTCCTATGATTAGCCAATGATACAACCGATCCAACATCAATATTATCCATTCTCGCACATTCTACTGCGGACAACTCGTCAACGCTATTATTACACGAATATGGTGGTGGAATTATTGTATTTGCTTCATTCACCATATTGCAGATAAAACTTGAACCTAACGAATCTAGCGTGCTTGCGTGTGAAAGTGATCTGAAATAACGCATTACAAATCCTGAGGTTCCTTTGCCAGATCCTTCATCATATCCAATAACTAGTGGGTACAGATTTGGTTTGGCTGTAACCTAAAAATTGAGTATATTAATATAGAATCGGGAACAAAACAAATGTATCATAAATGTTACAAATATACCTCATTATATGGAGGTGGTAATGCTTGAACAAAGGAACCAGAGCGGCTGTAACGCGGTGGTGAATACCATGATACTGAAGATCCTCTGTCAGAAGAAGTAAAATCTTCTACTATTTCTGGAGACCAGGCACGGTGATGACATGAATGGTGGCGCTTCCATAACCAGCAGCCACATGCTGCTGCTATAGCCAATCCAACAAGCACCGCTGCCCTAATAGCATAATGTTTGGAACAGGTATAATCTTTTAGGAAAGATTAATAAAAGCAAGGAACAAGACACTGACCATAAATACCAATATGTCCAAATCAAGAAATTAAACATGTCTGATGCAGAGTGCAGCTGAAATACAGCGTAACAACAGCCACCAGAACAGCAGTATTTTGGAGGAGAGCAGCTAAAAATTACAAGCTAATCGTGACATGTTTATTTTACAGATTATGTAAAGTAAGTTAAAACATAGAAAATATAAAGACTTACACGTGCCCCCCATTGCACAGCCTAGAAGACACCTAAATATGAATGAAAGAAAGGTAATTGTTATTTAATAAAAAAAAAAAAGCGTTAAATTGATTTTAGATTTGAAGGACATCTATTACATCTAAATGTTACACATGCGAATGTTTCTAAATATTTTGTGTAATGCTCTCTATAAATGAGGAATCAGTTAATAAATGAAGGAAACTAAATATTTCGAAAAAATGTCGAATTGTTAATGAAAAGTGTCACGATACTTGCTATACCAAAATTCCATCAATACTCTCGTACCCGTCAGAGATCATCCGACTACAAAGAATTATATCCGCCGCGAGGAAGTATACGATGCAACAATTAGTTGTACACTGTGTCGGTTCGATGGAGAAAAATATAACATTTTAAGTTGTCATAGAAAAAAAAAAGCGAATGTAGGAAAGACTTACGCATGAATGAGAAACACAACGAACAAGAGTTCATTGTATAGGCCCTAGGCACGGACGAGCCGTGCGTAAAACCGATGTATTGATCGACCTCAGGTCAAGCAGAATAGAACAAGGAGACACTGGTACACAAGATATGCGCTAACATTCTACAGAGCTATAGCATGCTGCAGCGGTTTACGAGAGCTGCATCATTAAAACGGTTCTTCATCGTCGTTCTTACTTGATCGACGAATAGTGTCAGGAGTGCTGTCATCACGGGCACAACGAACACGCGGCCTACAGCTTGCACCATAATTCTAACACGAAATGCATACCACCGCGCCACCTTATATATGTAGTTCGATTTCCTTTATGATATATCTACTAATAGCTGCAGAACAAAACCTGTCTTCCTTCCTGTTCTAATTTAAATTTCCGAGTCTTGAGTTTAATGATTTTTGCCGCTCAATAGTTTCCCGCAGCGTGTATTTTTTGTTGGAAGAAATTTAATATTCCCTACGTTTTTAATTTACAAACATTGTAATAGCAATAAGTCACAATAATTCATAAATAATAGCACGATAATAATTAACAGAAGAAAATCATGTAAGTTTATCTCAAAGTGCAAGCTGTGTAAAAATGCGTTTCTGTTATGGATTATGGTTATCGGTAACCAACAAAATTTTAAACATTTTAATCATTTACAATGGTTATTTGTAATCAGAACACTTAAAAATTTATATTTTCTAATCATTTAATTTCTTGATAAATTTCTTTGGAATCACTGTCTTCGGTTTAAACAAAAATTACCTTCTCCTCAATGACTTTGTTTATAAAAATTTTAAGAGTAACTGTTATTTTTGATTCCTGCATTCCACGAAAGGGTTACCACCCCCTTTTATCATTTTCATGTCATGTGCGACATTATCGATTCACTACACACGAATCCGTCGGTGCACGATTACATACCTCCAATCGGTAACTCGTTATCTCGATAATCTTTAAACATTTCGATAATTTGGAATTTAATTAAAACTTTCGACATTTGAACACGTTTGTATACAAATTTGAATCTAAGTTTCGACTAACTTTCACAAGAAAAAGACGGTTAAAGTGATAGTTATCGAAAAAATGTTAGTTAAAGACTTCGGTTAATCGATAAAAAGGTCGTTCGATAATTTGACACGGAAAATTTTTAAAATACAAATACATATGTGTATCGATAAATTATTCTTCGATTTGTTAAGTTGTTACGTGTAAAAAATTCTGTAAACCTGATTGGTTATCGAAACGAATGGCTGAGTGGTGATTGGTTACTATGGCTTGTATACCTGACAACCATAGGACTAGCGCAGGCTGGCATATCGCATCGCGCGTCATTCACAGTGCGCGCGGCATTTGGTGCGTAACCGTCGATGCGTGGTAAGTGCGCGCCGAGTACGGCTACACGTTGTTGGAGTGGAGAACGCGCGTGGGATCAACATGTGACGTTTTATGGATGTGAACAGTAACGATGATCGACGAGTTACCGATCGATTAGCCCAGTGGATTCGAAACTTCGTCAAACTATTTAGAATATGCTGCCTTGTCTTTATCCTCTCCACTAAGAGATCACTTTCGGGGAATATGAGATTACTGTGACAAACCAAAGGTGAATACAAACAGTTTTATATAGCGATAGATTGAATTCTATAACAGTGGCATTCGTTAAAAAGCGTTTTTACTTACCGAAAATGTTTATGTCGCGCGTTTCAACGATGCAAAGTAAATACGTAACGTCGAAACGTTCAATAATTGTATTCGTTCATTCTCTCGTTTCATTCATTCGACAGAGTGTGCGTTGCCAATTCATATTTTGCTCAGTACATTAATCTCGTCGTACTTCCGGGAAATAACACGACCGTACAGTACCTGCTATTGGAAAGAATTGCTAAACAGAGGAAAGTTGCTTATACTACCTTGACGATAGATAAATTTATATTTCCTCGTTCCCAAACATCGCTGAATCATACAGAAATGTTTATACTTTATTCGATATGTTTTCCCGGCGAACGATTATTTTCTTCGTTTGTGCATGCGGCTGTTCGCAAACTAGCACGGCTTATGCATATTGTATGCGCATTCGCGTATAGTATCACTAGAAGCAGGAGGATTTAGTTCGTCCCGAGTGCTCTAAACACACGTACGATCGAGTTTCCCGCGTTTCTTTGTTTCCTTATTTCATGTCCCTCGAAGACGATTCGGGTCCGAGTTTACTACCTCTAACAACCCAGAAATCGGTTGCAAAGGACAAGACCTAACCTACAAAAAAAAAAAAAAAAAAAATGGTACATTTTCTTGTTGAGAAAAACGAGTGGTCGGTGATTTAGTTAAATCGTAACATGGAACATAGATATAGGACGGTATCTCGGTCTCACGATCTCTGTTGGTTGAATTGGTTTGGTTGGTCGACCGTTTCGCTAGCCGAGTCGTAAACGCAAAAATTCGATCTAAGCGTAAATTGCGTCACGCTTCATTCTGCACAAAGCTAACCGCGATGTAACGCCGAATCGATCGTTACAGTACGATAAGGGATTACAGTTAGCTTTTGTCGTAGTCGAGGACTTGACAGCGATCGCGAAGTAGTTGGTGATCGTCTTTCTCGAACAAAGAAGTTCGTTCATTGTTGGGAACGGCGTACACTCGAGCGTTTCGAGTACATCGGGCGAGCACCGTGCACTCGTACCCTGAACGCCTCGTTAACATTCCACGTTAATGCGCCTTTGAAAATTCACACGAGTCAACTGGAATTAAAAAGTCGCAGAGTATTTGGAGCATTGAACAATTACGTTTCGAAAGATTTTCCGAAGCGTTAAGTTCTCGCGGTCCACGATATCTACGAACTTTCGTTGCAGTTAGTCCGCGCTGATATCGTCAGTCACCATGGTCAAGTCGGTATAGTACAGTATTTCGCTACTTCGATATTTTAGCAGCAAACTTATACAATAACATTTGCACGTACATGGCTGCATATACAGTCTGGGATAGAAATGTGAGTGGACAGGTAGTGAAAATAGGTGTCAATGAAGTTTCGTTACACACGCCTTGTTTATATAAAAATATAAATATTATTTAAAGTTACTTACTAAACAGTCTATGTAGTATAAGGATTTATGCAATAACACTAGTATTAGTTTGGGTCAAACTTTGTCGATACGTATATTACTGTCCTACTGATTTCTGTCTCCGACTGTATATACGCATTATATGTTACAGCATATTTCGCTATTACATATGAAGCGCAATGTCGACTCGACAGAGGACGTGATAGGATTAGGAAAGTATCGCGAATAGAAAGACGATATGGAAGATAAAAGCGAAAACAACGCCGCGTATCCCGTTTCCGCTGGGAGTTAGCCGAACCACCACGAACTTTTCCTGGATTTGGCTCACCGACGCCAACCTATTTATACCGCGTCAGTTGTAACTGCTTGCGATATAGCCGCCTAACTCGGTTGAAAGTTCATCTAACCACATCGAACATCTAGCGATATCGAATCGAAAGACCACGCGAGTCTCGTTGTTTCGCTTTGCGTTTGCCGATGCGACGGACCAGCGGGATCGCCGAAGGAGGAATGGCTTGTCGGTTAGGATGACACGGTTAGGATTCGATAGGTTCAAATGAAGAAAAATTGGGCGAACGGAACGGGTGCAGGCATAGTCGGTGTACGAGTCAGCGTTGCGTGGGTGCCAAGCCGCGTACGCGTACGCGCCAGGTGTAAATAAAAGCGAACGCGTAACCCTCGTCTCGGTTAGCGAAGCGCGGCCGAGCGGAACATTTTCTTTCGTCCCATTGTCAGCTGGTCGTCTCTCTTCTCTTCTTTCCCTTCTCTCTCCTCTCCTTTTTTTCTTTTACCCTGGTACTATGCACGCCCGACATTCCCGAACCCATTGGCCATTATCCTAAGAATCCTTCTCGTCAACTCTAATGTTGACGCATGCTCCTCGACAACCGAGGAAAACTCGTGGATCTCACTTTCTATTCTCTTGGCGAATTCCTTTGTCCGAGCAATGCATACACAAATCCCATGCGTGACTTTAAACAAGAGAAGCATCTCCGGCGCTAAATCAGTCTATTCGCATCTTCGCGATTAGCGTCGCCGAAATAGATTACGCGCCTTGTAGTCATCGTGCATCGCGTGATAAGAGATCATGTGGTTCGCAAAGAAGTACCGCCGAACGAATTATCTTGCGATCACCGAGTACGAGGTAAGGTCGGGAAGCAGTGCTGTCTCTGTGCGGCCAATTCAGCTCTAGCCGCTCGTACTCGGTGTATTTATATCTTTGGCTGCGATCAAAAGAGCTTCCTGCCGGTGTCACGGCGAATCGGGTAACCTCGTGAAACGCTTCGAGCATGGAAGAATCTGCAGTCTATCGAAATTTAGTTACACCAGTTCGCAATCGTTATTTTTCAGAAACGTTTTTCTCGCGCCATTCGCCGTGGAAAGCGCCTAGTTTATAGTTTACGGATAAAAGCGGATCGAAAGGTTGAAATCGTAGCGTCGTTAGAAACTCGCGTCTGGAAGCGCTTGCTAATTGGCGTGATAATCTTGGCTCATTCTCTAGTCTTCGTGCAAGAACGAAGATATCAGGCGATTCCGTCACGAAACCTATCCTTCTTCCGTCTCGACCTCGACCTCGTCCTCGTAGTTGTCGTAATCGTTATTAACGCAACGATAATCCCAACTTGCTCGTTACGCCTTCGAATCGCGCCGTTTCATAGTCGAATTCAATTTCATTTGTTCGATAACCGATGGTAAACGCGGAATTGGCCGTGTAGTTGGCCTCTGTTGACTCAAACGAGTCATTCCTACGGGACGGCGCAAGGTTCGGCCATTCGAACGAATCGAGTCTCGGGTACCGCGTTTCTACGTTCTGCGAAGATTTCTTCGGGATGGTCGGAAATGGTGGTAGGGTCAGCTATGAATTTGATGATTTATTCGCGTTGCTCGTGGCAAAGGGAGTCGAGGAAAAAAAAATACGATACCCATGACTGTGTTGGTATATACAGAGATCCAGAGTTGGCTATTATAGCCGACTGGATAAATTACGACTGTGTGCATGCCAGTGACGTGCAGTCATCGGCCAACTCTCACCGCCAATATCCTCTAGCTTTCGACCCTATACTTACCGGATAATCGACGCGTTGTACAGCGCTTATTAGGGGTGTAATAAGCCAAGCCTCCAACTGTTCGCATGCTCGTTGGTTTTAAACGGAATCTTAATTCGACGAGAAAATAAAATAGCTTTGACACGGCTGCCGACTCAACGAGGTAAAAATAAACGTTAATAACAATAAACTGGTATCGACTTCCTCTCTCTCGAACGGGCTTGCTCTTAATTTTCCTTCGAAATGTAATGTATTATATAATTCCTTTGTACCACGGCACATTGCCGACCATTCATCTCCTAGTTGAAAAGCAATTAATTTAGCGGCGAACGATATAGCCTGTGGCTTCCAGTACGGTATGGTCGAATCGAGGGCAAGCATAATACCACCGTATAAAACCAATAAATATAACAGAAGCAAAAAAAAAAGTTGGAAATGCCGGGGATTGAACCCGGGCCTCTCACATGCTAAGTGAACGTTCTACCACTGAGCTACATCCCCTATCAACAGGGGTTGCGAGATGGTCGTGAGAAGGGGTGTGATACAGACTATACATAGTCGGATTCATAGTACTCGCTTCCCGTACAAAATCATGTACGGTTTCATGACGCAATGATTTAATTAACGGCGCGTCTGGTTTCGCGATGCCTGGCTGTCAAACCGATAATTTAGATTTAGACGAAGGCTGCGGACCACCGCGTAAATCAGTTTCAACCACGTTCCAACCATTAATAACTTGATTGCGATTTAAACGCAAACCGTTCGAACCGCATCGTTGCGAACCACAAATCTCGCAATTACGAAGCCACGTTACGAATAATTTTGAAATTTCCTCGGAGAGAAGAGGGCGACATGTGATGGGATGGGGAAACGCGCAGACTCGAACTGAATGAAATGCGCGCGAAAGAATTTCAGTTCATTAAGACCGTTCCAGTTTCCGTGGACAGGACTATCGCAACTGTCCACGTAATCGATGCGTCGAATGCGTTGTTATCGAACGCATTAACATATCGGGTCGCTGGTTTTTCTGTGTTCGCGTTAGTCGTTACGTATTTTCACGTGTTTCACCGTTTCCCACGCAGTTCAGCTACGATGATTCACCAAAGAGGCGTTTGCTCTTTCGTTTTTCTCCCTTCTAGCTTCTCCTTTCTCGCTACGGTGGTTACGATGGTTGCATGGCGAACGGAAAAACATAGCGGTTGCCTCCGCGGAGGGATGCTTCGTATTTCGCTTCGGTATCTAACGGTGGTTCGTCCAATCGACGTCCACGAATTGGTAAAGCAAATACGAAGACAGGCAGGATAACAGGCGAGCAACGAAACGTATAATTAATAGTCGCGATCTGGTGCCGCAGAAACGGGCTTATCTATATCGTAATCCCTTCTTGAAAAATCTGAGCGAATCGTGGCTGTACGATGTCTGCCTCGTTCTCGCATAATGCGGCATTGACGCTTCCTCGTTATCACGTTGCACGAGAATGGAACAACGACGAGGAATCGGGACGAGTGTCGTTGCCAAAGAATCTGCCGCGATGATTCCAAGGAGTGTGTCCCATTGGCTGGCAGTGCCTTCTTCCATTCTTTCGAACGCGATCCTCGGATGATCGGTTCCAACATCGTTCGCGTCCTCTTTGATTTTCCTCTTTCTTTTTCTTTTTCCGTGTTCCTCGCCGTGACGACTTCGTTCACAGTTACCCTTGCTACGACACGAAGCGTTTAACATTCTGCCCTACCAGGTTTCTTTATCTTTGTTCGCGAAAGGCACGTTGTCCGTTCCACTTTCTATCCGTTAGCGGCTATTCGTCGGTTACGTGTAAAATATCCTTAACATCCGCTCCTCGTAGAAAGAATTCGAAACGAATGCGGGAAAATACGCGGCAGGTCGCGGTTCGTCATAGCGATCCTTTCCTCGAAGAACTCAAGTTTGAATTGCGTGGAAATGCTAATAGCGCAAAACAGGTCACGATTACATCGACAGCCGTTGGCGCTTTTGATCGCGAAACAGCTCGCTGGTATAGCGGCCGATTCAACGCGATGCATTCGTTCGGAATATTCTCGATCATCGGTCGGAATCGACGACGTAACCTGCGACGTTGATCGGTGCGTAACGTTCGCCCACGGTGCACAGCTCGTGCATCGACATATGGCACCGCACGTGCGGCCAAACAACCGGTCTTCTCGGGCGAACAATTTCCGAGCTGCTGCCCGATTCCATTATTTCTTCCGACGCGGTGCGCTCTGTCCGGATCGTCCAACGATCGTTCTTTCCGTTCCAAGACCATAGTACACGCAACTTTTCCAACGCGATCTTTGCGAAATTCCCGTATTACTTTACGTCCGCGATTTTCAAGCATGCAATACCCGATTATATACTTAGGGTCACTGATCCCTTCTCTTTTAGATTGTCAAATAAAAACAACGATAGTCATTCGGTGTGAATGTCACATCCTGAACCAAATATGTATAATATATTTTTTACCGCTTCGTAGAATTTTAGTAATTAGATTATATGTGTTATGAGATGAAAAAGGTTGCAGATAGCTGCGCTGCTTCGACGACGTGGAAAGGACCCTCGACGCCGTATTTACGAGCAAATGATCGCACGCGTCTTCGCAACGTGACTAATTGTGGCTACCCTGCAGAACGACACACGTGCAGTCTCGTGCGCTTTCATTCCTGATTGTCTGCGCGCGAACCTAACTGTCGAAATCGGGTCTCGATTAATCATCGACCGAACCAATTACGGCACACGCCGAAGTGGAACGAATTCATCAAGAGGAACCGGCGTCTTTTACTAGTTTCCGAGACCTCCTCCAACTAACGCGAAGACGATTTCTTTAGTTCGAGCTTTCTTTTCCTTCTCTTGTCGTGTGTAAAGAGAGCGGAAAATGTCTCGCGTATTCGGTAGAATCGGTATCGTTGATCGCCGGAAGGAACCGAAGCGCAAAGGGGTTTGGCGCCAGCTGTGCCTCTACCCTTTGCGGATCCACACGTTCGTTAATTGGTTAACCTCTAATTGAGCGCACGATGAACAGAACGGTGCAACGTAAGAAGAGAGGGCAGCCTTAGAAGCGTAGATGAGAACTAATTAGCTACCGGTCGGCTCGACTGACCGATTGACGCCTTTGCTCCTTCCTCCCTTTCTCTTCTTTTGTTCCTCTTCATCGGGCAAAAACGTTTAAACATTCCACCCCTTCGTTGACCTTAGTCGTATCGTTTAAACAGAAATCGATACGTGGATCTTAAATGGCATCGTCGTGTAGTATTTACTCATTCGTTCGTTTATTTACGGGATAAATTATTTAGTACACAAATATATAACGTATGGGAAAGGTATACGTATATATATATATATATATATATCCAAAAAGAAAAGGAGAGAGAAAAACACAGTACATATAGAAATTTAAGTACGAGGTAAGAATAAATGATTATGGTATACGCCCTATAGGTGTATCGAACCATCATATTTGGCAACAAGTCCTGGAAATTATCTGCAAGTAAAAAAAACTTCCTCTCCTTGTGGAGCGAGAATCGTACGTCGGATGTAGGAATTCTAATAAAAAGTAACTCGTCAAAGGTCATTTCGAAGAACGCGCGAAAGAAGGAAGGTAATGGTTCGTCCTTCTTGTCGTAGGATTTTTTTCTCGCGTTTGTCAACGCGGTTCCGCGTGATAGGAACTCGAGTCATCCTCGCGTTCGCTGAACATCGGAGATTCTTTTCGCGGCATTCGATGACTCGAAGGAAAGCGCGTTTTCCTTTTGTTAACGCGTGACCGGCTGTACGCGATCCTGTTAGGCACGAGCAATGCGTCACCATGGACACACCGTTGACTCACGATCTGAGCCGATAGATACACGGAATTAGCCCTGGATTCCGGCGTTTGATTCCGTTTCTAATAAGAAAACCGGAGATTAACAACGTCGATTCGCAGGCGTCGTAACTACAAGCGAACTGTCGATCGGTCGATCTTCCATGGGAGTCTCGGCTTGTCGCTTCCTGATTTTATTGCCTCCCGCTACATTCGTCACACCGATTCCAACATTTCCTTTCACTCGCGATACCATCGCCAGATTCTTTATAGGTTGCGCTTCATGGGAAGTTGCCGCATGGAGAAGAATGCGTCGAAATTGGTCCGGTAAAAGCAGGGCAATGAAAGGCATCATCGAGTGGAGCGGAGTGGAGTCGGGTCGAGATGAGAACGATACGGTATGCGTTCGCGGATGGAACGATCGTAGAAGATCCACCGAAGATCCACGAGGTCGATGACGTCAGGAGCTTGACGGGATCAATCGGAGAGTCAAGTCGCGATAATTGCGACAATCGTCGGGATGCTCCCCAACGAGACGCTTAATTCCGCTCCCTCGTTCGTCGCAACTCTCTTTCTCCGCGTGACTCTTTCGCCGTTCAATTTACGGCCCCTCGCGCTATTTACTTAACTTCGAAGATTGCCGATCGTTAATTGTCGCTCCAAACGTACTGCCTACAGTTCCCCCGACGATCGAACGTCTGCGTTTCGTAAGTTATCCGAAAGAAAAATCTACCCATCGATACACGATTTCGAGGAAATGAATCATGCATTATTTTGAAGATGGAGAAAACGGCGTTTGAAACTGGAAAGCGATGCGAAGCAACGAAGGGACGGTCGATCGTCGCGACGAAATATATACGGCTTTAGCGAAAAGAAAGTTTAGAATTGCAACTTGCGTATGAGTATTAGTAATTTTACGCTAGTTACTTTTCATCGGTATTAGTAACAATCGCCTGTTTCCAGATATTCCTATATCGCGTTTATTCGTTGCCCTTGTAAAATAGAATTCTGTGTTCTAAAATTGCAATAAAATAATATGCTTTAATGACAATTGGCCGCGATGTCGACGCGATTCTACGATCGTAAGGAGCTTTCGATCGATAGACGAGGGATCATTCGACTTTTTCTCTACCCGCATTCGATAAACGAAAAATTCGATGGACAAGTCGTGGTCAGCTGGTTTCCCCGAGCGAGCTATCCGGTGGAAAAAATGGAGCAGCGCGCGACGCGGTGCTCATCGAGGACACGATAATTGGCGAACGCAGGGTCAACACGACCCACGAAACATTTCATTGACTCTGGACACGGCGTCCTTTCGTAGAGAGTACAAACTGTCACGAATCGATCAACCTACTCGTCGAAACCAAACGAGTAAATCAGTTAATAATATTCATGATAGGACGACGCGCGTTAACGATATTTGTCTTTCTTCCCCCTACGTAGATGGAGAACCAAGGTTTCGAGGAGGAGCACCAGCAGCCAAGAAGCGAAGAAACGCCGATATGTTCGCGAGAGTTTCGTCACGATTCGCATACGTTCTCGTTCGATACGTCTGGAAACGAGCTATCGCCCGATGACCCGGTGTCGAACGCGGATGGCCACGTGTACGAGGACATTCTGCCCGGTGTAGAGAATCCCTCGAAGCATTCCGGAGTTATGATCGGCCAAGATCAAGCTCTTCGGCGACCTTTGAAAAGCGCTACGACGAGATCATTGGATAGAGAAGAGATCGCCGGAACGTTTCGTCGTAATTTAACGTTACCGTTTCGACGTGGCACCGGGTTGGATTCTTCCCTCGGTAGCTGCTCCATTCGTGGGACGAGTGGAAAGAGAATCGACGGTCACCGAGAGGATACGGAAGTCGCGACGTGGAATGCCGGTATCGTCGCCTTCGCCGACGATGCTTTCTCGTCTCGAGCGCAGTCTATCACGCTCCAATCCGAATGCAGACCCAGTAAAAAGCGCAGGAAGAAGGATTGCAAGCATTGTCGAAGCAAAGCTGCCGCCTCTAGCAATGACCAACACCACCAAGTCGCTGACAAAGAGAGCGAAACGATTCTGAGAAAAAACAGGAACAACGAGCAACAACAGCGTGTGCAAATATCGGGTTCGAACGATTCGCAAACTATCCTCGATCCACGCAATTTCACCATGCTACCCGTGTGCTGCCCGAACAGGAAGCCGGACGAGTTCGCGATGCCGGCTACCAATTCACCCTCGGTATTCACGATTTCTGAGAAAGTCGGCGGATCCCCAGCGAGCACGGTGAAGCTGATCAGAAACGAGCGAAGCGGTTGCGCAAATCTCGTCGATTTGGCGGAGATCAACGAGGACAACGCTTTGATCGGCTCGGGAAAGAACCGGCCGGGTATGAGAGTGAACTCCATATATTCGCAGGATCGTTGGTACACCAAGGGGGCGTCGATGCTTTTCACCGATACCAAGGAATACAGTTCGTTTCAGGTGAGTGCTGTTCGAAACCATTTGAGTCGTTCATTTGTCAAATTAATTAACTCCACGGAACAAGAAGTGGAGAAACTTACAGTGGCTACGATAAATATTTGCACAATATTGTATTAATTATAACATTTGTGTGCTACTTAATTAGATCCAAATGTACCAAATTTCGTATCATTTATTATCTTTACTACTACTACTACTACTACTACAAGAATTTAATATGACGAGTATCTGATAAAATGACGTTTCAGTGAAAAATTAGGGAAATACTTTCGTAGGCACTGCTGCACATAAGATAAACATTAATCAAATTTTTTTGGTAGTAAAATTTAAAATATTTAAAGAAGCTGGAGTTATATATAACCACTTCGGTCTACAAACCACTCACTGGGATATTAATCTTTGGAAATCTATATACTCCCGCCTCCAGATTATGGACATTTTAAATTTATTTCGATTAATGCGAGATATCGATTTCGTTTACGCGCGCGGATAAGTTGAGCACCATTGCCAGCAGTACGAGAGCAGGCTGAGAACCACTACCTCGATGCGCGGCTTAAAATTCGACTGGCCGCTAGATGGCGACGAGAAGTAGGAGTTTCTCGCTTGCGATCTCGATCGTTAGTTGGGATAAGTCGGGACTCGAAGCAAAGGAAAGCATACTTACCTGGCGCAGAGGTTACCGTGATCAAGAAGGCGGTTCCTCCAGGGCGAGGCTTTTCCATTGCACTACGGTTAGGCTGACCCTTGCGAATACCCCTAATGTGGGTATCTCGGGCGTATAATTTTTGATAGTCGGGACTGCGTTCGCGCTGTCCCGGTCATATAATATGTGCAAAACTAACAAGTCCTTTTCAGAAAAATCTTTTCAGGAAAATCCCTTCCTTCAGACTTTTCAAAATTTCATTTTGAGAAAGCATCTAGTAAATCCAACCTCTAACCCCAATCTAGTAAATGTAATATAATAGTCAAGTAAACAATATATCCTTCTCTCCGAGAAGGACTGTTTCCCTACTTCTTTACACATTATGTAAAAACGGTATTCGCGAATCTGAGGTGACTGTTTAGTAACTCATATAACGCGGTATCGTTTGGTAGAGATTTATATTTAAGAATGAGGAAAGTATATTAATACCAAGCAGGAGACATAAGTTTCATAACTCGATGTAAATATGTATTTATTAATTTTGTGTAACAAATGAGCGAAAACTATATTCTCCTTCTCGACGATCCTTATTGTTGAGTTGTTTCTCAACTGCAAGATTAATTCGTTGGTTCATTGACGTTAAAAACAGAGATCGTGATTATGTAAATACACCTGTTACTTATATACCTATTGCACGTAAACCTTACCTCCATCCGTACATGTTTAGTACATGGATACCCGTGCACTATCTCATATGTATTTAAATATGCGTGTATTAACGTATCTGTATTTTAATTCATGCGATTTTTAGTACATAGATATGTGAGAAATCTGAAAGATTGCGAAATTAATAAAAGGTTTAGAGTACATTAATATATTTACTGAGATAATGTGGGGAAAAATCCCAAGGGTTAAAACACGGATACATTGATACACGTGAATTTAGATACGCCTGTATTTAAACAACATATATGAAACAATGCACGGGTATCCATGTATTGAAAGATACACAGGTTGAGGTACGGGAAATAACGGGTCAAAAGGGAAGAAAAAGGGGAGAGAAGACTTTGCGCACAACGAATTTCTATCTGTCGACGAGCGTCGATGATTGTTCACGGCTAAAATGCGGAGCGCATTTTGAATCTTTCGTTCGTTATTCCCTTCACATCGTATCGGAACCGTGAGTCATCCGTGTGCGTAATTTGAAACCGAAACAGAATGAAAAATCGCGCGATTCATCATGGTCGAACGAAACTCGGCTTCGATCGATGAAGTCTTTTTGACCATTTCATTTGTATTCTAAACAGAGAAGCCACGCCATTGATGAAGGAAGTATCCTTCGTTGTTTCACGATATATCTATATATAGTTTGCAATCGCTTTCGTCATCTTTTTTCGCGTCCTTGCCCCGTGTTTCAAAGGAAAAAAGCCGTAATCTCGGTGTGACGTGTACGATTGCAACGATAAATTGAAAAAAAAACACGCAGCGATTAGCTATTGCTCGATGTATATGTAGCTGTGGAAAGGATTGGCAGACGCGGATCGCGTCGTATAAATAACTGAGAAATTTGACCTGTCGATGATCGCTTCCTCGACGAGAGTTCATTTTGCTTTCGGAGCGTCTGGCGCTTGTCCGCCCTAAACGAACAAAACGGAACGGAAGTGGAAAACGTCTATCTATAGCCAGACGCGATGATCGTTGGCCGGCAGGCAGCGTGTCGCTGCGTGGTGTACGAGTGGCGAGAGTCTTCCGTAAGCGAACGAGCAAAGGAAATCGACACGACACGACACCTTCTCCCTCGTCGAACGTTGCGCTTCGAATCAACACGACGATATACGATCGAAGGATCGAGCATCGATCGCTGTGATTTTACCGGTGCTTGGAAAGAAAGCGAAATAAGGGTCGCGTTTAACGTAGACCGGTATCGAGGTCGGTAATCAGTTGGACGCGGACCACTGCCTCGGAAGGCACGACATCCGCTTACGCTCCCTATTCTTAAACAGCCGACGTAATTCGCGACTCTTCGGTTTTGCCTCTATAAAAAAAAAGACATAATACATAATATCTCAGATGTGGTTTGGTAGCGTCACGGTTATATTTAACGTGTCGAAGGTTGGCAAGGTAGAAAATGATATCCGTTCGAGAAAAATTGTTTCCAGTTAACGCGCGCGTGTGACTTGATTTTGTTGCGAAAAAATTCGCTATAATCGGTATCTAGATTTTCTGCCGCGCCCTCATTTGCTCTTGACAAGTTAAAGCTCAAATACTATTGGAAGATAGATAAGCTATTATCAAATATATATCTAGCGAGGAGAACCGCGTGGCCGGTTCGAAGAGAATGCAGTACCGATGGCTGAATTTGAGGTAAATCGCGAGCGACTTTATCTGGGAGATTTCGTAGTCGATGCACACGATCGATAAGTATCGAACAATTCGATCTTACTTTTTCAGAGGGCCTACTCCCTCCCAGTGCGAACGCAAACCCCGTCTTCCCAAAATCGCATCAACCTGCGACGAAGTGTCAGAGGAGAACCACCCCCGCATCCGGCCAGACTTCGAAAGCACAGACACGGCTGGACTCTGCATCTGGCGCATCCTCTCGAGGCTTCCGGGTGTACCAGGCCCCTCGTTCTTCTGTTGATCGCGTTGCTGCTACTTTTAGGAATAGGTGCTGTTGCTCTGTACATCGCGTTTGGTGAGTGGTATGCGATACTTACACGATATCAGACACGTTAAAAGGCCGGATACAGACGAGCGTCTCTTTGATGCTGCGCCATATATCTTTCTTCGTTTTCCCAATTAAGAACAACAAAGACAGACATACGACGCAGCAGAAAGCAAGGTGAAAATATCGCACTCGTCTGTACCCGGCTGAACGAAACGTAAAACGTTGAAACGTACGAACGATCGGGTTCACGGTGAACCAACGGAGACAAGCGACTATCGCTCGGCATCGAGATTTTATTTCACCGAGGAAAACGATCGTGGCGATCGGATGAATTTAACCACTGAAATAAGCGCTCGCGAGACATTCAACGAGCACGTTATTATGCTCCGTTATTATAAACCAACGATCGAGCCGAGACGCGACAACGGTAGACGAACGTTCATTTCTCGACTAAACGGATATTTTTAGTCGACAAGCGTCGATGTGAGATTCGCTCGTTCTTCGGCCGTGGTCGTTGACAATCCATTAAAAAGCTCTCGTTCTAATCATTGTATCAGCCATAATGATGGTAACGCGAAAACTGATTTTTAGCAGAACCCGAGAAGTTGCAAATCATTCAACAGTACCTGAAGTCGTCGACGAACGATTCGTCGTCGTCGGACGACGTGTTGGCCGCGGGAACGTTTCTACGTCGATCGAACAGCGAACAAGAACAGAACGACGCGTCGTCCGTGTCATCGACGACACCGATGCAGCCCTCGGCCACTAGCACCCTCGCTACAAGTATTCTTTTAAACGGTGGCTCGTCATTTCCGGAGAGTCGCGCTCCGCTAGCGTCGGAAGCGGAAACGGAAGCTACGAGCCCGTCCAGCCTCGACTCTACCAGATACTGCGACGACTGTCTGCCAGAGGAGGTTTGCGTTGCTCTCGTGGACGAGGAAGCACCGACTTGCAGAGTCCCTCTCGATCCCAAAGATCCAACCGGATGTGCCGGCTTTTGTCTCATCAACAAACAAAAGTGTCATCGTCTCGATGTCGACGCGTTTAGGTAGGTAAATCGTTCTAACACCTGTTTAATCGCGTTGTTTGTGCGCGTTTTTCTTCGCGTACACCTGCATACGTATTCTTTCAAAATTCGCCTCGTCTCGATTTTAATAGGTGCGTCGAGATGGAGCATTACTGTCTGGATGACGAGTGGACCTGCCTAAACACGCTGTGCATCCCTCTCGAGAAGCACTGTGACGGGCATATGAATTGTTACGACCATTCTGACGAGCACAATTGCGGTATGTACACGCATATAGCATATAACATTAGCCCAGTTTTCCGCGACTTAAGACGTTCCTTCTGTTATTGGCTTTACCCGGGGCTTTGTCGTAGTTTGCGAGGCTTCGGTTTATCGGTTTGTCGCGATATGGAATAATCTGACGGCGGTAAAAAAGCGACGCGCGTTGCACGCTCGATGATTTTGAAGGAGCGTGGGCTGAACGAATATAAGTATTTAGACGATGCGTTCTCGTTAGGCAAACGGGGCGCGCGCGTTGCGTATGAGAAGATCGTGAACGATAAAACGCCTGCTATGTTTCTTGTTACAGACTGCGATCTGGAGACGCATTTTCAGTGCGGTAACGAGACTTCCTGCCTTCCACTGGAAAAGAGATGCGACGGCAAGATAGATTGCTGGGACGCGGCCGACGAGATTAATTGCACCTTAGGTAAGATACGCGCAACTACCCGTTGCGGTCACAAGAAGCGTACACCGCTGGTTCGCGAATTATCGACTCGTCAAAATATTCTTTTCCATGTGACTCGTCATGGACAATCCTATGATGATTCCCATAGAGATTTTTTTCTTACAAAGATAGTTCGTTGCTGGTTGAATTATTCGCGCACTTTCGGCTAACACGATTCCCCTATTTCTCCCTTTTTCTGTTACTATCGTTTCCTTTTTCTTTTTGGGTTAAGGTCTTTTTCAACTTCTTTTTTTTTCTGTTCTTCTTCGTAGGTCTTAATCTCGGTGGGTGTGAGTACATACTCGTTTATTTGATACGCGTTCGATTTCCGCATGCGATACACGATTACCGCTAAATGCACCGCATGCTCTTTCACGCACACGCATAAGCACTACGATCCCTTTCTCATGACACATACCGCACACACAGCCTGCTTTTCACTACGGCAGAGCTTTCGAACGGCATAAATTGCAATGTCGCCGCGTTTAATCGCTATACCTTGATGCGCTTCTAAAAGAATGGAAAATCGCATACAACGCTTGCTTCATTAGCACCACGGTCGCGTAATACGTCCGCAACAACGTTTCTTTTGATGCCAGCGTGTCCATCGGAAAACGAGTTCACGTGCAGCAACGGCCAGTGCATATTGAGAGCTCGCTTCTGCGATAGCCTGCCAGACTGTCTCGATGGATCTGACGAACCTCACGGGTGCCAAGGACGGTGCAATAAGCACGAATTTACGTGCCAGTAAGTCGACGATAATGTATCTGTATTCCGTCCAATGTGTGGAGTCAGTAGAGGTAAAGAGATTCCGAATGTTTACCATCCAGAATTCTAGGATTTACGTGAATAATTGTTAGAGCCTCCTTTGATTTCTCGGGTATGACACGCAGCGCAATAACTGTGCATCGTCTGCACCGAAAGGCCGGACGAAGCTCGATTTTAAAAATGTTGCGTTACAGCAGATGGTTAAATACATAAGGAACAACGATGCATCGATATCTTTTTCTCTAGTATCTAAAGGTTTTGAATACGATCCTTACCCTTATTGGCTCGACTCATTAAACAGAATATATAAATGCCTGACGTTATAATATTATATTATTGTCTGTGTCACGCAACAATGGAATTGGCTTTCACGCAGAAACAATAGATGCATTACGAAGGGAATGAAGTGCAACGGGGTCGACGATTGCGGCGATGGGACCGACGAGAGGCACTGTAAGGATCGATTCTCTTAGCTTTACGTTTGCGTCTATCGACCTTCTCTCATCGCACTTACACATGTCACGTTACAGTATTTTTATTACGAATTAATGTAATTAAATGTTGTATATAACTGTGCTGTATAGACATACAGTGGTACGGAATAAACAATTTATAAATAGAATACTTAATACCAGAGTGTAATTAGAAAACGATATACTTTATTATTGTATCATAGGACAGATTACAAATATTGATTTTTTCTGTAGCCGATCTATCTTGTATGTTACTCCGACAGAACATTGTTTCAAGTATTACGGATAAAATATATTTCCTTAAATAAGATATACTACCAGATAGGAGATCTTTGCCTTTTAAATGTGCATTTCTCTATTCATGAGTTGTGTTTATACATACATCATAAAATCATATATACGTAGGTATATTTTTGTATGTAAGTGACTGTAACGTTTATATAAAGTCCTATGCATAGAGATATATATCTTATACATACATATAGATATATACATGTGTGTATAAGAAATATATATATATATGACATATATAACCTTATAGATTGTTATATACATATACAGATATATAGTACGCACATCCCGATATTGCTTTCATCAAACTCATCGATTCCAAACACATGATTCCTTTGTTCCTTTGACCTTTCGTCTATCGAAGCAATTTAGAGAAATTCATCAGGTTCTCGTGGTGCATCGAGATCACGATAATGAATCACTGGTCGGAAGTCTCCTCCGCCGCCACTGTAACGTTTAATAAAAATTAATAGATTCTACTCTCAACAAGGTATTCGTTCCTTGCGGCGCATTAAAGCTATGTGTAAATGTAGATTCTAAAATAATTAACGAGACAGTACACGACGACGTACGACCAACTGGACATAGGATTCGAACGGAAATGGGATATAAAATAAAAGCACACGTAAATACAAACAAATACTTTTATTTGCAACTCATCGGCTTATAAAAGTACAGCGTCTGCCGATTCTGCTTCTCTTTTTGTAAAGGAACATAAAGTAAAAGAATCTTTTTGTACACGACATAATTATATTTTCTTTCTTTATATACACGAATGGTTTAAGTTAACCCGGATCGAGAAAGCAAGAAGCGTGCTGATTTTGTAACACATTGCATTAATTGGACGGTTCGCTCGATACTAAATATATACTCTGTGTTACATAATCCAGATATAGATCTGCTAGCACGAAAGTCTGATATCGTTCAGAATTTTTCTCATTGCTTTTACTTCCGTATAAAAAAATTCGAATGGTACTTGATAAAACTTAAAACATATCCATGTCTAGCTGGTCCAAATCATTATAACTAATAACAGGCCTCGAAGTTGAGTCCGGTGCAGCCCTGTAAAACAGCGTATCACCACGTTCAATATGGCAGAAAAGAATTTACGAAAAACACCATTTTATCGATTTTTCAAACAAGTCATTTACTCAAGTACCCAGATGTTTTACCGTGTTTCATCGTACTATAGGTTGTTTATACAAAGCCAGCGAATTGCGAAAAATTGAAACAAAAATATCTTACCGTCCTCGGTTGAAACCACCACGATTGGAACGCGGCATTCCAAACCCTCCACCGAATCCTGCTCCGTAACTTGATCCATATCCTCCCCTGCTGCTACCGTAACCACCTCCGTAACTTCCAAATCTTCACGATTAAATTAGCGATAATTAGTATAAGAATCATACGTGCTATGATGAATTTGAATGTGAAAGACAAGTACTGTTCTAGCAAAGTGACTTGAGCATATTTAACACTTACGTGCTACATCCATATGGAGTGAATCCTTCGCGTAAGCTCTCTCTCGGAGGTGCTTTATTGCCCGGGTGTTCGGGAAGCTGTGGCCTTTTTGGATCTCTTAAGTAGTTATTAAAATATTCTGCCTCCGCTTTTACTTCTGCTACCTTTTCTGCATGCTTATTAAAAATATGTTTCCGAATAAAATCTGGCCCTTTGAACTTTTTCCCACTAAGTGGACACAACCATTTATCTTTAGATAGTTCTTGTGTATTGGCTTGAACGAACTTTTCGACTTCACTAATATCAAACATTAAGGAAATAATAGAGACAGAAGAGTTATCTAACAAATTTTTTTTCAACATATTTTAAAAGAAACAAAAGAGAAAAGGATACGCTTCAGCATTTTTAGCACCCAGCTTATCGAACTCCTCTTGAGACAGCGTTGCAATTGGTTGCAAGAATGCTGCCATCTTGCTTTCAAAATTGCGACAGTATTCTGACAATTCGGTGCTAGTAACTTTAGCGGTAGGAGGAGATCCTCTAACGTGCATGATTCCGCATCTATTTGGCATTTCGTCTTCGTTTGGATATTCACAGTGATTATAATAATCAACCGAATGAACTACTCGCAAATAAAGGATCAATCTGTCTAAAACCTAAAAAAAAAGAAAGAAAAAGAAAAGGAAAAAGAAAGGACAGTACATCTCTATATCATAATAAACGAATCTTTTTATACGGCTGACACTTAATACCTTAATCAATGTCGGATCTCTTTCAATTGGACCGTCTCCATCACCTCCTAATTGACCCTCTTCTTTGTCACCAGACATTCCTAATAATTCCTCTTCTTCGGCCGATGCCTCTTCTATCAGATAGTCGGTTATGTTCTTCAATACTGGATTTTTAGATGACAATCCAAATGCCTGTAGGAACATACGTTATGATTTTTCAATGACGTCATTACAAGCACTAACCGAACGTGTAAATTAATTGCTGCCTTACAGCTTGCTCAACTTCATGTACATTTTGAATACTTTTATTTTCTTTGTCGTCGTCATCCTGTTTAACTGTATTATCGTCTCTTTTTTCTTCATTCCACAAACCAATCCTGCTGTCCAAATTATGCACGATTTTAGCACTCAATTTGATATCATGCCTAACTATTTGTTTATGGGATGTTAAACCATTTACTGTGCGTATGCGACGCGAAAGGTCTCGGTTTACTATAGCTCCAAGTTCGCAGTCCCGTAACTGTAAAAATTATTCCGTTGTTTCGGTATTTTAATTTTTTTTTTCCTTCTCCGCACACGTGTATTTAAGTTATTTATCAACATACCCGAATATTGTTTAAGCTCCAACATATCTCTTTTATGTTTACTTGTCTTTCAAAAGACACCCAACCTCTTCTAAACCATCTTCTCTCTGGTTGAGGATCTGCTATGGCAACTCGCAAAAATCCAGGAAAACGTTTGCACATCTATTTATACAGAATGTTCATGGATTTATCTAAAAAAATGTAACCTACAATATATACGACATATATTTATAACTAACCGCTTCAACTTCTGCCTTTGTTATCGTAGGTGCTAAATTACGGAGGAAGATACTGCTAGTCTTGTGCAAAGCTCTAGGTTCTTTTTCTTTATCTTCACTGGCTAGGTCGATTACCGCTTCTGGTTCCATAGCAGACTTTTTAGCTTCTGGCAAAGGTTCACTGTCTGTTTTAGCATCTCGATCACCTTCTTTATTATCCTGTGCATCAGTATTTTCATTACTGACATCCATTTTTTCAATCATATCTGGAACGAATTAAATTAAAGAGTAATGTACAATTTTTAAATAAGTATAACATTGAAACTTACGAGGATCTGCTTTCGGTGTATCGGGTTTATTACTATCGCTGCCGGAGGAACTACTACTGCTACTACTGCTGCTGCTGCTACTGTTACTATCAGTTCGTTTTCTCTTTTTGATATTAATTTCCTCTTGTTTGCCTACACAAAAGCAAAAAGGAAGTGGAGATAATAGAAAAATAGTAAGTATTATTTTTTATTTAATAAACGAAATCAAATACTTGTGCCTTCCGCACTATCATCCTTTTTCGTTTCTTCTATATTTTCCTCTGACTTTTCAACTTCCTCTATCGAAATTTCATCATTTTCTGCGCTTTTAACTTCAGTGTCTGTACTTTGACCATTTTTTAAATTTTTCTCCGTTTTCGACGCTTCATCAACTTTATTCGCATCGCTGTAAAGTGTACAATAACGATTAATCCTTCAAACCTTCCCCTATCTTTCTTTTAACGAATACCAATCCATACCTATTATCGCCTTTTTTCTCAGCTCCAACTTTGTTCTTCGCGTCGTCTTTATCTTTGATCGTATCTTTAGTTATAATCATATTTGTTGGCTTTATGTCCAAAACTTGTAAATCTTCTTCCGTACCACCTTCTAATTTAATAACTACCGCATCTAGCAGATGCAGCAAAGCATCAGCTTGATCGGCATCCACAGAAACTTTATCTATTTCTTTAATTTCAAGCATTTCCAGGAAGACTTCGACACGTTTCTGCGAAGAAAGATTGTAAGAATAATAGGTTCAATCGATCTCTTAGGGAAAATATTTTCAAATTGATAATTTATACCTTAAGAGCTGCCACCTGTTCTTCCTTTCTCTTCACTGATTCTTCTGGATGATACTTTATTTTGAACCTGGTAAATTGGTAGAAGAATATGGTATTTCAATCAATTTTGAAATAAATTTCTTGTAAATTAAAGCAAACAGACGTACAATTTGTGGATTTATCATTTATGTATATTCGAAAGAAAGTGCATTAGAATTAAGATAGTAGTTAGTTCTACTAAGTCCTCAATATAATTTTATACTGAAAATATTCATGTTCGTATAAGCACAGAGCGTGCTTTTAATCGATCATAAACATATTTACGTAATCGTGATAAATTTGTCGCAATAGGTGATGAATAAGATATAGCAGTAATTGTTACGTTTCCCATCCATATCTAGAGCGAATCATTCCTCGTGACTAAATATTATTATATCCTTTTCTTCGAGACGATTATTTATAAATTATCAGTTTTACTGTCAACATTGTCAGTTACAGAATGAAGCCTCACCTGTAGAGTCTGATATTTTTACTCGCATTCAGTTTTCTTGTCGACTCAGAGGTCTATTGTAACGATAGCATATCTTTTGAATGTCAGAAATAATTAAACGGGTTTAGAACGCGGCCTATCGCGAGCATGTTTGGGCTTTGCGCGCCCAGCTCGCATCTTTGTTTAACTACCTAATGAACACCTCAATTCTTCTGCGATGCGCGAAACGCGGAATGCATAAAATATCGTGCGTAAAAATAAACGGGCGAGGTGACCTGTGCCCAAGACATAAGGCGTTGCTGGCTGTACACTGTAGGGATAGACAGAGCTGGTCATATTGCTTGCAATTACCGATAAAATTGTGTCTGCAATTTAGCAAAAATTATAAAGCTACTACACCCTAACGCTCTTCTGTTCAACGTACGTATGCACTCCAGGCATACATACCTGAACAGATAGTCTGATAATTTCATTAGGATTAAAAGATTACTTTCTACAGTGGGCATAACTTTCATGCAACAACGTGGATCTCGACGTCTTGCGGAAACATTCGATTACAAGATTATTGTTTTAACAGAAATAACAATTAATCCACTGTAGAAATTAATTATTTTTATATCCACATTTAAGTACGACTGAGCTTCACGATATACGAATAAGGAATAATTTCGAGACCATTATTAGTGAATGAAAAAATGAAATATACCATTCCTCGTCCTTGTGTGCAACGAAGAATTCATTCAATTGTTGCCTTCTGAATTCCAATTTATATTCGTTATAACGTTTAATAGCTTCCTCGTCTGTAATCGAGTCTTCTTGAGTTCCGAGAAACGCTTTGAAAGACATCATTGGTGGTTGAGTTTCAACATTGGAATTGCTGAAGTTACCAGCTACCTCTCGACTGCACAAAACATGAAACCGCTTACAATTAGTCAAGAAATATAAAACATTTAAACGCTACCTTAATCGGGCCAACAGTCTTGGAGTGAATCGACTCCTTTTTTGCATACTTATAATACAACCTCTTTTTTTCATGACAATGCTGTTTATAAGCCAAGAACAAATTCATAAAGAAAAGAAAAGGGAGAGAAAAAAGAAAATCTGCATTAAAAATAACATAAGAAACACAAACCTGTTACTGTTACCGTGGTTTCCATAGTGATGATTGCCATGGTGAGGAGGTGGATAATGGTCTGGCCCCCAGGATGTTGCACCCCCTCCTCCACCTCCGTAATAATCATGTCCATATCTTGGACGATCGTCCCAATCTGTTCTCATTCTTTTCATAGGTGGTGCCATCTCCTGTGATCTGCCAGGACTATATCTATCACGTCCTCCACCTCCACCTCCGCGGTATTCTCTGTAATCTGGACGTTGTCTAGGTCGACTGGACCATTCTCTGGAATAATTACTATCGTTAAAACTACAGGAGCCTGTTTATGCAAAAACAGAATAACTTATTTTCAATATGTTTTTACTTGTTAATATTTATTTTAATGCTGTATTTTAAAGCTTATCATTTAGGTAGTTACCTATCCACCCAATCATCCCTTCTTCTGTCATCTCGTCGACCTTCTCTAGAATAAGATTCTGTTCTCTCCCCTCTAAATTTGTCTCTTCTTTTCCTATCGTATTCATCGTCAGAGTCACCCATAATGCAAGGACTTAATGCTAAACAGACAAGATGCAAATAGCGTTTATAGATTTCTAATCCTTAACAAAGTAATACTTCCAGTATTTTCTGGAATCTAGAAGGGGTTAGGGAGTAGGCAATTAGAACATACGTATTTTCCAGCACGCGATCCACAAACTTTTCAATCATCGTTTCATCGATACTATACTTGAAAGATGTATAAACTTTTGTGAACGTGTGTGTTGCGGAACTATCAATTATTTACAATTTTTCGAACAAAATATTCGAATAACGCGCGAGTCTTGCTTTTAGAGTGTCCAAAGCATTTGCAGTTTGGCAATTTAATAAGACGTAGTAATATCAACAGAACGTATACATAATAACGAAACTAAGTGGAAACAAAAAAACTCACCCACTTAAAGTATATTGTAGAATGAAATTAAAACTCCAGCATAAAGGATTCTGACCACCCGTTATCGTGCGTCACCAAAGTATCTACCATACTTTGGGAGGTGTGGCGTCATAAGCGGCATTGTATCGATACAGCACTCGCATATCGCATATCGACTATTCTTTCGCTTGAGAGCCGCGAAATTCAAATAAGCTTCAATACGAATCGTATAGTAATAGATATTTGCATGACTACAATCACGTAAAAAGTATTTGATACATTATACAGATCGTTCAATACAATTTTTAAATAGCATTAAACAATATTTAAATATTACGATTTGCATGGATAAGGCATCTAAAATAAATCATACGATTCTGAATTATCTCGAATAATACGAATCATACGATTGTCCGAATTGAAAAATATTAAAGAGCTGAATGTCAGTGGTTTTCCCGTATTCCGATATAATCTCCTATCCGGGATATCGACATTTAATGAAACAAAGCGCGTGTTCTATAAATAATTCTGCAATCATGCGGTAACAATAATACATACATAATGATTATTAATTCTCCTTTCCACTATTCGCAGAAAGTGCATGGAGTCATATGTATTATTGTCTTACGGAAAGCAGCATAATTTTCTATAGACATAGAAGATTCGGTATGCCACTAATATAAGTGGAAATAATGCGAATTTAGAAATAGAACATAATTCCCGAGCGAGCGTCGAAGTCTCCACGACTGCGATGCAACTCTCTGCGTGTTTGGATTTTTTCTTTTCCGCTCGTAACTAACTTATTCGCAACAAAATAAGCGAACAAGAGTTGTCAAATGACTGAACGGCGACGTAGGAGACGAAAATAAAATCACTGGAGAGGAATGTCAAATATTGCAACAAGTAATGCCAAGCAGTGTCATAAATTCAAGAAAGCAAGGATGGGTTACGCTCCAATTTGCATGATACTCCTTCCTTTTCAAAAGAAACGTGTGGGGAATCGTGTATCTCGTGGAAACTCCTAAAGCCGGATGACGTAGTCGCGACGAAGCCGGCTGGCTGAAACTAGTCGATCGGCGTACCTATTGTTAGGTGAGAACACCGTCTGGTAGAAAGAGTCAAACAAGTATTACTCATTGCCACCGACATTCGGATGCGTATCTTCACGGTCGGGGATGATACTTGAACGCGATGCATCCTTTCACTGCCGGGGGTATCCTTATATATAGAAGTATTCGATCGAGACTCGCCTCGTAATGACTTGAGGCTCGTGTCGAACAATCAAGGACTCGACCGTGCCAAGTAATCTTAGGATGATCGGGATAAATCAAACAATCCGGTTCTCGATGTTCGCCCTTCTAATCGCCACGGTCATTGTTGGTTCAGGTAAACGACGTCCTTCATCTTTTTTCTCTCGTTTACACGTTGCTTCTTTTTTCTACAACGATCCATCACTATTATATAATACTTTGGCCACGGAAAGAAGATATCTACGATAAAACACTCACACAACGATATTAAACTCTAATTTGTTACTTTTAGGAGCGCACGAAGGAAGTGGTGGAAGCAGTAGTCTAGCGTACAGTATGTATCGTATTTTAAAATGTAGAGGATAAATCGATCAGATATTTATTAATTGTTTTCATTATTTCCGAGAATAGGCAGCGCTTCGGCATCCGCAAACGCATACGCGAATGCAGGCGCAAGCGCATTCTCGTTGAGTAACGCATTTACTGGAATCGGAAGCCTACCTGCGGTTGATGGGAGCCATGACGGGCACAAAGGAATTCGCAGTTACGACAACACTGGCTACAATGGCAATAATCAGCCAAACGGTGGAGTCAAAGGAAATCAGCGTGGTGGATGCCCTAAGTGCAAGTGGGAAGACGACGATTACTGGGAGAAAGACGAGGATGAAACTGAACCAGAAGAAATAGACGAAGACGATTGCGACGACGGGGACGATGGACAGTATAGAGAACACGGTCATTATCACGGACAGAAAAATAAAGGAGGATCGCCTCCGGGCGTACAGAAATTAGGAGTGCTTAATCCCAATGGTCGAGGACCACACACGGGAGTCAGCGCTACGTCAAATGCTGCGAGCAGTGGAAGTGGCGCTCCATTTGGAGCAACGCCAGTTAAAGGAGGACGCCCTGAAACTGGGAGCTCGATCTCTGGTTCACCATGGAACAAAGCGTTCCCTGTAACCGGTCAGCAACCTGGATCAGGATGGAACACAGGCTCTGGAACTACGCCGAAACCCGCTTGGAACCAAGGGTTCGGCGGTTCACCTGGAACAGCTTCGCATCCTTCTAACAATTGGAACTCTGGAAATTTACCGAATGCAGATGTGTCGAGTCCTACCAGCGATGGAAGCTGGAATAGTGGTCCAAAAACAGGTTCTGGATGCTCCGGCAATTATCAACAAGGCACCAGCTGTGCTCAAGGTTAGCTAGAATTTTTACATCTTATTTAACGATGCCGATTCAATGAGTCAAGCAAACACCAGTTTTATCTTATACATAAATTCATATCCTTGACCGTGAAATTCTGAATAATTTTCGAGAATAAATAATATAAATATAATATAATATAAATAGGCGAAATTCGCAAATACATTATTCAAATTGTTTGAAAGTATTCAAATCTACAGTCGAAAATTTTTTACAAAATGCATAAAGATTACATTAGTCGATCTCTAATTTAGGTTCAAGCGGTGTTGGTCCTGTAAAACAATCTCCAGTGCCATTCTCTGGCAACCCCGCAAATGTTCAGAAGGAAGGTCCTGTTCATTCCACGGGCTCAACAGCAGTATATAATCCTCAAAGATCTCCAGCCGGATGTTCCGGCAGTCCTTATGATACCAGTTGTGACGATAAATCTGTTGATCGAACGAGACCACATGACAGTCCCTTTGCATCATCTTATGGACCAAATCCGAGACAAGGCCAATATCCTGTAAGTGGATCGCCTGAAAGCAGTCCTCCCGGTCCTCCGCATGGTCCTCCCGCTGGACAAGGCCGATATCCGGGAAGTGGATCGCCTCAAAGCAGTCCTTCCAGTCCGGCGCACGGTTCTCCTGCGGGACAAGGTCAATATCCGGGAAGTGGATCGCCTCAAAGCAGTCCTTCGGGTTCTCCGTACGGTTCCCCGGCGGAGCAAGGCCAATATCCGGGAAGTGGATCGCCTCAAAGCAGTCCTTCGGGTTCTCCGTACGGTTCCCCTGCAGGACAAGGCCAATATCCTGTAAGTGGATCGCCTGAAAGCAGTCCTCCCGGTCCTCCGCATGGTCCTCCCGCTGGACAAGGCCGATATCCGGGAAGTGGATCGCCTCAAAGCAGTCCTTCCAGTCCGGCGCACGGTTCTCCTGCGGGACAAGGGCAATATCCGGGAAGTGGATCGCCTCAAAGCAGTCCTTCGGGTTCTCCGTACGGTTCTCCGGCGGGACAAGGCCAATATCCTGCAAGCGGGACGCCTCAAAGCAGTCCTTCCAGTCCTGCGCACGGTTCTCCTGCGGGACAAGGGCAATATCCTGGTAGTGGATTGCCGAAAAGTAGTCCTTCCGGTTCTCCACACGGTTCTCCTGTAGGACAAGGCCAATATCCTGCAAGCGGGACGCCTCAAAGCAGTCCTTCCAGTCCAGCGCACGGTTCTCCTGCAGGACAAGGCCAATATCCGGGAAGTGGATCGCCTCAAAGCAGTCCTTCCAGTCCTGCGCACGGTTCTCCTGCGGGACAAGGGCAATATCCTGGTAGTGGATTACCGAAAAGCAGTCCTTCCGGTTCTCCACACGGTTCTCCTGTAGGACAAGGCCAATATCCTGGTAGTGGATTGCCGAAAAGTAGTCCTTCCGGTTCTTCACACGGTTCTCCTGTAGGACAAGGCCAATATCCGGGAAGTGGATCGCCTCAAAGCAGTTCTTCGAGTTCTCCGTACGGTTCTCCTGCGGGACAAGGGCAATATCCTGGTAGTGGACTGCCGAAAAGTAACACTGGGCGCGGTTCCGATACAGGGCCATACGGAGGATCTCCATGGAACTCTCAAAATCCTAATGCAAACGCTGTAGCTTCAAGCATAGCGTACGCGGGAACTGGTGCGCCGACCGCTGGAAACGGTTTCGATTCTAGCCATCCTGCAAGCGGTCCATCGACTTCCAATCCCGTTTATTCACACGGTATTCCTTCTTACGCGTCTCCATCTGGGAATACACAGACGCCAGGGTCTTCGGGTTCTCCAAATGGAAACGTTCCTTACGGAACTCAAAAACCTAATTACGCTGGTGTTAAAGGAGGTTCTTCGGGTACAGTACCAAAACACGGTACTCCCAAAGACGGAGATAGCAAGATCTTTTATGTGAACGTAAATCCTGTACCAGGGAGCCCTGCAGGGGTTAAACCTCATGCATCTACGGGTGCACCTTACAGCGATACCGGAAAAGCACCATCTTCTTACCAACCTGCTCCTTATGGGGGTATCGGAACGCCAAAGCCCTCTTATCAGCCTGCTCCTTACGGTGGTCCTGGAACGACAGAGCCTTCCTACCGCCCTGCTCCTCATGACAATACTGGAACGGCAAAGCCTTCTTACCAACCCGCTCCTTACGGGGGTACCGGAACGTCAAAGTCCTCTTATCAGCCTGCTCCATATGGGGGTACCGGAACGGCAAAGCCTTCTTACCAACCCGCTCCTTACGGGGGTACCGGAACGCCAAAGCCCTCTTATCAGCCTGCTCCATATGGGGGTACCGGAACGGCAAAGCCTTCTTACCAACCTGCTCCTTATGGTGGCCCCAGCACAACAAAGCCTTCGCATGAACTTAATTCTTATCCATCGGAAGAAACAGATAAGGGTTGCACAAATGGATCTCAAGGTTGTGGAACTGGGAGCGGATGCAGCAGTGGAACAAGTCTGAATGGATCTCCAGATTACAAGCCTTGTAGTCCAAACGATCTTTCAGTAAGCGTTAATAAAGCTTCCAAACCACTAGGAGCTTTTGAAGCAAACCCAAATGATTTTTCGCAAAGTCCTCAACAAATCACGCCTGGAACTGGTCCGCAAGATTGTACATCTGGAACCAGATATGGTTGTACCTCTGGACCAAACAATCCTTCGTACGTTTACAAGACTGAAACAGCGAATAAAATTCCTGGAGAAGGAGTAGGGTCGTATCCGTCGAACCCTTTCTTAACTGGAAAGATTCCTAGTCCTGGTGCTGGTAATTAATAGGAAACATTATATGTATCTCTTTTCATTTGTGCTTGCTGTGAATACTAAAAAACATCTCTCTTAGGTGGTCCTCAGCTAACAGCTACTAGTAAGCCAGTCGGTTATGGAAATCCCTTCCTGCAAGGAACTGGCGCAGTCGCGGGAGCGGGAGCTTGGAGTCATGCTGCTACAGGAGTAGCAACGAGTCCAGGCAGCGATGGCAAAAACGTTGTTTCGATAGGAGGACAGGCACCTAAGCCTATTGGCAAAGATAATCCTTTCCTTAGTGGATTAGGACACGGAAGGGGAGACATCGGAATTGATGCTACGCCTAATTCAATTTCTGGAGGATCTTTTGCTCCAGACAGTAACATGGGTAATAGCGGACTGAGTCAAACGAATGGAAGTCCTTCCTTTGGCGATAAAACACAACAAGGACATTCCAATCATTACCCCGGTTCGATTTGGAATTCAGGTTCAACGAACGACGGAAGCTCTTCGGCCGTGAGAAATCCATCCACAATAAACCGTGGCTCGGGAAGCGGAGGAGGTGTTGGAATCGGTCCGGGAGGATTTGGAAATCTTTTCGGTGGTGCACTCTCTGGAGCTTCTAGCAGTGCACAAGCTTCTTCACACGCCAATTCTGGTTCTGGAGTTGGTATGTCTATTTGCTTTCAATAATTTTGCCTTGTAATTTTGTTAATGTTTACTAGATTGGCGAAATATATACTTTCTAGAAAAATATATTTACTGGAAATACGCTAATCATACGAATATTTCGAGATTCTGTTATATCGTGTCGATTACAACATCGTTATGCAAATTCAAATTTCTCGATATGAAGCAGAAAGTAGGCTTCGGATCATGAAAGATTAGACAGAGATCTTCGAATGAAGATTAATATAGGTAATATAAGTTCCAGTGAATATAAACTCCCAGAGATAGGAAAACGTTTCAAGGTCTACTATCGAAACACTTCTATTTGGATTTTCATTTTCTTCATCCAACGTATCAGGTTGATCAACGAGATCTCGCTCCTGATAAAACATAAATCACAGGCATGAATTGTTAATTAATAATAATTATCGGATACATCAAATATTTTCCGTTCTTTTAATGTCTGCGACGTTGTGTAATCCTACTACGTTACAGGGTTGTATGTGTATAGCATGTAAGCTATACATAGAAATTATTCTACGTATATGTTATATATGTATACGATCTATATGTTATTCTATGTATACGAATGATATTGATGATTATCGCCTTTGTTGTGATCTTTCATTTGTTAATATTTACGTCTTTGTTGTTTAAAATTCATAAAAATTCATAAAATTCATAAAATTCATACTCATTTTAAATTCATAAAACTTTCAGTTAAGGTATGATAAAATGGAAACAATATATTGGTTTTTAGCACCAGATACGGGTTTCGGACAGGCAAACAGTGGAAGTTGGGCTTCCAGTGGAGCGTCGGCAGGAAGTCAAGCTGGAAGCGGTGCTTCCGCTTATGCGAGTAGCAGTGCTAGCAGTAAGTTTTGTAAATCCAGTTCGTATGTGTTCGCATAAATAGCCAAAGAATCGGGCTTTAAAAAATAAAATGATGTTTCAGGCTGGGCAGGTGCGCAACCCACTTTCGTGAAAGGCTAAGCGATGGAAACGAACGATATTTCCAGGAGAAGATAAATTTCAATCATCCGCAAATTACGTAAACGACTGTTTCACTCTGCTTCGTTTGTATTTCGTATTCGTAACTCGTTTTACCTACTCATCCTTTATAATACAAACAAATCGATGTACGAACAAAATTACCGTTCTTTTTACGCATGGAATTCTCTACACGCGCTTTAATAATCCGCCGGCAATTAATGTCAATTCTTCGAAGCGATTGTATTCTTATTATACGGCGATTGTTATCGATTGGTGTTTAATGGATAATGACGTAACTAACGAATCAAATATGTTGTTAAACAGATTTAATACATGTGATAATGTATCAATAAAGAGAATTATTTTTGATGAACAATTTTTTAAATTATCCTTCAAATCATGGTCAAATAGCAAGATCGCTCGAGGACGTTGTTGATTGTTCTTAAATACACCGAAATGTGTGATCGATCACCAATGTTCGAATTCAAGATTGTTATAAAAGACAAACATACAAACGACAACATCTTTCCTTCATTCTCAACATTCTAGTCGCATGTAGTAAAGAAGCAAAGTATCTGACATAAAATAGGGATAATAAATCGTTGCTTCTCATACAAATGAGTTGGATAGCAGTATCTTTGACGCGAAGAGTGACAAACGTGTTTTTACAAATGAATTTAAATGTAACATCGTGTACACGGAAATACCACTTATGTCACTGACATATCCCAAATATAGAAGTTTGTAAGTATGTATATACATTACGCGTCTTAACTTATGAATTATTCATATCAGTGGGAGGATCTTGAATCTACAGTTAAACATATCCTTGTTGTATCCAATAGCTGTGAAAAGATAATTTTATCGAACGAGTCATATAAACATACGATGCATTATTAGTGATAATAACGCGTAATAAACTGCTGTTATCTTGGGATTCACGTTAAAAGTTATATGAATTATCTATATGACTACAAAAATTCTACGATTCAGAACATCGTTTTCAGAAAATCAACCGGAAATTAATTCGTAGTTAGTCGATAAAAGATAAAAATTAAATGAACTTCAGTTTAAAAAATCTCTGCTTGGCTTTATCTCCAGAAGCATATGCAATGGTCGGTGTAAAGGATATATCCAGTAATATTTTATAGACGCAAATAAGTAGTAAGAATGAATCGTTTATTCGAACTGCACAGTTTACGTCATATGAATCTGCTATTTTAAAGTGAAGGTATTTTAAAGGTTTAGCGCTACGCGAGACTCGCCCACGCATTTTATTCATTGAATACAATAAAGGCAGACTAGGTATAAACAGTAAAAATAGCGATACGTGATTCGCGCCCCGCGCAAGCCTTTGATCACAGATCAAATTCTGGTTCGTCTTCTATCGTAAATGTCGACTTCAACCTCCTCCGGTAAGACCATTTAGACTTTTCCAGCCGATACTTTGTACGATCCCTTTCCAGTAGAATCGATGTTGGCTGCACTACTGCTGTAGACACCTTTGGCTTTGTCCACGCTTCCGCTCTTGTTCACTCCTTCCTTGATATCGCCCATACGGGAAAAGAGACTAATTCGACAACAATCATTGAATTAATTATTTCGTCAATCATTGAATAATTTCTATATTCAGCGGTGTCAAAAATAAGTAAAAGGGAATAGCTCATCATTTTATCTTAATTCTTTGAAGAAATTATTTTGCTTCATATATTAATATCAATTAACTTACTCGACTCCATGTCCACCGGGACCACCGAAACCATCGTAACCGCCGTATCCTCCTCCGAGACCGGCACCAGCGTTTGCGTTCGCAGTAGCGGACGCATACGCATTTGAATTAGCAAGAGCATGTGCATTAGCACTCGCAGCTGCATAAGCATTCGCGTTAGCGTTGGCGTTGGCGTTGGCGCTGGAACTGGCGCCTCCTTTGTAACCACCATAACCACCGTGTCCGCCTAGACCACCTGCTCCACCATAGCCACCAGCTCCACCACCGGCGCCTGATCCACCATATCCCCCAGCTCCACCACCGGCGCCTGCGCCACCATATCCTCCAGCTCCACCACCGGCACCTGCGCCGCCGTGTCCACTAGCTCCACCTCCAGCACCAGCTCCACCAAATCCGCCAGCTCCACCTCCAGCACCAGCGCCACCAAATCCGCCAGCTCCACCTCCAGCACCAGCTCCACCAAATCCGCCAGCTCCACCTCCGGCACCTGCTCCACCGTGTCCGCCAGCACCAGCACCACCGCCTAGACCACCATAACCTCCAGCTCCACCACCGGTGCCTGCACCACCTCCGGCACCTGAACCACCGTAACCTCCAGCTCCACTACCGGCGCCACCGTGTCCGCCAGCACCAGTACCACCGCCTAGCCCACCATAACCTCCAGCTCCACCACCGGCGCCTGCACCACCATATCCTCCAGCTCCACCACCGGCGCCTGCACCTCCATATCCCCCAGCTCCACCACCGGCGCCTGCACCTCCATATCCCCCAGCTCCACCACCGGCGCCGGCACCACCATGTCCTCCAGCTCCACTACCACGGCCGCCAGCACCACCTCCGGCACCTGAACTACCGTAACCACCACTTCCAGCTCCGCCGCCTGCGCCACCGTATCCACCAGTTTTTACTACTCCACTCGATCCTGATAATTTAAAAGTAAAAATGACAATGTGAAGAAAGTACTGTTTATATGAAAGGCAATAACTTGAACAACTTGTCTGTAAAATCAACATACCCGCATGACTCCCGGCGCCACCCCCAGCGCCACCCCCAGCGCCAGATCCTCCGTATCCTCCAGCGCCACCTCCAGCGCCACTTCCAGCCCCACCGCCAGCACCACCGCCAGCACCACCCCCAGCGCCAGATCCTCCGTATCCTCCAGCACCACCTCCAGCTCCGGAGCCACCGTATCCTCCAGCGCCACCTCCAGCTCCCGAGCCACCGTATCCTCCAGCGCCACCTCCAGCTGCGGAGCCACCATATGCTCCGGCACCACCGCCAGGGCGACCACCAGCTCCTCCGTGCCCTCCTGCACCGTGCCCGCCAGCTCCACCTCCTAGGCCACCTCCTAGGCCGCTTCCTAGGCCACCTCCTAGGCCGCTTCCTAAGCCACCGCCTAGGCCAGTTCCTAGTCCACCTCCTAGGCCACCTCCGGCACCACCTCCGGCACCACCTCCGGCACCACCTCCTGCACCACCACCACTGCCAGCGCAAGCTCCGGTGTGGCAGCCAGGTCCTCCCTTAGTACCACCAAAACCACCACCAGAACCGAATCCTCCACCACTACCAAATCCGCCACCACCTCCACCTCCGCCACCACCGCCACCACCACTGCCGAAACCTCCGCCAAATCCTCCGCCAAATCCACCACCTAATCCACCCACACCAGCGAGAGATTTCAGGAAATCGCTTCCAGCGGCTGCATCGTGAAATCCGTGAGGGTTACGTTTCGCTCTGGTCTCTGCAGCTAAACAAATATTTTATAATTTTAAAATTAGACATTGCTTCGCAGAGTTGACATTAAACCCGAGAGGCGTATAAGTATTCACAATTACTTTTAACCTCTTAAATTTGTTACTTAATTTACGATGTAACGAAGAAACGAATATAAAAAAGAAACATAATCACTTAGTGCAAGTGGAAATCACACCGCGTAAAATTTAATCTCAGAGAAGAATAGAATTAGTAGAAAATGTACCTTGTGCGTCAATGCAGAGAAGAGCCAGTAAGGCAAAAAGCCCGATCGTTCGATATCTCCACATGTTGTAGGATCGATTCTTCTATTCCGATCGTTCGCAAGACGCTCATCTTTATATCGTTCCTCCCACTCTGATTACCCGCGGTTCTTCCTGTAACAACTGCCGCTTCTTCGAACGCTGTTCCAAGCGTGAAACGGTACAACAGGAGCAAAAAATACAACTGCCAACCAAGGCTAAGGTAACCGATGATGAACGTGTAACGCGTCTAATCATTCTATCTTGCTTTCTTCGAGCCTCTCCTATCTATCTATGAATGATCGCTGTTCAGGTCCGAGATCCTCGCCAGTTTCAAAATATGCTGTTGTTCTTTTCTTTCTTTGTCGGTCACATGCTTCGCGATTGGTTTGTTGTTATTGGTCCATTCTTAACAAATGCTGAAATTTGTTGTACATCTTAAGATAGCATTGTTATTATCATGCCTTGTTGGAGGAATAAAGCAAAAGAATGTATTTTCAAGTATCGCTTTACATATCTGTGTTTGTCATATCGACGTCAAAATCCTTGAAGCTATGTAACTCTTAACGAGATCCTCATAGTTATTTTCTTGCGTATCCTTCGTCTAAACGCATTTCGAATAAATTTATCTATATGCCTTTTAATTGACGTCCGCAGAGGCATCGAATGTATTGTTGGATTTATTATTTTGCCCTTTACTTTGGGTTACTATTTTGCAATAGGAACAATGTCCGCAGCACTGGTTCCGTTGCTTGTCCTAGAAACGGGATATCCTTCGACGGAAACAAAAAAATATAAAAAGATAACGTTCGGTAAAACCAGTTAACTGCTGGGGGTTACGTCATTGGAAATTTTGCGTATGTTTTTTCATTCAATGATCGCTTTGTTGTGCAAGCAATGTCGATAATGTAGCAAGACATAAAATATTTTTGAACATCGGTGTAGCTAGTCTCGTTGCGTCACTGGTATAAGCTTCATCGAATAAAAAATCGTTACTGGTATTGATAAATCAGCGAACAAACGTCATCGAACAACGATCAGGGCTTCGATAGAAGGTTGTACGCGTGAACAGAAACGCTGATAACCTCGGATTTGTGTTTAGAGCTATGTTTGTTATTAGTTAGACATTGACCTAACCATAATAATATTCTATCGATTATACATACGTATGAAGCGACGACTACAGTTATACGATTTCTTTTTTTTTTTTTTTTTAAATACGTTCAGATAGTTCATTTCGCGGAAACACCGCTCTCTTCGTTTCGTGGTTACGATTTTATCGTTTTCTTCTCCTACAAGGATAATTTGCATTCGCAATTCTCACGTTAAAGACTCGTTTGACTGGTTCCCATTATGATATATAATATGAACACGATTGTCTATCGTTAATCAATGGTACTCAGATCAACGTGATACCGAGGAAACGATTAAGGATATCGCATACAATTGTTAGAATTTTATTATGGGTATTTCCAGCATCTCGTGATTGAAAACTTTTTTCTTTCCAGCTTCTATAAATGTCGCGGTACACAATGAATACAAGGAAAACAACACGATTATACTCAGATTCGATACATTTACCTACTAACTTGAACAAAAGTAATCCAATCTGAGAGAGATCAAGAATATATTGGGTGCATTTCATACTCGCGATGTTGAAAGATAAATATGTATTTCTTTCCTTACTTGTATGTATGTGCATAGGTACATAATGAATGTCTTAACGAACAAATTGTAAGTTTAACTGCATCCATTACCGTAATTGATTAAAAGGGTCTTAAAAGTAGCAATGTACGTTTATTGTGGAATATTGATACATCATATTACATAACAACTTATTTCGAATCTACGTTATCAAATGTATCGAAACGAAAACGATACAATTGTTTTGAAACAAACGTACAAGTTTGGCAATTTGAATGACGCTTCTCTGTACGAACATTTCGAAAATTTGCTAAAGATAACCATGTATCTCTTACGAGGTATCCTTTCGGATATATATATATATATAACCCATGCGCGCTTGTGAGTACGGTTCTGCGAGTATAAAACTAATTTTTTCTCTTTGATTTCTATGTATATATAATATATGTATGTGTGTGTGTGTGTGTATATATATATATATATATAAATTAAATTCTATATTATAACAGAACAACCGTAATAACTAAAAAAAAAAACAAAAAAAAAAAAAAAAACAGATAACCATTAACTTATGGACTTTTATTTTTCGCATAGATGAGTCATTCGCGTGGATATGTGTATTCATATTATTATTGCATAGATCCTTTTTTTGATTACATGCGATCGTTACAAATGTGACGCGTATGATGTGTGTACTAAATTTCTCGTCAAATTCACATAGCCAGTCTTTGTATAATTGAACCGTGCATTACTTCGAAAAAGTAATACCTAGCAAAAACAATTATGACATCATAAAATTCTTAATAATAGCGAGAAATAACTTCCTTATATATATATCTCTTGTTAATATTAATTTAATAACAAAAAAAATTACCAGTACGCTAACAAAATTATTGTCTTTTCATATGGATGACTAAAGAAATTCTATTATAAAATTGGTCCAAGGTTTACGCTAATATCTATACATTTTTCACTATCTATATCGAAGTTTCGTCGTTTGAACGATGGACAACAAATTCTTATCAGTAATCCAAATACATTTAAATTCGTATATCAGATTCATATAAATTCCAAACAAATGCGATCCGCTTAGATCTAAATAATTATATTTACATTCCAATTATCACCCTTTTCAAGCGTATCTTTAATTACGCATCAGTTAAAGTACAAGGAAACCGATAAGAACGTGACGTATCTTAACATCAATGATTCTTGGAATAATCGAATTTGGAGATTAGCAGAATGCTTTGACATTTTTACGATATTTTTATCATCCTCTTACATTTTCTTTTGATACTCTTGATTTTGATTTGATTGTCGATTACAACTTCAATCGTATAAATTTGATTTCAGTCCTAGAATAAGGCCGCAACGTTACTGCTAACATAGATCTGTCCTGAAGATGTTGAGATTTCTCGATTTTAATACTATATCGTAAGATGAAAAACGCTTTGAAATAATGGTGCATATAGCGCTATTCCCTTCAAATGTTATTGTTAACATCATTTCAGTATTCTATGGAATACGTATGTTAATATCCTTCTTTTCCATTAAAACTACTTGACACATGGCTTTGCTGCGTCGCGCTTCGAATCACTTCTACCCACCTGAAAAACATTCATGTCCAGTCAGACAAATTTCGAAGGAATTTCTAATCGCGCTTTATCACAAATTTTTCTTACCGTCCAAATGTGTAGTCGCTCTCAGCGCGGAAGAAATATACGTGACTTTTAAATTGCAGCTTAAAAACAAAATCTTTATTGATACCATCTTTCTCTGACGGAGTAGTTACAGTGTATCCTAACAATGGTAAGCTAGCCAGTGGAAAGTCATCTCGGTGCGATTTGTAAAAGAATAAACAAAAGTTGGTAAAGACAACCCAAAGTTTTTGCCAACCATTACTATTCTTGAATTTCCGTAACAGAAATCCACTAAGTTGGTTCTGAAATAAATACGTATATGCCTTAGTACTATTATACATCTTTACTTGCTTAATAGAAATCTTTCTTCGTTTACTTGAAACGCCCGCAATTGATCGCTGTAACTGATACTCGTGTTTCGATGCCAACAAACATGTACAGTCGTGTTGCTTCGTTGAGAAGCTTTAGCACCTCCGCAACTTCCTCGGTCTCCTTCTAACCCAACACCGTCGCCCATTTCGTCGGCTGAACCTAAAATTTGATTGTATATCACGTAAATAATAATTGTGCATCATATCCGTTGAATAAACGAGGATTCTGCTGCTAAGGATACTTACTACAGGCCTTCAAATTCAAATATGGCATCTTTGGATCTGCGTCAGCTTGCGCTATAGCCATATTCAAGTCTTCTAACCATCTCTCTTTTTCTTCTTCGTTACTAGCGGCAACTGTTAAAGACCTGCGTAAACCGTCGACTTGGATGTACGAGGCGAATATTTCTTCGTTTAAATATGTGACGGTGAAAAAAGAAATAAGAAAAATACAAGAGAAGGACAAAAAGGAAAGAGAATGCGCGAAATAACGGCGAATAGGAGAAAATTTGTCCAATGAATAAATGCCCACGAAAATGTTCACTGATACGTCTGGCACATTTACATTGGGAGCATGGTACGCTTAAGTGAAGTCTTTACAGTCAATTGACCTCTTAATAACTATGGAGACCTCGTCCTTTTAACACCTCGTTAAGTTCAATAATTTACTTAAACGGGACAATACTCCATTCACGATACTCACTGATTTCCTTGAGGGTCGATTACAAACGCAAAGTCCGATCCAGTTTTATTGTCGCTTTCTCGAATCTTCATCCCCTTCAACGGAAGTTGGCCGTGAACGCGAAAACACTGAGTTGGTTGTTGAGTACGGAATGTATATAATAATATGTCCGAAAACTGAAAGACGATCGAGTAAGAAAGTTTATGCGAAGGGAGCCATTTGTACGATATTTAGGTGAAAACGGTGGTTGGAGAAACTTACCAGGAAAAACATTCTTTGCTGAAAACCTTTGCGGCTGTACTTTTGCAGGCAACCTTGTCTAATAAATCTACGACCTTCTTGAACCAAATTGTCGAAGCCATTGATATCTCTTTGCATTTCGCAAAGCTGAACTAGATTCTCCTACATTTATAACATACGAAATTAACGAATATCGAAGTATACAACTCTAAATACCAACAACTGATTACGGATATTTACCGCTTGATTAATTATGCTAAGGCCTTCCAGCAACGTTTCGCCTAGTCGATCTCTTGCCGCTAGGCAATCTTCGAAATCCGTATGATCTTTTGGATAATGATCAAGTAACCCTAAAAGAATCGGATCAGTGTAACACGCACGTACATCAGTATAGGCAATACATACGTATTGATTAGTTTAACAAAGAATGATTGACATACTATCGATAATACTGTTGTAATGCAGCAATCGTTGCAATGGTTTTAAAAGGAATGAGGTTAACGGTAGATAACAATGTTTCTGCGCCTCGAAATCTCGGCACAGTTGGTCAAAACGACGCGATGTCCTCGTATAATATTCCATTTTCTCGAGGACGGGTATTAGATTCTCGAGATATTGATCGTAAAGCGGCAGTACGTTCAACAAGGTGTTATAAAGAAAATCGCCGATGTTGTGCCGAGCGTTACTTTCCCATCGTTCTAATCTCGCCTCCATTTCTTGGAGGCAGGGCCCGTGAACGTCCGCTAAAAGCTCGATCAGCGAAACAACCGCTTCACCCTCCAGTTCAGCCTCTCGAGATACCTCCTCTCTGAACCACTGTCGAGTAAAAATGGGACATGCGATTATCACAACGATGTTTTCGTTATCCTCGCGCTAGATATAATATGTTACAATGTTGAAAAGAATAAAAAAAGTTCTCCGCGTACATTTCAATTCGAACGATTTTGGAACGTGGATATTCTCGATGTGTACGTACCACGTTTATAACGTCGAGATCCTTCTTGTAAGTTCGTTCGGTCATAAGAAGTTCCTTCGCGATATAATATGCCTTGTCGGTCGGCCACCTCTATTTATCAAGAAGAAAATCACGCATTAACTGATCCAACGGGACGAAAGTGCAAACGAAACATTTGTAAACGTGAGCTCACTTTAGTTTTTCGAACTTCGGCATCCTCCATCTCTCCGTTTCGTATATTTTTCACTGGGCTTAGATCCGGTGTATTTACCATGCTCGGGTTGCTGGTTTCCGTCATACCGTTTGTACGTTTCTCAGGGGACTTTTCATTGGCGAAAACAGAATTATTGTTCTCCTGTTTCTTGGCCTTCTCCTGCTTATCTGTCTCGGTATCTGTAAACGAGGACAAGTAAGACAAGGAATTCTTGGATCGTACGAGTTAAACCACAAAGAATAAGAAAATTGCGGTTTACAAACAATAAGAAATAAACGCTCGAGGAAAAAGTACGAACTCGACTCGCATGCTACGGTGCACTGTATCAGCCTCTTTTGACTTTAGCCGCGTCGATTCTTATCCCGATAACGGTAGGATTTGCAACGAAGAATATATAAAAAAAAAGAAGAGATAGAGAAACGAAGAGAAAGAGAAAAATGTCGAGCAAGGATTTCGGAAGAGTAATCATTCTTTCTAATAGGTCATTCTTCCTGAAAGTTGTCGCGGCTTGAAACCGTTCGCTTTAAAACACCGTAGTTCCACCGAAATTCAATATCTCGGGAATATAGTTATTAAGGTCTTTTGACGACCATCCGAGATCCACAATATCAAGGCCATTAAACTTCACGTTACCGTTATTCAAGTGCATAATATTAAAATAGAAAATCGAATCCTTTCTCTAAGTAAAGGGTTCAAGAACCGCAAGAACTTTTAAAATGACCAAGTATCATATAGACACGTACCTGCGTACATCGTGCAAGGAATTGTTACAGGAGATGCGTTTCAAGGAAGAAAGAACTTTTGAAAAGAATCTACGTTGTTAATCTACGTTACACGTGTCACATTACAAAACGGTGCCAACAAGAAGAGTCTAATTTTTGAAATGCATCCAGTTAAAATTCTGTAACATGTATGTATGCATGTATATATATATATATATAGCTCAAGAAAATAATACTTTCCCGTACACTTACACGATTAAGATTAAAATAGACGCGATCAATGGATTACGTGAGTAAACGGAAAGGTAAACAGCTTTGAACATGCAAAAGCCTACGTGGTGCAGTGCTACGTCTTCGATAGCGTGTACCGAGGCAAATAAAACCGTCGAATTGAAATTCGTCAAACAACGAAGCCATTCCACCTTACGTGTTCGGCTAATTGCAGAGACCGTCCAAACTTAAAGTCTGAATTTAACGTGCATCCACGTTCTAAGATTTGAGCGAATCGAAGATGCGAGGCTACATCCAGACTCGTTAACAGAAGAAAGAAAATGGTGCTACTACCGAGCAAATGAACAAATCATCGAAACAACAAACCGCAAAGAATAGTAAACATACCACTGACAGTAAAGATAGGCACTGTTAGGGATTACTCACACATGGTATTGTCATCCGGTCGACCAACGAATCCGGGAGTGCGATAAAAAGATACGGTAATGAAGAACGGAAAAAGGACGACGCGCAGGGACTAGGAAGATACCTCTAATAATAATGTTCAATTGAATCAAGAAAAGAAAAAATGTCGAGGAGAGTTACAGAGAGCGAAGAGAGAGAGAGAGAGAGAAAGATAGGTGAAGGCGGAGAGGGAGGAAGAGAGTAAAGAACAAACGTGGAGGAAGAATTGGAAATCGAAAGAAAAACCTAATCCACGGAAGACAACGTTGAAAAAACAGGTTGAATAAATTAAAACGAAATCGTCTAAGAAAACAAAAAACGGAATCACAGAAAACCTCTGGCTATGTGACTTTGTATATAATTTATTATTATCATAATTAATGTATCAATAATCAATAATCAATGTACAATAGAGATTTCCTACGCTTGAAATGTTATCTTCCCTTCCCTCGAACGCCGTGATTCCCCTTTTTAACGCTTAAGACCTTTTTAAGGCTACCTACCTCTCTCATCTTTCTCTTTTTCTTTGAACCACAAATTTCAATTCTTCAGGGGAAAATCACCGCGTATTGTCGGACCGTATCCTTGTGTGCATGTGTATGTGTGTGTTTGCTTGTTTGTTTGTTTGTTTTGTGTGAGTGAGAGTGAGAGTGAGAGAGAGAGAGAGAGAGAGAGAGCTAACAAGTACGGTATGATGATAAACGATCGAAAAAAGGTACAAATTACAAATTGGAGGAGCGCCGACACGACGGACACGCGTTATCTTTCTTGATATATAAGCAACCTTCGCTTTCCCTCCTTCATCATCTTTTAAATCGATCGTTCGTTTGACCCGCTTCTCGAAAGCTACGATTATTCTCAAGTAAAAATGGGAAAGAATCGAAAATACGTGAATATGTGAAATCGATAATTGCGTTTTTTTCGGAAATTCATCGATCGTCGAAGGTACGTGTTTGTTCTACATCCTTTCTGGAATCCGCCAAGTATAGCGCGTATAAAAAGTTTATAAAAAGTATCTAATTAAGTCGACTACGATAACGTTTCGTGGAAGACGAGGATTTCCGTCTATGCGAAAAAATCAAACGTACCGTTTATTCAACAAATACGATTCTAAATACGATCGTTTTAACTGCGTTTACGCAAAATTTGGCACTAATCGACAAAAAGTATTATGAATAATTACGAATATTTAAAAGAGTATCGTAATACTTCGATCGCAACACCGTAATGCGACGAGGCAGAGATAACAGAAAAGAATGAAACAAGTACATAGTCGGTAGTTTTCTTCGATCGAGCAGCCGATAAGAAGCGAATACTCGGGTGATAGAGGGTCGAAGGAAACGGATCTAGTCTCGTTGCGATACACCGTGTGACCGTGAGGATACGTTGAACACGTAACAACATAGAAAAAAGACAGCGAGCATGAACACCTGGAAGAAGGTAACGGTCAGAGAAAAGTAGAAATGGAAAGAAGGATCGAAGAGAAAACGTAGAATCGGAGGTACAATCATACAGTGTCATACACATACGTTGCAAAACTTATAGAGAAGTATCCCGGGTGACACGAGTGTATACGAGTGCGTTCGATGTGTTTTGGTTATGTGACGTGGGTGGTCCGATTCGTTAGGGATGTTTCCTCTGTAGGGTACTCGATATAAGGTAACGGTAGGTAATACTATGAAAGATATCGTGGCAAGCGACAAAGATACAACCGTTGGTGAATCGTGACAGGGTTCGCTACGTAATGGTTCACAAGGTTCCTAAATAGTAGAAAATAGTTGACACACGTTCAACGCAAGTGTGTATGTACGTGTACGATGCTGCAAAATCAAGTACCACACTGCAACTAGAGATGTGAGTTTAATCAGTGCGTCGCGACTAAATGACGCTTTAGCAGATTCGATCGTGGGATCTTGTCGCACTTCGAACATAGCGCACGATTAACACCGCGGCTATTACTGCAGCTCGCGTATTTGTAAGCTCGAATTCACGAGAACGTTCGCGAAACCGTCAAAAGCGCGTCGACGTCTCGCAAAAATTCACATCTCTGCGCACAATAACGGAGGGTAGATCAATTTGAACGACAGACTAGCGAGGTGAACTAAAGTGATAGCTACGTGGCAAGAGATCTCGGTGCGTTTTACGGGAACTAGAAGCTAGATCGACCGAGGGATGGATGTCAGAAGGGTTGCAGCTACGCAAAAACTCGTTAAATCTTAAGAAAAGAGAAGAGAAAGAAAGAAGACCAAAGGATGATCGAAATCAACTGTACACGCTCGAACTTACATCGGCAAGTTCTATGCAACTGTATAGAGCGTAGGTTGTCTTTGGGAAGCTCTGTGAAACATCGCGAAACGGTTAAGTGAACGGATGAACTTTGAACGGTTAAGCTACAAATCGAAAGAACCGCCCAGCGATACTCGAACACCGATGTTTTGAGACAAATCGATCAGCTATCGTTCTACCTTCTAAAGGTGCAGTGCATACGTGAATGATATTGCGGATGGTGAATGAACAACACGCAGGAAAGGAATAGAAGGTGCCGCCGATGTGAGACGAAGAACGGAATGAGCGCTATAACGGAGAGTAACGGAACGTGGTTATAGAGGTGACTAGCAATAAGCGAGAGAGCAAAATCGGCCGAGACGACGCGACGGCAGCTAACGGATCCGTGCCAAGAGAAACGCGGTTTTTTTGCATCCGAGCTTTCCAAGTAAGAACGGCAGTAACGTTCTTGGCAAATTTATGCTCGGCAATTCGGTGGCGTTAGGTTTTTCAGTGGCAGCCGCACGATCTATCGATCCGTGTTTAAATCGTGCCACAGCTCGAGACCCGATGAACGCGCGTCTCCTATCTTCTCTCTCCTTCGCCGGAACATAGCTACGTGATCGTACGAGAATCGTAAACGTGACCGTGAATGTGAACGAAGCACCGAAGATGAAAGCACGAAGGCATCTTCTCCCTTTCTTTCCGATCGTCTCTCGTGACGTCGATTTTCTTTCACTCCGGTTCACTTTGTTTCTCTCTAGCGTGCTAAGGAAGCTTCCGATTTTCTCAGAGATGTAGCATGGTACTTCTTTGTTTGTTCCGCAGTGTTCTCAACGTGGGTATGCCGGTATGAATCGATTGGTGAGAGTGCGTGGCGTTGCGTGAACCATTACGTTACGAATCTGTGCCATGCGAAGTGGCACGTGCCAAGCCGGCGAGTTCACGTAGCCGTTCGCGTAGTTCCAACGATTGTATTCACCACCTGTCGAAAAGCATACGTAGAGTACATCGAAAATGCGAATGCGCTCCGTGCTCCCGCGCTACCAATTCCATACCGACGACCTATTCGTGTTGGTCGTTGTTCGGAATCCCCTGCCTTTCCTTCGTCGTCATCGCCTTTTCCCCCCTCTCTATGCAACACACATATACGGCTCCGACGATCATTTCTGCATTCGATCGCGAAGAATGATACGAACGAGAATGCTAAATAACGACCGTCTTCCGTATTTCGATTCGCAGCAAATAAACGTCGTGTCCCGTGTGTCCTGACAAATCACGAAATATCGATATAAACGATGCGAAACGTGTAAAAACAAATCAAACATTTATACTGCAACGGAAATTCGCATGACCGTACAAGTTATCTAAATATATTTTATGTCTAATACCTTGATCCCTATTGCAGGTATCACGACCTTTGCATACTAACGTCTTATGTCTACAATTAAATATAAATTCATATATATATGTATATATATTATATTATATATATAATATATATATTGTATATAAACATATACACGTATTATTGACATACGCGTATATACTTACACATAACATGTATATCATTTATCGTAACGAATAGTGTTCAGTCGTTTGTTAATATTGATATAAACCGATCAACTTTGAACATCTCGTCGGGCTCGAGGTTTTCGTGGGTCGCTTGGCAAAAATCTCCTTCTCATTGATCGTGACTCGTTCGTAAAAGGGAAAAAAGGCGTAAATACGAGCGGTGGGGCCGCGTGCTGGGAACGCATTGGCAACGGATTCTTCTTTTCATTGAAGCGCGAAAGCAAAAGCTCGTTGCGGAAACTGGCGATAAATTTGGCAGGTAAATGGCAACTCGGTATCGAATAGCTCGTCGTCTCATATATTATTCGACGAACGAATTTTCAAGGATCGGCTTTCAAACAGCCAAAAATCAACCGTTTCCAATCCCGTTTCCATTAACTGTTAGTCTGCACACGGATTCGAAAACTTCGAGCGCAACGATCTCGAGGCGGCACATACGCGCTGTGTAATCGAGTAACACGCACGCGTACCAAATAACTATAACCATGAGGGAGAATGAGTTCAAAAGAATAAGTAGAAGAGAAAGGAGAACCAAGGAAACGAAATTGAAAAATGATATCTGCGATGAGAACGATGGACGAAGAGATGGTCGAGTGACAACATTGGTAAAATGGAAAGATTGAAAGGTGGTATTGGCGAGGCCGATAATGACAATGGTAATGATACGATGACATAGACAAACTGAAAAACGTAGAAATACAGAAATAGAATAGTGCTCGAAGAGACGCGTGCGTGTGTAGTAATATCGATGGCAGGACAGGATTGACGATGCACAAATGCAAGACGAGGACAAGTCAAGATTAAACCGATACAGGAACTCGTACGGATAGATCGAGGATACGACGATACTCTTCTTCTGTCTAGGATGGGATTTCGCTTGGAGGAATCGATCGGCAGGACCGTACCTTTCAACTTTTCTCGAGAATGTATAAAAGAAAAAAGAAGACAGATAGACAGACAGACAGAAAGAAAGAAAGAAAGAAAAGAAAGCGCGATCCAGAATGATCGAGGAACTCGAGAAGAAAGCGACGATTCCAGGGACGGTGGATATCCGTCAAAGCGTCGACGCGTTCGCGTAAAGGTAACTAACGATGGGCACGAAAAATGATCAGTCGATATTATGATTGATACACTGTAGACAAAACTAATTGGGCCGGTACGATCGCTTGATCGTATCAAGCAACAAACGAATCTAGTGCCCATCATTATGCACGCATAAGTTAATCGTCTTAATATTTCCATGCTCCCATCGAGATTGACTTACTGTTTTTTACTGTGATCTCTGTCCTACTGGACGATAACGTTCGTGAGTATTATAGCGCAGCCGAAGTACGGCACTGTTATAACCGCGGTGGGATCCGCGACAGATTCCGCGTCGATCGTTCAAGAGCGACGATTACGAAGATATGCCGATAGTTTTGCATGCAAAGGAACAAATTGAGAATCAATACGGTATCGCGAAATCCTCGCGACTCGTTCTCGTGCAACGTTTCCCTGCTTGTCAGCCGAATCGCTGTCCTTACGTGCAGATGCTCGAGGAACGCGAAGGGAACGTTGCCGGTCGCTCGAGTATCGTTTCGCCGACAAACGCGGTGTTGCGTTCGAAAAGAATTGATATCGCGATTCGTATAGTATGTATAGCTTCGAGGAATCGCAAGCGAAAACGTAGATTCTCGACGAAAGGACGTACGCGAGCAAACATCGTTCAAAAATGCGTTACCAGTTCGCCATCGATCTATCACATTTGAACGATTCTCGTTGACTCGTCATCGCGTTCGTAGAAAGCAACTTAAGCCTCGACATCGTGATCAGCACTCGGCATTCACTTTCTAATCTCGTATCTTTTATTATAGCTTTTGATACGTAGTTACGTACTTAGTTTCTTTGTATATTTCTTCACTGCGTTCTACGATGTAGTAACTAGTAACCTTTTAATCAATTAAGTGTAGCGATAATACCGTAACAATGACTAATGGAGTGGCGATTAATGGTCACGGTGGTGATTAACGATTATTCAACGACAACGTGATTATCAACGATCGTCCATGCTTAAGATAGACTATTTTAGAGACCGCGTTGGTTTCCTGTCTCGTGTCAAACGAGCTACCCCTACCCGTCTGGATGAAACAAGGCGTGAATTGATTTCGAGACGCACCATCGACTATATATACATTCTCCCTTCTTTCGCGTTTTTAATTCGCGACAAATCACAGAACGGTTCAGACCGTTCAAGCCGGTCTGAGACAAGGCTATCTAAGCTCAGCTTCTCCGCTCCGACCGCCACGCCCTTTCTCTAATATCTGCACACTCTGTTAAACGGATGTGTCTCCTCTTCTCTCGTCGATCGTCTATCGTCGATCGGATCAATCGAGTCGTTGTGCGCGAAACAGAAAAGATACGAAGTGCTTTTGCTTCGAACATTGCCGTTTCCATATGAAAAATTAAACGATTCTCGAATATACCTGCGCGATCTGTAAAACTATCTACGGTAACGAAAAACGAAAACGTTTTAAGCGTAGAAAATCGGAGGGACGAATCAGAGACTATATGTGAAGATTGGAATGTTACGCGTGGCAGTCAGAGGGTTAACGGAATCGTACCGTTGAAACGACAAGCGTCTATGTACGTCTATGCACAACAAGGAAGAAAAACTCTCCGATCCGTATTCTCAGTGCGATAAATCCCTATCTAACGTCCGTTCCCTAACGATCAACCCCTTACGAATAGGTTAAATTATTGCTTTTGAACGTCTCTAAACTCCTTTAGAAACCAAAATCGCAGCTAAATTCTACCGAAACACCTTCAACATTGAAAGAAAGCAAACGCATCGAACGCATCGAATGAAAGAAACGAAGAAATTCGGTTTGGATATTGTTTCTCGAGCATGGAACCTTCGGCACGATATTTCCATAACAAACATGGGACGCGACGTGCTAAGATATTTTTACATTGACGCCCTTACGCTTGACGTAAAATTACGCGTTAGTACCGCGTTAACCCGACCTGCAACGGGATAGTTATTTACTCCCGGCTTTTTCTCGTAGTCCGTTATATTAATATCGATCGTTTTACAAATTTAGCCTCGACCTAACCAACTATGCGTCCCTCGTATGAACAGTATCGAGCTTCCTAACCGACTTATCTTATTACCAACGGACTCAAAAACCATTGAGAACATCGTGCTGCGTTATTCTGCGTTATCGTTGTCTTGCGAAATTCCATAGAAATTCATATCGATACACTTTTCCGTTATTCTAGATCGTGCAAAAATTAGCGTCTGAATAGAGCATACGATAGAAAGCTTTGGTATCAGTCGGAAGAACGTAAATCGAAGCCAATGGAATTTTTTCTTTCAACCAATTCAAATTTCTTTGTCCCTCCGAGTTGAATAGTTCGGTTTGATCCTTCACGTACGACATGTTGCAAGCAATTCGACGTGACGCGACGCGGACGATCGTTCTCCCTTTAAAGATGCAGAAAAAGCATCTTCCATAAAACCCCATGACGGTAAACAACGCCGAGGCCACGCGATTCTTCGGATTTCAAGGTCATCCATATTTTTAAATCCAACGTCATACTTTCATCGGCGCAGCTTTATAATTGACATCAAGGGAAATTCAACGACCTAACGTGCCGTAACCATCGGATGACCTTGGCCGTTACCATTACCATTTACCATTATCGATACCTTGAAAAATCACGCGCTGAACCGTGATCGTCGTTATCGAGAAAATTAAACGGAAGACGCGTCCCGCATCTGCTCGAGTCGCGTGAATTTATTCACGATCCCGGAGTCTAGCAATAGCTATAACTGGTGGATCGGTCGTCGATCATACTCTAAGCCGCAGAGAGTCCTGTAGCACCGTGAGACAAAACTGAGGGAAGAAAGACTGCAGATCATTCGATCTTTCGACGACAAACGTTTCGACGGTTCGTTAAACTTATCGCGATATTTCACGCGTTCCGATTTAGCCACTCGCACCGTGAATCGCAATTCCATACAATACACGCACGTACGTGTGTATCAACGAAAGTACGCGATAAACATTTTGTATAAGTACCTATGTTGAGCAACTTGTCTTTCGTCGTTAAACGAGACATAAATTAAACTACGATCAAATAATACGACCGCTTATCGAGGATTCGATTCTCGAACTAAAAGAGACAATTCCTCCGCCTTTCCCTTTTCCATTTCACCCTTCCTGCCACTTTCTTAACGATGCTATCTCACCTTCAACAATGATTGTCGTTTTCGTAAATTGGAATAGCATCGTGTTGTCTATTTTTCCGTTTTTCTACGATTGCGTTTTAACTCTCTTTTCTCTGCCGCCGGAAATCCGTCATACCTTCATAGTACATACGTTCGCGGTAACCGCGTAGCAACGACCCCAATTAATCTCGAAACGTATCTCCTTACGTATCACCTTATACGTATCGCTACCGTTTCTTATCGTATATCGTATTTTCTAGACTAATTATCGTTAGTAGGTGTAGCTTCGTTCCGTATCGTATTTTCGCGTCGGCTCGTTCCGAATATACGTATAAATATACGATAGAATAAGTTAAGTACGATGGAGTTAAAGGTTTGTTTACGGGTCGTAAAGCTCCCACGCGATAACGACGATATCGTATCAAATTAAATTGAATTTCTAAAACGTGTAACAAACGTACTAATTATCCTTATGCGCGATAGATTAAACTAGATTGTTTTTCACGATATCCTTTGATCTCCACTCTCGTCGATGTCGATCGGATCGATATCGATCTCGTTTACTCCTTGTTGCCTCTTGTCGTGTTTTTATCCTGGACAAATCGTCCAATTCTCGTTGAAAATGTCAAAGGACGTTGCAACAAAGGAGTTAAAAGATTCGAAGCGCTAGTCGCGTCAACGTTGTTGTCGTCGATTCTCCTGCATCTCCTTGGCCTCCGAGTACTCGTCGTCGTCGTCACCATCGTTATCGTCGTCATTGTCGTCGTCGTCGTCGTCGTCGTCGTCGTTCTCGTCATCGTCAACGTCGGACCTCGAACGTTGGGCCAACAAGGGTGGCGGAATAGTGGCCACGTCGAAGCTTGAATCGGTACTCGAAATAATCTGACCATCCTTCACCTCGAGATCCACCACCACTCGATGACGCTTCTTTAAGTTTTCCCGTCGTTTTCGGCGAACAGCTATCTGGCCGTGAACAGGCGTGTGAACGGGACTGTCCATGCTCGAAGACGTATCACCCTCGCTCTGGGGACTTTTGCTGGACGAGTAAGACATCGTTTTCGTCCGAATCTGCGTCCTGATCTGCATCGGAGGGCTAGAGGTGGTCGACTCGCCGCTCAGGCTCGTTGTTGAATAATACGGAGTCGACTTCGCTCTGATGGGAACGAGTACGGGTCGCTCGGTCGATCTGGTTTCATGATGCCTGCCAGTTTCCATAGGTTCGGAGAAACCTCGTTCGAATTTGGATGTTGACCTGCTGCGGACCTTCTCCTTCTGGACGACCGTCTCCTCTCTTTCTTCTTCGAACGACCAATCGTCGTCCGCCGGTCTGGAACCGAGCGCCAAATCTGCGTACTTTTCGTGCATATCCTCGGCGTTGTCCCGTCGACTAATTTCCATTCGGATTTGATCGCCGCCCGAATATTTCATAGCGGGAACGTTGTCATACAAACGATCGTCTCCCATTTGTTGCCTCCCCGACGCAACCTCCTGATCGTCGAGCTCTTCCTCCTCTTCGAGGATCGGAAGCGGCGCATCACCGTCGTCCGACATTAGTCGAAACTCGTCGTCGATAGTCTCGTCGAACTCGTTCTGAAGAGTTATTCGAGGTGGCGAGATATACGTCGATCGTACGGAACCTTGCCGTTCGTCGTTGCAGTGACGCGACACCAGTCGATGCTCGTCGAATTGATTATCGATGAATCTTTTCGCTTCGTTCGACTGCTCGTTCCTGATCGTTCGACCGATCGATGATGATCGTTCGCCGTCCAACGGAAGGCCCATCGCCAGATGCTCGTCGAACGGCGAACGTCGATCCATGTTCCCAGATACGGAAACGGAAACAGATACGGATACGGAATGGGGCGGTGTTAGCGGAGGCGTAGTCGGCGGCGGCGGCAACGGTGGCGAGGATGGACCAACGAGCGGAGGACCGTCGGCCGTTCTGCACTTGGAATTCGGTCTCATGCTAGTCACGCTTTTATCGGATGTGGTTGTGTCGCTTTGACTTTTCTCGACCGGCGTCAACGAGGAGTAGTGCTGCTGAGGAATGACGGTCGTGCTACCCGACCAGTCCGAGATCGAGGCTCCGAGTTCCGCCAGAGAGTTGTCGTCGGATTTGGTACCAGAATATTGACAAAATTGGCGCACGGTGTTGTTCGAACTCGACCACTCCGACATCGACAAACCCATCGACGTGTCTTCGCTGTGCGAAGAACCCGTCACGTGGGAGTTCGACTTTGGTTTAACGGCTATCTTTACAGTACCGTCGACGGTGGTTGCAGAAGTCGAGCTGTGACCGTCCTCGAAGAACGTGGAATGCAAATCGTCGTGCAGCGTTCGATTCTCATCGCTGGAATCGCTGTCGTGTTCCACTTGTCCCGGTGTTTCGGTGCTGTCGGTTACCGTCACCTTGACCGCCTCCTCAGGCTTGATCTCCATATAAAAGGTTTCGACGTGGCTGACTACAGGAGGATCGAACACGGGCGAACTAGGCGGAGATGGCCAATCCTCCGAGCTTTGTTCCTGCAGCTTCGGCTTCCCGCCCGATTTCGGCGATTTCGCCTCCTCCTCTTGCTCGCTTATCACGTCTATAGGAATATCGGGCAATTCGGACGATGTGCGCCGATCATCGGAAATCGATGGAAGAGGCGTACCGGATGGTGGATCAGAGGACAGAGAGAGCTGATGGTCGCTCGATATCAGTGACTCGTCGTCCAAACTGGGTGACCTTGAACTAGGCTTGAACGAGTCCTCCAAATCGCTTTTATCCTGTTCCGATGTAGTGGATCTCTCGGAAATCCTAGATAACGTACGCGTGAGCGCAAACGTGCCGCAACTGGTTAGAATATCCGGACCTATCGGATAAATGAAACTGCCAGGAAAATCGGCAAGATCCTCTTGAAAACTGTCCTCATTCTGTCCGTTGCTGTCCTCGGACTGAGACTGAAAGGCGTTGTTCTCGTCTTGACCTGTCCAACCTTCGTCGTTGCTCGAACTTCCAGAGCTTTCCAGGGGAAAGGACTTCCAAGTCGAATTCAAATCGTGTCTAAGTCCCGATTGGGAGCCGCTGCTGTTCTCCTCCTCCAAGGAACCAGGGCCACGCGTGTCTTTCATCATTGCGACGATTTCTCGACGATCCACTATCGGCTGGATCTGGCCAATGCCCAGCGGTCGAGCTATAGAACAGGAGCTGGATTCCGGGTCTTCGCGATCCGGCGTCCACGTACTGGTTTCCTCGCTTCTCGAACGTTCGCTACTCAACCTAAGCTTCTTGTCGATCGTCAAACGATTCGCGCTTGGAACATCCTCGGGTGACTCTTTCATCATTTCTTCGACGGACTCCTCGTCTTTCGGCAGTTCCTCGGCTAGTTCACCGTCCTCGTCCTCTCTTCTCATTTCTAAATATTCAGGCGTCAACTCTACTTCCACTAGGGTCTTCTCGTCCATTTTGTCGACTCCGTAATCCGGTGAGCTCAATTCGCTGTCGATACCTCTCATGTGAACTTGGGTATCTAAAGCGTCGAGCGTATCTTCGCTCGTATCCGCGGAATCCAACGGCCGATTATCGTCGCCTTCCTGTTCTTGCGCTTCCCGCTCGTCTTCGCTACGGACTATCTCCTCCTCGTCCTCCTCTGCGTCATCTTCCTCGGCGTCACCACCGGTGTCATCGTCGGAACACTCCTCGATAGAGATCTGAATCGGCGACTTTACCATGTCTTGTCCGTCGTCGAAGTCGATCGTTGTCGTCGATCTGAGAAAGGCGGTCGTTCCAGCGTCTTCTCGCGTAACGGTTACCGTAGTCACCGTTACGTCGGGAAGATCGTCCCTCTCCGTCGCTTTCTTCGAATCCTTGGCGAGCTTGATTTCCTGCCGCCTTGCTTCGTCCTCGGTTTCGATAGACACGGCCGTGGAAATCTCAGCCTCGGCAACTTTCCCAGTCGATTCGTCGACGACCATCGGATGTTCGTACAGTTTCTCCTTCGTCATCGACACGGCCTCGGTCGCTGTTTGGTCGCATGGTCGCGGTATAGAACCCTCGATGGTTTTTGAGATGCTGAGCAGATCGATTTTTTCCGCTCTAACAGCTTTATCGAACGCGACCGCTTCCTGTTCGGTGCCGGACTCTACGGAACTCTGATCGATGAATTTCGTTTTCTCATCCACCTTGACCGATTCCAACATCGTCTTTTGATCTTTACCGTTCGCGTCTAATCGCAGCACGTCTCTCTCGTATGGAATCAAATCCGCGCTTGGTATGATCTCGTTGCTTTCCGTCAACGGCGATTCCAGATATTGCGCGGAAGTTTCGGTAACAGACAGGGAATCGGTAAAGATCTCTGGTACGGTGGTATGATCGGTACTGTCGGACCTGTGGTTGGGCGATGCCTCAAACTGAATGGATTGCGGTTTCATTGGCGGGCCAGTGGTGGAGACGACACCGACGCCATATGGAACGACCGCCTCTGTCGGCACGTCCTCGTCGGCCTTTTCCTCGTCCGGATTCTCCGACACGTCGACGGTGTCGTCCTTGCTGGAAAACGCGGTCGCCGGTGGAAGTTTGTGCACCGCTATCACCGGAGCGTCCAACGACTTGGCTCGCCTTTGAGAGGTCGGAGACTGCGTCGCGCCCTGTCTTTGCAATGCACCGATTCCGCTTCCCTCCGATAGACCGAGACGCGCACGGGCAAATAGTACGGGCGTTTGTCCCAGCTTTCGCAATATTGCCGACGACTGCGTCAAATCCTGCGGATACGAGCTCTTTTTCTCCGCGACGCGATCTTCTACAGGTCTGGACGCGTCCATAGTCTCGCGCTCTCGCGTGTCGAAATCGGTATCGGTCCTCGGCTCTTCGATATCGGTTTCCGCTTTCGAATCGATCTTCGCGCGCAACGCTCTAGATTCCTGCTGCAACTTCGACACCACTATCTCCTTCATCGATGTAGGCGATTTCAATTCCGTCGATTTAGTCTCGGACTTGGTGCCACCTTTCGACCGTTCAACGATCGTTCTCTTTGGCGATATCTTCTCCGCGGAATCCTTTCTTTCGGCGCTGCTGCTCAGACTCTTTGAAATACCTAACGACTTTGGTCTCGTTTTTTCGGATTTCACGCCGGATGCCGCGGTAACTTTGATCAGATCGTCGTCGACCGAGGCAGATTTCGCCCGAGTACCACCTTTGCTCTCCTCCTTCTCCTCCTTTGAAGCGGAATATGCCTTCTCGGGCAGCCGAGTTATAGACTTGGATCTACCTTTCTGAACGATGCTCACCTCCGGTGCCACGTCGGTCGAGTCGATTATGATAATTTCCTGAGGCATCTCTCCCAACTTCAATTTGGACTTGTCGATCTTTGAGCTGGGCGTGGTTACGCGGGACTCCTTCGAGGTCGCTTTCTTCAAAGGAGGCTTGTCGCCCTCGAGCGACTTGGATTGTTTCTTGAAATCCTTCTTTGGCTCCGGTCTCGCTCTCTTCGCCCTTTTCGGCGACACATCCGGAACAAAGTGTTTGTTCTCGACTTCCGGCGAGAGCAAAGTATCGATCGGTGCTTTCTCTTCGGCCAGCGATAACGATTTCGAGCGCAGAGGTTCGCCGTGTGGCCTCGACATGAAAGGAACGAATTCAGGAACTTTAAGGCTGTCCAATTCTAACGCGGGCTTCACAGGCACTTCGTCCAAAGGCAGATCCGCGACTGGTTCCACGAAATCGTCGAATCCGGTATCGATGATCTTCGGTTTGGCGATTCTAGCTTCGGAAAACTTCGACTCTATCTTCTCCAAGATGCGTTTCGTTTTTTCCGGTATGCTCGGTTTCTCCAATGTCTTTGGTTTTTCCGGGACTTTGGGTTTCTCCGAGATTACATCAACGATAGTGGCCGAAGGTAAAGATTCCTTCTCTTCCCTCTTCACCTTCTCCTTGTCGTTTTCTTCTAATTGCGCATCCATTACTTGCTCCAACTTCTTCTCCTGCGACTGCGGTTCTAACTGTTCGGTTTGTTTCTCGTCTTTAATTTGCTTGCCATCTACGTCAACGATTTCGCCTTCGAACGTTTTTCGGGAGGAGTCGTCTATGGGCGAAACTTTGTCTACCTTTTCGGTGGCAAATCTTTCGTCTTCTATACCGGTGGCAACCGGTTTAGGAATTTCCGGCAACGGTATCTTTTCTATACTGTCTTGCTTCTCCAAGCTATCATCCGGCGTTTTCAGACTGTCTTTTTCCATTTCGGACTTGGCCTTGCGCTCGAGTTTCATCTTCATTTCCATTCCAACCACGTCGGCAAAATTCAAAGGCTTCACCTTCGAATCGAGCGACCGTTGCGCGCTTGCGAAACTCTTGGATGACTCCGAGGGCGATGTCCTCCTCTTTTGTATCACGGAAACTATTGTTACATTTGGATCTGTGGG